>OY776129.1:59273027-60504277 GCA_963675135.1 Galeopsis tetrahit | reverse complement strand
GTCGCTGAGATCGGGCGCTAGATGCGACAGAACCGCTACAAGGCGGTGGTGGACGCCGACGAGGGGCGACAAAGAATAGAGAACACCATGGTCGAAAGAATAATCTTGGATGATGTGGTGCGTTGAAAATGCAATTAAGATGAATTACAATTTTAATTCTCTTTTTAAACGTCCTGAATTAATATTTTTTATAATTAAGATTGCATCCAAGCCAATTTTGATTTTTGGCAAATGTTTGTTTGAATTAATATGAGAACAGACAACAAAAAAGGTAAGCATTTGGATGAACGGGATTTGTTTGAAGATAAGGAAGGTATATAAAATTCAAGTTACAACGAACGGGTGGGTATCATATGTATAATTGTATATGCATATTTTGTTTTACTAATCATTATGTTGTGCTGATGCATTGTATTGTGGATTCAATTAGAAGCAAACTTTTTTTTTTTTTTTCAAAGAAAGCTCATAGTCCGTTACAAATTGTGCAGATATAATTTTATATGTCTCAAGGAGTTGGCGCAAGCCCTTCGAATATTTGATGGATTAGATTCAATACATGCTTATAATGTGGCAAGTATAAGCAAGGAATTTATGCTCAAATAAGCCAGCCAGGGGCTTATGTGATTAAAATATGTTATGATAACATGAAATCTTTTATTTGGTGAAGATTTTTAGATGGGATAAGATAATTACACAAACTCCATAAGAGAAGAGAGGCTTCATGATCATTAGCTCCACAACGATTCTCAATAGCTTTACAAATACATAGTTTTATGTAATGTTCTTCCACTTATTCTATTATGGTTCAAATCAACTCAAATTTGTACAATTTAATATTTGTGCATTTCATTTGAGTATGTTAAGTTATGAAAATATATAAAGACTTATTTTAAATTTTAAATATTTTTGTTATTTTTCTTTTTATTTGAAAAACGAATTTTAGTTTAACTAAATAAATTTTAAAAAAATATACAATACATATATATATATGAAAAATATTATTGTAGAAATAAGAAATTAATAGTATTTTAACAATTTGTAAAAAAGTACTAAAACAAGAGCACGGGCAAAAAACTAGTATGAATAATAAAAGACCATCATTTTGGGATGGTGAGAGTTTTTTTAGTTGTAATTAGGGGAGTGAGAAGTTCAAGGCATGCATGATTAAGGTGATATATATACTTTGAGTTTTGAATGATTTTTTAAATTCTAAAATTCTAATTAATAATAGTACATTTTATTATGAATTTTTTTGTTTGTTGTTTTAGAGTATAAAATTAAGAAATATATTTTTTTTACAAATTTACTCTATTAATAAGAAAAAAAATATCAACTCTACTGTTATCACGTAGGAAGGGGAGGAAAGATAAATACATAATATAAAAAATTCAATAAAAATGAAAAATTGTTGGGGGGAGGGAGTATGGTTTCTTCTTGCAAAATTTTGTCAGTCTGAAAGTTTATACTTCTACTTCATGAAATTATTATGAATTTCATTTCTTTCTTCATATCCCCACTTTTTTACTGTCTTTTTCTCTTGAAAAATGACACAAAAAACTAAGAACGCATTTAACAATTAATTAATAGTGTCATAAATAATGACCCAATTATTAATACTCTAATTTTTTCCGCAATGTATCATTTTTTTAGTACTCCACAATATTTAATGCCAATAGCTACCCCATAAATAATACTCCCTCTATCTTTTAATAAGTGTCATTTTAGCTTTTTTCAACAAATTAAGATTATAAATTATGGTCGATATCACCCTTCATTAATTATAACTAATTTTAATATAGAAATTTTGTTTGATAAAAAATGTAGTTAAAAATGTAGCTAGTATTCATAAACCAAATTAATTTTGGTATAAACAATTTTTGTGGAATTTATTAATGAAAAATATTTATGGTAAATGAATAAGGATAAAATAGTCAAAATTAAAGAAAAAACCCTAGAATGACACTTATTTTATAATTAGTTAAAAAGCTAAAGTGACACTTATTAAAAAACGGAGGGAGTAGTACAGATAAAGAAAAATAAAAAGGGCGCGGCTAAAGGCACACACAGATCCTATGAGGACACCCACGCGATGAGGACACACGCCAAATGGACGAGGACACCCACCTGGAAATCCCAAAATTACCCTTTCTCAATTAAACCCTTGACTCCTTCCTTCTCTCTTCTTTTCTCCATTTTTACACCGAACCTCCATTTTTACATCTCTATTTCTCTCTACAGCCGCCGCCACTCCACTTCTTCCGCCTCCGCCGCGCACGCAGCCTCTCACCCCCTCCTCCATCTCCCCTTCGCGGCCGTCCATCGCTGGAAGAAGGTGAAGCCATGGCCGCCGCCGATCTGCTTCGTTTGCAAGGTGTGGGCCACCGTCGCGACCCCCTTGAAGGAGACGAAGTCGCCGCCGTCCGACTCCGCGCCGCCAACCGCTGGAAGAAGGCGAAGCCATGGCCGCCGCGAAGAAGACGACGTTGAGTTTTCCACGGCGGCGACGGCTGAGGCGGGTTTCCACGGCGGCGCTCCCTTCTCCCCACAGACGCGGCCGCCGCCCACCCCCTCCTCCCCTTCGCCGCGGCCGTCGTGCTCCTCCCCTCGCCGCCGCCGTGTAAGTTTAGTCTGAAATTAGAAAAATTAGGGTTTCTTGAAAAAAAAATTAGGATTTTTTTTGAAGTTTGTGAATTATTTTCGAACATAGTGAGTTTGTTTTGGAAAAAAATTCGAACAACTTGAGTTTGTTTTGGAAAAAATTTCGAACAAGATGTTCGATTTTTTTTTTTCGAACAAATTTAAGTTGTTTTGAATTTTTTTTCGAACATATTGTGTTTGTTTTGGAAACAATTTCGAACAATTTGAGTTTGTTTTGGAAAAAATTTCGAACAAGATGTTCGATCTTTTTTTTCGAACAAATTTGAGTTGTTTTGGAATTTTTTTCGAACATATTGAGTTTGTTTTGGAAAAAATTTCGAACATATTGAATTTGTTTTGGAAAAAATTTCGAACATGTTTGGTGTTTTGGATTTTTTTTGTTTCAATTTTGGTGTTTTTTTTGTTGAAAAAACAGTGTTTGACTGGGGGTGGTGGTGTGAAATAGAACGGGTGGGGTACTCATCTTCGTTTTTTTCATAAATTTTACCCTAGGTGTATATGAGACATTTCACATGTTCTGAAAAAATTTAAAAATGGTTGGTGGGTGTACTCATAGGAAATCCGGGTGCCTTTAGCCGCGCCCAAATAAAAAGCACACCTTTTAGTTGGGCCTTAAAATTGGTCAAGTGAAGCCCAAAACAAATGGGCCATAAACCGTGGCCATCCGATCTGAGTCTGACTCGACCGATCAGAAATTTCAACCTTTTGTTCATGTTTCAGCTGAAAGATGATGAAAGATCATATTCTCTCGAAATCTGCAGTGTGATGCGAATGATTGTTCATAGATCAGTTTCTATACAATTACCGGATCGTTACTGGATCTCATATCCATCAATTGCATCAACTCGTGATCTATAACTTCCATATGCAATTCGAATCGAAGGAACTGAAAATCAATTAATTCAGAGGGGAAATGGCGGGAGCAGCGTCGGCGCTGTTCCTACTGGACATTAAGGGTAGGGTTCTGGTCTGGAGAGACTACCGTGGAGATGTCTCCGCCGTCCAAGCTGAACGATTCTTCGCTAAACTCATGGAGAAAGAGGTGAGATTTCTGTGTGATGTGTAGTGAATACTGGTTTGCGATAGGATTGGATGTTTCTTTGCTCGTTTATGGCTGTATTTTCCATTGACATTGCTATGTAGTAGATGCTTTCAAATGCGAAGAGCAATTCATGATTTCGTTCTTTTACAATGGTAGTGAGATAAATTAGATATTTTTTTTCCTGCAAATTTTTAGCTTGATCTGATCTAATTGATTTCGTCTGATGATTTTATCCTTTCTTCATATTGAGATACTTATGTTGTAATCTAAAAAATGAGTGATATTAGTTAAATGCTGATTTTATCAGTTTAGTTGAACTGTATGAAAATATGTACTCGGGGTTGAATAATGGTTTAAGTTGGATATGATTATGCCTAAATTCTAATGGTTGCTGAAACTTTGATCAAACAAAATCTTTTACGTTGTTCTTTTGCCCTTGGAAGAAGGGAACTGGCCACTTGAATAAAAAAGAGAATGTGAACAAAGAGAATAAGCAATTGATATTTTGTTTCCCATACAACCGGTCATATCTTGGTGCGAGAAATTACTCCGACTGGGAGTGACTCCTCGCACTGTTTTGTGCTAATTCTGTACGAGCCTCTTTTAGTTATCATCATCATCATTTTTTTCCTTCTTAAAGATATCATTTTTATCCTAAAATCTTCTTCTTCTAGACAAATGAGTCCCTGTGAGAAAAGGTATTACCTACTCTAAATGGCTTTGTTTCTGTTTGTTTGATTTAATTTATTTTCTGAGCTCAATTTGTTAACTTCAATTGATGAGTGCATATTCTTATTTTGACTATCTTAGCCTAAATGGACCAGACAACTGATGGATTTTCAATTTAAAACGATCTAGGGTGATCCAGACTCTCAGGATCCTGTTGTATGTGAGAATGGTGTTACATATATGTTTATACAGCACAACAATGTATATCTTATGACTGCGTCACGGCAGAACTGCAATGCTGCTAGCCTTCTTCTATTCCTACACCGAGTAGTTGATGTAAGCGTTATTGGTAATCAGACACCCATTCTTTCAAGATAAATTGTCTATAACCCAGTGCACCATTCCTGTTAATTTTTTAAAACTGTTTACAATTTTCTAACAGGTCTTTAAACATTACTTTGAAGAGTTAGAAGAGGAATCACTTAGGGATAATTTTGTTGTAGTGGTATGGGAATTCATTTTCCTTTTCTCTCGACTTATTTGGACCACAAATTTGACCAGAGAATTTAACATTTTTTGTCTGATATCATTAGTATGAGTTACTCGACGAAATCATGGACTTTGGCTACCCACAATACACTGAAGCAAAGATTCTTAGTGAGTTCATAAAGACTGATGCTTACAGAATGGAGGTGACACAGAGGCCTCCAATGGCTGTCACAAATGCAGTGTCTTGGCGCAGTGAAGGGATACGTTACAAAAAGAATGAAGTGAGTTTTTTCTAATGTGCCGTGTGCTTTATTTCTTAAAACACCAGATTATGTGACTTTTGTTGGTGGTCCAGGTATTTCTTGATGTTGTGGAGAGTGTCAATATACTAGTTAATAGTAATGGCCAAATTATTAGGTCAGATGTCGTCGGAGCACTAAAGATGCGAACATATTTAAGGTTCGTTCTCATGTATTTTAGTATTTCTATGCATTATGTTCTTTAACACCAGGGCAAAATTTGGAAGGTTTTGTTCTTTTGATTTTTTAAATGTGTATGTTCGCAGGAGAGAATTACATTAATGTCTAATGACTTTGTTTAGAAGTCGTTGTCTGTATTGTGCCTTTTTCTTGACCGTTGATATGATGATACACCTAAAAAAATGACTTTCTTGTTTATAATCTCAAAATACATTCATTCGCTCTCGCTGTCTAAGCACAGGTGGCCATCAAACAAAAGGTCCTGTTCTTGTGGTCATGCTTTTGATATAATGTTAGCCTTTTCTCTCTCTCTTGGTGTTGGATAGAAGAATATGGGCTGTAATCAATAAAATCATGTAGAAAGTATTGATGCTTGAGTTATACTTACATATTTGAAGAGTTTATGGTTAGTTGCAATTGTTTGCATGCCATACTTACTGTTCTCAAAATCATATGGTGTATGTATGTGTGTAAGTGCCTCTGATATGAGCCACAATGCTTACCACATGCCTTGTCTTCACGTGCTAAAATGTACATTTGTGTTTGCTTTCTGTTATTGTACCAGCTGATGTCCCTTATTTACCTTCTTATTGCACTTAACCTCAAAACCTAGCTGAAAGAAAGTGGTCTTTTTAATTTGCAAGAATATTTCAGTTTGATGCATTTGTAAAATTTGATAATAGCTTTGATGAGATCACTCATAATACTCTATCAATTACAGTGGTATGCCCGAGTGTAAGCTTGGACTAAATGATAGAGTTTTGCTCGAGGCACAAGGGCGAGCTACTAAGGGAAAAGCCATTGATCTGGATGACATCAAGTTTCATCAGTATGTAATTTAGGTTTCTGATTTTGTTACATGTGTGATTGCTATTTGATCTATGAAGAATGAAAAAAATGTGATTCACCGAAGGTCTAGTATGCATGAGGAGCCTTTCCATGTGTATGCTGTTTATAGGCTAAAAAAATGTTTTCTGTTGTATATCCTGAAATAAATCTCTCTGAAAATATAGAAACCAGAGTGTGAATATATAAGTCTAAGCATATGATTTTGTCAATAGGCTTGCCTTCTTAGATCTTACTTGTTTTGGCTTCTGGTTATTGATTTAGGTGTGTGCGCTTAACTCGTTTTGAGAATGACAGAACCATTTCTTTCATACCTCCTGATGGATCTTTTGATCTCATGACTTACAGGCTCAGCACTCAGGTTGGTTTATATATCTGGGATTTAGATTTTTCCCCCCTTTAAAAACTGCTTGGACTTATCTAATTTAGAATCAAATACACCCTTCAAAGTGTGAATTTTCAAATGCAATTTATTCATCACAAACAACATTGAATTTAAACCAAATGAGAAATCTCGTGGAAATTTTTTTGTAGAAAAATATTTCCAGTTTTCTGGATTCTTTCACCAATTCTGGGAAGGAGATTAGAATTTTGAGTCTCGTTATTTTATCTCTTTGTTCAGTGACTCGAAGAATTGAGTTCTTGTCTTCTTTCAGGTAAAACCTCTAATATGGGTTGAAGCACAAGTGGAAAGGCACTCTAGGAGCCGCATAGAAATTATGGTAAAAGCCAGGAGCCAGTTCAAGGAGCGTAGGTATATTACCTGCTTCTGTTGTCAATATTTACACATGGTCTCTTTATTTTTCAGCTATCTAATCAGTAATTTACGATCTTAAATTTATTCCTGATTTGATCTGAACTTCAGCACTGCAACCAATGTTGAAATTGACTTACCCGTTCCACCTGATGCTACCAATCCAAATGTCCGTACTTCAATGGGGTCTGCTGCTTATGCTCCCGAAAGCGATTCACTAGTTTGGAAAATAAAATCTTTTCCAGGTGGTAAGGTAGGAGTTCTTTTTATATCTTATAGATTCCCTATGCTTTCTGTTAATGGTCTGTTATATATTTATTTATTTATTCATTGACTTTTCAGGAATATATGTTAAGAGCAGAGTTTAAGCTTCCCAGTGTCACATCAGAGGACTCTGCTCCTGAAAGAAAGGCTCCTATACGGGTGAAGTTTGAAATACCATATTTCACTGTTTCGGGAATACAGGTGAGTCTAAGATAGGTTTATGTTTACGGGCTTTGTTTTTTTAAGTGTTATCATCTTGATGCCATGTTAATATTTTGCATAAGCAACAATTACCCGTATTATCTTTTTGAGGTCTTCATACAAGTTTGTGACATCCAAGTAAACCGTTCATGGAGAGCGATTGAGGAGCGTTATTGTGTGATATTGTGCTCAAGTGCTATGTTCTTATTTTATGAAAATACACGTTTTGCTCATTGTATTTGTACTTAGTTTTTTCACTTTTACTGTTTTTACTTTTGCTACCTAGCGCCTGTAGTTTTATTTCTATTAACTTTTGCCCTTCAATTTAGTAGAGTAGTGGGTAAAAGTCAAATTAAAAATAAAAGTGCAGGGTTCAAAAATATAAAATAAAATAAGGGGGAAACTGTAGAAATTTAAGTGCAGAGGCAAAAGTAGTAAAAGAAAGTTCAGTTTTTCCTTTTAACTTTGTACAGCTTGAAATAAACACACAGTTCTAGTGCTAATATATTTATGTGTGTGTGTATCAATTTTTACTCTTTTTTGCAATTTCAGCACTAGTGCTAATATATTCACGCAGTTCTAGGTTTCTTCATCTGGCGTGTTTCTGTGATACTAGTTCCTTTTACAGAATAATTAAATCTGAAAAGATAAAATAGTAAAGTTGCTAAGAAAACTAAGCATATGAATGTGTGCGGACAAGAACACTCAGAGAGCATTATAAGACTTAGAACTGCCTTACCGTGTTCAACTTCAGCTTTTGAGCTTTCATTAATGCATTTAAGCAAGGCGGCTTCCTTTTTGGTGAACCAATTAATACAACTGCATACTCGATTAGCCTTGCTTGCTGTCATTCTTGGGGTTCAATATCTTCATTTAAGAAATCTTTGGACTTTAAAGAGTTCTTTTATACCTGATGAATCAACATAACAACGATCAATTTGTATACCAATATACCATGCCCACAATTTTCTCCTGAGTCATAAGCATACCTTGCATGATTAATGTTTTTAATTTCATGAAATTTTGGATATTAGGAGGGGTTGAAGTTGTTGCCTTTATGCTATTATATGTCTGTATATCATGTGACTCAGAAGCACAAATGCATTGTAAAGCACATTTGCACAAGTATCATTTCCCTATTCCCATCCTTCTTTAGTATGAAGATAAAATAAGCTTTCTGATATTTCAATATTAGGATTCTCCTATAATGTTTTATTATTGAATAATAGTTCTGCTAGAAAATTAATTTTCCAACCAATGATATCCCTTAACATGGCCACGTTGCTTGCTATGTCTCACCATTTTTCTGAGGTCCGTTGTTAATCAACTTCATTTTTGATTGAAATTTTAATGTGCAGGTTCGCTACTTGAAAATCATTGAAAAAAGTGGGTATCAAGCTCTTCCATGGGTGAGATATATAACAATGGCTGGTGAATATGAGTTGAGACTTATTTGATCAAAATTAAAATACGTAGCCACAATACTTGAACGATGCACTCAGATCATCACCCACAGAGTATCATTTGCTCCTCCCTGAAGAGGTAACTGTAGAGCAATTTATCTATCATCTAGAAGTTTCTGGTTTCCTATTGCTGTTTGTATCATCGAAATTTGTCTTAGTTATCGGTAAAATGCTCATTTGCTTGCCTTTTTTTATTTAAAAAAAAAATGAAAATGCAAGTTTTGGATTGAATCTACTGTTCCATGTTTGTAGAGGACGAACACTAGTGCAAATTAGTTGGAATTTGTACTTATTTGATACACATCTTTATTAAGAGATATATATTGGCAGTCCGGCTGAAAATCGCTCTGCTTGGGATCTCGTTTTAATGCTGCTTTATCTAATTTGAAAGAGATCAAAGAAACTTGTACTGTTTAAATTGCCTTTCTTCTGTGATTTTACTTTGATATATTTCTAATTTTTTTATATAAGAAACTTATACTTTTGTTGAATCAATAGGGATGAGAAATCCCTATCATGATTCATGATAACATATTGAATTACAAAGCATAGATCCAGTTCCTAGACACCTCAGACATAAGATTACCTCTAAAAGCACTATGACTTAGAGACCATAAAGCCACTTTATACTTAATTCTTTCCCATATCTCATCAATCGATTCATATCTATCCTCAAAAATTCGTCACATATCACTTTCATTATAATTCGTCCATCCCACTATTATTTGCGTACTTTTCTCTATTAAACGTCTCAATATTATTTGCATACACAAATAAAAAAATTTTAGTTAAATCTCTTACCCTCACAATACACATTTATTTACATTATAGGAGTATGTCATTATTTTTTCACTCTTAATTAACTTTCAATTCAATTTCCTTCATTAACTTTGTAAATCGGTGCTGCTATTTGCAAATAGTTGGAGGACAAAGGAAGTATTACTATATGATTGTCATTTCAAAATCGTTACGCTGAAAATCGACTGTAGTTGAGCTTGGTTCGTTTCAAAATCATACACTGAAAATCGATTGTAGTTTCTAAATCAACTCCACCAGGCACCAGTGCTTTTCAACCAGACAAAACTTGTTCAAATCAGACAATTCAATTACACATCTTCTAAAAAAAATGAAGTTCCAAGAGACAATGTGATGCGACAGATGCTTAGAGTTTTAAAATTAAATTTCTATACATTTTTCCGGACATGTTGACACAAAAGAACCTATATATAATGGGCATGGTAAAAAAAAGTGTGTTGGAAAAATCGATGTCTACGGTATTGTGACGTTAAATGTGAAAGATAATTTGCTCCTAAAACTAAAGCAGCAATTGATGTTTGTGGTCCAATATGAATACATTTTAATTTTGCACAATTTGAGAACAAATTCTGCTGGAATCTCAAAAAAAAATCTGAAAAACTTAGTGAATTTTGAAATTCCAGCAGAATTTCCTGATAAATTTTTTGGCATTACAAAATCTCATATGGAGAGTTGCTGGTATTAAATAAATTGTCCTGGGTAGACAGTGACACACAATCCTCATTCCTCAGTTATGGCACCAATCTTGCAATTTTCCAAGTACTCCTGATATTAAAAAAAAATGGCAATACAAAATCTATTGAAATGGTAAACCTATTTTTTAAAATATTAAATTATATAATATACTTAAATATTAAAATATCATAGCTAATTATAGATTCAATTCTCATCATGGACTCAATCTGCTACTGATGCAACATAACAACTTCGTTATAAGCTTGTCAAATCAGTGGTGTGGGTATAGCATGTTTTTAGGGAGATAAGATTTAGATTATTACTACTCCTATTCTGTCAAAAAATAAAAGATTATCACTAATATCAAGATTAATTTTAGTAATTAATTGACAACGACATTGAGAAGTACAAAATGACATTTAAATTGAACCGAAGGAAAGGAAGGAGTAATTTGGACTTTTTAGTGCATCTCCAACTTTGTGAACTTCAATTAAATAACCATCAAAGTAGAAGCATCATTTATCAGAAAAACAAAACAGTAGGCTCAATTCAAAAGGCCAAATTATTCATTAATAAAAACTAGGTACTACGGAGTAACATATAGCTAGCTCCCTCAGTCTCAAAAATTGAAGCTATTTAAAAACCTCAAATCCACTCATCTTTATTAATAATGAACACAAACTAAGATAAAAAAATCTTAGTTCTGACCCTGAGCAGCACGCAGTCCCTCCATTATAGCTGGGATTCTCTTCACAAACTCATCAAATTCCCCGTCCCTTCCGACCATGCTCATTCTTACAAACTCGACCCCACATCCGAAGTGTTTTCCACTCCTCGTAAGAACTTTGTGTTCCTTCAGCACTTTCTCACACTCGATTCCATCATTGCATTTAAACCAGGCAAAGGCTATTCAAATCAGACAATGCAATACTCATTAGGCATGTTTTCAGAAGAAAAGAAAAAAAAAAAAAAAAGAATTCCATTGCAATTTCAAGATACAAATCTTCTCAAATTATTCCACATTATGGATTATTGACACATATCATTTTAAAAAATAATTAATGCCACATAATAATCAAGCGGAATATAAATTTAATTACCTGGATATGTTTCAACAAATTTCTTGGCATAAATGCAATAATGAGAGGGAAACTCGGGAAATTGCAAGAGCTCCATATTTTTTTCAAGAGCATTTTTGAATTTGTTCCATTTCTCAGCCATGAGAAGGCGACTGTATTCAAAGAAGTTGTCAAATTTTGGCGCCTCATTCTTTTGGCAACTTGCAGATATTATTTGAAGGATACTCGCCGCCCTGAGTTGAGCTTCTTTTGATACTCCAATCGAACTCACAGACATAAATTTGACCATCTTCTTGGCTATATTTTCATCCTTAATAATAGCCCATCTTCATGTAGTTCAAAAACAAAAACGAAGAGACATTAGGGGTGGAAATAAAATCGAGAAAATTAAAATTTTGAACCGAATCGACTATTTTCGTTTAGTTCAGTCGATTTTTTGTTTTGGTTTAATTTTTATAAAATAAAAATCACATAGACTTAATTATTTTATATATATAAAAAAACATACCTATTTATTTAATTAATAATTCATAAATAATAATAAGTCCAATAAGACAATAATAGTCAAGAAAAGTACCCTATTCTTGAACCGGCATGTCCAGTGGTTTTTGAGAGAGTGAACATCATAATGTCATGATCTAAACAAGAAGTGATTGCAGTGTATTGTGGCCAATAATAAGCAAGATCGTGAATGACCATGCCTTTAGCTTTATTCACTACGGATTCTCGAAGTAAACCATCGGGGTTATTTGGTGAAGTAACCATCTCTATGTATGGTTCATCATTATCAAAGGCATATGCATCACCCCACCATTTGAAAAGCCTTGATTGAAGCAAGTCAGTTTGCTCTTTATACGTCTACAACAAATTAATTAGCAAAATCAATTAAAAGTTCAGAAGTCACAAACTTTTAAAAATTAAATAATAGAACAATTGATGTTTCTATCTTCTTAATTACTCATAACATTATATAATAAAACAATTAATGTTTCTATCTTCTTTATGAATATAAACTCACTTAACACTCCACTGAATATTGAATTTTGAAATACTAAAAATCCAACGACTGGAATTTAGAAAAAAAAAAAAAGGTTTGGAATTAATAAAAGTAAATTGTCCTAAGAAAAGAAACAGCTCCATGAATTTTAAAAGCCACACTCCACATATGGTAGCTAAATGAAATAAGAAATTATTTGCAAAATACACATGGATGATAATTAAATTCACTTTTGTAATAAAAATGACATATGGTTTTGTAATAAGAGACCCATTCTATTTGTAAGATACCCGTCAACAAATCCAGACGTGTTCTCTCTATTTCAAAAATACGGATGAGGTTTTTCTATTTTATTTTGATGTTTAATCTATTTTTTCATTAATATTAATACACTATATATCATGCATTATATGTATTAAAAATAATGGAGCACGAAATGAAATAATTTAAAATCTTAAACTTACAGAGTAGTATGGAGCAGCTGCTACCACAGGGATCGGATTCGACTGATTGACAGTGTCAGAAAGAGCGTAAAGTGCTGCTTGAATAAGCTGACTTGATCCCGTCCCAACCACAATGTAGCGATCTTCGACCACTGCATTGCCAACAATTTTGTGTAGATTCTTTATTTCCTCCTCTAACTTTGGCATCATATACCAACACATGTGATTGGCGTTGGCAAAATAGCTCAATGATTGATTACAAGCAATGGTGAAATTCAAGTGATCAAGATTATTCCAGTATTTTTCGAACACGGTTGGATCACCTCTGCACATTAAAAAATAAGTTAAAAAATGTACAAATAGAATTTATAAAATAAAACACACGCGTTGATTAATTTGTATGAAAAATGGGGAAACAAGAGATACAAACTGATCAAGGTTGATGATGGATTCATGATTGTGTTTTTCAGCATCACAAGCTACAAGCGAAGTTGCTAAGCTTTCGATCTCAAATTTGTTTTCTAAGATCGTCATTATTTTCAACAAAAATTGCAAGATTTTGTGATTTGAAAGCTCTTATTTTGTGATAAATCTAAGATATAATTTTCAATGTTGTTTTGCTCCCATATTTAAAGGCACCACCGCAGATCTTCTATTTCAATTTCTGTTTCATGCATTTATTTTTGTATGTATGTATATAATGTCAAAAGATAGAGTGAAATATAAATTAAAATATAAAATCTATGTATCTGATCACAAATAAATGATGTTTTAACCTTTTTTTTTGGAATCAAGAAAATTCATGTATTGATAAGTTTGTTCTTTATTAGTGAATAATCCTTTTATCTTATCCCATAATTTTAGCTTACCATAAAAATAATATAGTGATAAATTTTATATATTCAAAGGATTTTATTGATTTGGGTAAAAAATTAAAGTTGACCATACTTTTTAAGGCTTTTAGAATAATATTTATTATATTTTGAGCTTTTTGGGTATTAAATGACAACTTTTTGATATCCACAATTGAAATATTTGGATACACATTATTCATAACTTTATCATTTAATTGAGACTTAATGGATAAGGGAAAAATAAACGTTAAAGAAAAATTCAAATAATCTATACTTCTTTCGTTCTAAAATTATGGTTTCATATTCATTTTATGTTTGTTTCAAAATATAGTCTCATTTCTTTTAAAAAGTGCAACACTATTACTAAAAAATGTAAGTTATATAACCGAAAAGTGCAACACAATATTTACTAAAAGTATAAGTCAGTATAACTAAAAAGTGAAATGCAATATTTCTGAAACGTACAAGTCAGTATAACTGAAAAGTGCAACACAATATTAATGAAAAATGTAAGTCAATATAACTAAAAAGTTCAACACAATAATACTGAAAAATGTAACACAATATTAATAAAAAGTGCAAGTCAGTATAACTGAAAAATGCAACACAATTTTAATGAAAAGTGTAAGTAATTTAAAATTGAAAAATGCAACACAATATTACTAAAAAGTGTAAGTCACTATAACTGAAAAGTGCAAAATAAATTTTATTAAAAAGTGCAAGTGAGTATAACTGAAAAATGCAACACAATATTAGTAAAAAGTGTAAGTTATTATAACTTAAAAATGCAACACAATATTATTAAAATGTGTAAGTCACTAATAACTAAAAAATAAAAAATTATTTTAAACCAATAAGACATCTATCATGAGTCTAAGTCTAATTAACCACATATACTCCCTCCGTCCAATTTCATTATTCTCACTTTCCTTTTTTGGTTGTCCAATTTTATTATGCCCATGCCCTTTTTGGAAACAATACTATTCATACTACTTTATCTCCACCCTCCTACCATCACTTATTTACCCACTTTGCCACTTACTTTATTCATAAACAATCATTTTATCTATAAATGGACCCACAACATCCCATCATACCCCCAACTTATCTACTTTATACATAAACTAATCAATATTCATTAAAACTCGTGCCCGGAGAAGTGGGCATAATAAAATTGGACGGAGGGAGTATATTTTAAGCTATAATCTACCCTACTAAATTGAATCTTGATTATTTTTTTTTCAATATTTTAATTTTTTTTTATTTTGTTTTGATGATTTATTTTTTAATTTCAGAATCTATTTAATTTTCTAAGAATTTTTTCAAAAAAATTAATTACATTTTTTTAAAGATTTAGTTAGATTTTAAAATACTTTTAAAATTTATTTACATTTTTTTTTCAGATTTTTTCAAGTTATTTTTTTAAATATTTTCTCTTTTATTTATATAAGGGTTACTTAATTATTTTATATAAAATTATTTTTGTATTTAAAATTATGAAGTGTGTATAGAGTATTTTGGATTATTAGCTCTATTTTTTTAAAAATATATATAGAGTGGCATGATGATGTGGCATTTTTTAAATATATATGGCACCAAGTTTGCCAACTTTAATTCCTTCAAAACATAAATGATTAATATTGATGTAAAAAAGGATTAAAATTAAAAGATTAAGAGGTAAATGACGTATTTTGTAAAATTGAAACTTAAATGATTTATTTTGAAATCTCTCAAAACTTATAGGATCAAAAATTAAATTTCCTCCATTTTTAACTAATGAATCATTACATTAAAATTGATGAAAGTTGGGTCAACACCCAAATTCCAAACTAATCTCCAACAAACTTTAATACAATTGGTGCATGGACAACTCACCTGTAATTCTTCCTCAAAAAAAAAAAAACTCACCTGTAATTTTTTTTTCTTTCTTTCCTTTATAATTTCTTTTTTCTATTGATAGTTTTTCAGAAGTGTAATCGATGTACATGGGGCCAACTCATGCATCTTACATGATACTCTCATCGTTCAAACTGTGTGTATGATTCATTTTTACGAGTTTTTAAAAATATTACTCTAATTTTTTATGTATAAAATAGATGAGTTGAAAGGTATTACAGAGCATTGTGGAGTCCACTTATAAATAAAGTGAAAAGGTCCCCTGCTCAAAATTCAGAGATGGCGTCCAAGATCAGTGATGATAGAATGAATAAATAAACATGGCATGAGAAAACAACTACAATATGCAGAAGAAATGCTGCAAATTTTTGTAATACCTTTAATGATATTGTTCTGTCTAGCTACTTCATTACAATGTATTAAAGGCCTAGATTAAAAATAGTACATGATAAAGACAGTAGCTAAAAAAGTAAACACACATCTGCATTTTTGCTCGAGGCCCTAACAGAGAGAGAGAGAGAGAGAGATGAACAAAGGGGGAAAAACGAGACTAGCGTATTCAAACAATTTTTCTGTTTTTAAATCTTTCAGTTGAGGTGTGTTGATATTTAAATTTACAAGCATTATTTACTGATTAACTTCATTTGGCAATGTTGGGGGAGTCTTCCTGAATGCATGCTTCCTACAGCGCTCGAAAATGCTATCGTATATCAAATCAAATTGAACCCCGGCTCTCTCTCGGTTGATAATGAAAAGAATGTGATCACCTTCCACAATCTTGTAATACCTGCACCAATCATGAATCTTTATGTTTAACAAATATCATCCCCTTTTAAACTGGATTTTTTCAGAGTCTTTTTTAGACAATTAAATAAACAGATCAATATTGATACCAGTTGCAGCAAAATGTAGCAGATGCAGTTTTTTATATATAATCAGATATAAAATTGAAAAGGAATAAGGCACAAACCAGATGCCTGGTTGTAAATGTTGGCATTCTGACTCGTTTACTACGTGATGACTAGGGTGTTCGACTGGAAAACGAGGGTGCGTCATAGATATGGTGTTGAGGGCACCATCATTGTCCCACCAATCTTCGTCCCTGTAATCAAGTTTCAGTATTTTAGGGCTCAAATCCAAATAATCGAAACTGGTTTAATCAGACATATCACTCAATTCTTGAAAGTGCAAAATATGCAAAAGTATCTGAAAGATGAACTAAAACACTGGCAATATGTTTTATGTAAACAGCACTCACCGGTACCCTTTATAAGGAGGACTGACATCTGAAGGGAGTTTCCATTGGCTCATCTGCAAGACACGGATAAATAGTACAGGATGTATTCCAAGAAGGCCCGATGGAACTGTGACTCCCATTACTTTCCTGGTGTGTTTAGTGGCGTAGTTGAAGTAGTATGTATTGGGAAATGTTTGTAAGTGACTGTTTAATCTGAGGGAACCTTGGATTGTAAGATCGGGAAGAATCCAATCAGCATATGCAAACGGACCGCTCTTTCCCATGAGGCAATTAACAAGACCCTTGATGCCCATTTTCTTCCAGGACATGTTGTAATGATCAAACCCAAAATTGTAATAGTTTTTCAGCCATGGGATATCTAACCAATCGTAAAGAATTACTCCAACGCGGCACCACTGCAGAAGACATATGGGCTTCAACGACTTCCCATCTTCTGGCCTATCAGTGATTGAAATTAATTAGGAACAACTGATATATTACAGATGTAATGCTTGGACATGTTTATCCAATTATATCAAGGTTAATTAGGAGATTATGTGTATTAGTCCATATTATCCATGCTATTAAGACCTCAACAACATTACTATGCTCATCATTGGAGCATCAATACTATACTTAAGGCATATTATCATTGTGCTATGAACAAATGATCAAATTAAGAGAACTCACTGCATTCCATCCAAATAGGTTCTTGTTGTACCATTGAATGCCCCAGACAATGCAGTTAAACTTAGCACCCAATCCGGTGAAGTGTTTTCGTATCCCTTGAATGCCTGAAAACATATTCAACTTACAGTTTTTTCCAATTGAAGATAGTCTAACAATATTTGATTCCTAACTAATTTATTACCAAGAATCCCTACCTTATCAGCAAGCATTTGTTGCAAAACCCGAACAACCTGCGCTCCAGCCGAATGCCCCACAAAGTGAATCGGATGATCCGCATCCCATTCAGGGTAATGTCCTGCATTTTCCAGCTATATAATCAGAAATGTTGAACAAAATAAAGACTAATACCAACATATCTTCTTTCTCACAGAGATTAAGGATCAAAAAATCCAACCTATTTCATAAACTCTTCCAAATTGAGAGTGCCCACAAGCATTGCTATGTTCTTCACCATAATCAACTTGGCCTCCTTTCAGATAATAGAACAATTCTCTAGCCCTGAACCCACAATCCCATCAACATATACATACATAATAACCAAAATACAATTCCAAAAAAACCCAAGTAAAAATGGCATTTGAACAAACACATACCGATCATATATGCTTGTTAATGAGCCTAAATCAGGCACAAGAACCCTATCATCCTTCTTCTCTGCTCCCCCAAAGTATGATAAACCCCCTAATCTCTGTGAAACGAAACAGGGGATAAAAACTCAATCCCGCAATTCTCTCAACAACATAAAAAACCTACAATATTTTAAAAGAGGGGTCAGATTATGCATACCCCTTTTCCAAAACCAAATATCCCGTGAACTAAGACGATTGGAGGCAAATCGTCAACGGTGGTGGATTTTTCTGATTCCTCTCTTTGAAACCCAGAAGCCAAATTGGGCTTAAAAACAGCATCACTAATTTTTTGCGAGAGATCAGCTGCTACAGCTGTGCTAAATATGTAGAACCCATACACCAAATGCACAAAAGAACTCACAGACACCTCTGCTAATTGAAGGAACGTTATCCACCACCTAATCATTCTCTTTGTTTTCCGAAAACAAAATTGCAGAATCGTATATGCACAGATGAAGTATTTATGGATTTTGTTTGTATTCGAGCCTTCTGCTAGAAAAACAAGAGAAGGCTCTTTAACAACAATCGGAATCCAATAGAATCGTGTAATCAAGAAAAAGGCCTCTTTCTCAATAAATGTTGAAATTTTAGAGGGACCCTCCTTGATATGAAATGTGCTGAATGTTTGTTAATTTAGGCATGTAGAGAAGAAAATGGGAGCTTTTTTCTTGTATTTAGAGAGATTTCGAAACGACTCTTTTCCAATATTTTCTCACAGCTTACCCCTTTGACTCATACGCATTTCTTTCGTTGCTCACCCAATTCTCTCTCTCTCTCTCTCTCTCTCTCTCTCTCTCAAAAGACAATTAGCCTATAACTAAACCTGCAGGGAGGTTGCCCCCCTCTCTCTCTCACGTTGGAAGAAAAGACTGGTCAAGAATGGCGCACGTGCCGTTGAGTTAGCCGTGGCCAGAAATTTCAATTTGTGAACGACAGTATTAGCCTATTATGGAACGCCGAATTTTTAAACACGAGCACTAATAAAAATAATAAGATAATCCTAAATTATTATTCTCGTGTGAAATATTGAAAACAACTCAGGATATTTGGAATGTTAGGTCATCAACAAAATACGGTGGTCTCATAAAAATTACTCTTCCGTTACAATATGACTTGCATCATTTAAGTGATTTAGTGAGGGACAAGGGTGAGAATGAGTCAGACCTAGATAAGTTTTATAATAGAAAGTTTAACCTATTAAATATTTTTTTAGGCCCGAACCTGATCCATGGTCTGTCATAGACTTTTTTATAAGATAATGCTTACAAATTAAAAATTATATATATTAGATCATCCTATTTAAAATGTCTTTTATATTTAAGTATAATATCATATATATTAAATATTTATTATATTTTTATATTAAATTAAATAGATCGGCCTATTGGATTTGAAAGGCCTACGAAAAATGTCAAGTCCGACCTATTTAACTAAATAGACTCTTAAAATAGTTTGAGTCCGACTTGTTTATTAAACGAACTGAACTTTTAATAGGTCGAGTCGTAAGTCTTTGTCGAGTAAATAAGAAAAGAAAAGTATGATTAAAAAATATTCATTTATATTAAAATACTGTTCAAATACTGGAGTATGATTTTTATGGTCAACTTATTCATTTTTTTTTTTAAACATTCATTTAAATTTTATTAATAGTTAATTTCTACATTCTTGAGAAAAAGGTTTCTATTTTCATCAATCCCCTATACATTTTTCCAAATTCTGGAGTGTGGTAAAATTCATTTAAAAATTTTGTTGGGTAGACCGTAGAATCAATGAAATTATATAAATCAAATTCATATCAGCGTGTGTTTAATGAGGGGTAAAAGTCAGAGATTTTTTTTTTCTTTATAGGAATTTGTTTATTATTTTAATTTTCTTTGGAGCAAAAATTCTAGGAATTTCTAGAGAATCCAAATGTGCTGGATAAGCGCTGGAAGGTTCTGTGCAACACCAGCAAACCAACTCCCAACTGTCCCACCCCCTTATCCCGTTATCCGTATCACTAGTTACGCCTCTTTTATACTGTATTTTATAAATATTAATTAATTATTCCCTCACTTTTTTTTATACCTGTTTTTTAAAAAATTATATTTTAATTATAAAAAATATATTTAGAATAATGAATAAAAAATATATTTGGTACATACTCAATTTTGTTAGTAAAGTAAAAAAAATATTCAAAAGTGAACTATTTAAATAGAATAAGCATATTTTTTGTGAACCTAAAAAAAGAAATAAGCACACTGGTGGATGGAGGGAGTAATTTATAACATAAATATGTTAAAAATATAATGAAATATTATAAAGTTTATTTATAAATAAAGTGATTATTTATTAATAAATAAATTTTACTTTTATAAAACATTTCATGAATTTGTAAAATTATGATAAGATATGGTACATAAAATTAAAGTTGCTGTATCCCGTTTCTTCAATCTCAGCATGGTGTAATAATCCAATGTTATGTATAATTGAGTAAAGATCTTACCAGAAGTGGAGGTGACTAAGAACTCTACGGAGGTCATGTAACATAGCTCCATTCTGTACATTCATGGGCTGAGTATCCCTTATACTCGAGTGGAAATATACTTTCTTTTACCGTTCAAAAAAAAAAAAAGATCATGGAGTTGGTTCTCATTGAAGGTTGTGTAGAGGCAGTGTTTCTTTCTCCGAGAGGGAGTTTGTAGTAATAATTGTCTTTCTTGTTCTCATTTTTTGAGTGAAAAATTTATTGTAAAACAAAAAGATAGTAAACTTTTTATGAAATGAATGGAGTATAAAAGATATACTAATTCTTTAAAAACTAAAATGATTTTTTTAATAATAAATGCCCTTTATATATTGTTTGGATGAGAGAAATTCCAAGTGATCACACTTATTACAATAGAAGTTCCCATCCCGGTTATAATACCTAGGGGTGGGGCTTTGGAGTAACCTATGAACTATGCGCTTAATTTTTTAAGATTCATTGGAGTATCAAAACACGGCGTTTTTCTTTTAATATCTATTATCCAATTTATAATCTCTATAATGACTTTTACATTTTTTTTCGTTCATTACTTTCATATTGTACCTGCTTTCATATTTTATATTAAATGTCATTTTATATACTCATTTCGTTCAAACTTTGTATATATGATTCATTTTTATAGAATTTTTAAAAAAATTGAGTGCTTATATGTAAAATATACGTGTGAAGTAAAAAGTGAATAATGTATTAGTATATTGAGATAATACATGTTTATATTTATGAAAGTGTGCATATTAAGTTTGGACTCATAAAAAATGAATACTTATCTACGAAGTTTGGAAGAATGGTGAATTATTTTTACATTTGTTTGCAAGTATTCCGTTTTCGAAAATATATATATATATATTAGAAATTAATTTTCTCTAATCCGAACCTGTTTTTGAATCTATTGTCTTACAACTAGGGGTGTTTCGGTACGGTTGACTTGTTCGTATTTTTGGATAAGTTTTCCCAAGTATATTTTCGTTCCAAGGACTTAATTGAGTATCAATGAATCCCTAAAGTTGCAAGTTATCATGCTATTGTAGTAACTAAGCTTGTTTGTTTGGATTTTCGGGAATAAGAACAAAGATATTAAACCAAATTAACTAAAGTAAAAAGTAATAGTGACTACATATAGTGAACTAACTAACTTTCTTTTGGAAAGTGCAAGAGAAGTGTATTGCCTCGGGTGTTTCCGTTTTGTTAGGAATTAATGAACTAGTGAACCAATTACATGAATTAGATATGAATTCGGATTAAGCTAAAGGCTATCACATAAGTGTGCAAACCCCCTCGAAAGGCATAGGCGAACATCGTGCATTGATTAGCAATTATAGGATCTAACCAAATACCATAAGCTCCTGGGATAATGTTTCATAAGCACTTTCAACACGGTTACTAATGCTTATGAAACGCCCTCTCACCAAACTCCTAGACGACCTCTATTCGTTTAGTGTCTAAAGTTGTCGGTCTAGCCAATAACCTCCTCTCGGTTAGCTAATTACTAATTAACTTCTATTCAATTGACCAAAGCTCACACTCACACCCCAATCATGCAAACCCAACTCTCGTTGCAATCAACACAATCAAAAATGCTAGCTAATAGGGTTGATCAATCAAATGAATCAAACACAACACAACTCTAGAAACATTTACACCCAAATCCTAAGTGAATCATGTAACTACTTCACAATTACACTAAATTCCCATCAAAACATCCACACCCAAGGCAATTGGGGATTAGCCCATGGTTCTAGAAGAGAATCCCATGGCTACAACACAAAATAACATAAAGCCCATGCTAATTGATTAAAGAAATTGCAAGATAGAAAGTAATTGCCAAATTGAAACTTAAAATTGAGAGATATCACCTTGATGATGGATTTGTAGCTACAATATGATGAAATAAGCAAAACCCACTTACAATCCTTGATTGAAAACACCAAATTAACTAAATTCTAAGCTAATCCATGGAAAACTAGAAGAAAATTATCTCAAAAACCTATCACTATGTGTAACTATGAGTAGAGTCTTCTCAATGTGTGGAATCCCCTTTCAAAAACGAACTTTGGGCCTTATATACTCTTCCAAAAGTGCTTGGCATGTGCCCTAAGGTAGAAACACGATTTTAGGCGAAAATAAGAGGTCACACGGCCGAATCGGGCAGCTCGGCCGAGTCGGGCACTTCCAAAAGCGTGTTTTCCATTTTTGTTCACTCAGTAGCTCGGCCGAGTCGGGCCATAGAATGCATTGCCCTCTTTTTCAGGCAACTCGGCCGGATGGCGTAGCTCGGCCGGATTGCCAATCGTTCCATATTCTGCATTTCCATTCCACTCGGCCGGATTGGAGAGCTCGGCCGAGTCGTGCCTTAAACATATCTTGAGCATTTTTCAGGCCACTCGGCCGGATGGTGTAACTCGGCCGGATTGCAAGATGTTCCAGATTCTGGACTCTTTTTTCACTCGGCCGAGTTGGGAGCTCCGAACTTGTTTCGTGCATAACTTTTGCTTCCGACCTCCAAACGACTTGATTCTTTTGGCCATTCCACTCCGTTTTTCGAGACGAACCCAATGGTCAGCTTCTCTTCTTGATACAGTGAAGTATGGTATGTGTTTTGCTTCTAAAATCCATCGTTTTTCCTACAAAATCGACAAAACACTACCTTTCTCTTATTTTGATCAAAACAATGATAATCAACCAATAATTCAATGAAATAAACATCAAATGAGCTTCAAATATGCATCTAAATCGTGTAAATTCCACCCGAATCAACTCCACCAATGAAAGAATTAAAACACGAGGGTGAAATTTACAACTAGATGATCAATGAAAGATCCCACGTATCAAATGACATGAAATGAATTCTTCTTCCTCAAGATACATTCTTAAAATGATCACAAGTTCAATATTGAAGATCCAACTCATTACTCACACATGCTCTACACACAACAACAAGTGATGGTGATGACAATATCAAGATGTTCAAGTTTAACTCACAAGAAATAGTGTTTCACTCAAACACTCAAACAAATTAAGGACAATAACCACTCATCAATCAAATCATGCATTGCAATTGCCATAAGCTTGCCCAAGCTCTACCATCTTTCCACCACAAACATGTTCAACAATGAGATCAATAGGGCTTAACCAAGGATGTAACGTTGGCTCTTTGGATGGGGTAAGATGAATATGGAAAAAGTGACTCGTCTAGTGGAGAACAAAAGTTGTTATTCAACAATTCAAGCTCGTGCTCTTAAGATTCACAACCTTCATTCTCACTTTTCATATAAGTTCCTCAAATGCATTCATCTTCTCATCTTTTTAGCCAATTTCTTTTCTTTTCAAGCTCTTGGGGCTCATTGTCCCTCTTTTCTTTTCATCATTATTTTTCTTTTCACTTCCATCTTTTTCTCTTTTTCACAACTTTTCCCAAATTTTTTTTTCAAACCAAAGGTACTAAAGCACATATTTTACCACTTTCTCTTTTATTCTCCACTAGATATGGATATCAAAAGCTCAAAAGGATAAGTGGTTAAACATTGTAGGTTGCCAAGAAAATGGGAAATCAAGCTCAAAGTATCACACCAACATGATCTCAAGCAAGAACTTGGGCAAGTTCTAGAAAAGCAAGCAATGAATTGATCCACTCAACAATGAAATAAACCGGATTAATAATCGATTCAAAGCTCAACTCTCACCGGGTCATTCAATCCTCAAACATTCATCAATCATCACCACACATAACTCATTGTGCATGCAAAACATCCATAGGCAATAAGATGACAAAAACACAAACAAGATGAGTCATTCCAATCATGTACACATTCAAGGAATCAAATTCACAACAAATCACCATCAAATGTGTCTCAATGATCATTAAAGCTCAAATTTCATACATGCACTAGAGTACACCTTGGTGTCAATAGAAAATGTAAAAACGAACATACCCCCCCAAACTTTTTCATTGCCAAGCAATTAAAAGTTTGGAAAAATAGTTTTACAATGATATTGACACCAAGTGTTATCCATACAAATCTACACACATGGGCCACTATCCCAACAATCAAAACTAGGAGTAGTTAAGCAATCAATATTATGAACAAGAATATAAATACCACTACCCCCCAAACTTAGTAATTGCTATGCAATTCCTAAGAATTGGGGTGGGCGTACCTCTTACGATTGCTATATCTACACCTTCTTCTAAGCTCAAAGTTCCACTTTCAATCCACTTGTCCATTCGATCCAAGCTTCTCCAACTAACATCAAAACTCACAAACACATCAAACTAAACTAACAAAGCATAAAAATGAACAAGAAATGAAAGAAAGCAAGTAAAAATGGGTTGCCTCCCATTTAGCGCTAGGTTTAACGTCCTATGCCGGACGGAACTTAACAAGTTCAAACTTTCCTTTCTTTGAATGGAGGATGATAGTGCTTGACATTGTGCTCATCGGTGATGAACACTTCATCCTCCTCACTTTCCAACGCAATGCTTCCTTCATAGGCCATTTTCTTCATGACCAACATTTTGCGTTCCTTGAGCTTTATCCTTCCAAGGACCTCCATCACTCCAAGGGTGCACCATACCACCATATCTCCAATTTCAAAACCCTTCTCAGTCTTTCTCTCGTTCGAACTCTTTCTTCTTCCCTCTTCATCTTCACTACCCTCAAGGAACTTATCAAAACTCTTCTCCTTATAAAACTCCCCCAAACTTGAGTTTTGCTCAAGTTTGGGTGTTTGCTTCAATTTTTTATCATCTCCCGGATCTTTCAATGGGGCTTTTGGTAATGGCTCATAAATGTCACATTCTTGGATGGAGGGAGATTCCTTCTTTCTTGGGGAACTCTCAATTGAGCCATACTTGGAGAAAATCACTTTCTCTCCATTCACTTCCAATGTTACCTCCCCTTTTCTCAAATTGATATTTGCACCCCCCGTGGCAAGAAATGGCCTCCCAAGAATCAATGGGATATTTGCATCTTCTTTCATATCAAGCACCACAAAGTCGGCCGGAATGATGAACTTGTCAATCTTCACCAACACATCTTCAATGATCCCTTTAGGATATGTGATGGAACGATCCGCCAATTGAAGAGTAATTGATGTGGACATTACTTCTCCAAGTCCCAAACGCTTGAAGATTGAAAGTGGCATCAAATTGATGCTAGCTCCCAAATCACAAAGAGCCTTCATCATAGGCCCATCGCCTATTTCACATGGAAGAGTGAAACTCCCCGGATCCTTGAGCTTCTCGGGAGGAGTTCGTTGAAGGATAGCACTACACTCCTCGGTCAAATTTATCTTTTCATCATCCACTAGCTTCTTCTTGTTTGCTATTGCATCCTTTAGAAACTTCATGTAATGAGGCATTTGCTCTAAAGCATCCGTAAGTGGAAGATCAATGTGGATTTTCTTGAAGATCTCCAAAAACTTTCCAAACTTTTCATCCATCTTCTTCCTTATATACCTTCCCGGAAATGGAAGCGGCTCATATGTAATGGGAACCCCCCATTTATCACAAGGTACCTCAAGCTTCTTCTTTTTCAAATCTTTGGCAATTCTCTACTTTGGAATTCTTGGAGCAACCTCTCCGCTTCCATCTTTTTCTACCTCCTTCTTTGTCTCTTCCTCCCTTTCCTTTCCCTTCACCACTTCATTCTCTTCTACTTCACTCGACATTGAAGAAATTCCATATTGTTCACCACTTGAAATTGTAATAGCATTACAATGCTCACGTGGGTTTACCTCGGTTGTCGATGGAAATTTTCCTTTGTTTGGTTGAGATCCAATTGAAGTTGCCAATTGTCTCATTTGAAATTCCATTGATTTTTGATTACTCATAAGTTGACCAATCATGGATTCCATTGATTTTTGATTACTCATGAGTTGAGCAAGAATTGAGTCGGTTGCTTCGAATTTCTTCTCACTTTTCTCACTTCTCTTATCACTTTCCTCCATTCTCTTTATGAGGTGTGAAAGAAGCTCATCCGTGGAAGACTTCCCTTCTCCACTTGGAAGTTTTGCTCCGGGATCAAATCCGGGAGGATATTGAATAACACTCTTAGGGTTGGAATAGGACAAATTCTCATTCCTCCGAAAATTTTGATTTTGAGGAGTTGAGAATTGAGGAGACGGACCCCCTTGACCTTGAGATGATGAAGATTGCCCTTGGAATCGGTTTTGAGGAGGAGCTTGATATCCTTGACCACGATTTTGATATTGTGGTTGTCCTTGATATTGTCGATTCCCTTGAAAGTTTTGAGGATACCCTTGTTGACCCATGTATTGCACTTCTTCCATAGGTCCCATTTGAGGATCCTCTTGCCCAAATGGTAAATGATTATCTCTTGATTGAGATAAAACATTCACCTTTTCAATGAGTGTGGCCATCATTACTCTCATGCTATCATTATCATCCACTTGAGCTACCCTATTTCGTGCTCCACGGTCTACTCTCATCTTGAAAGTATTGCTTGATATCCCTTCTATTATGTCATTGATCTCCTCCACCGATTTCATCCAGATTGAACCACCCGCATAAGCATCAATGTGGTGTTGATCTTCCACTCGTAACCCACCAATGAACCAACATGTTGTTTGTTCTATTGGGAAACCATGATGGGGGCATGTGATGAGAAGACTCGTAAACCTTTCCCATGCTTCTTTGATCCCCTCATTTGGACCTTGTTGGAATGTAGAGATCTTTTGCTTGACTTCCATCGTCTTTGAAGGAGGGTAGTACTTCAATAGAAATCTCTTCTTCAATTCTTCTCACGTCCTCACTTCTCCGGCAGGAATGCTTGATTGTAGCCAAACTTTTGCTTTCCCCGACAATGTAAATGGAAATAACCTCATCTTTTTAGCATCTTCCGACACTCCGTTTTACTTGAGAGTGTCGGCCATCTCCAAGAATTGAGCAAGATGTTCATTCGGGTCTTCCTCAAATCCTTCCTCCGTCCTTCCTTCAAATTGTCTCTCCCTCAACATCCTTAATAAAGAGGCACTAATCTCAAAATTGTTTGCCTCCACCCTTGGTCTTGCCAACCCATTGTAATGCTCCCTAGGTTGAGGCTCAAAATATTCCCTCATTGCCCTTCCATGGTACACACGTGGAGGCTTTTCTATATGTGGAGGAGGAGGGACGTATTCCTCTTGAATTTGTTGAGGTGGAGGATATTGGTAAGGTGGAGGATATGGGTGTTGAGGTAGTGGATATTGATGAGGTGGAGGTGGTGGAAAGTAGGCTTGTTGCGGAGGCGGATAAGGGTAAGGATAGTATCCTTGAGATGGAAGGTGGTTTTGAGGTGGATGTGGATTTGGATTATGGAGATTTTGTGGAGGGTTTTGAGGTAGATTACCTCCTTGGTGATTCCCAACTTGTGGATTCGCATCATTTTCCATTGGTGGAGGATTCAACTCTTCGTTGTTCTCCATCACAAGTTGTTCTTCGATGACTCTTTGACGGCTTCTACTTCGATTTCTCCTCCTTGCGTGCGCTTCGATCTCAAGGTCTAATTGTTCAAGATTTTCTCCACGTGATCTTGTGATCATGCACCTACAAAAGAAAAATGTCAAAGCCCACAAAGATGAACAAAAACAAAATAACAAAAAGAAATGCTACTATCAATAACACTTAACAAACTATAAGTTTCACTAACAACACTCGCTTAAGTCCCCGGCAGCGGCGCCATTGACTTGTTCGTATTTTTGGATAAGTTTTCCCAAGTATATTTTCGTTCCAAGGACTTAATTGAGTATCAATGAATCCCTAAAGTTGCAAGTTATCATGCTATTGTAGTAACTAAGCTTGTTTGTTTGGATTTTCGGGAATAAGAACAAAGATATTAAACCAAATTAACTAAAGTAAAAAGTAATAGTGACTACATATAGTGAACTAACTAACTTTCTTTTGGAAAGTGCAAGAGAAGTGTATTGCCTCGGGTGTTTCCGTTTTGTTAGGAATTAATGAACTAGTGAACCAATTACATGAATTAGATATGAATTCGGATTAAGCTAAAGGCTATCACATAAGTGTGCAAACCCCCTCGAAAGGCATAGGCGAACATCGTGCATTGATTAGCAATTATAGGATCTAACCAAATACCATAAGCTTCTAGGATAATGTTTCATAAGCACTTTCAACACGGTTACTAATGCTTATGAAACGCCCTCTCACCAAACTCCTAGACGACCTATATTCGTTTAGTGTCTAAAGTTGTCGGTCTAGCCATTAACCTCCTCTCGGTTAGCTAATTACTAATTAACTTCTATTCAATTGACCAAAGCTCACACTCACACCCCAATCATGCAAACCCAACTCTCGTTGCAATCAACACAATCGAAAATGCTAGCTAATAGGGTTGATCAATCAAATGAATCAAACACAACACAACTCTAGAAACATTTACACCCAAATCTTAAGTGAATCATGTAACTACTTCACAATTACACTAAATTCCCATCAAAACATCCACACCCAAGGCAATTGGGGATTAGCCCATGGTTCTAGAAGAGAATCCCATGACTACAACACAAAATAACATAAAGCCCATGCTAATTGATTAAAGAAATTGCAAGATAGAAAGTAATTACCAAATTGAAACTTAAAATTGAGAGATATCACCTTGATGATGGATTTGTAGCTACAATATGATGAAATAAGCAAAATCCACTTACAATCCTTGATTGAAAACACCAAATTAACTAAATTCTAAGCTAATCCATGGAAAACTAGAAGAAAACTATCTCAAAAACCTATCACTATGTGTAGAGTCTTCTCAATGTGTGGAATCCCCTTTCAAAAACGAACTTTGGGCCTTACATACTCTTCCAAAAGTGCTTGGCATGTGCCCTAAGGTAGAAACACGATTTTAGGCGAAAATAAGAGGTCACACGGCCGAATCGGGCAGCTCGGCCGAGTCGGGCACTTCCAAAAGCGTGTTTTCCATTTTTGTTCACTCAGTAGCTCGGCCGAGTCGGGCCATAGAATGCATTGCCCTCTTTTTCAGGCAACTCGGCCGGATGGCGTAGCTCGGCCGGATTGCCAATCGTTCCAGATTCTGCATTCCCATTCCACTCGGCCGGATTGGAGAGCTCGGCCGAATTACCAATCTTTTCCACTCGGCCGGATTGGAGAGCTCGGCCGAGTTGTGCCTTAAACATATCTTGAGCATTTTTCAGGCCACTCGGCCGGATGGTGTAACTCAGCCGGATTGCAAGATGTTCCAGATTCTGGACTCTTTTTCCACTCGGCCGAGTTGGGAGCTCGGCCGAGTTGCACTCCGAACTTGTTTCGTGCATAACTTTTGCTTCCGACCTCCAAACGACTTGATTCTTTTAGTCATTCCACTCCGTTTTTCAAGACGAACCCAATGGTCAGCTTCTCTTCTTGATCAAGTGAAGTATGGTATGTGTTTTGCTTCTAAAATCCATCGTTTTTCCTACAAAATCGACAAAACACTACCTTTCTCTTATTTTGATCAAAACAATGATAATCAACCAATAATTCAATGAAATAAACATCAAATGAGCTTCAAATATGCATCTAAATCGTGTAAATTCCACCCGAATCAACGGTATACCGACTTTACGGAACTATACCATCATCGTACCGAAAATTTCGATATTTAAAAATTCCATACCGTTATCATACCGAAATTTCGGTATATCGTAATCTCGGTATACCGAAATTTTTGGTATGTAAGAATTCATATCGATACCGTACCGTAATTTCGATATACCGAATTTTCGGTACGGTATATCGGTATACCGTACCATATCGGTATACCGATTCATATCGAAAATATTGAATCATAATTTCATATCGAAATACCGGTATATAAATTCATACCGAAAATATTGAAGCATTGTTTTATATCAAAATTAATTATTTAAGGTTTATTTTATTTAAATTTAAAAATAATATAAAATTATAAATTATATTATAAAATTATTATTTTATTAAGGTTTCGGTATATCGATATACCGTTTCATACCGAATAACGAAATTTTTTCGGTATACCGAAATACCGCGGTATGATCATTTTTCATACTGTTACCGTACCGAAAATTTTGATAATTTCGATATTTTTTCGATACGAAAAGCTCGGTATACCGAAATTTCGGTATATTTACCCACCCCTACTTACAACAGCTTAGGCATTGAAAAAAATGGAAAAGAAGCGACTGACATTTTTTTTTGGAATGCATTGTGGTTAAATCCCGCCTTTCAGAGGCTGACCTAGCTTGGGACATGGGGTACAACTGTACCCCAAATCCCAAAATTTTCCTTTTTTTTTTTTTATTATTATTATGTATAAAAATAATTTTATAATAATGAATTATTGGAAAATATCAAATTATCAAATATACGCCATATCTTTTGATTCCGTGAATATCTAGCGATATGTTATCCGCTTTCCTTATTTTTCTCTATTTTCGGTCCATAATTAGTTGAGGCATTTATGTATATAATGCACACTCTGTACAACATTATTTTATACTTCTTCTCTCTTATTTTTTATATTTTGTCATTAAACCATTTAAAATCTTACCTTTCATATTAAAAAAAATCTAATGAAAATTACAAGTATGTCATTGAGCCATCTAAACATTATTTTTCATATTTTGTCAGAATACTTACAACTCACACATTTATTTGCATATATCTTAAAATATTCATACATATATTTATTTGTATCGTAAATATCTGGTTCATTTATACATTCATCGTACCCCCAAATTCAGAATCTTGGGTCCGCCACTGCCGCCTTTGGAGCTAGTTTACTGGAAACAAAATCCGAAACTATATAAGATAATTCTCTTTTGAAGATTGGACACGTATAATATGTTTATAGTTTGCAGAAATTGAACTCTGTAATAGCTTCGTAATGGCTATGTCTTATATATTTATACAAATTAATGTAATTCCATACAAAAATACAAGTGCAGTGTTCATTATTATACAAATCAATATCATTACACGTAATTGATCATTGATACAATTAAGTGCCATAATTCAGTGAACCAGATTCATCATACTCTCTTATTCAAGGACCACCTAATCTTTTGGAAATATCAATTTTTTTTATTTTCGAATATAAAAAAAAAAAAAAATTAATAATACAATAACATTAATATATATGCCTTCAATACATCTACTCCTATTCATATAAAACAATTATTATATATTAAAAAAAAAAGCTCATATGATTGGATTCGGACCTTTTTCAACAAAATTTAAAACATCTTAAACGGGACAGATCGATAAGTTGGATGGTCGAATTCAAATTTAATTTATGTCAGTGCATTATTTATGGGGTGTCAAGTTGAATTTAGAGAAATTTCAAAGGGTGTGATAGTAAAATCCTCAGATTCTGGTAGTTGACTTTGACTAGTATCTAGTTACGTTACGGCCACCATGCCCACGCTAGCTGACTACTCGTCCCGGATAAAAGAATTAAATTGGAAGCACATGGCATTTATTTATTATCTTATTATTCGGTGCATTTACATCTAAATTTGGTTTGGTTCCAATGCAAGCTATGCAACTAGCTTTCTCAATTTGTGAAAAAATAACATTAATTGTTTCTTTTAGCTAGATTCATAATTTTAAAAAATCAATGTTGAGATAAGTTTCATATAAATTTTAATTATATCTTAAATCTTATTTAGTCTTGGTATAAAAAAAAATATTATCGATCTCACCAAATTTTAAAATAATGTTTAGAACTTGTTTTTTAATCCTACATCTTAGCTTGTTTCTTGTAAGTCCAAATGATGCGGGTGGTGAATTTTTTTTCACAAATGGTCCTATTAATTTATCAGAATCCACATTTGACATTTGATTCTCTTCGGCTGTAGTCATTTGTTAACAGGACAAGTCCTTTTTCAACGAAAATTTTAAAAACTGGCCGGAATTAACAAGTACGGGTCAATGAGGTAACAAAATTGGTCCTGATCTGACGAAAGTGCTAGCATGATTTTTTTTTTTTTTTTCAAATTCTTTTTGGTAGTTTATATATATATATATATATATATATATTTATATATTTATATAAAGTTACATTATGAGTTAATTATAAATATATTTCAATTCTCTGAATTTATATGGTATGTTGGATAGTTATGTAAGCAAAGTTATCGAAATAGGACCATTTTGGATATACCAGGGGCATGAGGTAATTTCTGGCCAATTTTGATTTTTTCGTCCAAAAGGACCTATCCTGATAACAAATGAACTACAATTGATTTTTTTTTCAATTTTAAAAGATAAAGAACGTACTAAATATGGATTCAAGCAAAATTACACAGATTTTGTATTTTTTTTCTAGATGTAAGTGAGTGTGAATGACTGAATGAGAAAAATTCTATTAATTAATTATGGTGCATTTTTATTAATTAATTATGGTGCATTTTTAGATGGTTGTGAATTTTTTTCATGATGGAGAAAAACTTTATCCAGTGTGGATTTTTAGACGGTTGCGAATTCGTGTGTACTTTTTTTTTTTTGAATGCGAATGCTTTCGTACTCGTGCTCTAATTAGCAAAAATAAGTGACACATGCTGGAAGATTGTTCACACCCAAGTATTTTTATTTCGAGGCAATGTAACGTTATTGACCATAAAATAATGTAACGTAATTGTCTAGGTGACCTTAAAAGTTAAAATGAAATTATATCTATATTACTATCTATATGATTAGTTTAAATCTTACAGATATATGCTATTCTTAGGTAAACAATATCGCCTGGTTACTTCCCTACGATTGTTTGATTATATATAAATATATTACGTGTATGGCATGAATATGTCTATATAAGAAAAGTTATTATAAATGAAGTGAAATAGAGATATTATTTAGCCATGTATAATTTAAAGTATTTTGTGTGAATTGTGAACATGCATGAGGTTTGTTTTGCTTATGAGTTGTCTTTACAACATGTCTCATTAATGAGGTATCGTTTATAGAATATATAGTTACGTACATGTGTCAATCTGATTTTTTTTTTCTTTTTTATATAAGACAATGAAAAACTTGACTACCACACTATGTTGCATGGGTGCAAGGGCGATGCGATACAGGTGCCGAGATACGTATTTTTAAAATTTTAGGATGCAATTCGACGAGATATGTCTATTTATTTATATTTTATTATATATAACACCTGCAAATATATATATATATATATATATATAAAATATTTAAATAATTAGTGGTGCCATATTAAGTTGAAACTCCCACTGCTTTGCAATACGATAAAGGGCTCCCGACTTGGAGATATAATTACGTTCGGCATTTCTTTATTATTATTTTATTTATGAAATATCGTGTGCTTTTAGCATGAAATTAAAAGAATTAGATGTCTGATTAGGATAGGTGTGAGGGTATGGTGTACGTGTAGGGGTGGAAATAGGCTGGGCTAGGCTAGGCTTTACATGAAAAAGTCTGGGCCTGGTTTATAAATATTGAGCCTGAGCCTGGCCTGTTATCTGTGATAGGCTTTTTTTGCAGCCTAAGTCTGGCCTTTTAAGTAAATAGGTCAGGCCTACGAGCCTTTTAGAAGCCTATTAAATATGAATCGTAGTTCAATATTCAAAGTTGCAAATAAAATTTACTACCAAAATAAATGCATTACAGCTATGAGTTTAAATACAAACATTATAATGATTTCAAAAGTACTAAAATAAATTTAACTTACTTTAATTTAATTTAATATAAATGTTAGTACTAAATTTTAAGAATAACTTATTATAAAATATATATAAATATAATATATAATGTTAAATAGACCGGCCTGGTAGACTTATAAGGCCTTATTTAAAGCCTAAGCCTAGCCTACTTAACTAAATAGACTTTTTAAAAAGCCTTAGCCCGACTCATATTATAAATAGGCTAGGTCTAACAAGGCCCTTAATAGGCTAGGCCGTAGGCCCCTGTCCGACCTACGTCCACCCCTATGTACGTGGTTTGATTTAGTTTTAGAAATTAAAGATTTTAATTGTTTTATATTTTAAATTATTAGGTTTTAAAATATTCAATATTGCCCAAAACCTTCCCAAAAACTAATTAAGATTTAAAAAAAAAAAAAAAAAAAACTTGAGCACCCTTGCCTGATTCGCAATTCCTCAGTTTCAGATTTTTTTATTTTTTTTTTAAATCGACGGGTTTGCCATGTGGCGTAATGCAAATTGCAACTACACCGTCCGATACTATTACTATATACTAGTGATTTTTAGAGAATTCGTGCATTATATCTATCTCATTAATGATTAAAATTAATTATATTCCTAATGTTTTAATGGCCTATAATATGAAAATAATGATTTTGATCCGATTTTATAATTTGTATATATTGTTTTAATGGCCTATATCTAGTTATTTAATTTTTAATGGCCTATTATCTAGTTATTTAATATTTGACAGCCTATTATCTAGTTATAATTTTTAACGGCCTATTATGTAGTTATTTAATTTTTATATATTATTTTATTATTGAAGATTAATGCGATGTGTCATATCTAGAAAGGAGGTTTTATGACTCAATGTTTCGCCGGGCACTCCAATTATCCAAATTTGTTAAAAATTGGTGTTTGCACTTTTTTTTTTAATGACCCGTATTGAAGCAATAAATTACATTTCAGGAGTCCACTGCCAATGTTAAATACACCTACGATTAGTCCTCCGTAAAAATCGTGATTTGTAGATACACTTCCCTAAACTATGTTCTTTACACACTAAAATCAGTTAGTAGATACACCCCCAATAATTCAAATAATAAAAATCATACCCTTCGTGAACAACCCAAACAAAAATCGTATGTTTCGTAACAAACTTGAAACTGTCGGTGACAAACGAGCATGCGAAGATGATGAAGATGATGACAATGAGCCTACAGACAGAGACGGTCCCAGGTATTGCCAGGGGGCCATATTGGCTCCCCACTGATTTTTTTATTTTTTATATATATATATATATATTTCTTTCGTCTCTTAATTATTTGTTCACTTTTTTCTTGAGATATCTCAAAGTATTTAGCACACTTATAATACGTAAATAATCCACAAAATTAATAATCTTACTACATTCTCACTAAATCACTCAAAATACTCCTAATTTATTTGACCACACACATCACTAAAAATTCAAAAGTGAACTTGTTAAGGTATATATGCAAGTCATCACTGAATGAATATGGAGATATATTTTAAGTTCTACATTTGTTGAATAATGTCTCAACGAGAATGCACGTTAAATTTTAACATTGTTTCACTTATTATGAGTTAAAACAGTTAATTTTTTTTTAAACATAACAAAAGTCGTTAAATTTAAATTAGTAAAATGAGGTCTATTGAAAATTTTACAATAAAATTTTGTTTGTAGATATAAAATTTTATAATATTATTTTTTATTTATAGTATTACAAATCGAGCCCCAATCCAAAATTTCTGGGTCCGTCACTGCCTACAGACGAATCATTTGGGCAACATAGGTATATATATATATTCTATTAACATCATAAGTTTGATGATAGTTTAAAAAAAATTGTTTGTTTTGATGGAAGTTTAAAGCATTCGAACTCATGTTTTTGTTTGTATTTTAAAGTTTATTATGGGTTTGTTTATAGTTTAATGATTTTGATGGTAGTTTTTAAGTTATTTTGTAGTTTAATGAGTTTATTGTTCGGTTTAGTATGATATTTTGTAGTTTTTACAGTCACATTAGCAAACTTTTGGCATGAACATTTTTTTAAGATGACTAGAAACAACAACATTGATGGTGAAGAATGTATTTTAAGAAATCAATATTGGTTCAAATTAGAAATTTCTCTGAACACAAACAAGAACCTGATACAATTTTTGTGGAGTGATGACATCCCAAGACTAAAGCTTTTCGATCATTTCTCATTTGATGAAATTACCATTACAGTGGATAATGTATACTACATTACCAGTTTACCGGTTGAAGGGCGGCCGATACAGTCTAGCAGTGTAATCGTCCCTTGAACAAAGATGATATTACGATTTTTTTGGGTATAAATGCAACTGTTGTAATAGATGTAGTTAGTGGTACTGGTACACACATGTCTTTAATTATGAAGTTGAAATGGCTGCGAGAGACCTACATGAACACATGTGTCTTCTTAGCTAAAACGTGAACCCAGTCTTGTAAAGTCTTCCGTAAGTTGAAAAATAATTATCATTTGTGAATACGTTCGTATATTCCATCACAATCTCATTCCTTAGGACATCTTCAACGTACTCATTGTTTTGAGAATCATCTTTAGCATTCATACTCCTTCGAGTCATTTTGAACATCATTTCCATCATTAATTATTTAATCAGAATCTTCAGCATAGTTTAGATCGTTGTCATCATCAGTCAAATTCTAAAACAAAAATAACTAATTTTAGGCTATGTATAAATAACACATGTCAAAAAAAGATACACATTTCAATACATATTTATCGAAGTAGGCCCAAACTACCACACAACCCACCCAAAATAAGTAAATACAAACAAAAAACAACTTCTAGAGTTTCAAATACAGAAATTTTGATAAAAAAAAATAAAAAAAATTGGAGATCGGTGGGGGTGGGGTCCGGTGGTTTTCGACGGTGAAACTTGGGTGTTTTCACATACTAAAAAATTGATTTTTGTTTTCTTAAAAAATACTATCGCGGTCATATGATGTACTCCCTCCGTCCCATATTAATCTTCATAGGTAGATGGACACGCAAATTAAGAAAGTGTAATAATGAGTGAAGTTTTGAGGGGTAATTTTGTAAAACTTTATCTATAAAGTAAAAAAATGAGTTGACTTTTGTGTATGTGTGAAGATAAAGTAATGGCATTTGTGTAAAATTGAGGTTATTGTGAGTGTGGAGTTTATAAAAGATTTTCCATTTTAAGGGTGTGAAAGTTATTGTGGGACGTCCCGAAAAGGAAAGTGTGAAAGTTATTGTGGGACGGAGGGAGTATTTACTAACTATTTTTTCTTTCAAAAAGAGTTCCAATCATATTTAAATAATAAATAAAGATTTAGAGTGTATTTAACAAAGATGGTTGTGCAAATAACCGTACCCAAGGAAAATACACTGATTGGGCCGAAAGGCATTTGTCATCGGGCTAATAAAAGCCCATTAATATTGTCATACCATATATGCATGAAGTTTGAAGTTGCACCACATAATAAGCACTCGAAACGCATGCAAATGTAACAAGTATGATGAATAGTTAGAGGCGTCAATTTGGGCCCAACTCGATGGTTCGATCCAGTCAATTTAAAGTTTAGTACGTGTTGGACTATAAATTTATAGACCCATATAAAAATGGACCTATTTGGTTCGATCCATTGACTTGACGGGACGTGGACAGTCCATTTGGCCCGAACATTTCTTTTAAGATAATTAAACTATTAAATTTAGTAAATTATCATATACTTAAATTTTATTTTGATTTTAAAGTTTAAACTTATGAATTTTTTATAATTATATTTGAACTTATTATGCATTGTAATACTATACTGATTATGGTTGTTAATGAATTATGTGTAGTTAGTACTACCTTCGACCACATAAAGTGTTCCTATTTTCCTTTTCGGATTGTCCATATACGTATTCATGTTTTTTTTTTTTTTAAATATATCCACCACACCTATTTTATCTCTTCTCTACTTTATTATATTTTATCTACTTTATTCTCTACTTTACATATAAACAAACAATAGTTTTATAATATGTGAAAAAAAAAAGAATATTTAAGTGGATGGAAGAAGTATTGTATGGAGTATTTTTTTAATTATAATTATTTGTACAAATAAATATTACTCGTATATGACTAATAGGTAATAAGGTTTATATAAATAATTTTTGTTAAAAACATTTTTAAAAAAATAAAAATCATATTATGGACTGGGCTAGCCCTCTAGACTAAAACACACTAGACTGGACTTTAATTTTATAGATCCGACTAGTTTATGGGCCGACTTGATTCAGCCCAAGAACATTTCTTGGCCAGATAGGCTGGACTGGGCCAGGCCGGAGCTCTATGTATGGTTCGCGAGGCCCGAGCTGTCTGTATCAATCGTCTATGTTCCAATTCAATGGCAGATTGTGATATGTCATGTGCCAAAGGAATATATTTTTTTCCATGGTATCATGGTCATGATAACATAATTTTAGCTATGAACATCCGCATGTCACCATGGTAAAGGATACAATGAGTCCACCATCCAAAGGTCCACATCCATCAATGCACGAACTGGATTGCTAACCCAATGTGTGATATCTGGAATTTTTTTTTAGACTTTTACCATTTAGTGAGGAAAGTGGTGTTATGATTTTAATTCATATTTTAATGGATCATTGGAGAATGAAAAGAAAAAAAAATGAATATATAATGAAAAATGGAATAATACTTTAATTAATACCTTTATGTACTTTCATTTTTTTCCCTACACAAATTAATATTTTTTCATGATACGAACAAGTGTTTAGTTAGTTTATAACTATTTAAACTAATATTTTAAAATCATTTTATTCAATGAAAATTGCACGGAAATTTATATGAGATCGATAATCAATTTCATATACGAAACAAGTCTTGTTTATTATGTTAAATGACTCATGAGTTTATGGAAAATTATGTGAAATTTCACTCATGTATGCTCACACAACATTCGGACTATATATATATTTTCCTATGCATTTGTTCTTTGGGTACTATATAATGCTATTATTTATTACAAAAAATTGTGCTTATAAAATTTGGGAAATTCATATATTCTTTTTGAAGAAGATACATCTTTGGAGAACCTTTTAAGGAAGTGCCAGCCTGAGGAATTGAAAGGTGATCAATATTGTACGTGAACATTACACAACGAAGGTAGGTGGATTCATTAAGAAGAGATAAAGACAGTTACTAGCATTCATCAATGACTTCAATGCAAAAATATTTAACTCATATAAAAATTACTAATTAATCAACTACTTGTTCTCATTAGCGACATAAATAATGTACTATATTATTAATACGGAGCATAAGATAAATTTAGTGTGCAATTACATGTCCATATTATATACTCCCTCCATTTTTTATTAAATGTCACTTTGCCTTTTTCAATATTTTTTAAATAAGTGTCATTCTACACTTTTTTCTTCAAGTTTGACAATTTTACCCTTGTACATTGTACTCCCTCCATTTTCTTTACCTTGATTTAAGTTTTTTCCCTTTTGAATATAGTATTATAACATAAATCATGCATAAACCTTAATTATTGTGTACATGAATATCATCTACAATATTGACCACATTCATTACTAAATATAAATTTAATATTAAAATTAGTTATCATTAATGAAGGGTAAAATGGTCCATGATTATATATCTTAATATGTTGAAAATTGTTAAAATGACACTTATTTAAAGTGGAGGGAGTACTTAAAATTAAATTTTAAGTGATTTAAATATATATATTTTTAATTATTTTGCAACAAATTGTAACATACAATTGGGTCCAAACAATTAACAAAATAATATTTAGCAATATCAACCATTTCATTTTGAGATTTTTCGGAAAACTAATCTCGTATTTGAAACCACTCAAAATTAAAAAGTAAGCATCCACACACCAAAAAAAAAGCTTGAAAACACAGTATTTTCACTATTTCATCCCCAATTTACAGTACACCTAAACTAAACGAATTAAAAATTATTGGATCATCATTTTAGATCCAAGAAGAAAAAAAAAATATTTCGATCTCCTATTCTATTTTCACACAAAATCGACCTAAAATCACCCGAAAAAGAGAGAAAAAAAAAGGCATCGATATAGGAGTAGTATTATTTATTTTCAAGGACACCTGGAATTTCTACCAGGTCCTCCATAATAAAAATAATTCCCCCAAACTCGGTTGACCCCTCCTCGTATGTCGTAACAATTGGGATGATCAGCTAAAACTCGAAGATTAGATAAAGGGATCAAACTGTTATCCCAATCGACCACTTGCAAATTCCGAAAATAAGATGCTTTTCCGAAGCCCTCTCCTGCAAAATGTCCACTCCCCATTTGAGTTGATGTATGTGCCCCTGAAGTTCTACTATTCACAACTTCACCCCCAAATTGTACCATACTTGCACCTCCCCTAAGATGTGTAAATAGAAACGATGGCCAATAACCTACTAGCATCCCATTTCCAAACTCTAGCCACCAATTTCCATGTTTTGGATCCTGCAGCAAAACGTACAAATACAATGCAATTTCATAAGTTACTACTTTCAAAATAATTAATTCTCTTAAATAGTGTAAAATGAGAATTACTATATGCATGTGTAAAAAAGAAATTCTAGAAAGATAGTTAAAGGTAGAATCGGTATCATCGTGATATCTAGACATAAAAAAAAAAAAAAAAAAGTATAATTGTCTTTTTATATTTAGGGTTGATAAAATTTGGAAAAAAAAAAAAAAAGGGAATTGAAATATATGCAAGTGGAAGGGTCAAAGAAGAGAAATCTTAGCTTGAAAAGCAAGAGTTTAAAGAATCTTAGAAAGCAAAAGAAGGAACAAGAAGAATAATGATGTCCGTATCCGTTGAGTCGTTCAAAGTTGTATGGTGTATCTAACCACATGCGTACGTTAGCTATATGGGATGATGGAAATTTAGCTTCACACTTACTTTTCCCCGGCCCGGCCACCCACCAATATCCCATCTTCCAAAGAAATTAAATAATAATAATAATAATAATAATCATAATCGGGAAGCCTTTATTTTTCAGTTAATATTAAGTTTTATTAATCTTCTACTTTGATAGTACTTTAGGTGTTTCATCATTAGACCAAATTAGATTATACTTTTAGATTCCGCCCTTAAACTTTAGGTCAATACATATAATTTGTAGAGCAATCCAATTTCTAATTAAATGTGTATGAATTGGTTTGCAATATATGTGTGAAAATTTGCACATAAGTATTTGTGAATTGATTAGACTACATTACATGCATGCTTTTTAAGTGAATCTGTTAGATTGACATTAAATATTTTTAAGAAGATACATTTCAATTTTTGTATGATTTAATTATAATGAGAGAGATATAGTGTAAAAGAGAATCAATTACCTTCCAAACTAATAAGCTAATGTCAAATTGACCGCCATGATAAGATGAAGTAGGGGAAATTGCAGCACCAATTGCAATTCTATTGTTGGTTTGCACAAATCCTGAGCACAGTAGATTGTAACAACCCGTGGCCTGATACGCATCACTCTGCACACACGCACATTAATTCAATTCAATGGTCTATTAATTAATTAATTCAATTATTATCACACATAATTAAAATTGTATGCATTCATTAATTCATTGTAGAGAGGTAGCCGTAAATTAAATTAAATTAGTAATTACTAACCGTCCAGTAGGTGAAGAACCTAGCATAGTTGTCCCCATAGAGCTCTGGGCTAACCTGTAAGGAAAGAGAAATTTAATTGAATTGAGTAATTTAGGTGGTAGTTGGAAATTTTATTGCAGCTTTAATGAGGTTAGACATACAAATCTTTATGATTGATTATCAGTATTACTTGTATTTTCAACCGTATTATTAAATCCACCCCAATGACACATCACAGATCCAGTACTATTACAAATACTGACATACTCCCTTCAATTTTAATTATTTCTTTAAGAGTTTTTTTATTTTTCAAGAAATATTAAATATTAATTGTCCTATTTTGCACCAGCAAAGGAGAGATATGCTTTTTTTTTTTTTAAATAGCAAAAATTGAGACATGAGATTGTATAATAGTCAAAATTAATTTAGGTAGTATAAAACTTAAAGGGATTATGTTATTCATATGCAGGAATTAGGTAGCTAGGGAGAATTAGTGAAACGTGCCTGCCAACCAGCTTCAATGGTATTGAGATCATTCCCAAAAGAGCCAGCTATGACCCACATTTGCGATAAGCTGAATTCATAAGGATTTGCAACTCGTGGAGCCCACACATTTAAACTTGCTTTTGCTCCATAATATTCATTTCCACTCACATACCCCACAGCATGCTGCACAACACACAAATCTTTATATAATCGATCATCACTATTACTATTTTTTCTTTAAATAAATTCATGGAACTTGACTACAACTAGAAATTACACATCACCCCAATAAAATAAATTCAGTGGGAATTCAAATAAAATACGAAAGAAATTATATATAGAAATTAAAGCTTTGTCTCCATCAAAAACCACATCACTTTTGTTTACATCCATTTGAAAAACGTAGCAAACAAGTTTCAATATATATAGTATTAATCTCAAGTTCGATTTAGTGTTTAATGTTGACAATCTCATATTCATGTCATAATGTTGACCAAAGAAATGGGAGCTCAAATTCATTGGAAATTTAAAATTAAGGCTGTAATAACTAATTACTGGAGTATATACATACATACCTCATGGCCATTGCTGGAAGAATCTCTTCTGATAGGCCTTCTAATCTTGCGACCAAATCTTCTAATAGAACTAGCTCTCAGAAAGTCTTGTTCAGATGTTCTTCTGATTGGAACACTCCCTTCAGGGCAAAATTCATCCGTCATGCTCCAAACCTGGAAATTTTCTTCCAACTTTTCTGATTCCGATGCTACCCCTTTTGGCCTCTCTGCTGGTGGATCCTGCAATTTCAACAATACATATATATATTTTTTTTTCATTTGAAGATACATCTTAAGGAATTAAATTTAATAGTACGGTACTCACTCACCAGTGGCATTTGTCCTTTTAATTGAGGATGATCAAAAGCTGGTTGTTGATGAGATAACACACAGTCTATGATGTCCCCATCAGGACTCTGTATAACAAAAATATTCGATTATATATTGATGCGATGATGTGACAAAGTTTTACGACAAAATTAAACTTAAGAGGATGGATAGGAGCATGCCTGAATTGTCTTGACAGGAGGCTTATTGATTTTCTTGAGAAGAGTTTTGATATGCTTCAGTTTCTTGGAGTGATTTCCAGGCTTGAAATTGTGGTAAGTACCATTGAAGTTTGACGATGATTGCACAGAGGAAATAAACAAGAGGAAGAAAACAAAAACTGTAGTAATGATTGGAGAATTAATCTTGCACCCTGCAGAAGCCATTTTTGAGGAATTGGATTCTTCTTGTTCTAAAAACACCACTCTTTGTCCCCTTCTACATCGGATTTGTCTTCTTCTGTGATCCAAACACCACCAAATCAGCTCCTCAAACTTTGCATCCATGCACATATATTAATTTCTTAGGAATGGAAACCAAACACACCTCAAACTCTCAACATTTCCAAGTATTCAAGAATTGAAAAAACTCTTTTTTAATTTTCACTGAGATTTGTAACATGGAGTATAGTATATATATTCTGACAAATGTATAACTTCTAGGTTTGAAGTAATTAATATATATATTGAATATAAAACGAGTTTTTAAAGATTAATTTACGAATGTGGGGTAGGGTGATATAAATATGGCCGGGGTAGTGACCAAGACATGCAATTATAAGTTTATTGGAGGGTGGGGTGGGTTATGTTTCCAATCTCCAATGCAAAGACTTGAGATTTAGCCTTTTCTATATCAAAACAAATTAATGTATTTATATATAAGATGTATGCATTATTATATTCTTTACTTAGGGTTTGAGGAGATCGAGTGGGGGAATTACACAGGATTCTGCAGTTTTTCCAAAGTTCCTTGCTTTGGGTGTTTCCTCTCTCTTTATGGTTTTAGCCTTGATGATGTTCTTTATCATTATTTTTACCACCTAATTAATTCCCTACAACCCAAATTATTCATTATAGTTGATTTTCTAGCCTTTTTCTTTTTCACCAAAAAAAAAAAAAAAGTTTCAAAATTGAGAACAAATTTTATAACTTTTTAAACTACTAAAAGAATAGTGTAATTGAATTTGTTTCGAGGCTGTGAACCTCAATTTTGAGATCTATAGTTTGGCTTGAAAATGATAACGTTAGGCCAGTTGAAAGATTTTTACTTCGACTTAGAATACATATTAGTAATTAATTCTTGACGTTTAATCTTGTGAAAGCTACAAAAAAATTCCAAAATGTTGCAAAATTTCAATATCCGACTCAAGAGAATAGATTAATTTGAAAAACCGATCTCATTGTGCATTAGGTCCAATTGAAGTCAGACTAACTCTTGAAGTTTGAATTTAACTTCTATTCAACTCTAAGTTATCCTTCAATAATAATAATAATAAAAAAACACTAATTTCAAGTTAGGTCGGATCAGCTTTTAATTGCATATATAGAAATAGAAAGCATTATATTATTTATATACAATAACAATTGTCATATGATTTGGCGACTTAATTATTTGTTACATCAACATTAGTATATGTTTTTCATTATATGAGTAAAGTAAATAAGATTTTATTGCATGGACCTCTTTTATTAATAAGCAAGCTGTCCTTTTCTTTAAGAAGCAAAAAATAATTAGTAAGATGAATGTGCTGTTAAGAAGTGGACATGCGCGCCTAAGTTATTTGCAAATGCGTGCTTATCCAAGCACGGGGAATCTATTGCGGGCCAAGAAAAAATATGCAATTTTTTTATTTAATATAATTTAATCTTATATATATGGAGTATTACTTTTAAGATGTCATATAAATTAAAGATAAAGAATAATAGAAAGATTGATCAAATTAGAATATGTAAACAAGTAAACAACCAAAAAAAAAAAAAAGTTGTTTTTGTTTTATGAAAAAAACCAAATTTGGTTTTCGTATTATTAATTTTTCTTTTTGCTGATTTTTTCTTGTCTCTTTTATATGGAATCGATTTCAAATAACTCGCATTGGTAAATTGATTATTTTTTGGGTAGGACAGTTTTTTTTTTAACTATTGCTTCTTAATTTAGCCGAAATATTAATTTTAAACTCCATTAGTTTTTTTATGTCGAAAAAAACTCCATTAGTTTTGTGTAAAGTGATCAAAGTGGGAAGAATATAAATTTACCCTGAAAGTTGTTGATTGGAAGGCTGCAAAAAAACACAAGTTACTTTATGACGAGGGGACAACATAAGAATTTTTTAGAATGAAAAAGGGACAATTTAGAATTATTAAGACAGGACAATTTAGAATTATTAAGACAGGACAATTTAGAATTATTAAGACAGCATCATATACAATACTTGATTAATACTGTAATAAACTTTAAATCAAACTACAAAAGTGCCGCTCTCCCAAGTTCCCAACCGAATAATCATACCATGCGTGTGCACGTGTCTATGCTATTAGGATCTTGATTTTATTTATTTTTTTAAAAAATATCTTGATTTTATAAATAAATGAACATGTATATTTTTTGTATTAAATATTAAATTTATAAGTGATCTTATATATACGGGGACTAACTCATAAATAACACTGGTTCTCAACACATATGCAATTATGTATACTTTATATTGTATAACTCGTGAGCTTATGTCATACTCAAAAATATTTTTAAAGTAAAATGAAGTTTAGTGTTAAAAGTGATTCTTCATCTAGCACATGACACAGTCACATACAAGTCTTCTTCAATATTTATATATACATGTACGTTAGATGAAAAAATACAAATGAAGATAGCTTAACATTTAGGAGTAATATATAATGTATCAAAGTCTAAAGTTAATTTCCAACATTCCAGCAAAGTAACATCTTAGATTAATTTTGTGCCGTAAAAAAAAAAATGTATCAATGTTGCATTACTCAAAATTATAATTATGGTGTTATGATTTTATGACTTACAAATATGAAATAAATTTTAACCCTTTGAATATATAAGGCAGTCATACAACAAAACGTTAGCTATTTCGAAGTTGATCGAGACGTAATATATATATATATATATATAGAAAGGCTGGAAATATTTTTTAAACAAAAAGGTTGAGATGATTAATGAATTTGCTAAAAACAGAAAAAGTTTTATCGTGGGAACGAGTCAAAACGCACAACATAATTTGAAGGGTCCATGTTTAATTAGAGGCTAGTACATTTTTCTTATTCATCGTTGACTCGATATATTTACTCTAGAACCTATCCTCATAAAGTATAATACAGACTAGTACACAATATACGGTGTCATTTTGATAATGTGTTCGACACGTGGACGGTCGATTCTTGCGAAGTTGCTGATAAAAAATAACGTTGTGCTGAGGATTCTAGCAACTTTAAAACGAAATTGACACATATAAAAAAATTGAAACTAGATTATTTCATTTATTTTTTTAGAACCATTTTGAAAATGTGAAATATTTCCCAAAAGGCATCGGCAAATGGCATCGGCAGGCCGGCCGATGCGAAAAGGGGACGGCATTTAATGCCCGATGCAAAATGGCATCGGCAGTGGGCCCCGATGCGAAATGGCATCGGCATTTAATGGCCGATGCAAAATGGCATCGGCAGTGGGCCCCGATGCCATTTGGTAACGGCCCCCCCGATGCCTTCCCCGATGCCCTAATTGAATATAAATTAAACCCCCTTTCTTCCAGAACGTAACAGCCGCAACCCCCCTCCCCCAAACCTCCATTGCTTCGAGTTTTACACCTCCCCACTCAAAAATCATCTTCGTTTGCGGATCGAACTCGGTTTTTGGCCATTTGTGTTCTACACTTCGACGGGAGCGTTTCTACGGTAATTTTTTTCGTTTTCATTGGTTAAATTTGAAGTTATATGTGTATATATAGTTTTAGTATATATATGTATATATATGCATATATGTTGTATGTATATATAAAATTGTTAGAATTGTTAATTTTTATGCATGCATGTGTTAATTGTAAGAATTTATAAATTGTTAATTAATTATGTTGTGTTAGGCATGTATTTATATGTACGTATGTTTTAATAATTAAGTTATATGAATTTATTTGTTAATTAGGGTGTTAGAATTATATTTCTGTTATATGTCTATATGAATTTATTTGTTAATTAGGGTGTTAGAATAATTATTAGAATATAATTAGAATTATATTAATTGATTTTAATAGAGTTGGGAAATGAGACGTTGGTTGTTTGTGTGTTGTAGCTAGACGTCGATTGACATGGATTATTCAATTCGTAGTTGGATGTATAGTCCAAGATTATTCAATGTTGTATGTAATTATAATGTTGTGAAATTAAAAATTAGAATGAATTTAAATAGTGTGAATTGATACCGTAAATAAATTATTTAATTTGAAAAACATAATTTAGAAATAATTATGATATGCTTTGATAAATAATTTAATAAGCCACAATTAAAGTTAGAATGGATTGAATTAATTAAAGAATTAAAATGTTGTAAATTGAGGATTAGAATAAATTTAAATAGTGTGAATTGATACCGTAAATAAATTATTTAATTTGAAAAACATAATTTAGTTAATTTGAAAAACATAATTTAGAAATAATTATGATATGGTTTGATAAATAATTTAATAAGCAACAATTAAAATTAGAATGGATTGAATTAATTAAAGAATTAAAAACTCAAATTAAATTGAATATATATTAATTGCATTCACAACATGTCGACTAAAAGCTCCTAGCCTAAACGACACACAGGGGGCGCTCAAAGGCCTTCGAGACCGCGAGGTCCCGAGTTCGAACCCCACAAATCGCGAAAATGGCCAGATTTCCGAAAAATGGGGTGGCCCAGCGGTGGGGGGTGAGTGTTGGTGGCCTATCTACCTGGGTTCGAAACCCAGTTTCGGCTTTTTTAAATTTTAATAAAAAGGCATCGGCAAAATGGCATCGGCAATAGGCCCGATGCAAAATGGCATCGGCAGTGGGCCCCGATGCCATTTGGTAACGGCGTTTGCCCCGATGCGAAATGGCATCGGCTGTCCCCGATGCGAAATGGCATCGGCAGTGGGCCCCGATGCCATTTGGTAACGGCGACCTGCCGATGCCATTTCGCATCGGTTTTCCCCAAATCCGATGCCATTTAAATGGCATCGACCATATTGGCATCGGCACACTGCCGATGCCTTTGCCGTTGCCTTCATCTTTGGGGACGGCAGATCCGATGCCTTCCCCGATGCCATTTCTCCATTATTTTGTAGTGAATTATTAGACGAAAAAAGATTATATCCCCATTGAACTGAAACAAAGTTAACAAGTGTCATGTGTGATAATATTCTTGCCTAATGTCCTAATACCAACCATTAGAATACTTGGAAATTGATGAGGATTATAGCCCTCTAGAGTAATTCTACAAAGGAGCAAATGAAATGAGAATAGATTCATAATAGAAGAATGGATGATAGAGGTTGCATGGTCCAAAAACTTCACCATCATGGAGTAGTGAAAGTTAATGGTATAAATTCTAGCTGCTTGTTGTAGATATTGATGGAAACCTAATTTAGAAAATACTCCATCCATGGATCGAGTATATATATGACTATATATCTTTAATTTTTTTTTCTCCCAACATAAATAAACACCCCACAAATTACTAGCACCATTCGTGGTAAACGGAGTTCAATTCATTTTGAATTATGAATTCAATATATGGGTCTTAAGGGACCTCTTAAAAAGTGATTAAATTTAAAATTGTACACAATTAAAGTAATTATAACTAAAAGTTGTTTTTAATTTAGAAATGTTAAAATAAATTTTATGATTTACGAGTTGGCAATATAGCTAACCATGATACAACATCAATATCCACAAAGAGAAAAAGCCATACATGTTACAAGTAAGGTTTGTTTGGTCATTATCATGTTTGTTAACAATTCAGTTAGGCAAATAAAGGTTTTTGTATAAAGAAGGAGAAGAAAAGCTGAAAAACACTTAAAATCATAAGTCCGTGTCGAACCAGAGGTTGGGGCGCCGGAAAAATTCGTTTTCGGAAAAATCCTTCTTAGGAACAAAATTCGGGTCAAGAAAAAAGGTACACCCCTCTAAGTAACAATATTACCAAAACGAAAGTACTCACTATATATGCATATCACGAAAAAGGAAAGTTACTGTTAACAATTCAATTAGGGGTGTAAGTTAGTTGAGCCGACTTGTGGTACTTGAGTCCGAGTTTGAGCTCAACAATAATAGATTCGTTAGACTCGCGAGCATAATCGAACTCAGATAATTTCAAAATTTTACCCTTGTATACTAATAATATATAAATTTATTTTAATTATATAGAATATTTAATTAATTAATATTATGTATGATACTGAGTCAAACTCGAGATTTAAAAAAAAAATGTTTGATCGAGTTAGAGTTTTCTAGCTAATAAAATTGATTCAAATTTGAGCTAGACACTATTCGATTCGATTAGACTCGGGTCTGTTAATTTACACCCCTAAATTCACACACATATTTGAAATTGCATTCCAAAACGTAGTGGGTCATTAAGAGGGAAAATGGGATGAATTAATGGGATTCAGACCAGACCCCTAAAGAGAAAATGTAAAGCAATCATCATGTCTCAACTGCAAAGTCAGCCTTCTTTAATTTGTTAGCTAAATAAAGATTGATAAAGAAATGTATTCAAAGATACAACTTTACCCTTGGCCTCCAAAAGGAAGATTGCACGTCCTAAACCATGATTGAAGATTAAGGGTGTAAAAAATCGTGTTGGAAAGAAAAAAAGAGAAAGAGAATTAATGTTGGCCACTTAATTATTCTTTTTGGCTGGTGGCATGATCATATATACATAACCATTGCATCATGATGATGATGTTAACTCATGCCTACTACACATGAAACTTCTTCTGTGACATATATACTCCATAATTACCGTGCTTCCTTTGCTTGAATCCATGCTAGCTCATGCTATCTAATTTCTTCCCAAAAACAAAAGTAGTTGATTGCGGTGCGATGCTTTTATAACTAGACCGGCGACCAAAAAGTACTAGACAACGATTGTCGATTCAACTGATTTGACCGACTATCCAACCATCAAAATTACCCCTATCATTTTTTTAAATATTTCAAAGTTTATAGATATCCTGGTCACTTATAAAATTATAAAAGCACAATAAAGTTATAGACTATATTAAGGTAGAATGGTAAGAAAAAAAGAACATTTTTAAGTTTAAAACATTTAGTCGTGAAAACTGTAAAGAAAATCGTAGAAAATAAAATTGAACTTAAATTATAAATACATTAATAAAAATTAAAAAATTTGGTTCAACCGAAGTTTTTTCGATTCTAGTCGATTTTTTCTAGTTAAACTTTAATATATATACTCCCTCCGTCCCAAAGAAAGCTACCCAACTTTCCATTTTAGTCTGTCCCAGAGAAAGCTCCTCTTCCCTTTTTTGACAAACTATTCCCTCTCACATTTCATTATATTATTTTCTCTCTCAATCGCATCACCTCTAATACATCTACTTATTATATTATATTTCTTAACCTCCGTGTCCGGAGCTCATGGGGAGCTTTCTCCGAAACGGAGGGAGTACAATTTAAAAGGGCCGGGGTAATTGGACCAGTTCAATGATCAGTTCCCGATTCAACAACCGGTTGAACCGACCGATATTCCATCCGGTTCTAAAAATACTGATTCATTGTATATAAATTTTTTGTTGTTGACTTTTATATTAATATACATGAAAAAAAAAAATCACTGCCTACCCATCCACTATTGAAATGTCAAGACTCAAAATCACATAGTAAAAAAGTCAACTTTAGTAAGTAATGAATTAAGGATAGTTCTCAACTTCTAATGTAAAATATAAATAAAAAAACTTCGAGTCGTTTGTTGTATATATTCTAAATTTCTAACACTATAACAATTACCAATTACCTTTTGTTTTGCAATATTTCGTTCCTAAATCTGAAGTCCATTAGTAGTGTCTTTATTAAAAGCAGCCTATATATTTAAAGGCCCAAAACAAATGTAGTTTTGGGCCCTGTATAGAAGTAAGGGAGCGCCTAAAGGCACCCGAGGATACTATGAGTACACCCACGCGATGAGAACACACACAAAATGGATGAGGACACCCACCTGGAAAACTCCAAAATACCCTCCTTCTTCTTCTTAATCCTAATTTTTTTCTTATTTTGGTACACCCACCATATTTCTCTCCTCTCTCTCTCTGTAAATCGCCTCCTCCCACACTCAGGCGGTCGCGGCCCACCGCCTCCTCCCTTCCTCCCACTCTCAAGCGGCCGCGGCCCACCTCCTCACCCCTTCGTTTGAAGCTTCTTCCGTCACCGCGACCCCTCTGTTTGAAGAGAAGACCAAGCGACGCGGCCGCCGTCGCGAACCCTCCCTCGTCTTTCGCAGGGCGCCGTCGCACCCCCTCCCCTTCCTCCTTCAAACGCCGTCGCCGCTGGAGGTGTGTGCAACCCCTCTCCTCCTCCCTCGTCGAAATTTAGAGTTTTTTTAAAAATTTAGGAATTTTAGGAAAATTTGGGTATTTTAGAAGTTTGAGAATTATTTTCGAACCTATTGAATTTGTTTTGGAAAAAATTTCGAACAATCTGTGTTTGTTTTGGAAAAAAAATTCGAACATCTTGTTCTTTTTTTTTTCGAAAAAATTTGAGTTGTTTTGGAAATAATTTCGAACATCTTGTTATTTTTGAACATGTTTGTTCTGAATTTTTTTTCGAACGTGTTTATTTTTGTTGAAATTTTGGAGTTTTTTTTGTTGAAGAATGGTGTTTGTTTTGGTGGTGGTGGTGGTGGAGATAATTATGTGAAATAGAATGGGTGGGTGTACTCATCTTCGTTTTTTTCATAAATTTGACCCTAGAGGTATATGGGACAATTCACATTCTCTAAAAGGGTGCATTTAACCGCGCCCTAGAAGTAATTTTCCATAAAGCCCGAATTATATACCCCTATATTATAGATACACTCCCCCAATACATGCATTTCAAAATAAAAATAAAAATGAGAGAGACGAATGTTGAATGTATTTTTCCTAAATTCTCTAAATGACATTTTCTTTCTAAAAGTCCTCATAATAAATACACACCTCAAAATCTTAATTTAATAATTTCCCCTCTTAATTTTCTACAAATGTCACCCCGTCCACTCTTTTTTTTTTCTTCTTCTTCTTCTACATAAGTGTTCCCCCCCCCACCAAGTCGACCGCCCCTTCCTTGTTGGCCCCCTCCCCTGCCTGTCAACCGTCACCGCCTCACCCTCTTTATTTCCCTTTTAAATTTGATAATGTCCCCCCCCCTCCCACCCTACCCTCGCTGCCCCATCCAAGAATTATTCTATTTGCATAGAGAGAGGTGACTTTCACAGAGGAGGGTTTTCGCGGACAGGTTTGTTAATTTTTATTTTAAAAAAAATCGATAAATTGGTGTCGAAAATTTACATTATTGTTGATAATAATGTATATTTTCGATAAAATATTTTCGATTTTTTTTAAAAAAAAAAAAATCGATAAATCAGTGTCGAAAATATATAATACTGTCTACAACCATTTGTCAAGAGTAGTGTATATTTTCTACACTAATTTGTCGAAAATTAATATATCATTATTTTTTTGATTTATAAGATTTTTTTTTTTTTTTTAGATTTTTGGATTTTTTTTATGTGACTTTAAGAGTGTTTGAGTGGATTTGGTGGATGCCAGAGGCGGTGGGCTGCGGTGGCAGCTGCTATAGCTACAATTATGAATTAGGGTTTAAATGATAAGAGAAGTGTATTTACTATGTACATTTTACTAAAAGGATAATTTTAACATTTTATATATTTATTAAATTAATAAATTGAGAAAGGGAGTTTATCTAACATAGTTTGAGGAGTATATAACTCACGGTTTTCAATAAACACACCATAAAATTTAAAAAATAACGTTCATTAAAACTCAATCTTGAGGACCGCAGGTATATATGAGCCTCAAAATTCAGGCCATGTACTATACTTTTTTGGTTGAATACATGCTCATTCTATTTTATTTGAATTTAAAATTTTTATTTTATGTGTATTTTTGTACAATATTAATTATTTAATTAAATAATATTAATTTCTAGTAATAATTAATTTACCCTATAGCATTATTTGCAAAAGAATTTTACAATAAATTTGTTTGGATAATACAAACTTATAATATATATTCAAACATATATAAAAAATTAAGTAAATAAGTTTAACACAAAAAAAAAAAAAAAAAAAAAACTTTGCACGCACGGGTGCAATTGATGTAATTTTTAATATTACATCACTTATATTTAATAGACCAAAAAATATTGATTTAGGCCAAAAAAAAAAAGAAAAAAAAATTGCAAGTGCCATTTAAAAGAATGTTAACAAAAAAAATTAATATTATTTTTTTTGTTAAAGTGTCCTATATTTAATGGCCCGAAAAATATTGATTTGGACTCTTATATGGATGAGCGAATTGGGTAGTGTATTCAACAATCAAATTATAATGTTAATAAAAGCCCAATCTTGAACAAGGCAGGTATGAGACACCTATCTAAATTTATTTATTTTTACAAATACTAAAGAAATAATAATAACTTGTGTTAAACTTTTACATTAATTCAAAACATGTTATTCATTTATTAGTTTATTAATTTTTTTCTTAATTTTATCACAAAGACAAACTATGGGTAACCATTTTTTGAGGTGAATCTTGAGTTTATATGCCATAATCAAATTCAATAGTTCAAATTCTTTGGAATAAATTAAATTCTTCCTTTTAAGAAGATAATGATCAACTTTGTGTCATTGCATGATAAATATTGTGATCATTGTGAATTATTGCATGGAAGTATTCAAAATACAAATTAAGAAGATGATGCGCATGCACCAAATATTGTAATTAAAAAAGTTATAAATAGGAAATTATGAGATACTCCGTACTATAATTAGAACGGATATATATTGTAAACTACATGTCCAAAAATAGATAAGATATATCAGTTCGATTTTCGTGTTTTATTTTCTCGTGTTCCATTGGTATTTCATACTACTGAATTTTTAACATGTGTCGCCCCCAATGTTATAAGACATTGAATATTTTTTTAATCATTAAAATAAAATGTGGAACACGAAAATGGGAACATAAGATCTCATTCGAAGATACCCTAATAAAAAAAATTGAACAACAAGTAATATGATGAAAAAAACGGCTAATAAACAAATTTTGATCAACGCTCAAATTGAACTAAAATGTTATTTATTCATATACATAATGACATACACATATTGTATATATCACTGTACATTTAATTAATTTGTCTTTGCTACTCAGCTGGACAGTCCCCAACTTAGCTTAAAAAAAAACACCCTATATCCTCCCCAAAAAATAAGTACTCTGGTTGATTGTGCAAATAATTTTATTGTCTATTTTTGTATTATATGTGTATATAGAATAATGGCACTGTGGAAATGTAATTTGCAAGAATGTTAACAAAAACAAAAATAATAATAATTAATACTGTGTTTTTATTAAAGCATCCTATATTTAATTGCCCAACAAAATATTGATTTGGGCCCTTATATAGATACGTGGATTGGGCAGTGTACTCAATAATTAAAATTCTAACATTCATAAATGCTCATCTATTTTGTGTGGATTTAAATTTTGCATTGTGTGTATATTTTTGTACAATATTAGTTATTTAATTAAATAATATTAATTTCTAGTAATAATTAATTTACCATATAGTATTATTTGCAAAAGAATTGTACAATAAACTTGTTTGGATAATACAAACTCATAATATATATACAAATATATATAAAAACTTAAGTAAATAAATTTAACAAAAAAAAAAAAAAAAAAACTTGCACGCACAGGTGCAATTGATGCAATTTTTAATATCACATCACCGATATTTAATAGCCCAAAAAATATTGATTTGGGCCAAAAAAAACTTGCAAGCGCCATTTATAAGAATGTTAACAAAAAAATTAATACTATCTTTTTGTTAAAGCGACCTATATTTAATGGCCCAAAAAATATTTATTTGGACCCTTATATGGATGCACGGATTGGGTAGTGTATTCAACAATCAAATTCTAATGTTAATAAAAGTCCAATCTTGAACACGGCAGGTATGAGACACGTATCTAAATTTATTTATTTTTGCAAATACTAAAGAAATAATAATAAATAATAATAACTTGTGCTAAACTTTTCCATTAATTCAAAACATGTAATTCATTTATTAGTTTATTAATTTTTTTTCTTTATTTTACCACAAAGACAAACTATGGGTAACCATTTTTTTGAGGTGAATCTTGAATTTATATGCCATAATCAAATTTAATAATTCAAATTCTTTGGAATAAATTAAATTCTTCCTTTAAGACGATAATGATCAACTTTGTATCATTGCATGATAAATATTGTGATCATTGTGAATTATTGCATAGATAAATTAATATTGTTATTCATTTATTAGTTTATTGATTTTTTTTCTTTATTTTACCACAAAGACAAACTATGGCTAACCATTTTTTTGAGGTGAATCTTGAATTTATATGCCATAATCAAATTCAATAATTCAAATTCTTTGGAATAAATTAAATTCTTACTTTAAGAAGATAATGATCAACTTTGTATCATTACATGATAAATATTGTGATCATTGTGAATTATTGCATGGAAGTATTCAAAATACAAATTAATTAAGAAGATGATACGAATGAATAACATGTTTTGAATTAATGCAAGTTTTTTTTGGCCCAAATCAATATTTTTTGGGCTATTACATATTAGTGATGTGATATTAAAAATTGCATCAATTGCACCCGTGCGTGCAAGTTTTTTTTTTTTTTTTTGTTAAATTTATTTACTTAAATTTTTATATATGTTTGTATATATATTATGAGTTTGTATTATCCAAACAAGTTTATTGTACAATTCTTTTGCAAATAATACTATATGGTAAATTAATTATTACTAGAAATTAATATTATTTAATTAAATAACTAATATTGTATAAAAATATACACACAATGCAAAATTTAAATCCACACAAAATAGAATGACCATGGATTAAAAATTAACAAAGTATCGTACAGGGCTTGAGTTTTAAAGCTCATACGGTCATACCTACGGTCCTCAAGATTGAGCATTTATGAATGTTAGAATTCTAATTATTGAGTACACTGCCCAATCCGCGTATCTATATAAGGGCCCAAATCAATATTTTGTTGGGCAATTAAATATAGGACGCTTTAATAAAAACACAGTATTAATTATTATTATTTTCGTTTTTGTTAACATTCTTGCAAATTACATTTCCGCAGTGCCATTATTCTATATACAGTACACATATAATACAAAAGTAGACAATAAAATTATTAGCACAATCAACCAGAGTACTTATTTTTTGGGGAGGATATAGGGTGTGTTTTTTTTTTTAAAGCTTAGTTGGGGACTGTCCAGCTGAGTAGCAAAGACAAATTAATTAAATGTACAGTGATTTATACAATATGTGTATGTCATTATGTATATGAATAAATAACATTTTAGTTCAATTTGAGCGTTGATCAAAATTTGTTTATTAGCCGTTTTTTAATCATATTACATGTTGTTCAAATTTGTTTATTAGGGTATCTTCGAATGAGATCTTATGTTCCCATTTTCGTGTTCCACATTTTATTTTAATGATTAAAAAAATATTCAATGTCTTATAACATTGGGGGCGACACATGTTAGAAATTAAGTAGGATGGAATACCAGTGGAACACGAGAAATAAAACACGAAAATCGAACCGATATATCTTATCTATTTTTGGACATTGAGTTTACAATATATATCCGTTCTAATTATAGTACGGAGTATCTCATAATTTCCTATTTATAACTTTTTTAATTACAATATTTGGTGCATTCGCATCATCTTCTTAATTTGTATTTTGAATACTTCCATGCAATAATTCACAATGATGCAATTTTCTAATATCACATCACTAATATTTACATTAATTCAAAACATGTTATTCATTTATTAGTTTATTAATTTTTTTTCTTTATGTTACCACAAAGACAAACTATATATGGGTAACCATTTTTTGAGGTGAATCTTGAGTTTATATGCCATAATCAAACTCAATAATTCAAATACTTTGAAATAAATTAAATTGTTTCTTTAAGAAGATAATGATCAACTTTGTATCATTGCATGATAAATATTGTGATCATGACATGTGAATTATTGCATGGAAGTATTCAAAATACAAATTAAGAAGATGATGCGCATGCACCAAATATTGTAATTAAAAAAGTTATAAATAGGAAATTATGAGATACTCCGTACTATAATTAGAACGGATATATATTGTAAACTACATGTCCAAAAATAGATAAGATATATCAGTTCGATTTTCGTGTTTTATTTTCTCGTGTTCCATTGGTATTTCATACTACTGAATTTTTAACATGTGTCGCCCCCAATGTTATAAGACATTGAATATTTTTTTAATCATTAAAATAAAATGTGGAACACGAAAATGGGAACATAAGATCTCATTCGAAGATACCCTAATAAAAAAAATTGAACAACAAGTAATATGATTAAAAAAACGGCTAATAAACAAATTTTGATCAACGCTCAAATTGAAATAAAATGTTATTTATTCATATACATAATGACATACACATATTGTATATATCACTGTACATTTAATTAATTTGTCTTTGCTACTCAGCTGGACAGTCCCCAACTTAGCTTTAAAAAAAAAACACCCTATATCCTCCCCAAAAAATAAGTACTCTGGTTGATTGTGCAAATAATTTTATTGTCTATTTTTGTATTATATGTGTATATAGAATAATGGCACTGCGGAAATGTAATTTGCAAGAATGTTAACAAAAACAAAAATAATAATAATTAATACTGTGTTTTTATTAAAGCATCCTATATTTAATTGCCCAACAAAATATTGATTTGGGCCCTTATATAGATACGCGTATTGGGCAGTGTACTCAATAATTAAAATTCTAACATTCATAAATGCTCATTCTATTTTGTGTGGATTTAAATTTTGCATTGTGTGTATATTTTTGTACAATATTAGTTATTTAATTAAATAATATTAATTTCTAGTAATAATTAATTTACCATATAGTATTATTTGCAAAAGAATTGTACAATAAACTTGTTTGGATAATACAAACTCATAATATATATACAAATATATATAAAAATTTAAGTAAATAAATTTAACAAAAAAAAAAAAAAAACTTGCACGCACAGGTGCAATTGATGCAATTTTTAATATCACATCACCGATATTTAATAGCCCAAAAAATATTGATTTGGGCCAAAAAAAACTTGCAAGCGCCATTTATAAGAATGTTAACAAAAAAATTAATACTATCTTTTTGTTAAAGCGACCTATATTTAATGGCCCAAAAAATATTTATTTGGACCCTTATATGGATGCACGGATTGGGTAGTGTATTCAACAATCAAATTCTAATGTTAATAAAATTCCAATCTTGAACACGGCAGGTATGAGACACGTATCTAAATTTATTTATTTTTGCAAATACTAAAGAAATAATAATAAATAATAATAACTTGTGCTAAACTTTTACATTAATTCAAAACATGTAATTCATTTATTAGTTTATTAATTTTTTTTCTTTATTTTACCACAAAGACAAACTATGGGTAACCATTTTTTTGAGGTGAATCTTGAATTTATATGCCATAATCAAATTCAATAATTCAAATTCTTTGGAATAAATTAAATTCTTCCTTTAAGACGATAATGATCAACTTTGTATCATTGCATGATAAATATTGTGATCATTGTGAATTATTGCATGGAAGTATTCAAAATACAAATTAAGAAGATGATGCGAATGCACCAAATATTGTAAATAAAAAAGTTATAAATAGGAAATTATGAGATACTCTGTACTATAATTTTTTTGGCCATTAAATATAGGACGCTTTAACAAAAAGATAGTATTAATTTTTTTGTTAACATTCTTATAAATGGCGCTTGCAAGTTTTTTTTGGCCCAAATCAATATTTTTTGGGCTATTAAATATCACTGATGTGATATTAAAAATTACATCAATTGTACCCGTGCGTGCAAGTTTTTTTTTTTTGTTAAATTTATTTACTTAAATTTTTATATATGTTTTTATACATGTTATGAGTTTGTATTATCGAAACAAGTTTATTGTACAATTCTTTTGCAAATAATACTATATGGTAAATTAATTATTACCACAAAGATAAACTATGGGTAACCATTTTTTGAGGTGAATCTTGAATTTTTATGCCATAATCAAATTCAAATAATTCAAATTTTGGAATAAATTAAATTCTTCCTTTAAGAAGATAATGATCAACTTTGTATCATTGCATGATAAATATTGTGATCATTGTGAATTATTGCATAGATAAATTAATATTGTTATTCATTTATTAGTTTATTGATTTTTTTTCTTTATTTTACCACAAAGACAAACTATGGCTAACCATTTTTTTGAGGTGAATCTTGAATTTATATGCCATAATCAAATTCAATAATTCAAATTCTTTGGAATAAATTAAATTCTTACTTTAAGAAGATAATGATCAACTTTGTATCATTACATGATAAATATTGTGATCATTGTGAATTATTGCATGGAAGTATTCAAAATACAAATTAAGAAGATGATACGAATGAATAACATGTTTTGAATTAATGCAAGTTTTTTTTGGCCCAAATCAATATTTTTTGGGCTATTACATATTAGTGATGTGATATTAAAAATTGCATCAATTGCACCCGTGCGTGCAAGTTTTTTTTTTTTTTTTTTGTTAAATTTATTTACTTAAATTTTTATATATGTTTGTATATATATTATGAGTTTGTATTATCCAAACAAGTTTATTGTACAATTCTTTTACAAATAATACTATATGGTAAATTAATTATTACTAGAAATTAATATTATTTAATTAAATAACTAATATTGTATAAAAATATACACACAATGCAAAATTTAAATCCACACAAAATAGAATGACCATGGATTAAAAATTAACAAAGTATCGTACAGGGCTTGAGTTTTAAAGCTCATACGGTCATACCTACGGTCCTCAAGATTGAGCATTTATGAATGTTAGAATTCTAATTATTGAGTACACTGCCCAATCCGCGTATCTATATAAGGGCCCAAATCAATATTTTGTTGGGCAATTAAATATAGGACGCTTTAATAAAAACACAGTATTAATTATTATTATTTTCGTTTTTGTTAACATTCTTGCAAATTACATTTCCGCAGTGCCATTATTCTATATACAGTACACATATAATACAAAAGTAGACAATAAAATTATTAGCACAATCAACCAGAGTACTTATTTTTTGGGGAGGATATAGGGTGTGTTTTTTTTTTTAAAGCTTAGTTGGGGACTGTCCAGCTGAGTAGCAAAGACAAATTAATTAAATGTACAGTGATTTATACAATATGTGTATGTCATTATGTATATGAATAAATAACATTTTAGTTCAATTTGAGCGTTGATCAAAATTTGTTTATTAGCCGTTTTTTAATCATATTACATGTTGTTCAAATTTGTTTATTAGGGTATCTTCGAATGAGATCTTATGTTCCCATTTTCGTGTTCCACATTTTATTTTAATGATTAAAAAAATATTCAATGTCTTATAACATTGGGGGCGACACATGTTAGAAATTAAGTAGGATGGAATACCAGTGGAACACGAGAAATAAAACACGAAAATCGAACCGATATATCTTATCTATTTTTGGACATTGAGTTTACAATATATATCCGTTCTAATTATAGTACGGAGTATCTCATAATTTCCTATTTATAACTTTTTTAATTACAATATTTGGTGCATTCGCATCATCTTCTTAATTTGTATTTTGAATACTTCCATGCAATAATTCACAATGATGCAATTTTCTAATATCACATCACTAATATTTACATTAATTCAAAACATGTTATTCATTTATTAGTTTATTAATTTTTTTTCTTTATGTTACCACAAAGACAAACTATATATGGGTAACCATTTTTTGAGGTGAATCTTGAGTTTATATGCCATAATCAAACTCAATAATTCAAATACTTTGAAATAAATTAAATTGTTTCTTTAAGAAGATAATGATCAACTTTGTATCATTGCATGATAAATATTGTGATCATGACATGTGAATTATTGCATGGAAGTATTCAAAATACAAATTAAGAAGATGATGTGCATGCACCAAATATTGTAATTAAAAAAGTTATAAATAGGAAATTATGAGATACTCCGCACTATAATTAGAACAGATATATATTGTAAACTCCATGTCCAAAAATAGATAAGATATTTTTCGTGTTTCACTGGTATTCCATCCTACTTAATTTTTAACATGTGTCGCCCCCAATGTTATAAGACGTTGATTATTTTTTTAATCATTAAAATAAAATGTGGAACACGAAAGTTGGAACATATGATCTCATTCGAAGATACCCTAACAAACAAATTTGAACAACATGTAATATAATTAAAAAAGGCTAATAAACAAATTTTGATTAATGCTCAAATTGAACTAAAATGTTATTTATTCATATACATGATGACATACACATATTGTATAAATTACTGTACATTTATCTTTGCTACTCAGCTGGATAGTCCCCAACTAAACTTTAAAAAAAAACAAACCCTATATACTCCCCAAAAAAACAAGCACTCTAGTTGATTGTGCAAATAATTTAAGTAAATAAATTTAATAAAAAAAAAAAAAAAAAACTTGCACGCACGGGTGCAATTGATGTAATTTTTAATATCACATCATTGATATTTAATAGCCAAAAAATTCTTGGAAGTGTCATAGGATCCAAAATTTTTTCTTGGGACTATAAAGTTGCAAGACATGTTACTCTTGACACGTTAAATACGATAAAATCCTTTATAGTGTTAAGGATTAATCAATTGAGTTGTGAGAGTGGATTTAGGACAAGGAGGTTCGAACCACTCTAAATGAAGGTGTTCTTTATTGTTTTATATTACCTGTCATCTTACATGCATATTTATATAAGCATAAGGTTTAAAGTGAAAATGTCTTATATCAGCTGATACCCAAATGTTTTTATGCATAAAAGTAAAATTTTATTATAAACAGTGGACGAGTATAATCTTTAAATGGGCACACTACATTATCCACACGCTACTCTAACAGGCGATTAATCAGTAGACTAACTAATTCTAGACCCCTAGTGAATCGGCTGACCAAGTCATCTGAAAGAGTTAGTTATTTTCTTACACTGAAAAATCACTCGTTTGATTTATACCCTCGGGTGTAGGGATCATCAGATTTGATTTTTACATCATATCTCATATGAATCGTGATCACATGAGTAGTGAGGACTCTCGAATGCCAAAACTCATGATTTTTTTTAGTGTTATTATTTTGCAGGAAGCGTCACTTTCTAAAATAAGACATTTTTATACGTAATCAGTGACGATACTTCATATAATTTTTTATTTCTTTTATTTCTATTGGATGAGAATTCGATTTTTCCATCATATCTCATGTGATCATGAGTAGTGTGGACTTTCAAAGGTAAAAATCCGGATCCGTATATTTTTCATAGTATCACTACGATTATGTATCCACAATTGTAGCATATTGATATATGATATACACAACCAATATAAATATGAAAGGATTTAAATAACAATACATATATGAAATATAGAAATGCCAATAACAATACATTAATTCATCGATATTACAAAATCCATCCACTTATTACACGTACAGTAACACTAAACCTAGCTAGCTAGCTAACACATGCAATTAATTAATATTAATTTAAGAATCATGATCACATGAGTAGTAAGGACTCTACAATGTCAAAAACCATGATTTTTTTTATAGTGTCATTATTTTGCACAAAGCATCGTTTTCTAAAAATAAGACATTTTTGTATGTAATCCGTGACAATTTTTTATTTCTTTTATTTTTATTGGATGAGAATTCGATTTTTTCACCATATCTCACGATCACACGAGTAGTGAGGACTTTCAAAGGGTTTTTTTTTTTTACGTTTATGTATCCACAATTTTAGCATATTGATATATGATATACACAATTCCAATAGGAAAGGATTTAAGTTTAAGAAACGATCTAATTTAAAAAAAAATAGAAATGCCAATAACATTACATTAATTCATGGATATTACAAAATCCATTCACTTATTACACAAATTTAACTAAAGACCAAAAATGGAACGCTAAACCTATCTAGCTATAGCTAAAACATGCAATATAATTAATATTAATTTAAGAAGCATAGGCTGAGTTCTTGCCCAAAACAGCAATGAAATTGTTGTTCATGTTGACCAACTCGTCGTTAAACTCAGTAACCTCGGGCACGGAAAGTTCGAACTCCTCCAAGGCGTTCTGGCAATCGAACATGGAGAGCGACGACGTATAATACTTCAAGGAGGAGGTGGGATCGTCCTTAACGTATTCGAGACATTTTTCCAAGTTTGCAATGAGCGTGTCGTAGGCCTCCTTGCACGTTGTCTCAATGGACGCTTTTGTCTGCGGGCGCAGGTTTTGTGGCAGCTTGGAAGCGATGCCGTAGGCTACGGCTTGTCGGGCCTTGGCACTCTGGATGGCGGAGGTGATCACATTTGTCATTGATTCCTCCCAAGAGCCGCCCGCCCCCCCTTTTGCCATGTTGTTGCTCGCCGATGATTTGTGGTGGCCGCTGCCCGTCACGCTGGTCGAGAGGAGGAGGACGAATGTCACCAAGATTGTTAGTGACGACGAAATGGAGATGAGGGCCATTTTTTATTTTTTGAAAAAGATCGAGTAAATTGTATTTGTAATTTTTATTTCTTTTTTTACTCTTTTTCTTGAGATGAAGAGAGAATACAAAGGTGTTAGGAGAATATGGGGTGGAGCTTTTTCTCGGTATTTTTGGGGTTTGTAGTCGATTACTAACTTTCTATTATTAGAGATGGGAAGAAATGGATATAAGAGTTTTTTTTTTGGTTAAATTTATTAACTAAGTATTTTAATATGGATATGGATTATGGAGTATTATACATGTTTTATAAAAAAGAGTTTAGTCCTACAATTTGGAGGAGCGTTGCAAAAATATCATGTTGTAATACTCATACTTATATAACCACTCCCTTTTTTTACGACAAAAAACTCTTTAGTTTTTTCTTTTTTTAAGTTTTGGTTACAACAATTTTAAAAAACCATTTTTCATTCATTTCAATGTTAAAAAGGACTAATAATATATTGAATTGATCTCTACTTAACGCGCATTTTCCACCATTGTCCAACTTCATGTAGAGACGTTTGTGTCGTTTTATATATCACCGTAGATCAAGACTAATTAAATTGACCATTAATTTTATTGAACTTTGTTTTTTCCGCATCAAATTTGTAAAACAATTATATCATTTAACTTTCAAAATCCATTAATATAATTGTACAAGGTTTTTTTATTTTATTTTTTATAAATTTTGACTAAAAGGTGCAATAGTATGAATCAATTAATATTTATTAAGTAAACATAGGCCCTGCTTACCACATTATTCAACGGACAACGGTGACTTTTAGAAGAATTTAATTGCTTTTATACATATATATATATATATATATATATATATATATATATATAGGAATGTATAGGCAAATTCTTTATTCTTGTACTGGTGTGTAACATATATTTTGTTGGAATTAATGGGAATTAATTGGGTTTTGACACCCTTATCTAATTTAATTAATTAGACGGACTAAACGTTAATTAAGAAATAATTGAACGTGACATAGTCGATCTACTCGCGGAGTAGATGAACGTGGTATATTTAATATCTCAAAACCGAGTTAAGGTGAGTGAGAAATTAATTGTTGAAGTTGAAGAGTTTCAACTTGGAAGTTTGAGAATGTGGGGAATGGGCTCGGCCCATTCGAACTACTTCAAGAATGTTCCAGAATTATCTGGAAGTCTCAAACTTGGTCTTCAAGATTCAGTCTTCAAAACTTATCCACGTACGAGATATTATCTCAACCGCTTTGATATTTTTGCGATATATTCCCATAAATCGGGCCTGGGCCCACGTGTGTTACCCTCTCCCTCCAAGGGTTTCTTCTGCCTATAAATATCAGACTCTTCCCTCATACATCCTTACGCTGAAATTCGCCCCTCAACCTTTCTGCTCTCCTCTCGTCCCTACACAGTGTACAGAGCTCCCGAAAGCCTTACATTGTTCTTTCTTGTGGCGGATTAATATCCGAAGAGTGTTCAGTTCGTAACTAAGTACGTTCGCCGATACTTCTTACACAGTGGTGCTACTGTGTATTAAGTGAAAGTCGTTTTACCTTTGGGAACGGAACGCCGTAACAGTCGAGCACTATCCTGGGCGTATTCTGTTCTGTGGGAAAAGGGATTCCCTTGACTCGACTTATTTGAGGTATTCTGTGTTTTTTCTGTTTATTCTGATATTTTTTATATTGCAGTTTACACGGCGTAAACCGGATCCAACAGATTTCACTAAGTTGTGTTAACATGACATATAAATGAAAATTTATAATATATCCACGCACGATCAAAAAAAATTCAATCAAACGATAAAATACAAATATTAAGACATACCTCATCAATATCATATCAATTAAGACATGTCTCATCAAACTCAACTTGACACTAGCACAATACGACGTAGGAGAATTTACACAAATTTTGAAGTATTATTATAAGTATATATAATACTTGTGCATATATAGTATAATTCAATTTGCACATAATTATCATTATTTTAAAATATTGGTATCATCTTTTACCACATTGATTTGTTTCATCCAACATCCTAACTTGTATATATTTCACAAGTATGAAAATAAATACCACACACGCCTCAGATTTTGCCTATTTTTTGTTTAAATTTAGTTGGTGCACTAAATATACAGTTAAAATAAGCAATTAGACATCCATGCATCATTACATTATATACACAGTGAGCATATAATAGGTGAGTTTTCTTTCATTTTGAACTATATATTTGACATGGACAGTATTTCGAATCGGAGCATTAATTAGAACTTAACATTTTATATTTCTTCTGTGATGGTGCGGTCGCTCAACAAAGGCGGCGTATAACTAGCAGTCACCAGCTCGATCGTCGCAACTTAGGCAAATATAATGAATTTATCTAGTCAAATCTTAAATTCTTTTTTATCTAGTCAAATCTTAAATTCTTTAATTTGACATGGTGTACGCAAATTTGTTTTCTTGTGGGTTCTTCAAAATCGCACGAGTAGATGAAGGTATTCGTAAACAGAGGGGTTAACAGAGATGTTCGAGAAGAAGGAGTCGTCCGTTGATCAGATTGTGGCAGAGATAAAATCGAGACTATGGTGTTGGTTCTACGCGAAAGGAGAAGAGTGTTATAAGCACACATTTGAAGAATGGCAATCTAATCCGAAAATGGTTTTGAGATGTTAGAAATGAGGACCCCTGTTTCTTACCTACTGTGATGGCAAGACTTACTCTATGCCTTTCTGTCAAACTTTTGTGTACATATTTTACTAATTAATATATACTTATTTGTCCGACCAAAAAAAAAAAACAGAGATGTTAACAGCGTCTCTCTTTTTAATCAAGTTGTACAGGTGTCATCCATCCGTGAAGCGTGAAGTGAAATAGTAGATGGAATAGAATTGTGGAATAGGCAATTCGGGCCGCTCAAATAGGTAAATTAAAGTTAAAAATAACTTCAATGCAGCCTTGATATTTATGTCAATTTGCTACCATTCATTTTTTAAGGGATAATGTGAAAATGGTAAGTAGATTCTATATATAGTTCATCTTAATATTTCCAACTGATAAATTATACTATTATAAATGCATAAAATTAAATTCTTTTATTATCTTAACAATAATCATGAAATACTTAGATTATTTTTTTTGGATAAAATTTTTGTCACTTATAGTCGAATATAATATTACTTGACAATAAAATATCATAGATTATTCATTGATCAAAATAGTAAATTAGAATTAAATATAAGACACACCCATTTCATATCCAGTCAATTCTCAATTATAATATACTAGTGCAGATTTTCATACTCACTAACATATTGGCACACAGATCTCACGTTATACGTTTGGTTAGCTTGACACGTGAACAAAATTTTATAACATATCGACACATAGATTTTACGTGATATGTTGTGACACATAAATGAAAATTTATAAAATAGAGAAATGCACGGGGCACGTAAAAAAAAAAAAATCAATCAAAACTATAAAATACCAAATTAAAAGGACTACCTACCTCATCAATCTCATATCAACTGAGATATACATCATCAAACTCAACTTCACACTAGCTAGTACCATATGGCGGTGGAGAAGTTACAGAAATATCGAATCAAACTCAACTTCACTCTCTTCACACTAAGGCGGTTCTCAAATTTCGACTATATAATACCTGTGCTGCTATAGTATAATTCAGTTTGCATCTATATATATATAATCTTCTCAAAACCATCTTGTTCAATCAACAATGGAGAATAATTTTGGAATTGCAGTGGATTCAGAGCAGAAAGCTACTGAATTCAAACTGCTGTCACTATCCTCACCTCATATGCGTGCTTTCCATCTCTCATGGATATCTTTCTTTGCCTGCTTCGTCTCCACTTTTGCTGCCCCTCCACTAATCCCCATCATCCGCGACAATCTCGACCTCACCGCCACTGACATCGGCAAAGGCAGCATCGCAGCCGTCACCGGCGCCGTTGTAGGCCGTATCTTCATGGGGTTCGTCTGCGACTTACACGGCCCTCGTATAGCTTCTTGCGGCCTCACTCTCCTCACAGCACCCGCCGTTGCCTGCTTTTCCCTAGTCAGGTCCCCTACTTCCTTCATACTCGCTCGATTCTTCGTCGGCCTCTCTCTCTCAATATTCGTCTCCACTCAATTCTGGATGAGCTCCATGTTTTCCAGAAACATCGTCGGCACCGCCAACGGCTTCGCCGGCGGGTGGGGCAATCTCGGAGGCGGCGCCACGCAGATGATCATGCCTCTTGTGTTTGGTCTTATATCTCATCTCGGCGCCACTAAGTTCATGGCCTGGAGAATCGCCTTCTACATACCTGCTCTGTTTCAGATTCTCTCTGCTTATGGAATTTTCCTTTTAGGACAGGATTTTCCAGATGGGAATTCCAGTTCTGGAGAGATGCATAAGGATAGCTTCTCGAAGGTTCTTTCCCACGCTGTAAAGAATTACAGGGGGTGGGTCTTGGCTTTGACTTATGGTTTTTGCTTTGGTGTGGAGCTTACCATAGATAACATTATTGCGCAGTACTTTTACGATACATTCGATTTGAATCTACACGTAGCTGGAGTTATTGCTGCATGTTTTGGATTGGCAAACCTGTTTTCCAGGCCTGGAGGAGGTATGCTATCCGATTTCATGGCCAAGAGATTCGGAATGAGGGGAAGGCTATGGACTTTGTGGGTAGTTCAAACCATAGGAGGACTGTTGTGTATTCTGCTAGGGAAAGTGGGATCCTCCTTGGCTGCTTCTGTTGCTGTCATGATTGCCTTCTCCATCTTCGTCCAGGCCGCCTGCGGCCTTACATTCGGAGTCGTTCCCTTCGTCTCAAGGAGGTATATATGCATCATGATTCTCATTAGCTTCAACTTATTGACAAATTAACTATCTCATTATTTTTATCTATCTATCAGGTCGCTGGGAATAGTCTCGGGGATGACGGGTGCAGGCGGGAGTGCAGGTGCGGTTATTACGCAAGTAATCTTCTTCCGAGGGTCTGGATACTCCACAGAAACAGGCATAACACTGATGGGTATTATGATCATATGTTGCACCCTTGTAATAGCATTCATATACTTCCCACAGTGGGGTGGAATGTTGTGTGGCCCGTCTTCTGAAGAAGGAAAGACGGAAGAAGATTACTACATGTCTGAATGGACATGTGAAGAGAAAGAAAAAGGTTGTAGTGATGCTAGCTTCAAATTCTCACAAAATAGCACTGGTGAGAGAGCTAGGACTAGGAGGGTTGCTTCTGACCCATCACATGCAACTACTGGGATTCCAAATCCATCTCCTCATGTGTAATACTAGTAGTTTATTAGAATAGTATGTAGGAGTATAAGTTTAGTTTGAATAATTAACCCTTTTTCCAACTTTTATTTGTTCACTAGTTAGATCAGCACTTTGCCAACTTTATAATCCATATTTTATAGCAACCAACAGCTAGCTTTAAGTGGATATCTATTTTTAAGAATAATACTTATTATTAATTAACATCATCACCTTCTTGCACTTATATAAAAACATTGCACAAGGGAAGAAAAGATACAAATGCCTAATTACAACCAACAACTAGCATCATGTGATCTTGATATTCTCTTCACAAAATCACTCCCACTTCTCACACAATAATCCATACAAGCAGGGGCCAGCGGTCCTAATGATTTCCCATAAGAATTCCAACACAATGCTTGTTGAAATCCACTGTACTCTGGTGATGCTTCTAACTGGATTGAAATTAGATCAACATCTGTGCATGGTATTGAACTGCTGCAAGCTAGATGGATCGGTTGGACTGAATACGTCCCCATTATCTCATTAAACTTAACTCCCGAGATCGCCACCGCCCCTGTTTGGTTCTTGCATACATTCTTGTCACAGTAGTACTGATCAATGGTTATTGGAACCTTAACATTGGACACTTGAATATTGGAGAATGTCACATTTTTTACAGATCCAAGACCTCCCTATAATGCAAATACCAAAGAAAACAAGATTGAAATTAACTATATACATATATATATATATCTCAGTGTTTATGTTATAATTTAGGTACTTTACTTACCTGCCATGTTTTGATTCTTGCACCGTACAGAGTATTCTGTAATATGATGTTTTCGACTAGAATGTTCGAGACACAAGCAGTGCTTTTGTCCTTCCCTAGTCCTCCTAAACTGCTTTCAATATATGCAAGAGCATAAGCATTTGGAATTTAAGGTGTTTGAGTTGATATGAATCAGATTTTGGACTAATTACCTTATTCCATGACCAGGGCCACATGTAATATGATGGACATGGATGTCGGAACACCCTGTTTGTATAGAGACACAGTCGTCTCCTGTTCAAGACATCGAAAATCATAACATGAATCGTTAATTTTTTATTTTATGTATTTTTGGATTTTGCGGTTCAATTAATCAAAAACCTTAACATGTTGAAAAGCTTTACCTGTTCCAATGACTGAATGCATAATTTCCACATCTTGGGAGTTTTGAAGATGAATTCCATCAGTGTTGGGGCTGTTTTCGGGTGCAGAAATAGTGACGTTTTCAACCTTTACGCCTTTAGAGTTGTCGAATTTTAGGTGGCACAAAGGACTATTTATGATCTTAATATCAAGAATTGTGACATTGTAGCTTTTGTAGAATCTCAATGCCTGTTTATTATCAATGAAGAACATCAGTTTCACTATAATTTGATGTTTCATGATCTATACAACATATGTTGAACAAATTCTTACTGTTGGTTTCATGTTTGGAACTTTTTTAGCTCTCTTCTGCAATAACAAGGAAAGAATAATGATCAGATTTTACATTCCTGTAAACCTAAATTATCTATTCCCATGTTTTAATCAAATGCATTACCTGATTACTTTGTGGAGAAGAATTCCACCAGTTTGAACCTTGGCCATCAGCTGTGCCTGAACCTTGGATGGTGAAATTCTGAAGCCATTTGAAGTTTATCCATTGGTACAAACTGGATTTCGGCCACGACCCGATTTTTGGAGGGGCTAAAATAGTCCCATCCATCTGTTCAAGATTCAATTTTTTTCAGTTTGGAGGGAAAAAAGAAGAGAGGAGAGGGAGAGGGAGAGAGAGAGAGAGAGAAGTTAAGTAACCTGCAAAACAAGATTAGGCATGCATGGACCTTGAAGTATTACAGGTTTTATCATAAACATAAACCCTGATGGGATTTCGACAACGCCTCCCATTACCTTGCAAGCCGATTTCCACGCTGCTAAAAGTGCCTACAAACATCAAATATTGAGATTATACATTGTCATGATATAAAAAAGGATGTTACTTGTTCAAGTATTTGTGAATATGTAGTAGCTTCAGTCTCACCTTGGAGTCGTCTGAAACTCCGTTTGCCTTTGCTCCAAACGACAAAATGTTAAAAATGGGCGACTGATTGGATGGATTAGGCAGTGGGGCTGGTGAAGGAGCATATGGAGGGTTATTTTGATTAGCATCTTTATGCTTCTTGATCTTATGCATTTTGCTTTTCTTGCTATGATGTTTTCTCGCCTCAATTGTCGAAATTGCGGTGAAGATGGAAAGCAGAAGCAGAGAGATGAACACAAGAGACAAGTTCATCTTTGGATTTTCTTGATTGAATGTTTTAGCTGCAGTGTTTTGAGTTTTAGGTGAAACTGGTGGTTTATGACAGTTTTTATAGTTGGGTGTTTCAGAAAACAACCATGACATTGCCTTCAAATTACAAAAGTGCCCTTCCCTTTTTTTTAAGGGAACTGTATAGGACTGTGTATAATGGGGCAATAATATCAAATAACTCTGTGGTAACAATGGGTTATTTCCTTCAACTTGTGGGCTCATTGTCTGTAAAGTTATATATATGTATATAGAAACACACACTTATGCCCTTTAATTTTAATAATTATATGAAGTTTATATAGTATGGTCGGTGTTGGAAAGTTAGATTCTTGCAATCCTTTCTTATAGAAAACGTTCTTTGCTTTTCTATTATGTCCCTAAAGATAAAAGGCTATTAGGCTAAGTGGAAGTTAACAGTGAATCCTTTATGCAAACTTTCCAATTTTTAAAACATCTTAGGGCATTGTTATTTTTGTTGTTTTGTGGAGTGACCTTTAAAAACACTTTGTGCTTAAATAAATATACGAACTTTTTAAAAGCAACAATATTTATGCATGTATATACCTACAAAACACTCTTTAATTTTTCAATCTCTTATTTTATTTCAATAATACATCTCGAATTCGTAGTATTATATCATTATTGTGGACTTAAAATAACTTTGTTGGGCATGAGTTATTGGAATCTCCTTATTTTTAACATTCATCTCCACCTAAATTAAATTATCTTATATGATTGAATCCTTAAACTAGTCTAAATTATTTGATTAACACTCCCACTAAACTTAAAAACAGACAAACAGAGGTGTCTTATCCAAAAGGATACAAGTAGTGGAGTTTTTTCCTAGGTTTTCTTTTCTAGTTCTCTTTCAGACCAAACAAACTTGCTTATCAGAAATGATCATCACATAGTCCTCCCAGTGTGGTTTCTTGAATACAAATAGCATAGAATTGGTGTATAAATTCAAATAACACACGCACACACTATATATATACTAATATATAGTGAACAAAATGATTGATGAAGAACCTTTGACAGGATTTTTAATGTGTAAAGAGGACCTCATTTGGGTACAGAAGATGGTGATACCCATGTGGGAATAAAAGTGCCAGAATATTTGTTATTTTTACCTATATCTATATATTACTCTCCCCGTCTGCTATATAATGTGTTTGTTTTTATTTATACAGATTTTAAAAAATATTGTGTAATTATGAATAAAGTGATGAAGTATATTTTTTTTAAAAGAAAACATACACACTTTATACGAACAATAGGAACAATTTGTGAACGGAGGGAGTAAGACATTTCAAAACTACATATATTGGTTACTTGCCTGTTATCTTTATCCCCTCCTGCACGCTTCGGGCCATCCATGGCAACCTCGGAAGGGTGCCTCCGCAATTTTTTCAAGTTAATTAAGTTTCTATCTATATTTTCACTCTTTTACATTGTCGTTTTATAATTGTTTACACTAAAATGGCGGTTGAAATAGTTGTTCAGCGCTAGCACAAATTCAATTATACATAGTATTTGATATGAGTAGGCATTTTAAATTAAATAATTTAAAAATTCATGATTTTCAAATGAGTCCGAGTGAATTTGAATTTCATACATCAAAATCTCTCAATTCAAATGGAGTCTTAAATATATATGATCTCGTGCACATTCATCTATAGTCATATTTTTAGATATATATGATCTCGTGCACATCCATCTATAATCGTATTTTTAGATATATATGATCTCGTGCACATTCATCTATAGTCGTATTTTTAGATATACGGAGTATATGATCTCGTGCACATCCATCTATAGTTATATTTTTAGATATACGGAGTATATGATCTCGTGCACATTCATCTATAGTTATATTTTTAGATATATATGATCTTGTTCACTTCCATCTATAGTCGTATTTTTAGATATATATGATCTTGTGCACTTCCATTTATAGTCGTATTTTTAGATATATATAATCTCGTGCACTTCCATCTATAGTCGTATTTTTAGATAAATATGATGTCATGCACATCCATCTATAGTCGTATTTTTAGATATATATGATCTCGTGCACTTCCATCTATAGTCATATTTTTAGATATATATGGTCTCGTGTACATCCATCTATAGTAGTATTCTTAACTGAGAATACACTTAATTCATATGTTCTGAATGTACTGTTCAGAAACAAATAATAGATATTGTACACATCATTATTCAATAGGTGTAATAGGCCGGGCTTGGAAAGGATAAAGGTGATTGCCTATGAATGCAACATCACTGGTTTACGAACAAACCTGATTCATATGAACTTCTGTTCATAATTCACAAGACTTGACACAGAAAAATTGGCCAAACAGTCTGTGAGGGAGATAGCTTCGAGAAAATCCATTGTGGTTCACTCAATTCTGGTCAAAATCGGGTATATTATCAAAGGGAAAAAAAAGGCATAACGATTCTCGTACATGTGATCACTGTCGCCTAAAGCAAAAGAATCACCATAAATTACCCCTAAACAAGAAATACATCAGAGATGGTGACATCTACCTCCAGTAAAATTACATAAACAAGTTGGGCCTTGATGCTTTGTAGGTGGTCTTGAGTTTCCTTGATGGAGGCCTCACCTTCTTAAAGACCAAGGGGAACTTGATCTTAGAGTCATGGAATTGTTTGGTGCTTTCTCTCTTGCATAGCTTAGCAGGGATTGTAGCTGTCTTGATAATTTGGATGCAGTGATGGCGGACCCGGTGACGAGAAGCCATCTCAGTGTACATATGCTCGACTGCACCATTCAATGTGGTATCACGATACTCTTTGTACATGTTGTGATAACCTGTTCTACTTTGGTACCGCAGCCATATGCCGTAGTTCTTGATTGTCGTTGGATTCTTCTCAAATATCTACACATAAATCCGTAAAACAAATTAATAAATATGTAATCTAAAAAGAGAACCTCCATGGACGAGGATGTAGCAGATAAGAGAACAGAAGGTAGAAATACAGAACAAGAAACAAAATTTAGATGATTAAACAATCGCAATTAATATCCACCAACAAGACAAAAAGCATGAAATTCTAGGACAGGTTTACTTTATCAATAAATCATGCAAGGGAGTACCATGGCAATGACCTAATGAGTTATAGATACAGGCAATCAACGAAGACAAGCAATATCCATCATGCAGGGGAGTACCAAGTATCATGATACATGAACATAGCCATAGTATGTGAAACGAAATCTCAAATAATATACTCCGTAATACAATTAAGGAAGAATGTGCACTAGATTAACATGTTAATGAAATAGCCAGAAACTCATTCGAAGTTATTGGATGCTAGGAAACATATACCTCATTAATAGCAAGAACCTGACCATTGCTCTTCTTCACCTTTTTAAGCTTCCTCAAGAAATACCTTCACATAAAAAAATTTAAACAAAATTCAGGAAACACAAAATCAATCAAGATTCAGGAACACGAGCAATGTGGCCTAGCTGATGCAAATGAGTAAAAAAAAAAATATGTTCATACTTTTTACACAATGTGGCCTCGGGCAATACAAAAATGTAGACACCAAATTACTGAACTATTCAGTTAAGCTATGAATTCAAAATCTCGAAAGTAAATTATTGAATAAATTACAATGATTTAGCTGGCAAGGCTTCGATAAGGAAAATCGCTTTGAGACACTAACAGTACCAGAATTTGGACTTGGCGCGAACTTCATTGGTCGCCCAAAGCTTCATGCGATAAATCTTAGGGAGCTCCTCCGTCTCCGTCGGCAGAGCTCTCCCCACCACCTGGTACTGGTGGAACTGCACCATGCACAACAAAAAATAAAATAAATCACAAAGGCCACCAAAGTCGAAATTTTCAACAATTCTAAACGCACATAAACACATACCCTGTAATTCACCATTTTCGATGGATCACTGCCTCCTCTCCGGCGACTGGAATGTGAAATGTCAAGTTAGGGTATAGTGATTGAGATTTGAGAATACAGATGAATAGATGGGCTTAAGTCGTTACTGAGCCCATTATGCTATTAGATGGGTTTCAACTTGGCCACGGTTATATACACCTACGTAGTTGTTGAGGACACCGTGGGTGTCATCTCACGGAGTCACGATGTGTGCTCTTAGTCAGTGGGTGTTCTCAATAACCTTATGTGTGTATAACCATGGCCTTTCAACTTTCATAAGCTGCTGAGCCCATTAAGCTTTCTTATTTGCTATTGCACTCGAACTGTCAAATTTAGTATTAATAATCAATTGGCGTTGGCTATATACCCCTCCAGCTCTGTTAAGTATACTCCCCCTCTACATTTATTAATTTAATATTAATGTAAAATACCTAAACTACCCTTATATTAAAATAAACTAAAATAATCATGATAAATACACTCCCCCACTTTTAAAACCCTAATCCTAATAGTTGTCGTCGCCGCCGCCGCCTCCTCCGGCGACCAACACCAACTCATTTTCAATACAGAAATTTTAAAACATAAAATCAAAATCAAAAACATATTTTCGACAAACCAGGGTCGACGGAATGCATTATCGTCGACAAATTGTCGTCGACGATAATGCATTCGGTCGACACTAGTTTGTTGAAAAAAAAAACTTAAAATTTTCGACGAACCAGTGTTGAAGAAATGCATTATCGTCGACAACAATTTGCCAACGACAATGCATTCCGTCGACACTGGTTCGATGAAAATTTAAAAAAAAAAAAAAGAGGACTTACCTGCGCGGACTGTCGTGTGGAGAGGAGGAGCTTGGCACAGCGAAAGAGGGGGAGGAGGCAGTGCTACATGGCCGATTTAGGTTTCGGGAGAAGGTTGTCGTGGGAGGGAGGCGGCGGCGTCGCCGCACAACATAATTTTTTTTTTAAAAAAATCCTAAACTTACGCGGGAGGAAGGTGACGACCGGCGAGCAGCTAGCGGCGCGCGAGGGGAAGAGAGAGCGACGGGCGGCGCTGGGCAAGGGGGCGCTGCCGCGTTGCCTGAACAGAAAATAAGAAAAAAAAAATCACCTACGGCGGCGCGCGGCGAGGAAGGGGGCGGCAGCGCTTGGAGTGTTGGTAGGAAGAAGAAGAAAAATCACATTCGGCGGCACGCGGCGAGAAAGAGGGCGGCAGTGGCGCTTGGAGTGTTGGTAGGAAGAAGAAGAGGTGTGGAGTGTTGGGAAGAGAATAAGAAAGAATTAGGGTTTGTGATTTAATGGGGGAGTGTATTTATAAGGGTAGATTAGGTATTTTGTAAGGGAGTACATCGATCGTACGACATTTTAGGGGGAGTACATTAATCGGGGGAGTACATCTAACAAGGCTGGAGGGGTATATAGCCAGGGCCTGCAATTTTGTTTGTTGCACAGTTCAATTTTGTTTGTCAACATTTCTTAAAAGCATATTTGACACCCCTATTAAAATATCATTTATGCATTTCATTTAAATGTATGCAATTTATAAACTTTAAGGTTGTGTTTGTATTGAGAGATTTGATTTGAGGAGGTATTTAAAATAAAAGATTTTGAAAATAGATGAATTTCAAATGACATGGTTTTAGAGAGGATCTAAAATACTCTCAATTTTAACTTAAAAAAATATGCTTAGGAATTTAAATCCATTCATTTCATTTTTAATCCAAATAAGGGGAGTGAATTTGAATGATGGATTTGAAATCCATAGATCAAATCCCTCCATCCAAACGGAGCCTTAAATAAATTAAAAGCTGAAACGAAAGTGAGAGGTGCGTGGAAGCTTAAAGTCGTCAATTATGAATTTATGATTAGAAAGTGATTAAGGCGGTATATTTTATTCAAACTTTATGGTTGATTTAATTTTTGTTATTATAATAATATAGTAGTGTATATTTAGGTTCTCATAATTAATACGTAACACTTTTGAATATCTAATAAGTGTCTTAAATTGTAAATTCTTAAAATTTAAGTGCAAGGTGTTCATGATGGGGTAGGTACAAATGTATATATTTAAAGTCAACTTGTACAAACATAGTCATTTATGGACTATTCAAAGGGTGAGAGCTGTATAATTGTTGGTCACTATGCCATAATTTTGACAAATTTTCGGAGGTAATTTTAATTTATTCAATAATATATTTCCATATTTTTAAAGAATGCTATACTTTTATTTAATTATTAATTATGTTGGTCCTAAGTCGGATAAGATCATCTTACTCTATCTATTTCATGATGAGCGTTGTTTTAAAGGTTGAATTTTACTTCTATTTAATTGTCATTTACTGTAGTTATATATTTCTCGGCATTTCTTCTCAAATACTCTCTCAGATGATCTATTAAAATTAGGGTTAATTCTAAATAAATACATCAGTATCAATTTAATCACAATCTTTACAATTATTGTAAAAAAATCCAATCTTTCATCGTGTTACAATTAGATATACATTTTTTTTCTCCGTCCAACAATTGATGATGTGGTTTGCCGGAGCTTGCCACGTCAGATTACACCTACTTTTTTTTTTTTTTTCCACATCAAATTAAATTTTATATAAATAAAAATAAAATCTTATACAAATAAAAATAAAACTTCCGCTTCTTCTGCGTCTTTCTCAACTTCTCAAACTAATACAGTTCTTCTTCTTCTACAATTCTTCTTCTTCTACGTTTTTCTCACCTCTCAAACTCTCAATTCTTCTCTTCTAGCCCTAAAAATCAAAATCTCATAAGAATGGAACCTAACACTAAAAATGGCAAAGAAAAGAAAAAAAATTGTAAAAAATCCTAAAAATAAAAAATCTAGGTACTACAATTGATAGGTGAAGCATTCAACCATTGAATGGTAGAAGGATGTGGAAGATGAGGAAGAGAGGTCTTGAGAAAATCCTAAAAATTTTACAAAATTGACAAGACATGGAATACAAATGACTTGCTCTGTATGTAATGTAGTGGACCACAAAAAAAAACATGTACAGTGTTTTAAAATGTCATGTTATTCCTTCCAAAAAAATATTGTTTGTCATGTTTGAAGAAAAATGGCAAACCAAGACATGAGTGTATTGATTTGCGAAGCCTTTGACACTATTGCATGAGGGTAAGTTTCTTATTTTATTAAATATTTGTATATTTTTTATAAATATATTGTTATATTCATTTTTCCAGGCGCTTAGTTGTAGAAGAGGGGGTAGTGAAAGTGGTAGAATAAGAGGTGGAAGGAGTGAAAGTGACTTGGATACTTATAGCCTACAATTGTAAATGTTTTGTACATTAAACTATGACTTTTAGTATGCTAAAAATATTTTTTCAGAATATTTTTTATTAAATAATTGAAGAATTCCTGAAGAAATAAACCACCATATGATTTGGATGGTTTTTAGGGGATTTTGATTTTTAGGGCTAGAATAAAAGAACTTGATTGTGTTTGAGAAGTGAGAGAGACGGCCAAAAGAACTCTATTGATTTTGAGAAGGGGAGAAGGAGAATTTGATTGAGTTTGAGAAAAACACAGAAGAAGTGAAAGTTTTATTTTTATTTTTATAAGATTTTATTTTTATTTATATAAAATTTAATCTGATGTGGAAAAAAAAATAGAATATGTGTAATTTGACGTGGCAAACTCCGGCAAAACACATCATCAATTGTTGGCCGGAGAAAAAAAATGTGTATCTAATTACTGGTTGTGATTTTTTTACAATAATCGTAAAGGTTCGTGATTAAATTGATATTGAGACTAAAGGGGGTGTATTCAATTGAGATTCTGTTGGATTTTTTTGGACTTTTAAAATCTGGGGTATTCAATCCGGATTTTTAAAAGTCTTTCAAAATTTTGAGGTATTCAATCCGGATTTTTAAAAGTCTTTCAAAATTTTGAGGTATTCAATTCGGATTTTAAAAAGTCTTTAGAAATCTTTAGGTATTCAACAATCTATGGATTTTAATACTGTATGGATTTCGTTGGATTCTCCTTTAAAAATATAAATAAATTTCACTATTCAAAATCTCTTCTAAAAACTAGAGATTTCAGCGGATTCTCTCAGAAGGCCCTGAAAGAGAAGAAAAAAAAAACTTTGTTGTTCTTCTAACAAAATTTCAAAGTCTCCTTCAAAAGCACATACATATATTCTTGCTGTAATTCAAACCACAAAATCCTACACAACCCTCTTCTTCAAACGAAATAATATCAAAGAAACGTAACTTCAATAAGCATTACAGATTCTTCACCATCATTATTATCGTGAAAAAGATTACATCTCTGTATTTTAAAATTATGTTCTCTCTTTAAGAATTATAGTATATCAACACAGTTGACACCCTTAGGTTAGCAATAATATATTCTCGATCGCCTAATTTATAGCATTAATGACAACTTTAAGATCTCAAGGTGTTCGATATCATCTAAAAGATTTTGGTGGTCAAGGTCGTTACCCAGAAATGCAATTGAGTAAAGAATGTCATGGATTTCCAATCGAATATGAAAGAGGATCAAGATTCACCACATCTCGACATGGAAGAGAAAATTTGGAATTGCTTTCTCAAAGCCAATTACAACACAGAACTGAAGCCGAGGTATAACCGTGGAAATGAAGATGAGAATAATAATGATGAATAATATTTTTTTTTTGAACTAATATATTTTTGGTATTTTTTCTAAATAATTTAGATAATTTTTTTTATATACAAGTGTGTTCCATATACGTTTGTATCCATAGTTTTAGGGGCGTAGTTTATGGAAATCCATGTAAATTAATAAAAAAAAATGTGTATTTCAGAATCCTGTCAAATCTATAAAAATCCATATAAATCAATAAAAAAGTGAGTCAAACTCTGCATAGAGTCTATGGATTTTCTAAATTCAAAAATCCAATAGAATCTCAATTGAATACACCCTCCTAAAAGTGGTGTATTTATTTAGAATTAATCCTAAAATTAATATATGATTGATTGAGAATAATAACACATCAAAAATTTAAATTCCTTAAATTTGATATAATTTTTTTTTTTTAAATGACACAAAGTTATTACTCCTTCCATTTAAAAAAAGATAGTTCACTTATTATTTTTTTTCTTTAGAATTATCACAAATTATAATTCATTTTGTCTAAAATTTATCCATAGAATCACACATTCGTGTGTATTCAATTACATTGTACATTTCCTGTCAAAAAAAAAAAAAAATTACATTGTACAATTAAACCACAATTTTGACTTTGTTTTAATTTAATGGATAAAAAATTTAATTAAACAATTGAAAAAATATTCAAATTATTTAAAATCCGATTCCAGTGAGTCAGTGACAAACAAAGAATTTATCTAATAAAATAGGCATAAAAAGAAATTAATGTCTGTAAATTTTATAACTTCAAAATATTTTACTGTCCGTGTGAAAAATAATCTTTTTTAGAGCGGGTATAAAAGTGAGGTGGAATAATATAAAAGTAATAAAACGGCCCCCACCCCCACCTGTTTAATTAGACTAAAGAAGCTGAAGAAGCTTCGGAATGTTGCTGGTTTTCAAAGTTGAGGGAGACTTTGAAATTTCAGTTCCTCTTCTTAATTTTATTCTTACACTGCGACTTCTATTTATCTCTCTTCTTGTCTCTGAAACAAACAAGCCAAGTTTCTGGAAAACTACTAAGAGGTACCTACTTTTAATCTTCATTATTAATTATTTCTCTTTTCTGCTAAGTGTTTCCTTCATGGAGATAGTAATTAATTTGTGTTCTTAACATTTCAAAGACAATTTTATTTCCCTTATTACGTGCATGTTTCTTTTGTAGTATACTTTATTGCTCGTAATTGCCTTAATTATAGTACTATTTCGTAATGTTAGGAATTTATTCTATCGGGTGGCCGGGGTGCTATTTATATACTCTGAATTGAAGGATCTTTTTGGAATCAACAAAATGTTATGCAGAATTCTTGTTTTCTTTAGAATAATTGAATGATTTTCATTCAAGTATTTATTTTGATTGCCTTTGTTATAGGAAGAATTGTTATGCAACAAACAAAAGTATAGGTAATATATATCATAAAAAAGTTAGCCAGTAGAGTATATATCAATGTTGAGATTAAATATATATATTGTTGATTGGAGATTAAACGAGCATATTACAATTAAGTGTGTCGTGAGTCATACATTGGATATGTAGGATGCACTTGTAATTCACATGGAGGCACACACAGAGTATGTATTTTTTTATCTAATTTAAAAGTTAGAACTTGTAAAATTAATTTATTTATATTAATTTTTTAATATTCCTCTTCACTCGTTGGCTAGATTATTCGTCTCTACCATTTGGAAATGAGACACATCAAATCGTATAAATGACATTTGGTTTAAGTGAGATTTTAACACAGGACGTGTAGGCTCTGATACCATTAAAGAATTTCATTTTATCTAAAAATTTGAATTTATAGAGAAAGTGTGTAATTAATTGATTGATTTTAATTTTCTAACATCAAACAATAAGTGGTTTGTTTTTATTCTTAGCCGATATCATAGTAATTGAGAGATGAGACAAGTGGCTAAAAGGATGAGAAATGTCAAATGTTAGGTGTTGATTAAAGATTTTTCTTTAGTATTAGCAAAATATCCAACATATATAATTCTATCAAGTCTCTTTCTATCATGGTCCCGATGCTACTTGGCCACATATTGCATACATGTATGTAAAGTTTTAAGGTTATAGGCGACGTGGGGTCATAAATTTCTCTAAAATTAATAGTATATGGTATAACTCATAAATCAAGATCAAACACTTCTTCTGTTGGTTTTTTTCTGGCTAAGATTGCCTTTGAGTTTTGCTACAAAGTTTGTAATAATTTAGAGGAGAAGGTTTGTCCCAAGAATTAGATGACATTCTAATTTTAGCCTAATATTTGTTTTTGCAATAATATACATACATTAAACTATCACGTAGGTAAATAAAAGTGCACATATTTATTGCTACTTACTATTTAATGATTTTTTTTTTTTTTAATTCGAAACATTCTAAAACGATAAATAAATTGGAACAAATGAAGTATTAAGTATATTTGTTTGAAATTATTGATCAGCTAACTTTAGGTAGGATTCTAGTTAAATTGCTCTGTATTAATTCATTATTATTTCCAATGACAATAAATTCAACACACTTGTGACTTTTGTACATAACCTGCTCCTGATTTTCACACCTTCTTAGCATGTGTTTTGTTTTATTCAATTGTATCATATGACTTAGATTTTGCCATTTTCTTGGATCATGTTTTCCACAATTCTCGTAAGTTAATAATTCTCTCTCTTGTATTCCTGTAGTATAGCAGAAATTTGAGAAGACAGAAGGATGAAGAAAGAGGTTCTGATGATCACTACTGCATTGGTGTTTTTGCTATTGCCAGATTCAACAGTTGCAGAACCAAGAGCTAGAACAGTCAACTTTTCATGTGGAACTCAACTTGAACATAACACCACTCTTTTCGTGCCTAATTTTGTGTCCACTATGGAGAACATTAGTGTCCAAATGCGAACTTCGGGCTTCGGCATAGCTGCCATGGGCTCAGAGCCCGACAGGAGCTATGCCCTTGCCCAATGCTATGGCGATCTTTCTTTAGCTGACTGTACTTGGTGCTATGCTGAGGCCCGAACTATTCTGCCTCAGTGTTATCCCGTCAATGGAGGGAGGATTTATCTCGATGGCTGTTTTATGCGGGTCGAGAATTATTCTTTCTACCAGGAGTATACCGGGCCTAATGATCATGCTGTCTGTGGGAATATAACCCGGCAGGATATGGAATTCCGGGCTTCAGCACGACAGGCCTTGTCACAGGCTGTTTCGGATGCACCAAACAATTACGGGTATGCACGGGCTCAGGTGGCAGTGGGTCGGGGAAAGAATGATTCGGTTTATGTTCTGGCTGACTGCTGGAAGACAATCAGCGCTAACGCTTGCCGGGCCTGTTTAGAGAATGCTTCTGCATCAATTACGGGCTGTTTGCCTTCGTCCGAGGGCCGGGCACTCTACACCGGGTGTTTCATGAGGTATTCGGACACCAACTTCCTTAATCCTATACCTAGAAATGGAAGCTCTAGAGGTAAGAAAGTAGAGTCTTCTTTCATTGAGATTCAACTTCTTTCTTTCTTGCTATATATATATATATACTGATTCAAGTTTCATCTGCAGGGAGAATTGTAGTCATTGTAGTTGCAGCTGTCAGTGCAGCTGTTGTCTTAACAATTGGAGCAGCAATAGGAGTTCATATGTGGAAGAATAGAGTGATCGAAAAGAAGAGAAAAGGTACAACGGAGCCTCAGACATAGCCACTTGTGAAAGAAAAATAAAATTGTGGCTAAACATTTCCAACAACCTTTAAAAGAATCTTGTTGAATGTTATTCTAGTTTAGATCTATCTTGGGATATTGTTAGCAATATTGAGGCTCAACTAATCTTTATAAAATCTCCATTCTCTTCCCCTGTTTCAGGTGATGCAGGGAAATTGGTGAAAACACTACATGACAAAAGCTTAAACTTCAAATATTCCACTCTTGAGAAAGCCACCGATTCTTTCAACGAAGCTAACAAGCTAGGGCAAGGCGGTTTTGGGACGGTGTACAAGGTTATTACTCGAAAAATCTTGTATAAAATGACTATTTATTATCCATTCATGATTTCTCATCCGGAATGTTAATTCTTACTGCAGGGAGTTTTACCAGATGGAAGAGAGATTGCTGTGAAGAGGCTTTTCTTTAACAGCAAACATAGAGCAGCTGATTTCTACAACGAAGTAAACATAATAAGTAGTGTTGAGCACAAAAATCTTGTCAGATTATTGGGATGTAGCTGCTTGGGACCCGAAAGTCTTCTTGTGTATGAGTTCTTGCCAAACAAGAGCCTCGATCGTTTTATCTTTGGTAAGTACTAGGTTATACATCATAGTTGGGACCATTTTAAGTAGTGCAGTAACCATTGTTTAATGGTTAGCAGATTCAAGCAAAGGCAAAACATTAAACTGGGAGAAGAGATTCGAGATAATTATAGGAACAGCAGAGGGGTTGGTGTATCTCCATGAGAACACAAAATCAAGAATCATTCACAGAGATATAAAAGCAAGCAATATCCTTCTGGACACTAGATTACGAGCTAGAATAGCAGATTTTGGTCTGGCTAGGTCTTTCGAAGAAGATCAAAGTCATATCAGCACTGCTATAGCAGGAACACTGTGAGTATATGATCTGATCAAAATTACTATCCTACCCATAATTTCCAAGAATTTACCTTTGATAATTCTCCTATTAATATGGTAAAATAATTTGCAGGGGATATATGGCACCGGAATACCTAGCCCATGGCCAGTTAACAGAAAAAGTAGATGTTTATAGCTTTGGTGTGCTTTTGCTGGAAATCGTCACGGGTAGACAAAACAACAGAAGTAAAACCGCTGAGTACACAGATAGCTTGATAAATATAGTAAGTTCTAAATGTCTTAATCTATGTATTCAGCAATATATATCTTCAAGTTTCTTGTATTGAAATTATTGTATCCGAATCAGGCATGGGCGCATTTCCAGCAAAGAACAGTGGAGGAGCTCTTCGACCCTAACCTAATGTTGCATAATTACCACAACATTGACATTAAAATCGAGATTTCACGTGTGGTTCATGTGGGGCTTTTGTGCACTCAAGAAATCCCTTCATTACGACCATTCATGTCTAAGGCGCTCTTGATGCTAGTGGGAAAAGAACACCTCCCTGCACCAACCAATCCCCCTTTTATGGACGAGAAAACCATGGAATTTAATGATATGAGTTGTGACGCGTCTGTCCTTGATAATGGGAATGAGGCTTCAGTTGCCAACATTTCTCACAGTATTTTCTATCCCAGGTGACTTAAAAGCTGGAAATTTTGTGGGCTAAAGTCGTCATTTATTCTACTAGAGAAGCAAAGGATCTAAAGAGGAATAATGTGTGATATGATGAATTTAAGCTACTTGGGAACAGTTTGAACTTTTCAGCTTGTAATTTTTCAGCAGAACAGGTGGTTAGTATTATATAGAGATTTGTAGATGACCAGAGGAAATAAAGGAGCCATATTTCCAGGAAAATACAGGCTAGTGCAGAGTTTTTGTAAGAAATTAATACACTTACTACAGCGTGTGTAATTTATGTAAAAATATCATAATCAATCTTAGATATGGTCATACAGAATTAATGGCATTTTCTGTCATAGCTTTGCTTTAATTGTTTCATACACTTGGTAATCAGTAAGAAAGGGATAAATTTGAATTTTCTTATTCAGGTATCTAGTGTAATAACTAATAAATAATTGTGAGCAATCAAAATTCAATAATCAGGTTGCATTAGTTCGACACTCGCAGCCAAGCAAATAGAACCTTTATGAGTTACATATGCTACCAGACAGGCATTCTTTAGAGTTTAGACAAACCCAAGCATTTTCCACCAAAATGAATTTTGACATTTTATTCAGAAATATATAGCGAGTAAAGTACACAGTGTACACTTTTATTCAGAAATATACAGTGAGTAATGTATATATATATATATATATATATATATATATATATATATATATCATATTTCAACTGATTGCATCATCACAACTAAGTTAGGGGAGGGGGCGTGTTTCAAAAGTTGCAGAAAGCCAGCACAGGAGAATGCACCTGCGTCGAGAAGAATCAGGCTGGCAAGGAAAGTTCCTAACGGGTGGCTACCAAATTTCCCATGAAGCCTGCACCAACGTCATAAAATTTGGCATCGGAAAAACCTGATTCTAAAGCTAGCTTCTCTAACTCTTTTCCTGCATTGGAGCATATGCAAGTCAGTTAATTGCAATTTATCAAATAACTTCTGAACATCCTCCAATTTAATTATGTTCTAAGAAATGTAGGAAAAAGAGAAATACCTGTTAGATATTCCTTGATTGAGTTCTTCAAGTAATGGTACTCATTTGCCAGGCCATATCCACTGGCAATGGGAACCACTATTTGGTCAATCATCCAATCCTGAAAAACCAATACGCGGATACAGGTTATAGATACTTCTCATAGCAAGTTATGTATATACACATCAAACAGCAAATGGTTTATTAGGGGCACTGGAAATGTATATAATGTTTACCATCAGAGGCAAAAATCTTAAGATAGGCAATCAAAGACAAAAGAGATATATGATTGCTTGTAATATTTTAGAGATAGTAGTTTACAAAAATATTCATTAGACGATGAATTAAAATGGAATGGAGTAATGTATTATGTATATATGTGTGTGTGTGTGTGTGTGTATAAAAATAGGAAATGTGAAAATCTAGGTATGTTTCCAATTTTACACCGACCCTTTAGATGATAAAGCATGTTGTTTAGCTTGACAAAAAAAACTGGCAACACTACTCAAGTTGTTCCATTCCAAAGTCCTATGGAAAAAATATAAAGTAAATGCCAAACAAAGAATCTTATGACCATGTACCTGAATTGAAGAGGTTAACTGGCTAGGGCTTTTGTTGAAGTCAAGAATAGATACTTTTGAACCAGGTTTTAGAACTCGATACATCTCCTCCAGGGCTGTCTTTCTATCTACTATATTTCTTAACCCATAGCCAATGGTTGCAGAATCAAAGGAAGAGATAGAGAATGGCAAATTAACTGCATCTCCTTCAATCCACCTAATAATATATCAAGTTATATGAGAAGGGGTACAAGGTAAAATCAATTTTCCTGTCTTTGTTCTTCGCAGCAAAGCTAAGAAATATATTAGGCATGAGTTATCATGCTTACTCAATGTTCTTGTAGCAGGGTTTTGTCCGCTCGCTCTGGCGAGATGCAGCAATATGTAATTGCTCCTTTGAGAAATCAAGAGCAAACACCTAGCAAATATCACCAGAAAAGGTATAGAATCACATACATAAAATCCACATGGATCCAAGAAAAAGTTAAGTCAAAAGAACCAGAGATGGCAAATCAAATATGAAATAGAGGTATACTCATCAAGAAGCATGCAGTTAACTGTGAGGACAACGGTAGAGATAAAACATCAATAGATTTGAAATAGCTAAGTGAAGACAAGAAACATAGAAGTGTAATCAAGGAGAAGGTTTGGTGGCTTTAGCAATGCACTTCTAGCACCGGTCATCCATCTGAATATGCCAAAAGGCCCATAAGTATATGGTAATCAACACTCCCATATCAGCAATATTTTTTGCCTGACACAAGATAATGATATGGTAGCCAAGTAAACTTTCCAAACAAAATCTGATATGCTGTACTCCAAAGTGCCTCAATCAATAGGGTCAGTGCAATTAGGTCGATGAAAACAAAAAATATAAAACTAATTCATTTGCATATGACCATGTGTATGCCAGTGATTTAGCTCTTAGAATCCTCAATCCTAGCAAACTAACAGCCCATACATACATCAAGAAAAAATTACAGTTAAATAAACCTAGCAGCTCAAAAAGAAGAAGAAGAAGAGGTGGAATCAAACCTTGCCCTTGACTCCAACTTTCTCAGACAACAAAAAGGCCAAATCCCCACTTCCGCAACAAACATCCAACACGGTATCTCCTTCTTTTGCCCTGTTTCAAAAATTAGCTACCAATATTACTTTCCAAAAAAAAGTTCGTATCACTGAAAAGGGGGCAGCTAATAGTAGACAGATTGATCAAGTAACCATAAATTTTTTGAATTCAACCAAACAAGCATTTATATGTTCCATAAAATACTGATTCCATCTCTGAGAAGATATTTTCTTAATTCAATTAAAAAGATACTCAAATCATTAACCACATAGAGCACGCATGAAACAAGAAGAAATCAAGAACAGGATAAATACAAAATACATCAAACAAATCTTATAACTAAAGACAATTTCCCGCCAAAACAAAATTTTACTACTAACATTTTAAGGAACAGAAAAATTACCCGCTCCAAGAAACAGTCATCCTCTTCCACACTCTATGCCTTCCTAAACTAAGCAAATCATTCAGCTGCAAAAATTACCAAAATTTCATCAGTAAACAGAAGCCCATTCGACAAAATGATGAAATTCAGAAGCTCGAGCTAAAATGAGACATTATATTTAGGAAGATAAAGCTTGGGAAAGCGAAGATGCTCACATTATCATATACAGGGGCAATGCGGTTAAAAAGCGCCTGGCGCTCATCAGCAGCGGCACATCGAACCGGTCTAAGGATGGACCGGGACTCCGGACGACACCGGCCGGTGGATATGGAGGGAAGAAGAGCGAATTGAAGTGAAGCCATTGTCAGTTTTTACTGAAAATCCCTCTTCTTTTCATCGCCTTTTATACATGGCCGTTTGTGGGTGTACGTGGAACAGTGATTTTAAAGATATGGAGTAATTGTGACGGCCACAATTTTCAAATTAGCACTAGAGTTTTTAATATTTGCATTATTAGACCAAGTTGGATGATTTTAATTTTTTTTAAGTCTATTGACTATTGTTACTCATTAATTGAATTATCTTTCTAGCACGATTAAGAATATTTAGACTTCAGAATGTAGAGTAGAGAAAATGGAGAAAAATAATAATGAAAATTCAGAATCTGTAAAGAATTCAAAATAGTAAAAGTAATAATATGATCATTGATAATATATATATATATATATATATATTTTTTTTTTAGCTAGGTTGACATGTAACTATGTAAGTACACTATTATATAGTTACTTTTTGTTCAATTTCCCTTTTTCAATTTTCGTATTTCATTCTACTTGATCATTAACAAATGCCAACAGTCAATTAATTATTATTCACCCCTACGCATGTCATTAATTTATTCGATCACTCCATGTAACATAAAGTGCACCACGTAATTTCATTTGAGTTTCTTATTAAGCTAAAATTTTATTATAAATTATTGGTACTCTTACAACGTAAATAATTATGTTGAAATTAAGCTACTAATTATAAGAAACTCAATATTATTATATATATATATATATATATATATATATATATAAATGGAAGCCTATTTACTCGTCTTTTAAGTTAATATATTCATAAAAATTTAAGTCAACTTTTTTGTTTATCTATTATGCTATATTCCAGTTTTAGATTAAGTTAATGCAAAATTAAATAGTGTGACATGAGGCTACCCAGTCTAACCCTAATCACTATGTATATTTTAATCTATTTTCTCTCTATTATGTTTTGGCACGGATCTTTTTCTGTGAAATGGATCCTTTTAATCCATATTTCAAAATTTTGTGTAGAATAATCCATATTTTTTCCATATTTTAATTTGTAAAAAAAGTGATAATGTTTAACTAAAAAGTGATAATATTTTTAACAAAAGTCGTCTATATAGTTTATGTATAAAACTAGTTGGTCGAATTAAGAACCAAAACCCCTAGCTATTTTAATTTCATATTTCATCTTGCATGTATTTTATTACTATAATATACGAGTATTGTATAATATAAAAAAAATTAACAAGTGATGTGTATAAAAATATAATGATATTATTGATATAGGAGTGTTGTAGTAAAACACTCATTCTCCATATGAAAATAATGAGATAACTCTACACTAAGTATTCTCATAATAATAAAAAAAAAAAAAAAAAGAGATAAAATTAAGTACAAAGTTCACTGTACACCAAGATGCTAATTAAGGACCACTAACCAATCACAACTAAAAAGAACAAAACAAGTCTATAACAAAGAAGAGAGACGGCAAGGCATAAGCAAAACAATAAGAAACTGAAAAATAAAAAGACAAACAAAATAACTAAAACAACTAATTCAAACAATAAAATGAGATCAACGGATGACTCACTCGATTGGTCACCGTAGCGCCGTCGGTGAAAATTTACACATTGATCTCAACTACACCCCGTAAAAGTTTATAAACCTGAAAATGGATATGAGAAAATGGGACGATGAACCGGAAAGTGCAGCCTGTGGAATAGCGATAACGGCGGTGGCAATGCTTGTATCAATTCACTCGCAAATTCTTAAATCTGGATTTTTTTTTTTTATAGATCTTTAGATCTACTGACTTTTTGACTAATTTGAAGATGGAGAGTGCCACTAGAAGAGAGGCACATACGCATGAACAATAGAAGACAGTGTCACACGGTTATGGCGGTATTCAAGCGTGAGGTGTGGTATATCGCATCTAGCGCTGCTTTCCGGTGGAGTATTATTTTAGTTAGATTATTACTCCTAAAACATTTCCAATTTTATCTTTTAATTAGTTTTAATGACAGAGACATGAAATGAATGTATAAATGACCATAAATCATAAATGTCATATTCTACAAATACTCCTCGTTTATTAAATAAAAATTGAAAAACATAAGATACGTACGTTTATAAATGCCTTCAACATGGATAGTGGTAAAATGGGTACGTACTACTAGAGTCTGATACCTAATAATAATTAATTTGATACTACTAGCATATTGTTTTTAAGTTGGTAAGATCATGAATTTATTCAGAATATACAAATTAAGCATCAGCACATATATATATATATTATATTATACTAGTAATATTTTGTATATGTCTGAAGATGAAATTTAACATAAGATGATAGTTTGGGGTAATTAAATTAATTAATTAATCTGGGAGGTAGAAGTGTCCAGAGAGATTTTCCATCATAGCCATTTGCATATTCTCAGAAGGTTTCCAGTGTCTCTTCCTTTGATTTATGAACCAATTGTTTATCTGCTTCTGATTCAGCCCCGTCGTTTCAGCTAGTGATATTTTGTCCACTTCCTGCACAACCAAACAATTAACCACAATAATACTTCTAACATACAAAAATACTTCAAAAAACATACTAGTAATAACTTGTCTAATTAAATATTTGCATAGAGGCCGGATGCATGAAGGATATATACTAACCGTTGGGTATGGCCATTTATAGTGAACATTCCACCATTCGAGCAACGTTTGCCTCGCCTCTTTTGGCAGCTTTCCTTTCTTCTTTTTCTTGGAAAATTCGAGCTTTAGGGTATTGATATGGTCGCCATACATTCGGAGAAGCCTATCCTTGAGTTCTCCATCTTCGATTTTCGACTGAGGGTCGTGCATTTCCGTCTCTCCTCCACTTAGCTCCTCCTCTGATGACAATGCACCCTCATCTGCCCAAAACATATATATATACACATTATTTAAAATATACTCCCGGCCCCCTACTCATATCACACGAATTAAGAAAGTCAATGAATAAAAACAAAAACATGCATATATAATCTTTTATTTGCATATTCGAAGGTAATATATAGAATATCACAATATACAGATGAAGGCCAAAATATAAATCTAACCATTTAGTTCTTTCAGATAAGAGCAAATGACAACTATTTTGGAATAAAATTTCACCTCTAGAATAACAATTAAAATGAAACGGATCGCGATAAAACATTGAGTAAGAATACCACACCATTTACAGTAAAATCATGAATATTGATCTAGAAGAAATTCTAACGTGACAAACTGCAAAGCTAGCAAGCACACATTTGAAAAAAAACACAATAAACAAATTGAAAATATCGAATAATTTTATTTTCAACCTTTTTCATGGGTTTAAATGAAATCAATATTAATGCATATATTGAAGGATTTGAAATTTCACTTAAAAGTTATAGAGATTTCAAATTCACATTTTCTGGAATTTTATTTCAAAATGATATGTAGTGATGATAAATGTAAATCCACTCAATCTAAACCATCCCTTTTGGTGTAGAATTATGAATTTCAAATACATTCCCAAATCAACCAATCCAGACACGACCTAATTTCCCTTTTTCTTTTAACATAGGGATAAGCTAGAATAATACTCCTATTGAAAAAGAAAAACTAAAAATACAAGTCAAATTAAGTAGACAATATTGTAAGTAGACAGGATTAGAGATATATTATTATATTAGCTTAGTGTGGGCATTCTGGAGATGGACCCCACCTTTTTGTTTGGCCAGGGATTTATAATGCAGTCAACGTTTTTCCCGCCACTTTCCCAATTCCACATTTTGAGAAATTCAGAGTCCATTATTTAAATACTGCAAAATATTTACTATGTGGAACTGAAATAATTACAAATCCACACAACCTTACTGCACATAAAGAATAAACGAGAAACCTTTCATAAGAGACTCAGTTTGAAAACTTTCATAATACAGTATTACTCCTATTTATACAAGTAAAAAAAACTTACAAAAGCTAAAAGGCCGGCCTGATGCAGATTTTTGTGCATGCAGAATAAATTTTGAAAGAGTTAATCATGCATGAATAAAATAATTAGTCCTTAAATTAAAAAAGTCATTTAATAAAATAATTAATATCATTAAAAAATACACAAAAAATTACAAAATCAAACTCTTGTATATGACTCAATCTAAGTTTGTTTATACTCGATTCAATTAGTAACTAATTCATTCAGACTGTTGTGAAAGAAAAAGGGAAAAGAAAAGAAAAAAAGGTGAATGGGCCCACAAAATTTAGTTAAGGAGACAAATACAATACACATGATAAGGCACATAGTGGAAAGACAAGTATTTAAAGCATAGAGATTTGAGTATATGATGTAGTAGTATTGTATTGTATGTGCATGTGTGGGTTATTTAATGCAAGAAAGGTGGGCCGGGCTTCAGCGGAAAATCCGGGCGCCCCATGTGAAAAATCGATCACCCGCCATATCCGGGTTTTTACCAATAAAGTCACAGAGATATTGCCCCACTACTTTGATGTGTTTTCTTAACTCCAATTATGTTATTTGGACCGGACCCTCTATGGGCCCGACCCAATACTCCCTCTCCATATATTTTTTCCTTCCCTTCTAAATAATTCACTCTTGTCACTTTCCATCCTTCCACTACCACAAAATTTGTACACCTCTCAAAATCCCTTAAATTTTCTTTTTAATTTCTAAAATCGAATGAATATACCCTAGGGGAAGCATAAAATAATGTCATAATTCAGAGTTAATTCAATATAGATGACTAATCAAGCCCAAAATCAAATTTATGATTGTTAGTACACTAAATGATCAAAATAACTCCAAAGAGTTGACTTATTGATGTAAGCTTGAGACTTAGGAGTGTGCTCCTAGGTCTCAAATTCGAAACCTCTAAAGTGCAAACAATTCTTATATAGAGCGTAAAACTTTGACTTTAAACGGGTCCCCCGCAAGTGAACGGTGGATTGATCCCCCGGATTAGTCGGTCTATGGACCGAATACCGAGACTTAAAAAAAATTGATTGAAATTAATACACACAATATGCAATTTAAAATATTTGAGTCTAACTATAAATATTTCAAAATATCTACCAATCGAGTTCTAAATGTTAGATGAAATGCTACATCAATGTCAATTACTTCATAAAAGATGAAAGAGAAACATGGAATGACAGATAACAATATGATATAACTCTAGAGCCCACATAGAGTACGATTTTCTGTTAACTAGCACGAATGAAATATACGTCTCATACGACAATTTTCAATTGGCATGCATGTATGTAAACAGTAGCAACTAAGATCATCAAAATATCAAGAAATTGTAATCATATGCAAAAACAACTTTTCGTCATTAAATTTACACACACCGACGAATATTTTTGCACGACTTAAAAAACACACAGTGATCAGGAAACAAGTAGCAAGTTTTTTTCTCAAGAATTAACTATAAGGACAGCAACATTAAAAAATTGGTCAAGTTGAGGCACAATGAGTCATGGAGACAGCATATTAAGCACACGTGAACATGTGACACATCAAGTGGACATCGCAATATGTGTATACTGTATATATTATACCCTAATATGCAGAAAAGAAATTAAGATCCCATTTTTAAGTCAGTGAGATTGGATTAAGAAAACAACTATAAATGGAAACGAAAACGTTAACACCTGAAAAGTAATTCGGAAGTACATCCGATCCAAATATTTAATACCTGTAAAGGATTCTAACCATTCACCTAATCAAAGTGTTTAATTAGCTGTTTAATTAATTAATTATATAATAATAATGCATGACGCATGAACAGCCACCAAAACAACATCTTTTGTCTGAACATCATTAGGTTAATTAAAGATTTAATTAAGCATACGAACGAGATCCTAATTGTACGTGTGTAATACAGTTCAGACAATACCAATCTATTATGATCAAGAAAACACAATCACAATATGAAAAAAAAGATCAAATGTGACATCTCACACGATAAGGTAATTATTGCTATTATGTGGAGCATATAGTGGAGTACTAAATAAAATTAATAAAGATGAATTCAGCTGTAAGAATATGATTTTTAATTTAGTTTATCAAAGTACATTTATCTTTATTTCAAATATTAATGCAAACCTCCCATGTTAGTGTACCAAACTAACCCTCAGAAAAAAGACATCGGTTTAGCTGCACACCAATTAGTAACTAGTCGATTTCCAATGCTATCTCAGACTTCATGAAGGCTGAGCCAACACATGGCAATTGGAACTTGAAATACTTTTGGAAGAATTAACCACTACCACAATTATATATATGTAATGTATGTATAGGCCTTAAATAATACATTATACTCCTTCAGTCCCAACTTAAGTTTTTCAATCACTTCAAGAAAATTATTTTTTAGTGAAAGTATTTAGTGACAGTAAATTGTGAATTAATGATAGAATTCGTCTCAATTTCTGTCATTAAAAACTTTTACATAGAGAAGACATAACAACAAAATTTATGTTATTAAAAATCAATTTTCTTGGAGTGTGTCAAATAAAAATTTAGTAAACTACTCTCTCTCACATTTTAATATATTCTTCTATTGATCTCTCAATCAGATCACCTCTAATACATCTACTTATTATATCATATTTCTTAATCTGTGTGATAAAAAGCTATGGAAAGCTTCTCCCGGAACGAAGAGAGTAACATTCAGAGAAAAAATAGGCATAAAGATTTTCAATTTTCATGAGTTGAAGAGAGAACAAAAAACTGACATTTATAAAGAGAGAGAGGTTTGGGAAATTTTATGAATAGTACATGTAATAGACTGCAAAAACGTGCATTGTAACATGAAGGCGTGATAAATTAGAGCAGAGACATAAACACAAGGCAAGCAAACACCATGGATGCTGATCCATTTCTAGAAAACACTTGAATAGCAATTTTATAAAACCTAGGAATGCTCGAAAAAGTATATTTATTCAATTTCTTTTTGTAGAAACAAGGCTACTATTGTTTCCAACTCAGTCTAATGGGATCGATAGTCGTGGAGAATGAATGAAACACACAAAATAATAAGGTGTAAATTTAATCATACAAATACTACTAATCATCAAAAACTTCAACTCGAAGGATCTTTTCGAAATGGAAGCATAATTTATATATCTCAAGTGGGATGGGCGATCGATCATTTTCTTGTGGATTGGCTTTTAATTTCAATTTTTTTGGAAATTCAATTGTCATCTAACTATATGATCCAAATTAATCCTCTTTTTTAATTAGCTAGATGTCACATAATGCAAATTGCAAATTCATCATCATATTGTAAACAAAAAAAAAAAAAAAAGAAGGGGAGATTAGCTAGTACTGTTGGGGAAAAAAGGAAGCAGTGGTAGGCATGTCACCTGGGCACTGAAACGTCAAAATCAGAATCTATAGAGCTATGAATGGGTTTAGTTTCAGGCAGCATTGATTTTTTCTTCTGACAAAATATAATAATTGAAAATTAAATAGTGGAGCGAACTCACTCACTCAGAAATATCATAAGAAAACTTAACTGATCATACTGAAAACACAAAAAAGTTTGAGCAGCTAGCACTACTACTGTTATAAGGGGCATTTACTATGTGATCAAACACCTTGACTTTTCGTTTATTAAGGTAGAACACATGTTGTAACAAAAGACATTCTTAAAAGTTTCTACTAGTAAAATACTACTCACAGTAGTAGCTAGTCAATGTAACCACCGGTGTCTTTCTTTTAATTTTAGGGTTTCTGTTTAATACTTGTTTCAGAAATAAATAAATTACCATTATATATAATTAGATGGAAATGAGGGTGATACCTTTGCATAGCTTAGTGAGTTGGTTTTCGATATTGTTAAGGAAGGAAGTTGCTTCATCCAAGGGCCTTGATAAATCCGCCTTGTACTTCACCAATACGTCACAGTAGGTTTCCTATAATATTATAGGACAAAATTAACATCAACATATATATACTACTATAAGAGATAAATATCCATAGAATTAATTGGTATCTATCATATATAATTACTGGAGTATAATTTACTAGTAATAGATGAAGATGGTAGCATAAAATAACTCTTGGTGATGTGTGTGTGTGTGTGTGAAAGAGAGACCATAAACTCGTCGAGCTGAGGATCAAGTCCAAAGGACATCGAGACAGTGTTATGTCTACACACGTCTTTCTCTCTCCTGATTTCATCCAGTAAACACGCTATCTCAGGGGGTGCCCCTACCTGAACAAAAATAAAATTCACAGTTTAATTAATAAATATATAAACCAAGAAATAGATCATCATCTACTTCTATTCTTTTTTCATTTTTTTTTTAAATTAGAAAATGATCAGTGTTGCTTAGGTTTTACTTACATATGGCAAAAAGTAGGAAATCAACATCATCCATCCACCTAATTAAGAAATACTAATTAATAAAATAAACTACTACTCACTTTCTGGCAATCGATATAAGCGTCGAGAAGCTTGGGGTAGGAAGGGTGAGAAGCGATTTTAGCCTTGATGAGAGTAGTAGTAGAAGAAGAAGAAGCGTGTTCGTGATTAACGGAAGGAGATGATTCCGAACACTGGAATCCAAGCTCCTCCGGAAGGCGGACGTGGCGATGATGATCGGCGACGGGAATTAGTGAATCGTAATGATACTCCGGCGCAATCATAAGATTCTCCGGCGACATCAAACCCCTGCTGTCTGCATAGAAATCTCCACTTGAGTGAATTCCGTACAATTCGTCCATCTTTCTTTCAGTAATGTTTTTTTTTTGAGAGAGAGTGAGAGAGGGAGAGTTGTTTTGTGGGGGAAGAAGATTTAACTGACAGTTTCAGAAGGTGAGTGTGAGCCCCGTTCTTTCCATTATTAGCTTCTCACCAATTCTTTGTATTCTTGTTTTTATGGTTTACGGAGTATTTTTTATTTAATCAAATCCCCCTTTTTACTCGCTTTTTCTTCTCCTCAGTAAAATAAAATAAATATATAGGGACGATGACAAAATGCATTTAATTTTAAATAAATAATACAACAAACTCATTTGTATTTTCGCATCATATTAATTGTTTTGTTAAATAGATTGAGTGAGTATATTAATAATGCTTATAAACAATATTGTAATAATTAATTTGGAACACTAAAAAAAATGGAATCACTTTTATTCCTTTCAAAATGTGGAGGTATGAAGTCATACTTTGGTACTACTTCTCATTTACTGGAGTATAATTTATATCTCATGTGTTCATTAAGCTCTAAATTAATTATATATTCCCTGTTCTATTATAATAAGTATAGGCCATATGATTGATAGAAAAAAAAATACTAATATGTTAAACATTAAATGAGAAATTTATTATTGGACATTCATGATAAAAAAAAAAAAAAAAAAGTAAAAAATATATATAGTGGAACAAGGAGAATATTTTAAAAGAAACCATGATCCAAATATAAAGACGAAACTCGATCGTCTATCTTATACAAAATTCTCTTCAAATAATATACTTATAATAAAATATGAATCTAATTCAAGTGTGCAAAAGTCGAAAGTTGTTGTGCGAACAAATTTGAACATTTTATGCTCACATAAATAATTATATTAATTATACACTAACTAATTTCCATTTTCGCCCCGAGCGAAGGATTTACAAGATTCTTACGACAAAGATATAATTAATAAATTTTGTATTACTTCTTTACCATATTCCTAATTACCTTCAAAGCAATAATAATTACTATTAAATTTAAATTTTACTTCTTTACCTTATTGCGATCCTTTTTCTTTTCTTTTTTTTCATGTCATTTCATTTCCAAATGTCCTTTATAAGCTTTATGTGCACATAAAAGTGCTATATATTTCAATTGTTATAAAATAACGGTCCATCTTGTCTCGCTTGAATAGTCTATAAAAAATTAATCATTCACTTGTATTAATGCCTAAATTATTTGTGTCAAGCCCTCATATCTGCATTTAGATGCATGCATGAGGCCGAGTGCTTCCTAAATACTTACTTGCTAGGTATGTTTGGTTATTTTAAATTCAGGATTATATATAAATTTAGATTAAATGTAAATTTATTTGCAAATCTGATTTTGGTATAGATTATTAGTTTATTACATACAGTATATATCTGCATTTAGATGCATGCGTGAGCTAGTATGAGTGCTTCCTAGAACAATTTCTTATATAAATAAGTTTTATCATGCAATTAATTGGTATTATGTGTGTATTTTTATATAATGTTAATGGTTTCGTTATGACATACTGTATTAATTTATTAGTATTGATTATTTTATTAGAAAATACTCCTATAGTTGCAAATTTCACTATAAAGTATAAAATGAAATAATTATACCGTAAAACTATTTTACATGAGACCAACCTATTTATATATAGAATGAGTCTAGTGCACGCAATTTTATACTTGAGGTGCGAGTTTATAATATACATTCAATCGATTATAATAAATGAGATGGTATTCATCACAAAAGTTTATGTCATTACATCCCACCTTATTTGTCTTATTTTATCATTTATTTCTCTCAATATAATTAATGCATTTTTAAAAATATTAATATTTCATGACAAAGTAGAATATCTCACGTTAGAGCACCACTGCCTAAATCGTAAAGTTTCGCATACTTCAAAAATTATTTATTTTGTCATTTTGAATATCCTATTGAAAGTTACTTTTACTTTTTTTTTTATTGCAACACCTACTATCTTTATCTATATTTTTTATTTCTTTTCTATTTATCCCTACATTTTCTCTTTTCTACATGCAATCTCTATCTTTTCTTATCACTATATATTTCAATAATCCCACACATATAATTAGACAATTTTGAAAGAGATGAAGTGAGTAACTTTTTTAGTTTATAATGAGATTAACTATAATTATCATAAATTTTGTTTGACAAATTTGTTTATAGGAATAAATCAACTATTTTTTTTTATATATAATGTTCATTTCAGAGAACAGATTAGTTTGATAATTTTTTGTTTAAATAATTAATTAAACAGGTTAGGAAATAAAATAAAAAAGAATGTCTGAAAAGTTATAGGAAATGCAGAAGCAAAGGAAAACAAGTTGAGCAATAGTTTGATTGATTGATTTGATCTTGATTTGATGTGGAGAGCAGTTAAAGCTGAGAGAGTAGAGCACAAATAGGTCCCGCCTCTTTCTCACCTAAACCTATTTTTTCAACTTAACCCTCTCTCTTAAGGGTCATATGTGATATTGAAATTTTATAAAATAAAGAAATGAGTTAACTTTTGGGTATATGTGGAGAAAAAGTATTGATATTTGTATAAAATTGAGAACATTGTGAAAAGAAAGTTTGAGTTAATAAAGAGTTTTTCACTTTAAGAGTATGAAAGTTATTGTGGTACGTCTCAAAAAGAAAAGTGTGAAAAAAAAAATTGTGGTACGAAGGGAAATCGTATCTTGAATGTATATGTTTGTTTTGAAATTTTAAAATTTAATGGATTTTAATATTTTATAATTCGTGTGTGTTGTGTTTATTTAAGATTTAAGTATATATGATTAAATATAATTTTATATTATACACCCTTCGTTTCAGAATTACTTTTATACGTAGATGAAAATGCACATTAAAAAAGTGTAATAATGAGTAGAGTTTTGAGGGGTAATTATATAAAAATTTATGTATAAAATAAAGAAATGAGTTGACATTTATGTATCTATGGATAAAAAATAATGACATTTATGTAAAATTGAGGATATTATTTTAAAGGTACAAAAATTATTGTGAAATGTTTTCAAAAGTAAAGTATAAAAGTAAAGTTTACAGACGATTTTTCATTTTAAAGGTACAAAAATTATTGTGAAATGTTTTCAAAAGTAAAGTATAAAAGTAATTGCTATATATAGTTTATTGGTGTTTATATAAAATTTATATGTATCTATAATTCTATTATATATAGGGTTTGTAAGGTTCATAAGATTAACTTTTTTGGTAGAATGTTTAAGTATTTGTATTTTGTAGTGTAAGATTTTAAATTCTTAATTCTAAAATCTAAATTAGAATGAGTGTTATATTTTAAATTTTTAAATTCAAATTATATACCCCAAAATAAATATGCTCTTAAATATTTACATAAATTTTTTATACAAATATTAAAAAAATGTATAGACATAATAAAGAAAAAAGAAAACTAAGATGGAAAAAAATGTAAAAGGTTGAGAAATAAGGAAAAGGAAGAGATATAAAAATTATCAAATAAGAAAATCTAAATTTTAGATTTAAGAAAAGAAAAAAAAAGGTCTAAACCATAAAAAGAATAAGAGAATGAGTAGTATTTACTAATTAAAGTATGTATTTGGAGATTTGGGATAGCGAAGTGAAAATGGGATTGAATCGAAAAAACGTGTTTGGATGGAACTCATGGAAGTATAATTTCAAAAAAAAAACTCGTAAGTTTCACTGGAGTATTAAAAAAAAATGAGAATATCTGTTGATCAACTTTTCCTGTGAATTCCTTCCTCTCTAGACCCAGGCACACATTTCATTTTTAAAAGAATGGTTTTATTTTTATTCCTTCAAATTATTGATTCGGATCATTATACTCCATCTGTCCAGTGAAACTATTCAACTTTTCATTTTCGTCCACTGTAATGAAAGCTATTCATTTTTTTTTAACTATTCTCTCAAATTTCATTATATTTTTCTCTCTCTTAATCACATATACTTATTATATTACTCCCTCCGTCCCAAGATTACTTGCACGGTTTGATCGGCACGTTGTTTAAGAAAAGTGAATTTAGTGGTTGATGATGTAAGATAAATGAGGGGTATTTTAGGTGATTTGGTGAGGTGTAAAATGGATATGATGAGGTGTAAAGTAAAATGTATGTAAAAAGGTGGTGGCAATTTTAAAAATAAATAATGTTGGAAGGGTATTAATTTTGTAGGGTATTTTCATATTAAGAGTGTGCAAGTAATTTTGGAATATCCAAATAAAGAAAGTGTGCAAGTAATCACGGGACGGAGGGAGTAGTATTTTTATACTATGCCCAGAGCTAATGGGGAAGGAGTATCAAATAACGAAAATATTTATAGTTAATTCAATGTTAATTACTATTAGTAAAATTTAGAACATGTAATTAAATTAATGGAGAATTAAGTAGCTAGAAGAGGTAGCATTAAGGTACCCGTTTGCGTGTAGAGTTTGCGGTGGAAGAGGTAGCAGTAGATCAGGCTCTGCGATGGACAAAGGAGAAAAATATTTCCTATCAAATCATCTGCCACTGAAAGAAAGGTCACACACACAAATATATGTATAGAGAGAGAGAGAGAGAGGAGAATTGCGTTTTTTTAGCAGACAAAATCGATCGCCATTAACAAGAAGCTTTTGTACGTCAAATATGGTGGGAAATTAGAGGATCCTATGTCAAGTCATTCATTGTTCTTCATTTCGAGATGTGCACATATATATACACGATGTACCAAATAAAGAGGGAATATATATGAATTATTTGAAAGGTTTTATTTCTGTTATTTAAAGATACTTTTAGCTTTATATTTTCCAACATTAATCCAGAGGTAACTGAGTTTAAAAAATGACATTACACTTGAATTAATATAAATTTATTTAATAATATTACATCACTCATGCACTTTTTACACATTAATTTAATATAAAGTTATATCAACGTACTCAAAATCTCAAAATAAACATATATTATCACTATTAACTATAATTTCAAAACAAACATGTCTCAAGTGACTTGAATTCATGATCACATTAATCTATATTATAGTTATCTCACTATTGTCTAAAAGTAATGCAACTGAGAGAATTTAGAAACAGTAGTGGAATGGAAATAAGGATGATGGTTAGAAACAACAAGAATCTTTTTCTCATGAAAAAAAAAAAAAGATATTTTGAGGAGGTAAAAAAGTCGAAGTTGACCAATCTATGGGTTTCCTCGAAGCCCTCTCATGGATGAAGACGAAGGGAATGAACAACGTTATTATTGAAGAAGATGCCAAAGTGGTGGTAGACGCCGTTAGCTCACCAAGTGCAACTATTACTATTTTTGGTGACTACATTAACGCGTGCTAGGATCTGTTATCGGAATTTTCAAACATTACGTGTTCTTTTGTGAATACAACGATACACAATTTTGTTAGAGTGTCTCGTCTTTTATGAGAGCTCTACTAGCTAGGTTGACCTTTCGTGCTTTGTGAATAGACCGTCTGTTGTGACTTGCTCGTGTTCGAACGAGAGCTAATTTTTTTTGGGCTAGTTTGGTTTGTTAGATAGGATAAATATATTAGGATTAAATTGAGTGGGATTGCACTGTTCACAAATTAAAATATTGAAATAATTTGTATGTTTGGATTGATGGAAAAATAAACTCACCCTCTCACCTAAGATTAATAATCATGCAAATGTGGGAAAAAATGGGAAAATTGACTCGGGCCCAAATAAATTCTCGGGCTTTAATTTAGAAAACCAAACAATGGAAAAAATGGGATAAAAAAGTATTTCCCACATTTTCCATCAAACCAAACATACCCTTTGAGTAAAAAAGAAATCAATACACAACGTGGATACATTAGACAACGTTCAAATTGGCCACACGATCATTGCCAAGAGATACCAAATATAGGCCGTTTTAAATAATATTATCATGATCCTGTCAAAAATAATAATAATATTATGATCATGCTTAATTATTTTAGTAATTGACTCAAGCTATTCGAAAACACATATCTCGGTTAATATTAAGCCACGTCCCCAGTAAATTATGCCCCAAAAAAAGAATTGAGTAGAATTTCTTATCAAGATTAAAAAGAGGCCGACCAAAATTAATTAAATAGTTGGTCAGTGAAAAGGTCCAAAATGATATTTCACGTGTTATAAGGCCATAGGTTTGAGTACTCTAGCTAGTCAATGAACTGGAATTTATACATGCATTGGTCAGCGCTGGTGGACTTCTAAATTCGATACCATGATTTTTTAGGATTTCAATTTAACCTTTCTGCTTTGAAAGAATTTTATCTTAAAAAAGTAATAACAATGTTTAAATGATTATTCTCATATACTTTAGTAGACTAGATTTCAGGTTCTCTGATTTTAAACATATGTAATGGACAATCTGGGTGGGGACAATTTAGGTTGTTCAACTATAGGTTCGGCGAAAATAGAATTAATTTTTTTTCTTTTCCAAAAAATTGAAAATCGAATTTTATTTAACCGAACCATTTTTTTTTTTTTAAATAAATCCTGCGTAAACAATTCACATGAGTAGTACAAACATGAGATTAATCTGTTTTTAGAAAAACTCTCTATTGGTAAAACTTTCGATGCAACTGGAAAAAAATAAAATAAAGTAACGTCTAAGAGCATCTTCAACTGTACTTTATTTTGGAGCATTTTCAAAATAGAGTATCATCCCTTCTTTAATCGTACTTTATTTTGAAATTTTGAAATAGAGTTTTATAGAGGCGAACCCAGGTATAGTCCCAGAAGCCCTGGCCTCCCTAGGGCTTCTCCCAATCCCTACCCCACCTCCTCTATAGTTATATATTAAATTTTAATTTTTTTAGTTTTTTAAATTAAATATAATTAGTGATGTAATTAATGATTGATTAATTTAATAAAATATTTTAGTAGTAAGTTTATGGTAAAAGTTGGCTAAAAAATTCTAATTTACTTTTGGTACATATATATAAAAATGATTATTTTTTTACGTATTTCAAAATAATTATATTTTCATATTTGAGACTATTATTAATAAAAAAAAAATTGTATTACTATAGTGTTTTTAAAATATGTTTGCAACTAATTCATTTAATAGTATTATATAAATAAAAAAATACTTAGCCTCTAAAAAATAGATTAATAGTTTAATTTTTTAATTTTAAATAATATTGAACAGAATAAATAAGGATATTCTAATATATATATGTATATATCCATATATATATATATATATATTCAATTAATTAGTTAAATTAAGGATGTAATGATATACATTTGAGAAATCTGATCACTTAATTTTTTTCCGTCTCCCCCTAACCATTAATCCTGGGTCCACCAATGGAGTTTTGAATAGTGAACTTCATATTTGAAGTTCTCTATTCAAAACTCTATAATTTATATCTATTATTTTATTAATATTTATAATTTTATATTAATAATTAGAGTTCTTTGGTTAAATAATTACAATTTTATTGTTGTACTAATTTATAATATGATTTTAGTTGTGTAATTTATATTTACAATTTTACGTCATTATGTGTTTTGTAATTATATATTTAAATAAAAGTAATACTCTCTCCATCCACCAAATGTAGTTCCATTGGTGTGGGGCACAAATTTTAAGGAACAGATAGATAAAGTAGTTAAAGTAAGGGTATTGTGGAGTCCATTGTGAATAAAGTGATTGTTTATAAATAAAGTTGATGGGAAATTGTGTAATTAAGTGATGAGTTGAAGGGTGATAGTTTCCATAAAAAGTGTGTGGGACTACATTTGGTGGACAAAGAATATGAGGCAAATGAGACTACATTTCATGGACGGAGGGAGTATTTGAAAATTATAAATTTATTGACATTTTATTATTTTGATAAAACCAATAATATTTAATTTTATAATTTAATCTACTTATAAATATATTATTTAATTATTGTAATATATTGAAAATGAATAAAATAATAATAGAGTAAGATATAAAGTTTAATGGTTGGAGAAGGTTTTTAAAATAGAGACTACGAAAAACTGTATTTTGAAATTTAGAGATGTGCATTTTAGAGTTTGTGGCTAGAGGAACGTCGTTGTCAGTAGCCTCCAAATTGGGGTTGTTGTTGGCCGCTGCAGTCACAGGTTCCATACAAAGGTCCGAGGTCTCATATGTGCTGAGACTAGAGAAGGAGTTTCTAACTGGGACCGAATCGATTTCAATATCTGAGGAGGGGTTCCGCGGGGGTGCTCGGGGCTGGAGGTCTGAGGGAGAAGGCCTCGACCGTCTTTTGTGTCGGGTCCTACTATAAGAGTCGTCGCGAGGAGGTGGTGGGGCCTGTTCCATAGCGCAACGAGCAGACACGTGTCCAACTACCTTACAGTGGCTGCAGAACTTCGGAAGCTGCTCATATAACACCTCCACCTTCACAAATCGGTCCTCACATTCAAGGACCAGCCGTTCCAAAAAGGTTGTTTCATATCCACCTCGACCAAGATTTTGGCATACTGAGCCATGGTTATAGCCGTTGTGTCACCGTCCATCGTAACAAGCTTGCCAATTGCCGATGTCGCAGCCGAGAGAACCGTGGACTGTCAAAGTTCAGTCGGGAGGCCGAGGAGGCGTACCCAAACTTGAGCCGTCGAGGTCGGGGCTTGGTTCTTATTGAAACCGAGGGACCATTTTTGTAGCCGGACGATGGAACCTGCGCTCAGTTGTCAATCTCGTCTCCTAAAAATATGGTCGCACTCTTCCAATAAGTGAAATTTGAGAATAAAATCATTTTCCGATTTGCACAGCCGAGAGGCTCCCATGGAGGGACCAAGTCTCGACGAGCCTCTTCGACAGCTCAGCATACGGGATCAGAGCTTTTCCATGAAGGGTGGTGATTAAACGACCAATCATGGCATCCTTGAATTCGTTCAATGTAGCCTGTAACGTGGCATTATCGATCGAGATCGTGAAGTAATCCCCCTTCTTACGTGGGCACATATGTTCAGGAAAAACGAATGGACTCGTGGAGGAGGGGCCAACGGGCAAGGCGGGCGTCGCAGAAGAGGGCGCAACCGAGGTCTCTGTCTAACAAAGGTAAACACGAACGAGGTAGGAGACGGCGGTGCAGGTAAAGAGCCAACGATTAGTTCGAGAAACTCAGTGAACCCAAGAAAGTGCGCCTCCAAAGTTGGGAGGTGGACACCAATGGAAACAAACTGGTCTAGCAATTTCAAAAGGACAATCTGCAATCTAAAAAAACGAGGTGTAAGCAGCTTAGCCCGAGCAATTTCATGAGGGAAATTGGCCAAGGATGGTGGAAAGATAATTTTTTTTGTCACTACTTTTAATTATCTGCCACAATAGTTTTTTTTGTCACTACTTTTAATTCTCTGCCACATGAGCTCAAATCCTCCATTTTTATATGTTTCTTTTATTATATATTTTGAACTATTCATATTTAAATAAAATTAACTGATACAATTCTTAATTTATAAAAGTTATTTATTTTATTTACACAATATTAAGTTGGTTCAAAATCACACTGAAAATAAAATAAAAAACTGATTCGTTTCAAAAAAATTGAACTATATTTTATATTTCGATTTGATTTGATCATTTATTTATTTGACCCTATTTGATTTTAGTTTTCCTTAAACAAAAACAATGGAACTATTTATAATATTCTATTTTTAAAAAAATATATTCATTAACTGATCATACCCGGCTTGAGAAAATCAAAATTACGTCTCAATAGGTTATAATTTTTTTTTTTTTTTGAAGTTTTTTAGTTTTGTATTCGTAAAAAATGTCCTGAATTTGCAAAATAATAAAGTAGCCTTTTTTTTTTAAATACTGGAATAAATGAACGTAGACTTTGATTCAATTTCAATATCGAAAATTAGAAATAGAAGGAACATATTTTTTTTTAGATCATAAAAAATGAAAGATAATATTTTAAAAAAAACATATGACATTTTTTTAGAATATAAAAAGTGTACTTTTGACAATAATAAGTTCGATCAAATTTAATCAAATGATTCGTGAATTTAGCAACTTTTGATGGTGTAAAATGGACTATGAGTTTAAAGAAAAGAAAAAAAAAAAAACCTAGGGTGATTATATATTGCTCGAGTACATATTTTATATCATTAATGGAAATTACACATTTATTTAATAGACATAGAAATCAGTCACTAATATTCAGCAATGTTTGGGAAGGGAAAAAAAAAAATAGATGTGAAACCATTAATCAACAACACATGCAGTTGTTTTGTTTGGGTATAGATACGGAGTCCAGTAAGAGATCCGATGTGTTCGTAAATGGGCTATTTGATACAAATACTGGGCCTTATTAACACACTGGGATATCCGTACATGAAAGTATGAAACATATTCTCTCCATTATTCGGAAGGATTCTTTATTTCAATTGATCTTTTATTTCGTGTTTTAGGACATGTATGTGTTAATTAATGATGCTATTTTATACAAATTGATTATTTTAGAACTTCTCAAATACATCCACCGTATCCCTTACTTGCAGGTGACTTGAATCTGCTATGACCTAAATAGTTATTTTTGTCATTTATGTTATCTCGACAATTTTTTTCATGCAATTGAGTGTATAGATACATATGAATTTTACGTTCAATTCATTTATTCAATTTTATTTTTAACCCAACATTAATTTATTATTAAAATTTTCAAACAATTGCATACAAGTATCCGGGAGGGTTAGATGAATATAAGTTTGAAAATAATATTCAAACTCCATTGATAGTTAAACATTCAAATTCCTTATTTCAATTGAAAAATTAAAAGTAGATAGCATTTTAATCTTTTATGTTGGCCGACATTAGAATTGAAATTAGTGGAGCGATGAGAAAAGTTGATGATAAGCATGAAACTAGTGGATTCGCAAATGAATATAACACCAAAGCAAAGTTACTCCAATATCAAAAGCAATACGCTAAATGACCAAAAATGTAAGTCAATTGATAATGTTTGTTATTGTGTAATAAGTCGTACATTAAACATACAAATGATAATATATACTAGTATTAGTGTATTTTTATAGCAATTTATTTTATACAATTGAATACACCTATGTTACTCTTATTATATATGTTTAATTACTTTGTATGACAAAGGACTAGATACCTTATGCATGTACTGAATACAAAATATTATGAGTTATGAGTAACACTTAACTCGGATTCACGTAAATTATTACTCCTTCCATTTTTTTAATAAGTGTCATTTTAGCATTTTTCAATAAATTAAGATTATAAAGTGTGGTCCATATTACCCTTTATTAATTATAGCTAATTTTGATATATAAGTTTTGTTTGATAAAGAATGTGGTCAAGAATGTAACTAGTATTCATAAACCAAATTAATTTTGATATAAACAATGTTTATGGAATTTATTTATGAACAATATATATGGTAAATGAAAGGGTAAAATAGTCAAAATTAAAAATAAAAAACTCAGAATTACACTTATTTTAAAATTAGTTAAAAAGCCAAAGTGACACTTATTAAAAAATGGAGAGAGTATTTTTTAGTATCATTTTTTTGCATGTAAAGTGTTATTACTATTTTTTTTAAACAATGATATTTTATATGCACGATATGATACTTTATATGCACAACAAATGATATATATATATATATATATTTTTTTTTTTTTTTTTACCAGAACTCTCTCTCTATATATACTCCCTCTGTCCACCAAAAGTGTGCTTACTTTTTTTTATATATGTTTTAAAAAAGGGGAAAAAACAGAATAGGACAATCCACTCTAAGACTTTAAGATTAAAGACAAAATTTTTTGGTAAAACAATTAAGGACAAAACAGCCTTCAAATTCCCCATTCTAACCTTAATTTCATATAATTCGAAAAGTCAATAGTTGTTTAAGATATTCCCAGAATTTGGCTAAGTTTCCATATTTGAATTCAATCAATTTGAATTCAAATCGAATTGTCTCTCCTCTCATGCAGTCAAAGAGTTTCCAAAAAATTGATCAACTTCCCTGGATGAATTTCTAAAATTCCAAAATTACAACCACCTGCCGTCAAAGATTTTCAAAAAATTTAATCAATTTTCATTGATGAATTTCTAAAATTCCAAAATTACAACTAAAAATTTTTTGCGAATGAAATTTCACGAATCTATTTGAGTTACTGCATTTTTAGTTTCAATTGAATTTGGGAATTTTCTTGGAACTGTGTTAGTAACTGCATTTTGAGAGTCTGTAGTCATAATTTTCGTAAAACAATATTCATCAGTTTCGAATTTTAGTCTGCATATGGTATTCCGATTTTTTGTTCGTTTGATATATTAAGTTCTGAAAGAAAATGATTGAAGGTATGTTTGTTTCGTCTTTTATCTACTCCATGTTATTGTTTGATTCGTTTGATTGTACAAAGGAGTTTTCGCATGTAAGAAATCATTCGTTTTTTAAACTGAGCATTTGTGCATTGCATATTTATAATATGTGCATTGCATATTTATAATATGTGCATTGTATATTAATAGGGGATGCATATATCTAATATGTGCATTGCATAATAATAATATAAGACTTCATCATAAATTCTATAATAATCATGATTTTCCTAGTTCGTGAAGTAAATACACTATTGAATCTAAAAATATCGAAAAATACACTGAATATGCATTATACATACAAATATATGCAATACATTGAGTTATATATGCAACAAAAATTGCAGACTGCGTTATAAGCAAAACCCAACTTCAACCGCTAAAATCACCTTCCACTGTTTATCTTCCTAGAATCTGCTTCTCATAACATCAACTTCCTGCAACAAAAAATATAATTTAAATTACTTGGAAGAGATGAGAAGTTACAGATTGTGGTAGCTTATGGTTTAAAAGTTGTCCACATCAAATAGATGTCAGCTTCATTACCTCATACTAATAATAGGTATCAAATTTTTTAACTAAAATTATGTAGAACAATGGAGTTCTTGCAAAGTTGCATTACTAGGTGAAAATGAATCAAATAACAAAATAGAAATTCAGTTCTTTCAACTTGAATTGCTATCATCACTCGATCAAACGGTACTCACATGTGCAGAAACGAATTGGTAAGTTAATTCCAAACCAATCCAGAAACACACATTCCTTTATCCATGAAAGTGGCAAATTCGAAAGCACGTAACAAAATCAAACTCAATTAACCACACACCCACATAAATAAAGTCCCACAACACATTTTTTCAGCTTCGCTCAATAGAAATATTAAAAAATTATAATTTAATTATATAAAAAAATAGCTTATTTATTTCTCCAAACAAAGCAAAACCAACCGATTCAACCAACAAATACGAATGAAAAGCGGATATATTAAACTCACACAATTCATAGATAAAAGTGTATGCTAACAATTCGACATCGTAACGAGCATCTGATGCAACGATGTTTTAAGGCAAGTGAGGAAACACTACAAATAAGAGGAATCTTATGCTAATATATAAATTTCCCACGATGAAACAGTAAAAATAAATCCACCTTCAATACTGAATAAGAGAAAAATGGCAAACATAAAATCATTTCCTGAAAAAAAATTCGAAGAAAACCCCCAAAGGGTGCTCTTAAAAATGCAATTTCTTTTGGAAGTACAAAATAATAACCGATAAAATAACCACTTACATTTGAAAGAAATCCGAATAACTCTTGGAAATCCTTCACTGGAGGAAGCCGAGATTTCAAGAGTGTATGATCGAAGTTGTTCTGTTTTAATTTCTTTCCTTTTTGTTCTCTTTTTCCACGTTTTCTTCAGGCGGCGTACCAGATTCAAGAAAATAGAGTGGTGGGTGGAGGAGTGAGGGGAAGAGGTGATAAAGAGGGTGGTAGGCGAGACGGCGGCGCGGAATGATCGGAGATGAAGGAAAGTGGCCGGAAACTCTTCTTCCGCCGCCGTTCCTGCGTCGACTCACCCAGATCCAAAATAAGGGAGGCGGCCATTAGGGTTTTGTGAGAAATGAGAAATGACGTGAAATGAATTAAATTGAATTGAATGTCAAATTAGATTTCAGAATTTTAAATTGGTTGACTTTCCTAATTTTGCTTAACTTAATTAATTGAATTCGAAAATACTACTTAATTTGAAATCAGGGGCATAGTGGTCTCAAGCTAATTAATTTTATCCTTGATTGTTTTAGTATAAATTTTTGTCTTTCTTTGTTTAAGACACTAAGTTATTGTCTTATATTGTATATAATCTCTTTAAAAAAAAATCATGTTTTAATTATAAAGAATATATTTAATATAATGAGTATAAAATATATTTGGTAGATACTCAATCTAATCTTGTTAGTAAAGTATAAAAAATATTCAAAAGTTAACTATTAAATAGAATAAACACGTTTTTTGTAGACCCAAAAAAAGAAATGAGCACACTTTTGGTGGATGGAAGAAGTATATTTTAACAAATATTCTCATGCAATACCATAAATACATAGGAAAGTTAAATTATACCAAACAAATCGTGTGTAACAAACTTGATTGAAAAAATATAGGTAAGTGATGTGTCGAAAAAGAACGCTTACGGATATAGATCGTTCTCTTACGAGCACTATTAATCACGAGTCCAATCTCTCGTTGAATCCTTGGCAATCTTCGAGTAAATCTACTCGGGAATCCGAAAATAACCTGCAAAAGTACGCCGGAGGGGGGGGGGGGGCTCCAGCGTAGAAGCTCCGACGCTCAAGTCAGATTCGATCGTAGGCGAAATCAAAGAGGAATTCCCCTGTATATCTAGGGAAATTCCGGCGAATATAGTGAAGTTTCTCTTCAAATCAGTGTGTAATTCTTATGAAAGTGTGTATAACATGTAGAATGTATGTATCGTAATGAAAACGTACCTAATAATGTAAAGTGATCAGCTTATATACCTGGCCCCTTCTCTCGGGGGAGAAGGGGACCTATTCTCCCTATATTCTTGGTCCATTCCTGAGAATCCGGCTTCCCAGCCCCTGAAGAATCGGGCTTTCCCCTGAAGACTTGGTTTTGGAGCACATCATCCCCTATTTTCGTGGGTTTGACTTACTCATTTAACTTGACTAAGAAAGATGGACTATTCATTCCATATTTGGGCCGGACCGCTTCAAGCCTAAGGGCTATTGATCTCTTCAAATATGGGCCAAAGGCCCAATCACCCTGATCTCTCTAATTTCCCTACTTAAGCCCAGGGGTGTATTAATCCTGTTTCTTCGACGTATTGACCTAATCACGACTATCATAATTTATCCCGTTTCCACGTGTCGACTTCTCAGAGAGCGACATATTTATCTACATCAACCACTCCCCCCTACTCTCACAAAAGGAATAATTTTTAGGAGAGTAGGAAAACAATAACACTGAGATAAATACCAAAGAAATATTTTATCCCTAAAACTTAAAATACCCTTCGAAATATTTTATTGATTTGATTCCCTTCGCAATAATTACCTCTGGAGGGCGTCAGGTCTTTTGCGCTTCCACACGCAACTTTGCCCTCGAATTCCGTAGCCACGCGTTCATTCCTAACCCAACATCAGGCTGCCGTTTTCCCTTCACGCGCCTTTCGATTGGGGGGGGCATTTAATTCTCCTCGGTCTTCTCTCTTCTCTCTCCAGCTTAATTATTCAAAACCCATTTTTTCCACTAAAAACCCTTCTTTCTTTCATTTCAAACTTATCTAATTTCCATCTTCATTTTCACCTCTGCGATTCTAACTTCTTTGTGCACGTCCAGCGGCCGTTCCGTCATCACTCTTAAAACCGACTTTGCTCCAGGTATCTATTCCTTCCTTTCCTCTCTCATTTACAATATCCTCATGTCATCCTCTTCAGACTCCATTTCCATGGAGAGTTCCACTTCCGACTCGTTTCCCATATTTCTTGTAACCGACCAAGCTTTGAAGGATAAAATTTCTGGGCCCTCAATTCTTACTCCTGAGCGCGTTGCCGCTTTTCTTCGTTCAAGGATCTTCCCCGCCGATTATTCCGTTAGGGCTGCACATAAGAAAGAGCGCCCTAATTTTCCAGGTCATAATACCTTAGCCTTTTGGGAGGCTCAACTAAAAGGGGGCCTCCGTTTCCCAATCCATCCTTATCTCTGTGAAATTTCCAATTATCTCTGCATACCTTTGAACCAATTTACTCCCAATGCCATACGCGCAATGTTAGGCTTTTATATTCTGATGAAGGGAAATGGTGGGGAACCCTCAGCTCAACTCTTTTTAACCCAGTATGTATGCAAGTTTGCGGACGGGTTCTTTTATGCTAGTGGTCGTACCTCCAGGACCGGCAAGTTCATGGAAAAGCTCCATGAGGGGGTCTAGGACTGGAAAGACTACTATTTCTTTGTTACAAATCCTCTTTCTTGGGAATTTCCTCATGAGGGATGGATTTATGAGAATCCCGGGGTACCCCGTCCTCCTCTTTCCGTTTGTTCTTCTTTAAATCTGGATGTGATGAACCATTTAAACGATCATGTCTCTGTCCATGGCTTTTTTGATGTAATGGGTATCTGTAAAAATCCTAGAGCTCTCTCTCATTTTGGTTTTGGTCGCTCAGATTACCCTTTAGGTCCCGATGATGGTAATGCCATTTCCTTTTCTGAGCAATGTCTTCCAAATTGGAGCTGCCTTGTTTATTTAATGTCGTTTCATATTTCTTTGTGCAGCCATGAGTTGGTTAACTCAAATTTCGCGTGATGCTGCCCCTCTCTCAATGGTTAATAAGTCTCCTGCCCCTGAAAGTTCTTCGAAGGCTCAAATTCCTCCTTCCCCTGTGAAACCTGCTGCTGGGTCTGTTGCTAAGCGTACCCGTTCCTCTACCGAGAAAGCCATGGTTTCTACGTTGCCTCCTGTCTCCGATGCTTCCAAGAAGAAGAAGTCCAAGACCAAATCCTCTCTGCCTAATGTTGCTTCCGATGCTCCGGATGAGATTAATGTCGACCATCTCTTGGCTTTCATAGAGCGTTACACTCCGACTCCTGCCACTGAGGCCCTCAATGCTCTGTCTTTCGGAGAGCGGGTTGTGCATGCTGCTCACAGCTTTACCCAGGTATTCTCTTCGTGCAAATATATTTCTAAGTAGTTTTAATAAGAAAGAGCGTACTTGTCTTACTTCTTTAGATAATTCATTGTGTAGTTTGGCCTCCTGTTCTCCAATGTGTCTGAACGAGCCCTTCAGTCCCTCCAGCTGGTAGATGACCTCCACAGCCAGGTAGAGTTGGAGAGGGTGAAGAGGGATATTCTCGAAGCAGAGTTACATGACGCTAATCAAAGGTGTAAAGTACTCCAGACGACGCTTTCAGGGGAGATTTCTTCGCTGAAGAAAGAATTTCGTAAACGGGTAGAACAACTGGAAGTTACTCTTCCTCAAGCTGGTATGAAATTGTGCATAGACTCCCTGTTTACCTCTGCCGCAGGTCAAAAATTTCTAGGTACCTTGCATCAGGAGTGGCTGGAGGCCTTTCTTCAGAGTAGCAGCTTTTTGGGAGCGATGGGCGCATATATCCCACATTTCATTGATCATGGATTTTCCAACGCTGTGGCTGAACATTCCGCTCCGGGATTTAATGGTCAGTATACCCGTGCCCTCTGGTTAGATGAACTGGACACTCCCCCTAAGTTCCCTGGAGATGCTAAAGAAGACATCAATACTCCCTGGTGGTTACCTGGGATGAGGAAGGCGATCTTGGAGCTGAAGGATGCTTCCCTGAAATTAGATGATCTTACGCCGGCGAAGGATATGGCTTTCCCTATCCATGTGGAATACCCCACTCCAGTGGCTACCGTGGCAGCAGGTGCTTTGATGGAAAAGGCAGAGGGAGGCGATTCCAGTGGGCGAGCTGAGGAGGCAGGAGAAGGTTCCGAGGGGAAGAATGATGTTACCCTCTCTTCATAACTTTGATTCTCTGATAACACTTTGGTACTATTAAAACACTTTTTATTTTGTTAAGGCCTTTAAGGCCTCCTTTTGGTATTTTCCGGAGACTCCACACTCCGGGGTTTTTCTGTGGGGGGCTTAGGCATGGTGCCTTAAGTCTTGAATATTTCTGCTTTTCTTCCGCTTAATATCGTACCTGCACATTTATCACTTGGCATGCATATATATATATATCTCTGACTATGTTATTAGATGTGTAACGTAATATCCGTCTTGCTTATGAATCTAGCATGTTTTCAGCGTTTTCTTGACACGTAAAGGCTCTAAAGCTCCTAGAGGAACCTTAATGAGGAGATAGGGTTGATATCCCTGTACTTACTTGGTGATTTGCTAATGTTTCCAGTCTTTCTCTTAACACTAGAGTTTTAGGGATTATCCTCTCCCCTAGGTCATAATTCGTAGGGATTATACTCTCCCTTAAGTTGTTTATACTCGTGAGAGTTGTTTATACTCGTAAGAGTTGTTTATACTCGTAAGAGTTGGTTTATACTCGTAAGAGTTGGTTTATACTCGTAAGAGTTCTTAGGGATTATACTCTCCCTGAAGTTTAGAATGTTTAGGGATTATACTCTCCCAAAAGTTAGAATTTGTAGGGATTATACTCTCCCTTAAGTTGTTTATACTCGTAAGAGTTAGTTTATACTCGTAAGAGTTAGTTTATACTCGTAAGAGTTGTTTATACTCGTAAGAGTTAGTTTATACTCGTAAGAGTTGTTTATACTCGTAAGAGTTAGTTTATACTCGTAAGAGTTGTTTATACTCGTAAGAGTTAGTTTATACTCGTAAGAGTTAGTTTATACTCGTAAGAGTTGTTTATACTCGTAAGAGCTAGTTTATACTCGTAAGAGTTAGTTTATACTCGTAAGAGTTGTTTATACTCGTAAGAGTTAGTTTATACTCGTAAGAGTTGGTTTATACTCGTAAGAGTTAGTTTATACTCGTAAGAGTTAGTTTATACTCGTAAGAGTTGTTTATACTCGTAAGAGTTGGTTTATACTCGTAAGAGTTGGTTTATACTCGTAAGAGTTAGTTTATACTCGTAAGAGTTGGTTTATACTCGTAAGAGTTGGTTTATACTCGTAAGAGTTTGTTTATACTCGTAAGAGTTTTGAGAGTCGCTAGGGATAGGTTTTATCGACGAGTTAATCATGTTTTCCGCTGCTGTATCCCCTACTCCCCCTAGCTTTAGAGGCTGTCGTGAATAGAAACTTTAGGAATTTTTCCTAGGTATTCTCTATTCGGGCATTTATGAGTTGGTGTAAATTTCTCTATCTTGCAATGTCTCTATCATGTTATGTTTTAATTTCCAAAACGTGTTCGTTATTTCAGCATTCATTATGCAGGTCCTCCACAGTTATCTTGTCGCGGTATTAACATATGAGAAATATTTCAACATAAAATCGGCATACAAGAGTCATCTCATCATAGTATTAACATGCATTTAGCTGAAATTTTATCAAAACTGGTGCTCCATTGATCAAAAGTGTTTATCAACATAGGCAGATAAGGGGAACCTATGCCGGCCTCATTAAAAACCTCTCCGTGGTAAAACCCCAAAGGGAAACCCACGTAGAGGGAAAAAGAGTGCCGGTGAAGCAATTATTCGAATAAGAAATAAACATTCAAAAGTGTTCATAAAGAGAGAGGAAGTAGGGGAATAACACCTTCCTCAAACATAAAACCTCTTCAAGTGGCACACGTTCCATGGCCTTAGTATCTCTTTCCTTGTCATGTCTTGGAGCTTGTATGCTCCGCCTTTTAGTACCTGTATCACCCTGTACGGACCTTCCCAATTGGGTTCCATCTTCCCAGTGTTCTTCAAGGCATCTGCTCTCCGAAGGACTAAATCTCCGACTTTAAAGGAACGAGGGATTACCCTGCGATCATATGCTGCCTTGATCCGACTCTTGTACCTCTCTGCTTTTAATCTTGCCATCTCCCTCTCTTCATCTACCAGGTCTAGCGCCTCTCTCATCAATTCTTCATTTCTTTTTTCTTCAAAATAGGTGATCCGGTGCGATTTGAGTCTGGCTTCAGGAGGTATCACTGCCGCTGCCCCATATACCAAGTAGAAGGGAGATTCGCCCGTAGCTGTTTTAGGGCTGGTCCTGTAGGACCAGAGAACGTTGTCTAACTCCTTCACCCATTTCCCTCCTACCTCTTCCAATCGCGTCCGAATACCATCCACTAAGATTCTGTTTGTAACTTCCACCTGCCCATTAGCTTGTGGATGGGCTACTGAAGTAAACCTCTGTGTAATGTTCCATCTCTCGCACCATCTCCTTACTTTCTCTCCATTGAATTGCGTTCCGTTGTCGGAAACCAAGATTCTGGGTACTCCAAACCTGCAACAAATATGTCTAGCAAGGAAAAGAATTACATTGTCTTCTTTGATTTTGGCTAAGGGCACAGCCTCTACCCATTTACTGAAATAATCCACGGCTACTATCAAAAATTTTCTCCCTCCTTGTGCCAAGGGGAAGGGTCCCACCAGATCTATTCCCCATTTGGCGAAGGGACAGGGCGAATACATAGCCCCCATTTCCTCCGCTGGTACTCGTATTAGAGGTCCATTCTTCTGACACTTCTCACACTTCTTCACATATTCTCTAGCATCTCTGATTATATTAGGCCAATAGAAACCTGCCCTAAATACTTTCTTCACCATGGTCTGGTAACCCTCATGGCTGGATGCGCAACCTTCATGGATGTCCTTGATCACTAGCTCTGCTTCTCTCTTTGAAAGACATTTCAAGTAAGGTTGAGTGAAGGACCTTTTGTATAATTGGCCTCCTAGGATGCAATACTTCCTTCTCCACGCTTTGGCCTCTCTGGACATTGGGGTTGCTGGACCCCTGTTCAATTCTTCCCATATTTCTTTCCTCCAATCATCCCCTGCGGTTATCTCTCCAATCAGGGTTTCCGTAGCTACTTGATCAGCTACTAACAGGGTTACCTTTCCGTCTCCCTCGAATTCAGTGGAACTAGCTAGTTTGGACAGTCCATCTGCTTTCACATTCTCTTCTCTGGGTACCTGTACTACTTCAAAAGTATGGAAGTTATTTTTTAATTTCTTTACCTCCTCTAGGTAAGCGATCATTCTCTCATCTTTGGCGAGGTACTCCCCCATGACCTGTTGTACTACCAGCTGCGAATCGGAGTACAGGGTGATTTTCTGCGCCCCTAACTCTGCAGCCATGCTAGCTCCTCTAATCAGGGCCTCATATTCTGCACCATTGTTTGAGGTTGAAAATCGGAATTTGACAGCCACCTGCACTTCTTGACCCTCAGGGTCAATCAGTAATATCCTTGCTCCACATCCCAAGGCGGATGCGGAGCCATCCACATATACCTTCCATCCTTGTTCTTCTTCCACTCTGGTAGACTCTTGAATAAAATCTGCTAGGGCTTGAGCCTTGATGGCTCTCCTTGGTTCATAGTCTATATCATACTCCTGCAATTCCACTGCCCACCTGACCATTCTTCCTGATAAATCTGCTCTCCCTAGCGTCTGCTTCAACGGGAAGTTAGTCCGCACCATCACTTTATAAGATAGGAAGTAAGGGCGCAGTCACCTAGCCGTGACTACCACTGCCAGGGCTGCCTTCTCTACCTCTGAATACCTCGTCTCCGCTCCTTGGATGACCTTGCTCACATAATATATGGGTTGTTGTGTGGAACCTTCCTCTTTCATCAAGGCAGTACTCAGAGAATGTTCCCCTACTGAGAGGTATAGGAGTAGAACATCTCCCTGAGTGGGCTTGGTTAACTTCGGGAGTTGTTCTAGATGGAGCTTCAATTCCTCAAAAGCCATTTGGCATTGTTCATCCCATTCGAATCTTGAGCCCTTCCTTAGTGTTCTGAAGAAGTGATGGCTCTTTTCCGCTGATTTTGCTATAAATCTGCTAAGGGCTGCGATCCTGCCGTTCAAAGTCTACAACTCCTTCAGGTTTCGAGGGGGTTGCATGTCAAGGACCGCTTTTACCTTGGCAGGGTTAACCTCTATTCCTCTTTGCGTCACCATATATCCGAGAAATTTCCCTGAACCTACTCCAAAGGAACATTTAGCGGGGTTAAGTTTGATACCATTCTCTCTAATTACCTGAAATATTTCCTTCAGGTCGTCGATGTGTTCCCCTGCTTTGATGCTTTTGGCTAGCATGTCGTCTACATAAACCTCCATATTTCTCCCTATCTGACCTCGGAAAACCGAGTCTACCATCCTTTGATAGGTGGCTCCTGCATTTATTAGTCCGAACGGCATACGTACATAACCAAAAGTACCACACGTTGCAATAAAGCATACCTTGGGTATATCGAGGGGGTTCAACTGGATTTGATGGTACCCCTGATAAGCATCCATCATGCTGAGCAATTCGAACCCGGATGTGGCATCCACCAATTGATCAATCCTAGGCAGGGGATAGTGATCTTTAGGGCAAGCTTTGTTCAAGTCTCTGAAATCGATGCACATCCTCCATTTGCCGGCTCCCTTAGATACCAGCACTGCATTCGAGAGCCACTCAGGGAACTGCACTTTCTTCACGTGCCCTGCATTCAACAATTTATCGATTTCCTCTTTTACAATGAGGTTCTTCTCTTTGCCGAAGTTCCTCAACTTTTGTTTCACGGGCCTAGCTTTGGGATCCACATTCAGGTGGTGCACTGCTATTTCTGGAGGGATACCCGTCATATCCGTCGCCGTGAATGCGAAGATGTCTGCATTCTCCTGGAGGGTGAGTATCATCTTTCTCTGGAGCTCAGGGTTCATATTCGTACCTATCCTGGTTGTAAATCCCTCCATTCCTGGGTAGAGCTCGATGCTCATTAACTCCTCGTCTGCTTTAACTTTGGGTTGCCCTTGCACTAGCTCCCCCACTTTCTGTCTCTTCAGCTCAGGGTCTTCGCCCTTAAATCTCTCCATTCCTCTGAACACGGCCCTGTCCGCTATCTTGACCGATTCCACGTAACACTTCCTTGCCTGATATTGATCTCCACATATCTCTCCCACACCCCCCGAGGCAGGGAACTTCATCTTCATGTGGAAGGTGGAGATCACTGCTTGAAAAATATTCAAGCTTGGCCTACCCATTACTACGTTGTAGGAAGATGGGACATCTACAATCAGGAATTCTATGACTTGTACTCGACGGTTAGGGGCGACTCCTAACCCTACTTGCAGTAACGCTGAACCAAGGGGTTGAATGGCTCCCCCTGAGAATCCATAAAGAGCGGTTTCCACCGGTCTGAGCTTTATATTCAGGTCCATCTTCTTGAAGCACTCCAAAAACATGATATCGGTAGAGCTTCCAGTATCTACAAAAATCCTTGCTACATCGTATCCCGCTATATCCGTGGTAATGACTAATGCGTCATTATGAATTTCTCTGGGTTCCCCAGCGTCTTCTGGCCCGAAATGAATGTCCGGACCTTCTGCCATCTTTCCCACCTCATGGTTCTCTACATTCCTCTCGTTCTTCAGCGACCGAACGCTTTGCTTTCTCTGCTTGAAGGAATCCCCATCAGCAGGGCCTCCCATAATCATGTGGATAGTTCCCCTCTTTTGGGGAGGGGGTGGTGGCTCCTCATTGCCCTTCCTCTGATCTCTTCTATCCTCTTCTTGCTTCCCCTCGGGGTCTTTTCTCTTTTGGCCCCTAGGGCCTTGTCGATCTCTGAAAATAAACTCTTTCAGGTGACCTGCCTGAATCATCCTCTCTATCTCATCCTTCAGATGCCAACATTGGTTGGTATCGTGGCCATAGTCGTTATGGAACCTGCAGAATTTGTTTGACTTAGGATTCTGGGGACCTCTGCTTCTTGAGTAGGGGAATTTCATATCCGGATGGTCCCCTGCCACCTCTAGGACTTCGGCTGGCTCTATCCTCAAAGGGGTATATCTCTTCGCCCCTCTCCTGGGGTTCCAGGGTGCAGCTTCCTCTCTTCTTACATTTTCCAGCCTCCTGGAGCTTCTGTGTCTTTCCGGACTTGGTCTCCTAAGCGAAATTTCTTTCCTCCTTTCTCCATTACCCACTATGGCCCTGGTCTCTGATCGCTTGGCTTTTCTTACCTCTTCCAGGGTGAGGTATTTTTCTGCCCTCCTTAATAATTCATCAAAAGTCCGAACTGGCTTCTTGGCTAGAGATGTGAACAGATCTCCATCTCTCAATCCGTTGGTAAGGGCGTTAATTTTAACCTCTGAGGAGGCTGTAGGTACTTCCAGAGCTGCTTGGTTGAATCTTTTTAAGAAAGCCCGTAGACTCTCGTTCTCCCCTTGGCGCATGTTGAATAAAGTAAGGGTGGCTCTAGGCTGTCTTCTAGCGCTGGCGAATTGATGCAGGAACAATTCGCTGAATTCGAACCATGAGTGGACAGTATCTGGTCCCAGTTGTGTGAACCATTGTTGTGCGGCCTTAGATAGGGTAGTCAGAAATACCCTGCACTTAACGCCCTCTCCATATCGGTGTAGCAAAGCAGCATTCTCAAATCTCATCAGATGCTCGTACGGGTCCGTGGTGCCATCATATTCAAAGTTTAAAGATTTGAAATTAGAGGGCAACTCATCTTGCAAAATACTAGATGAAAATTGATATCCAGTGGTATAAGAGGGTTTACTTACATTGTCAGTAATATGTCTCTGCATATCCCTCATCTCCTTTCGCAAGGCCTGTATCTGATCACTGACGGCTCCCTGATACGTGTCGTCCGTGCTTTCTCCCATCCCTGTCTCTAGGGTGGTGTCCCCAAGGATTCTTTCCGTATCCCTCCGAGGGGGTCTCTCCAAGATGCTCCTTTCAGCCTGGGAAGGTACCTTTTCTTCTGGGTTTCGAGGGGGATCCTCGTTCCTGGAAGGGACTGGAACAAAATCGATGACCTGTTCTGGGAGATTTTATCTTGTACCCTTACGGGTGGTTGGAATAGGTTCGGGAGGGCGAAGTCCTCGAGTAGCGATTATTCTTTCAACTGATTGCGCGATCATCTCATCTAACTGATCTCGAGAGACAGTCAGGAGTTCCGGTTGAGCGTTAGGGTTGTCCTTATTGATCCCACTCCCTGAAGCTCCTGAGATACCTGGTGCATCTCCTTCCTGAGTGGGAGGGATATCCTCTGGTGTGTGATCTACAGGTTGTTTCCCTAAATTTCGAGTTAAGGGAAAACCTGGAGATGGAATATCTTCTGGTGTATGATCCATGGGTCGTTTCCCTAAATTTCGATTTAAGGGAAATCCTGGAGGGGGTGGAGGAAGAGGAGGAGGAGGAGTGGAATCTCTTTTCTCCTTCGTCTGCTTCATTGGATCTTGTCCTCCACCCATTTAAGTACAGAACTTTTCTCACGCCTTAGCTTGAAATGTTCCCACAGACGGCGCCAGTTGATGCGTCGAAAAAGAACGCTTACGGATATAGATCGTTCTCTTACGAGCACTATTAATCACGAGTCCAATCTCTCGTTGAATCCTTGGCAATCTTCGAGTAAATCTCCTCGGGAATCCGAAAATAACCTGCAAAAGTACGCCGGAGGGGGGGGCTCCGGCGTAGAAGCTCCGACGCTCAAGTCAGATTCGATCGTAGGCGAAATCAAAGAGGAATTCCCCTGTATATCTAGGGAAATTCCGGCGAATATAGTGAAGTTTCTCTTCAAATCAGTGTGTAATTCTTATGAAAGTGTGTATAACATGTAGAATGTATGTATCGTAATGAAAACGTACCTAATAATGTAAAGTGATCAGCTTATATACCTGGCCCCTTCTCTCGGGGGAGAAGGGGACCTATTCTCCCTATATTCTTGGTCCATTCCTGAGAATCCGGCTTCCCAGCCCCTGAAGAATCGGGCTTTCCCCTGAAGACTTGGTTTTGGAGCACATCATCCCCTATTTTCGTGGGTTTGACTTACTCATTTAACTTGACTAAGAAAGATGGACTATTCATTCCATATTTGGGCCGGACCGCTTCAAGCCTAAGGGCTATTGATCTCTTCAAATATGGGCCAAAGGCCCAATCACCCTGATCTCTCTAATTTCCCTACTTAAGCCCAGAGGTGTATTAATCCTGTTTCTTCGACGTATTGACCTAATCACGACTATCATAATTTATCCCGTTTCCACGTGTCGACTTCTCAGAGAGCGACATATTTATCTACATCAGTAAGAAACTATATTCGAGAGTTGTGCCATTCAAACCGTAGAACTACAGCTTTAAAAAAAATCTATTTATGTGTTTACTAAATTACTAACCCAACCTGCCATGAAATTCAGCACAACACACTACCATTTTTACTACCGTCTCAACAGTACTCACATTGCAAAATTTCCTATATATCCGCATGTGACCCGGTATAAATATGCACTTTAAGTCCATATAAAACCTACTCAATAATGACTAGGATTCTAAGGGTTAATTTTTTAAAAAACTTTTATGTATAAAGTAAAAAAAACAATTTCCTATCTATGTATGTGGTTAAAAATAATGATATTTTTGTGTAAAATTGTAAATATTGTGAGTATGTAATTTTATAAAGAGATTTCAATTTTAAATGTACGAAAATTATTGAGGAACGTTTTGAAAAGAAAAGTATAAAAATTATTATTAAATTGTGAGAGTAAGTAACAATTGATGTACTTTTTGTGTAAAAATAAAAATAGGGTCCTGAGTCTCCTGACTAGCCAAAAAAAACTGTAAAATTATAAGTGGAATACCTAAAATGTTAAAAGTATAAAATAAGCCCATTAAGTGCTTGAAGATACATAGATAGATAGGACAAGGACGGCTATATACCCCTCCAGCTTTGGTAAATTTACGGGTTTGACTATATGCACTCCATTTCGGAGAGATGCACTCCCAAAAAATTTGTCAAAAAAAATGCACCCTTCCCTTAAATTGTCCAAAATACCATTTTCTTCCTTTTATATATAAAATACACATTTACTACACACACTCTCCCAAACCCTAATTCTATCTCCCTCACCCTCTTCTTCCTCCCCATTCCACCCGCCGCACTCCACCACTCGTCGGCAGCCGGCGTCTGTCGCCGCGGCCCCTTCGCCGGCAGCCTCCCTCGAGTTCGCCGGCGCCCACGCCCACCCCCGATCTGTAAAAAAAAAATATTCTCAGTCAGCGGCCGCGCGCGGCCGCCCCTCCCCCGTCAGCCGACTCAACCCCGCACCCTCCCTCGAGTTCGTCGGCGCCGCGAGGACTCCCCTCCATTTCCCCCGCCCACGTTCACCCAGATCCGTAAAAAAAATAAAAAAATCTCAGTCAGCGGCCGCCGCAGCCGCCCCTCCCCCGTCAGCCGAATTAGCCCCGCACCCTCCCTCGAGTTCGCCGGTGCGAGGACTCCCCTCCATTTTCCCCGCCCACACCCACCCCGATCTGTAAAAAAAAATATATGTCAGTCAGCGGCCGCGCGCGACCGCCCCCCTTCATCGGCCGCCCCCTCTCCCGTCAGCCGACTCAGCCCCGCACCCACGGCCGCCGCATCCGCACCCGCCTCCGCCCTGCACCAGTAAGTTTTTTTCTTTTTTTTTTTAATTCGACACTGTGTTGTGGACTACATACACACCGGTCGACAAATCGTTGTCGACCGGAGTGAGTGTATGTAGTCCACAACATAGGGTCGGTTTTTTTTAATTTGTTCTACTTTTGTAGGTCGACTATATATTCTCTCGTCGACAAATTGTTGTCGACGAAAGAGTATATAGTCGACAAACCAGTGTCGATTTTTTTTTTTTTAGATTATCATTTTTTTTTCTGAGACTGTGGTGGTGATGGTGCCGGCGGAAGTCGGAAGTGGTAGCAGCTGTTGTTAGGGTTTTTTTTCACTGAGAGTGTGTTGGTGGTGCCGGCTGAGGCGGAGGTGGAGGCCGGAAGTGATGGTAAATGTTAGGATATTGAATGGGGTGTAGATAGTAATAGGGGTATATTTAGTAGTAGTATTTTATTGAAAGGGTACTTTAGATATTTTACATCATTATTTAATTAATAAATTAAAAGGGGGAGTGCATCTCTCCGAAATGGAGGTGCATATAGTCAGACCCGAAATTTACTCGTCGATATATACACCCCCAAAATGGCATATATAGATGCACTGCCCCAAATTATCTAAAATACCCTCTTCTCTCTTAAATGAGATATGTTAAATACACTCCCTCACTAAAAACCCTGTTTTATCTTTTTCTCCCTTTCTTTCTCTTTCATTCGTTCAAAACCCTAAATTCTTTATCTTCCACTGCCACCCAGCCACCCGCCACCACCTCCCTGACGCTGCCGCGCCGCCCGTCACGTCTCCTCTGTAAACGGTCGCCCCCTCTCTTCTATAAGCGATCGCGCGACGCCGCCCCACCATATCAGCGACCACCTCCCCTCCTCCTCCATTCTCTATCAGCGGCCGGTCGTCCCCTATTCGGTAATCGGCGCCGGCCGCTTCCCCTCCTCATTCCCGTCGCACCGCCACATCTGTGTTCAGTTTTTTTTTTTTTTTTTTTGTAAATTTCGATAAACCAGTGTCGAATAGATGTACGATTGTTGACAATTTTTCGTCGATAATAGTACATATATTCGATTAGATATTGTCGAAATTTAAAAAGAATTGATTTTTTTTCATCAAACCAGTGTCGACCGAATGCATTAAAATTGTTGTCGACGATAATGCATTCGATCGACACTGGTTTGTCGAAAATATGTTTTAATTTTTATTTTATGTATTGAAATTTTTGTGATGTTTTTTTGTTAGGGTTTGAAATTTCTGTAATGTTATTTTGTTAGAGTTTGAAATTTCTGTGATTATTTTGGTTAGGGTTTGAATTTTTTTTTTTTGTTGTTGAAAATGTGGTGGTGTTGGCCGCCGATAATCGACGATTGTGACGACTGCTAGTAGAGTTAGGGTTTAAAAGTGTACGCCTGTAGGGAAGTATTTATCATAGTTATTTTAGTATATTTTAGTATAAGAGTAGTTTAGATATTTTATATAAATATTAAATTAATAAATGGGGAGGGAAAGTATACTTAACAAAGCTGGAGGGGTATATAGCCAGCGCCTAAGACAACGGCTCTTTTATGAGCTTGTTAAGATTGGTCATGTATATAAGGAATGGGCGCGGTTATACACACCCACCAATCTATTGAGTACACCCAACAAACATTTTTTTAATATTTCAGGACATGTGAAATGTCACATATGCCCCTCGTGTGAAATTTATTAAAAACCGAGGATGAGTACACCCACCCATTCCATTTAACTACAAAATCATAACACCGTCAACACCAAAACAAACACCATACTTCAACAAAAAAAAATTACTAAAAACACAAAAATTCAACAAAATTAAAAACAAAAAAAATCTTAAGATGTTCGAAAATATTAACAGAACAAAACTAAAATGTCCTAAATTTATTACCCAACAAACTCAAGTTGCCCGGAATCTTTTTTCGCACAAACACATATTGTCTTGAAGTTTTTTTCGAACAAGAAGTTTTTTTCGAACAAACACAAATTGTCCGGAAATTTTTTTCGAACAAGAATTGTTTTTCGAACAAACGCAAATTGTACGAAAATAATTTCTAAACAACTTCCAATTGTTCGAAAAAAATCAATGAACAAACTAAGAAAACCCTAATACACATTCAGATTTGTAAAAAAATTCAAATATTCTAAAAACCCTAATTTTCTAAACTTACCGGTTGCGAACGGCGAGGAGGCGTGCGGTAGCGTTCGCGGCGAGGAGGCGTGCGGTAGCGTTCGCGGCGAGGAGGCGTGCGGTAGCGTTCGCGACGAGAAGGCTTGCGGTGGCGTGCGCGGCTGGCCGGTAGCGTGCGAGGCTGGGCGGTGGCATGTGCGGCGAGGCTGGAGACGCGACGGAGCAGCGCCTTCGATCTTCTTCTCCAAAACCGAGGCGGGCGGCGACGGAGGGGGGTGCGAACGGGCGGCGGCCGCGTGGAAGGAGGCGGTGGCGTGGGCTGCGCCCTTCTCCAGCAAGTAGGCGGCGTCGACGACCGTCTTCTTCAAGGAGGCGGAGGCGCGACGGAGGAATGAGGAGCGGCGAAAATGAAGAATTGTGGGTGGGTGTACTGATTTGTGGAGGATAGAAAAGGATTTAGGGTTTTAATAAGAAAAAGGGTATTTTTGAATTTTCACCGTGGGTGTCCTCATCCGAACGGTGTGTGTCCTCATCGCGTGGGTGTCCTCAATAGGTCGGTGTGTGTCTATAACCGCGCCCATAAAGAATTTGGCCCATATAATTTTTTTTATAGGTTGAGGTATATACCCCTCCAGGTTTGTTTAATGCACTCCCCCTTCTATTTTTTAATTAAATATATATATGAAATACCATATTTGCCCTTTAATAAAATGTATAGATACATACACCACATTAACCCTAATTTCATCTTCTTCCCCAACCTCTCTTCTCCTCCCCCTTTTTTTTTTCGTTTACTACACTCCCCCTCGCCGGCGCTCTCCCCCTCCCTCCCCCTTCGCCGTCGCACTCCCCCCTCCCACTCGCCTCGTTCGTCATCGCCGCTCTGCTTTTTTTTTTAAAATTTTCTGTAACAAGCGGCGGCGTCGCCCCTCTCGCCTTGCAACGTCGCCGCCCTCCTTCGCCCCTAGCCATCGCGGCCCGCCAGCGCTCGCTCCCAGCCGTCGCCGCGAAGAACAAGTTTTTTTTTTTTTTTTTTTTTTACCGATCATTATTGGTCGCTCAAGAACACTCTCGTCGACGATAGGTTGCTGTGTCGATCGGAGTGTTTTTGGTCGACTCTGGTTTGTTAAAAATACTAAGATTTTTTTTTTTAAATTTTATTTGAGGCGGTGGTTATGGTGTCGATTGGAGTGTTATTGCTATTTTATTTTATCAACATGTTAATTTTTGTGGGTGTTAGAATTTGTTTGTGGTGGCGGCGGCGAAATTCTAGGGTTAGGGTGTTTAGGGTGTAGTGCGACGGAGATGGGGAGTGCAGAAAACGAAAAAAAAATAAAAAATGGAGAGGGGAAAACGAAAAAAAAATAAAAAATGGAGAGGGGAAGAGAGAGGCGGCAGAAAGAAGTTTGGGAAGAAGATAAAATTAGGGTTATAGGGGTGTGTATGTATCTATAACATTTATTAAAGGGGTAAATATGGTATTTCATATATTTTTTTAAATTAATAAATGGAAGGGGACGTGTATTAAACAAAGCTGGTGGGTATATACCCCAACCCTTTTTTTATTTTAAACAATTACTGCTATTATCAGTATTTCACCATTGGACAAAATTGGTAGGCTATAAATACACTGATATTCCTACCCATCAACAAAGTGTAGAATTCGAAAATAGTTAGTCCTTTTTTTTAACCTCTTTTTTTTTTTTATGATTTTTTTTAAATCTCTAAAAATCATAGTAATAATTAATACTCCTTACAAAAAAAATCATTAATTTACATTTGAAAAAAAAAACAATAACCACAATAATCTTTTTGAATAAAGAAGAAAAAAAAAAGCATCTGCTGCTGAAAGTTTAGGTAAAAATTTAAAATAATATGTACAAAGAGGGTTCTTTAAAATTCACCAGACTTTCATTTTTTTGTTATTAAACTTTAAAAAAAAAGGTCCACCAATATTCGACTGGGTCGACTAGCCCGTTTAAACGATTTCTAATCTCATTTTCGCCTAAATATGCCGATTTGTAAGAATTTGGTGGATCGTAAGACTCGTAATCAACAAACACTATTTATTAAAAGGATCATGTCCTTTGGAGATAGGCCTGACCAATTTAAACCCGAGAATCAGAAGGGTTATGGCCCTTAATCCTTATGGGTAGTTTTTTTTAGTTCATTTTAATGTGGATTTGTTATTTCCTGAATCACTTAGCCTAAAACCGAGGCAGGTTACAAGTTAAATTTAAATCTCGTCATGTTATAGTATTTACTTTGAATTCAAAATTTACATTTTTTAAATTTGATCTCGTAACTTGACATAAATCCGTCTAGCCCAAAATCCACTAGGACTATGAGAGCTAGCCTAGTTTGGTTCAGTAGTTAGAATAGATATATTAGGATAGGATTTTGCAGGATTGTACTGTTCACAATTTTAAAAGTTAATTCAAAATTTATGTTTGGATTGATGGATTAAATTTTTAAAGTTTAATAATGTATATTCAAGTTGTTTGGATTGTGTGATAAAATTGAATTTAGTTTAAAATGTCAAAAATACCCTCCATTAATTATATATTTATTGCATCTTCTCAAAAAAAAAAAAAAAAAAAAAAGGATCTTCTCATAATTTCTTTTTTCATTTATTTCCTCTAAAATACTACTTCAACTACCAACACAAATGGTTAATATACTGCCATTTGCAGAAACATTTCTTTGCCGGAAACCACTACCACCGCCACACAAATTCCTCCACCTTTTTTTTTAACCCTACGATTTGTTGCTTAAAACTGGAGAAATTAATTTCTCCTCGAGTATCACTAATAATTTCTGGAAACGGATCCCAATTCCACATTAGGGATTTAGCGGCAAAATAACTTCAATTCTTGTGTTGTGACAGAATAGGATTATAGAGCATGAAAAGAAACGTAAAGAAGACAAGTGATTTACGTGGTTCACCAATGAATTGGCTACGTCCACGGGGAAGAACGGATTTTTATTATCAATTAGGGTTACAGATTACAGATCTCAAAGACCATATATATAGCACCGAGATAAAACACCGAATTTGGGCTTAAAGCCCAATACTGACCCCGACTAACTCAGCGAAGTGTGTGATTCAAGACATATCAACATCTTGAGCACTACAGACACCATCAAAGAGTCAATTGCAATCCTTAAACAATCGCCCAAAATATTCTACCTCGTAAGTCATAACCCAAACTTTGATTTTGCCTCTCATTCGCAATCTTAGCTAACTCCCTGTTCACTCACCCGCTTCAATCTGACCTGATGCCGCTTTATTAGATCAGTCGAATCTCTCAATCTTCCAGTTTTGACCCGGTCGCGATGGAAGCCGAACGGAAATGGAGGCGGAAGAAGAAGACGGTAAGAATAGACGAAGAAATATAGCCTCAACAAAAAAATCGACATTCGAGAAATATCGCCTCTACGAAGAAGATGAACAACAAAAATGGATCTGTTAATTGGTAGTGAATAGTGAATACATAGATATAGAAGGGTGGTATGGACTTTTTACATTACCCTTTTGACTGTCATCAATTCGGATTAAATTAACTCACGAGGGAATTGGGACCATTTAACTCAAATATATGGGTTTATTTTCGGAATGGAATCGGGCCTAGCCGTAACCTCGGGCCCAATACTAACAAACCAAACATGGATTTATTTAATATTTCCCACCTTTTCACTTAAATCAAACGAGCTCTGAAACTATGACTAGGATCTAATAATAATAGATGAGGGAGATACGACCCCTTAGCCTTCTTTTTTACAAGTTGACCTGTTACGATTGTCGAATGATAATTCAACTCCGATTAGACGTCTTCAATCACAAGTAAAATAATCGGCCACAAATCAATCCAACGAAAGCATGGCAATTCACAAATATAAACGAAAACGAAAAACAGAGCACAAGAAGATTTAAGTGGTTCGATCAATGTGATCTACATCCACTGGACACACGACTTCAATTTGATTAAGTATAAGAGATGTTTACACACTCATCACTCGGAAAGGGATTTATCCTCACTTCACTCGTGAACTCTCAACTCTCAAAACGAATGCTCGTACGCGTCAAAGAATTACAATTACAAGTATAGGGGTATTTATAGGTTGTCAAGGTGATTGCAGCGTGTGTTGAAAGCGTGCTCTGTTGCCACGTGGATTCTGTTACAACCGTGTAACAAACTCACACCTTCAGCGTGACCCAATCTGAATTGACCTACTTGCCCTTCACTTGTCTTCGCAAGACAAGACGACTCCATACTTAGCCAAAAATTAACCCTGCTAACAGAACTCAACTAGTCTGGTCAGACCTCTACTTGTCTGGTCTTCCCAACTCGTCTTGTCCTTCGCAACACCCATCTCATCTGTTTGGACTCATCCAACTCATCTGATCTGGTCTGAGTTAACTTGTCTGACTCCACCAGCTGATACGCCCAACAGCTGAGTTCTTCAGAAGACTTCTATCGACTAAGTACTTCGACTGATCTGCCCAACATACGAGTACAGTAGTAGAGTAGAATCTACCTGATCTTCACAAGACGAGTAGCACTCGTCTAGTCTAGGAGGATTTGAGATAAACCTCACATGACCAAATCAAGAAAAAGAATTGTGGCAAGATCAGCTAAGTGAATAATTTTTTTTTTGATCGGTAAAAGGAATTGTATTAAAACTGGGTACAAGAGATACCCGAATAATTTAGTGTACAGATCTTATCATCATAGAGAAAACAGTAAAAGATAAAACTACATAGTATTTCAAACCATGCACTTGAGTGGATCTGTCACCCAAGTCTTGAAGGATGAAGTGTTTCGAGTGGGATATTTGATTGTAAACCAACTCCAAAGTCTTGCCCTTAGCTCCTCCTTGACCTTTGTGATTGAGAAAGTCTCGTTCCTGAAGAGGACTGCGTTTCTCCATTTCCATATGAGCCATACCATACATAGCCATGTACATGTGGCAATCTTCTTCCCATTTCTTTCTTTGATGAGGCCTCGAAACCTAGGAGATGACCTAGTAATTCTGACGGTATTTTGAGCCAAGTCAGGCACTCCGTTCAAACTTGGTTTGCTTGTGGGCATTCTAGGAAAATATGTTTCTCAGTTTCCTCGCTCACACCACATAGTACACACCTTAAGTCATCGTTCTGCTTGAGGATGTTTCTTCTTGTTGGCATCCTTCCCCATAAGAGCCTCCATGCGTGAGCCTTGACTTTTAAGGGTGCAAAATTCTTCCATATGCTAATTGAAGAATTAACAAGTGTTTCATTTTCTGTTTTAGTTTTACTAATAATGCATGTCTTAAATTTAGCACAATTACGAGAGGATCAATTATTGATTCAATCCACCTTATTATAAAAGGATGGAGAATAATAAAGTTGTAAGGCATACGTTTTTTAATAATAAAGAATAAAGAACATAGTTCTTTTGAATTGCATTTACGGTATTCTTCTTGATCCAATGTATTTGAATTCTTGTTACTTTTTCGGGTATTCTTAAAATCAACGAAATCGTATATTCCTCGTATTTCCATCTTTTATACGCTTCCGCGGCCTACATCAGTAGACCATTTAAATAATTCAATTATCCCGAAATCCTGTAAAATTGACGCTAATACTTAAAATTAACATGTGGATTTTGCATAATAGGCTTAGGAAAGTCGCAAACTGATCGAAACTTTTAATTTTCATTTTTTTAATAATGAAATCAATCTTGAACATAAGGTTAGTTGTTGGAAGCCTTTTAAGAATTGGACAGTCTCGAATGCACTTGGTGTGTATATTGTATTTATAGTACATTTCAGTTATATTAATCTGTAATTTTTATTTTTCATTTTAAGTTAAATTTAGTGCATTATACATGAAATTGTTTTGGACAAATATTTTACTTATTTTTTATTGTAGTGAATGTCAAATTGGATTCTTTGCTTAAAAAATGAACTACATCATGCATTTAGTTGTTGGATACTCGTGCACGCGTTAAAAATCTCAATTACACCTAACGATGTTGATCGGCATTCGGCACTGATATGGAATTTTAAAAACAACTAACATCCAAAAATAGGAATAAATAATGCAAATAACTCCTAAAATGTAAAAGCACAGATATACTACATATGAGATGAATTCTAATTCTAAACTATGGTCCCTTATTTACCCCAAATTCTGTTATTCAAGAATCAAGAGTCAAGACACACCCTCTTTCCTAAAAAAAGAAAAGGCATACCCTCCAGGGATTACCATTTAAATAATATGTGCAATTTGACAGAATTTCAACATATATTTTTTTACCAATTTTCATTAACGAACATTAATTCATTAAATCTGAAATTGAGAAATAATTAATATTTGCCTCACAAAATGAGACTCTTGAGACAATTTCACATAAATTTTAAAGCATATAATATAGTTACATATTGCAGAGAAGTTCTTATCAACTAAATATCTAAAAAAAAATTACTCCATTGTGTAAAATAAGATGCCAATTAAATGAAATTGCATTTCATAACACAAACATATGTACATATTAGATACTGATGTAGATAAATATGTCGCTTTCTGAGAAGTCGACACGTGGAAACGGGATAAATTATGATAGTTGTGATTAGGTCAATGCGTCGAAAAAACAGGATTAATACACCCCTAGGCTTAAGTAGGGAAATTAGGGGGATCAGGGTGATTGGGCCTTTGGCCCATATTTGAAGAGATTAATAGCCCTTGGGCTTGAAGCGGTCCGTCCCAAAGATGGAACGAATAGTCCATCTTTCTTAGCCAAGTCAAATGAATAAGTTCAAACCCACGAAAGTAGGAGCCGATAAGCTGAAGAACCAAGTCTTCAGGGAGAGAGGCCGAGTCCTTAGGGATTTGAGGCCGGATTTACGGGGATGGGCCGAGAATATAGGGAGAAGAAGTCTTCCCCTCCCCGCAGAGAGGGGCCAGGTATATAAACAAGGTTGTTTCCATATTATTGGTTAAGTTCTTTAACAAATACATACGTCTTGACAGAATACATACGTTCTACATACTTTACGTACTTTTATACAAAATATACACACTTTCATAAGAATTACACACTGATTTGAAGAGAAACTTCACTATATTCGCCGGAATTTCCCTAGATATACAGGGGAATTCCTCTTTGACTTCGCCTACGATCGAATCTGACTTGAGCGTCGGAGCTTCTACGCCGGAGCCCCCCTCCGGCGTACTTTTGCAGGTTATTTTCGGATTCTCGAGGAGATTTACTCGAAGATTGCCAAGGATTCAACGAGAGATTGGACTCGTGATTAATAGTGCTCGTAAGAGAACGATCTATATCCGTAAGCGTTCTTTTTCGACGCATCAACTGGCGCCGTCTGTGGGAACATTTCAAGCTAAGGCGTGAGAAAAGTTCCATATTTAAATGGGTGGAGGACAAGATCCAACGAAGCAGACAAAGGAGAAAGGAGATTCTACTCCTCCTCCTCTTCCTCCGCCTCCGCCAGGGTTTCCCTTAAATCGAAATTTAGGGAAACGACCCGTGGATCATACACCAGAAGATATTCCCCCTCCAGGTTTTCCCTCAAATCGAAATCTAGGGAAACAGTTTGTAGATCATACGCCGGAGGATATCCCTCCTGCTCTGGAGGGAGATGTACCAGGCACCTCGGGAGCTTCCGGGAGTGGAATCAATAGGGATAACCCTAACGCTCAACCGGAACTCTTGACTGTCTCTCGAGATCAGTTGGATGAAATGATCGCACAATCAGTGGAAAGAATAATTGCTGCTCGAGGACTTCGCCCTCCCGAACCTACTCATAAGGGCACACGCCCAAATCCACCAGAGCAGGTCATTGACTCGGTTCCAGTCCCTTCCAGGAACGAGGATCCCCCTCGGAACCCAGAAGAAAAGGTACCTTCCCAGGCTGAAAGGAGCATCTTGGAGAGACCCCCTCGGAGGGATACGGAAAGAATCCTTGGGGACACCACCCTAGAGACAGGGACGGGAGAAAGCACGGACGACACGTATCAAGGAGCCGTCAGTGATCAGATACAGGCCTTGCGAAAGGAGATGAGGGATATGCAGAGACATATTACTGACAATGTAAGTAAACCCTCTTATACCACTGGATATCAATTTTCATCTAGCATTTTGCAAGATGAGTTGCTCTCTAATTTCAAATCTTTGAACTTTGAATATGATGGCACCACAGACTCGTACGAGCACCTGATGAGGTTTGAGAATGCTGCTCTATTACATCGATATGGAGAGGGCGTTAAGTGCAGAGTGTTCCTGACCACTCTGTCTAAGGCTGCACAGCAATGGTTCACTCAACTGGGACCAGACACTGTTCACTCGTGGTCTGAATTCAGAGAATTGTTCCTGCATCAATTCGCCAGCGCTAGGAGACAGCCTAGAGCTACCCTTACCTTATTTAACATGCGTCAGGGAGAGAATGAGAGCTTGAGGGCTTTCTTAAAAAGATTCAACCAAACAGCTCTGGAAGTACCTATAGCCTCCTCAGAGGTTAAGATTAACGCCCTCACCAACGGGTTAAGAGATGGGGATCTGTTCACATCTCTAGCCAAGAAGCCAGTTCGAACTTTTGATGAATTGTTAAGGAGGGCAGAAAAATACCTCACCCTGGAAGAGGTAAAAAAAGCCAAGCGCTCGGAGACCCGGACGATAGTGGGTAATGGAGAAAGGAGGAAAGAAATTCCGCTTAGGAGGCCAAGTCCAGAGAGACATCGGAGCTCCAGGAGGTTGGAAAGTGTAAGAAGAGAGGAAGCTGCACCCTGGAACCCCAGGAGAGGGGCAAAGAGATATACCCCCTTGAGGATAGAGCCAGCCGAAGTCCTAGAGGTGGCAGGGGATCATCCGGATATGAAATTCCCCTATTCAAGAAGCAGAGGTCCCCAAAATCCTAAGTCAAACAAATTCTGCAGGTTCCATAACGATTATGGCCACGATACCAACCAATGTTGGCATCTGAAGGATGAGATAGAGAGGATGATTCAGGCAGGTCACCTGAAAGAGTTTATTTTCAGAGACCGACAAGGCTCCAGGGGTCAGAAGAGAAAGGACCCTGAGGGGAAGCAGGAAAATGATAGAAGAGATCAGAGGAAGGGCAATGAGGAGCCACCACCCCCTCCCCAGAAGAGGGGAACTATCCACGTGATTATGGGAGGCCCCGCTGATGGGGATTCCTTCAGGCAGAGAAAGCAGAGCGTTCGGTCGCTGAAGAACGAGAGGAATGTAGAGCACCATGAGGTGGGAAAGATGGCAGAAGGCCCGGACATTCATTTCGGGCCAGAAGACGCAGGGGAACCCAGAGAGATTCATAATGACGCATTAGTCATTACTACGGATATAGCGGGATACGATGTAGCAAGAATTTTTGTGGATAATGGAAGCTCCGCTGACATCATGTTTTTGGAGTGCTTTAAAAAGATGGACCTAAATATAAAGCTTAGACCGGTGGAAACCGCTCTTTATGGATTCTCAGGGGGAGCTATTCAACCCCTCGGTTCAGCGTTACTGCAAGTAGGGTTAGGAGTTGCCCCTAACCGTCGAGTAAAAGTCATAGAATTCCTGATTGTAGATGTCCCATCTTCCTATAACGTAGTAATGGGAAGGCCAAGCTTGAATATTTTTCAGGCAGTGATCTCCACCTTCCACATGAAGATGAAGTTCCCTGCCTCGGGGGGTGTGGGAGAGATATGTGGTGATCAATATCAGGCAAGGAAGTGTTACGTGGAATCGGTCAAGATAGCAGACAGGGCTATATTCAGAGGAATGGAGAGATTTAAGGGCGAAGACCCTGAGCTGAAGAAACAGAAAGGGGGTGAGCTAGTGCAAGAGCAACCCAAGGCTAAGGCGGACGAAGAGTTAATGAGCATCGAGCTCTACCTAGGAAGAGAGGGATTTACAACCAGGATAGGTACGAATATGAACCCTGAGCTCCAGAGAAAGATGATACTCACCCTCCAGGAGAATGCAGACATCTTCGCATTCACGGCGACGGATATGACGGGTATCCCTCCAGAAATAGCAGTGCACCACCTGAATGTGGATCCCAAAGCTAGGCCCGTGAAACAGAAGTTGAGGAACTTCGGCAAAGAGAAGAACCTCATTGTAAAAGAGGAAATCGATAAATTGTTGAATGCAGGGCACGTGAAGAGAGTGCAGTTCCCTGAGTGGCTCTCGAATGCAGTGCTGGTATCTAAGGGAGCCGGCAAATGGAGGATGTGCATCGACTTCAGAGACTTGAACAAAGCTTGCCCTAAAGATCACTATCCCCTGCCTAGGATTGATCAATTGGTGGATGCCACGTCCGGGTTCGAATTGCTCAGCATGATGGATGCTTATCAGGGGTACCATCAAATCCAGTTGAACCCCCTCGATATACCCAAGGTATTCTTTATTGCAACGTGTGGTACTTTTGGTTATGTACGTATGCCGTTCGGACTAATAAATGCAGGAGCCACCTATCAAAGGATGGTAGACTCGGTTTTCCGAGGTCAAATAGGGAGAAATGTGGAGGTTTATGTAGACGACATGCTAGCTAAAAGCATCAAAGCAGAGGAACACATTGATGACCTGAAGGAAATATTTCAGGTAATTAGAGAGAACGGTATCAAACTTAACCCCGCTAAATGTTCCTTTGGAGTAGGTTCAGGGAAATTTCTCGGATATATGGTGACGCAAAGAGGAATAGAGGTTAACCCTGCCAAGGTGAAAGCGGTCCTTGACATGCAACCCCCTCGAAACCTGAAGGAATTGCAGACCTTGAATGGCAGAATCGCAGCCCTTAGCAGATTTATAGCAAAATCAGCAGAGAAGAGTCATCACTTCTTCAGAACATTAAGGAAGGGGTCAAGATTCGAATGGGACGAACAGTGTCAAAAGGCTTTTGAAGAATTGAAGCTCCATCTAGAGCAACTCCCGAAGTTAACCAAGCCCACTCAGGGAGATGTTCTACTCCTATACCTCTCAGTACGGGAACATTCTCTGAGTACTGCCTTGATAAAAGAGGAAGGTTCCACACAACAGCCCATATATTATGTGAGCAAGGTCATCCAAGGAGCGGAAGCAAGGTATTCAGAGGTGGAGAAGGCAGCCCTGGCAGTGGTGGTAACAGCTAGGAGATTACGCCCTTACTTCCTATCTTATAAAGTAATGGTGCGGACTAACTTCCCATTGAAGCAGACGCTAGGGAGAGCAGATTTATCAGGAAGAATGGTCAGGTGGGCAGTGGAATTGCAGGAGTATGATATAGACTATGAACCAAGGAGAGCCATCAAGGCTCAAGCCCTAGCAGATTTTATTCAAGAGTCTACCAGAGTGGGAGAAGAACAAGGATGGAAGGTATATGTGGATGGCTCAGCATCCGCCTTGGGATGTGGAGCAGGGATATTACTGATTGACCCTGAGGGTCAAGAAGTGCAGGTGGCTGTTAAATTCCGATTTTCAACCTCAAACAATGGTGCAGAGTATGAGGCCCTGATTAGAGGAGCTAGCATGGCTGCAGAGTTAGGGGCACAGAAGGTCACCATGTACTCCGATTCGCAGCTGATAGTACAGCAGGTCATGGGGGAGTACCTCGCCAAAGATGAGAGAATGATCACCTACCTAGAAGAGGTAAAGAAGTTAAAAAATAAATTCCATACTTTTGAAGTGGTACAAGTACCAAGAGAAGAGAATATGAAAGCAGATGGACTGTCTAGACTGGCTAGTTCCACTGAATTCGAGGGAGACGGAAAGGTAACCCTGTTGGTGGCAGATCAAGTAGCTACGGAAACCCTGATCGGAGAGATAACAGCAGGGGATGATTGGAGGAAAGAAATATGGGAAGAATTGAACAGGGGTCCAGTAACCCCAATGTCCAGAGAGGCCAAAGCGTGGAGAAGGAAGTATTGCATCCTAGGAGGCCAATTGTACAAAAGGTCCTTCACTCAACCTTATTTGAAATGTCTTTCAAGAAGAGAAGCAGAGCTAGTGATCAAGGACATCCATGAAGGTTGTGCATCCAACCATGAGGGTTACCAGACCATGGTGAAGAAAGTATTTAGGGCAGGTTTTTACTGGCCTAACATAATCAGAGATGCTAGAGAATATGTGAAGAAATGTGAGAAGTGTCAGAAGAATGGACCCTTGATACGAATACCTGCAGAAGAAATGGGGGCTATGTACTCGCCCTGTCCCTTCGCCAAATGGGGAATAGATCTGGTGGGACCCTTCCCCTTGGCACAAGGAGGGAGAAATTTTTTGATAGTAGCCGTGGATTATTTCAGTAAATGGGTAGAGGCTGTGCCCTTAGCCAAAATCGAAGAAGACAATGTAATTCTTTTCCTTGCTAGACATATTTGTTGCAGGTTTGGAGTACCCAGAATCTTGGTTTCCGACAACGGAACGCAATTCAATGGAGAGAAAGTAAGGAGATGGTGCGAGAGATGGAACATTACACAGAGGTTTACTTCAGTAGCCCATCCACAAGCTAATGGGCAGGTGGAAGTTACAAACAGAATCTTAGTGGATGGTATTCGGACGCGATTGGAAGAGGTAGGAGGAAAATGGGTGAAGGAGTTAGACAATGTTCTCTGGTCCTACAGGACCAGCCCTAAGACAGCTACGGGCGAATCTCCCTTCTACTTGGTATATGGGGCAGCGGCAGTGATACCTCCTGAAGCCAGACTCAAATCGCACCGGATCACCTATTTTGAAGAAAAAAGAAATGAAGAATTGATGAGAGAGGCGCTAGACCTAGTAGATGAAGAGAGGGAGATGGCAAGATTAAAAGCAGAGAGGTACAAGAGTCGGATCAAGGCAGCATATGATCGCAGGGTAATCCCTCGTTCCTTTAAAGTCGGAGATTTAGTCCTTCGGAGAGCAGATGCCTTGAAGAACACTGGGAAGATGGAACCCAATTGGGAAGGTCCGTACAGGGTGATACAGGTACTAAAAGGCGGAGCATACAAGCTCCAAGACATGACAGGGAAAGAGATACTAAGGCCATGGAACGTGTGCCACTTGAAGAGGTTTTATGTTTGAGGAAGGTGTTATTCCCCTACTTCCTCTCTCTTTATGAACACTTTTGAATGTTTATTTCTTATTCGAATAATTGCTTCACCGGCACTCTTTTTCCCTCTACGTGGGTTTCCCTTTGGGGTTTTACCACGGAGAGGTTTTTAATGAGGCCGGCATAGGTTCCCCTTATCTGCCTATGTTGATAAACACTTTTGATCAATGGAGCACCAGTTTTGATAAAATTTCAGCTAAATGCATGTTAATACTATGATGAGATGACTCTTGTATGCCGATTTTATGTTGAAATATTTCTCATATGTTAATACCGCGACAAGATAACTGTGGAGGACCTGCATAATGAATGCTGAAATAACGAACACGTTTTGGAAATTAAAACATAACATGATAGAGACATTGCAAGATAGAGAAATTTACACCAACTCATAAATGCCCGAATAGAGAATACCTAGGAAAAATTCCTAAAGTTTCTATTCACGACAGCCTCTAAAGCTAGGGGGAGTAGGGGATACAGCAGCGGAAAACATGATTAACTCGTCGATAAAACCTATCCCTAGCGACTCTCAAAACTCTTACGAGTATAAACAAACTCTTATGAGTATAAACCAACTCTTACGAGTATAAACCAACTCTTACGAGTATAAACTAACTCTTACGAGTATAAACCAACTCTTACGAGTATAAACCAACTCTTACGAGTATAAACAACTCTTACGAGTATAAACTAACTCTTACGAGTATAAATCAACTCTTACGAGTATAAACTAACTCTTACGAGTATATACCAACTCTTACGAGTATAAACTAACTCTTACGAGTATAAACTAACTCTTACGAGTATAAACTAACTCTTACGAGTATAAACCAACTCTTACGAGTATAAACTAACTCTTACGAGTATAAACAACTCTTACGAGTATAAACTAACTCTTACGAGTATAAACCAACTCTTACGAGTATAAATCAACTCTTACGAGTATAAACTAACTCTTACGAGTATATACCAACTCTTACGAGTATAAACTAACTCTTACGAGTATAAACTAACTCTTACGAGTATAAACTAACTCTTACGAGTATAAACTAACTCTTACGAGTATAAACAACTCTTACGAGTATAAACAACTCTTACGAGTATAAACCAACTCTTACGAGTATAAACTAACTCTTACGAGTATAAACAACTCTTACGAGTATAAACTAACTCTTACGAGTATAAACAACTTAAGGGAGAGTATAATCCCTACAAATTCTAACTTTTGGGAGAGTATAATCCCTAAACATTCTAAACTTCAGGGAGAGTATAATCCCTAAGAACTCTTACGAGTATAAACCAACTCTTACGAGTATAAACCAACTCTTACTAGTATAAACCAACTCTTACGAGTATAAACTAACTCTTACGAGTATAAACAACTCTTACGAGTATAAACTAACTCTTACGAGTATAAACAACTCTTACGAGTATAAACCAACTCTTACGAGTATAAACTAACTCTTACGAGTATAAACAACTCTTACGAGTATAAACTAACTCTTACGAGTATAAACAACTTAAGGGAGAGTATAATCCCTACAAATTCTAACTTTTGGGAGAGTATAATCCCTAAACATTCTAAACTTCAGGAAGAGTATAATCCCTAAGAACTCTTACGAGTATAAACCAACTCTTACGAGTATAAACCAACTCTTACGAGTATAAACCAACTCTTACGAGTATAAACAACTCTTACGAGTATAAACAACTCTCACGAGTATAAACAACTTAAGGGAGAGTATAATCCCTACGAATTATGACCTAGGGGAGAGGATAATCCCTAAAACTCTAGTGTTAAGAGAAAGACTGGAAACATTAGCAAATCACCAAGTAAGTACAGGGATATCAACCCTATCTCCTCATTAAGGTTCCTCTAGGAGCTTTAGAGCCTTTACGTGTCAAGAAAACGCTGAAAACATGCTAGATTCATAAGCAAGACGGATATTACGTTACACATCTAATAACATAGTCAGAGATATATATATATATGCATGCCAAGTGATAAATGTGCAGGTACGATATTAAGCGGAAGAAAAGCAGAAATATTCAAGACTTAAGGCACCATGCCTAAGCCCCCCACAGAAAAACCCCGGAGTGTGGAGTCTCCGGAAAATACCAAAAGGAGGCCTTAAAGGCCTTAACAAAATAAAAAGTGTTTTAATAGTACCAAAGTGTTATCAGAGAATCAAAGTTATGAAGAGAGGGTAACATCATTCTTCCCCTCGGAACCTTCTCCTGCCTCCTCAGCTCGCCCACTGGAATCGCCTCCCTCTGCCTTTTCCATCAAAGCACCTGCTGCCACGGTAGCCACTGGAGTGGGGTTTTCCACATGGATAGGGAAAGCCATATCCTTCGTCGGCGTAAGATCATCTAATTTCAGGGAAGCATCCTTCAGCTCCAAGATCGCCTTCCTCATCCCAGGTAACCACCAGGGAGTATTGATGTCTTCTTTAGCATCTCCAGGGAACTTAGGGGGAGTGTCCAGTTCATCTACCGGAGGGCACGGGTATACTGACCATTAAATCCCGGAGCGGAATGTTCAGCCACAGCGTTGGAAAATCCATGATCAATGAAATGTGGGATATATGCGCCCATCGCTCCCAAAAAGCTGCTACTCTGAAGAAAGGCCTCCAGCCACTCCTGATGCAAGGTACCTAGAAATTTTTGACCTGCGGCAGAGGTAAATAGGGAGTCTATGCACAATTTCATACCAGCTTGAGGAAGAGTAACTTCCAGTTGTTCTACCCGTTTACCAAATTCTTTCTTCAGCGAAGAAATCTCCCCTGAAAGCGTCGTCTGGAGTACTTTACACCTTTGATTAGCGTCATGTAACTCTGCTTCGAGAATATCCCTCTTCACCCTCTCCAACTCTACCTGGCTGTGGAGGTCATCCACCAGTTGGAGGGACTGAAGGGCTCGTTCAGACACATTGGAGAACAGGAGGCCAAACTACACAATGAATTATCTAAAGAAGTAAGACAAGTACGCTCTTTCTTATTAAAACTACTTAGAAATATATTTGCACGAAGAGAATACCTGGGTAAAGCTGTGAGCAGCATGCACAACCCGCTCTCCGAAAGACAGAGCATTGAGGGCCTCAGTGGCAGGAGTCGGAGTGTAACGCTCTATGAAAGCCAAGAGATGGTCGACATTAATCTCATCCGGAGCATCGGAAGCAACATTAGGCAGAGAGGATTTGGTCTTGGACTTCTTCTTCTTGGAAGCATCGGAGACAGGAGGCAACGTAGAAACCATGGCTTTCTCGGTAGAGGAACGGGTACGCTTAGCAACAGACCCAGCAGCAGGTTTCACAGGGGAAGGAGGAATTTGAGCCTTCGAAGAACTTTAAGGGGCAGGAGACTTATTAACCATTGAGAGAGGGGCAGCATCACGCGAAATCTGAGTTAACCAACTCATAGCTGCACAAAGAAATATGAAACGACATTAAATAAACAAGACATCTCCAATTTGGAAGACACTACTCAGAAAAGGAAATGGTATTACCATCATCAGGACCTAAAGGGTAATCAGAGCGACCAAAACCAAAATGAGAGAGAGCTCTAGGATTTTTACAGATACCCATTACATCAAAAAAGCCATGGACAGAGACATGATCGTTTAAATGGTTCATCACATCCAGGTTTAAAGAAGAACAAATCGAAAGAGGAGGACGGGGTACCCCAGGATTTTCATAAATCCATCCCTCATGAGGAAATTCCCAAGGAAGAGGATTTGTAACAAAGAAATAGTAGTCTTTCCAATCCTGGACCCCTTTATGGAGCTTTTCCATGAACTTGTTGGTCCGGGAGGTACGACCACTAGCATAAAAGAACCCGTCCGCAAACTTGCATACATATTGGGTTAAGAAGAGTTGTGCTGAAGGTTCTCCACCATTCTCCTTCATCAAAATGTAAAACCCTAACATTGCACGAATAGCATTGGGGGTAAACTAATTCAGAGGTATGCGGAGGTAAGTGGAAATTTCGGAGAAGTAAGGATGAATTGGAAAACGGAGGTCCGCTTTCAGTTGAGCCTCCCAGAAGGCTAGAGTGTTGGGGCCTGGAAAGTTTGGGCGTTCCTTCCTATGGGCTGCCCTAACTATGTAATCGGGAGGAAAGATTCCCGAGCGAAGAAAGGCGGCGACGCGATCGGGAAGGAGTAGGGAAGAACCGGAGATCTTATTTTTTTAAGTACGGTCAGTTACAGGAAATATGGAAAGTGAGTTGGACGTCGAACTCTCCATAGATATGGAGTCCGACGAGATTCGAGTGGAAGACGACATGAGAGGTTACAGTAAAAGGAAAAAATGAAGAAGAAGAGATACCTGAAGCAAGGTCGGTTTTGAAGGTGATGAACTGGTTGATAGACGTGCTTGAAGAAGTTAATTGTAGAAGTAAAAATGAGAGTGAAAAGGAGTGGATAGGTTTGAAAGGAAGAGAAAAGAGGGCTTTCGGCGGAATAAATGTAAATTTTGAAATAATTACGCTGGAGAGAGAGAAGTGAGAAGACCGAGGAGAATTAAATGCCCCCCCCCCCCCAATCGAAAGGCGCGTGAAGGGAAAACGGCGGCCTGATGTTGGGTTAGGAATGAACGCGTGGCTACGGGATTCGAGGGCAAAGTTGCGTGGGGAAGTGCAAAAGACCTGACGCCTTCCAGAGGTAATTATTGCAAAGGGAATCAAATCAATAAAATATTTCTTTGGTATTTATCTCAGTGTTATTGTTTTCCTACTCTCCTAAAAATTATTCCTTTTATGAGAGTAGGGGGGAGTGGTTGATGTAGATAAATATGTCGCTTTCTGAGAAGTCGACACGTGGAAACGGGATAAATTATGATAGTTGTGATTAGGTCAATGCGTCGAAGAAACAGGATTAATACACCCTTAGGCTTAAGTAGGGAAATTAGGGGGATCAGGGTGATTGGGCCTTTGGCCCATATTTGAAGAGATTAATAGCCCTTGGGTTTGAAGCGGTCCGTCCCAAAGATGGAACGAATAGTCCATCTTTCTTAGCCAAGTCAAATGAATAAGTTCAAACCCACGAAAGTAGGAGCCGATAAGCTGAAGAACCAAGTCTTCAGGGAGAGAGGCCGAGTCCTTAGGGATTTGAGGCCGGATTTACGGGGATGGGCCGAGAATATAGGGAGAAGAAGTCTTCCCCTCCCCGCAGAGAGGGGCCAGGTATATAAACAAGGTTGTTTCCATATTATTGGTTAAGTTCTTTAACAAATACATACGTCTTGACAGAATACATACGTTCTACATACTTTACGTACTTTTATACAAAATATACACACTTTCATAAGAATTACACACTGATTTGAAGAGAAACTTTACTATATTCGCCGGAATTTCCCTAGATATACAGGGGAATTCCTCTTTGATTTCGCCTACGATCGAATCTGACTTGAGCGTCGGAGCTTCTACGCCGGAGCCCCCCTCCGGCGTACTTTTGCAGGTTATTTTCGGATTCCCGAGGAGATTTACTCGAAGATTGTCAAGGATTCAACGAGAAATTGGACTCGTGATTAATAGTGCTCGTAAGAGAACGATCTATATCCGTAAGCGTTCTTTTTCGACGCATCAGATACATAAATTAAAAAAATGGGATTGAAACACACTTAATATTTTGCACATACGTGGTGCATGTTGAACGTTTCACAATCTGCATATTTTAGTTATATTAGTAATCATCTTCTACTCCTACTCCTTATCCAGATGCACGTGCTATGAAAGATTGAGTTATTTTAAATAAATAAATGAATAATATGTTTGATAATAATAATACACAAATTACTGACAAAGATTAAAATATCGTGGAGATATATCACAAATTTGAATATTTAGATCTAATGTATTTTTCTCGAGTATTTGATACAATTGTAATGTAAAATATATCTCAAGATATCACAAAATTTTTAAAAAAAAAATCACATTTTTCTATATGTAATAAAATTGTTGTACGTTGTTTCCCGTGATTGTTTTCTTGTTGCTGCAATTGCAATTGTGGGAAATATATTTCCAATTCCATATAATCTTCAAAACAAGGGAGATTAAAATAATTTAACCTGTGGGATTCCTAAATCTTCAAAACAATTTAACCTGCAGGATTGCCAACTCCATAATCTTTTAAACCAACCAGTACTTCTAACTTTGCAGGGTACAATTATTAGTTTTTCAATGATATATTTGTGTATAAAATTGCATAAATTCATCGCAAGCAACATTCAGTTATTTTCAGTTTCAAGGTGTGAAATGGAATGATGATCTCTTTCAAGAACTTTAATTATATTAATTTTAATTATTTACTTTCAAAATTGAGACTACTAATTCAATTGCATTTATTAAATTTTTTCTCTCTCTGTACATGTGCAAATATATACAATTAGAAATATTATATGTGTAAATATACATATACAATTATATTATAATAATCTCTAAAATTGAAAGAAAATATGAAGGTTGCAATATTATCTATATTTTCATATGTGATAACAAATCAAAATACTGTAATAATAAAAATAAAAAGCGCAGAACACTTTTCATCTTACATATAAATGAAAAAAACAGGAGTGGGAATCACACTTGAATTAAAATGCAATGAAACCTACAAATTATTTGACACGACACTTGAAATTAATTGACACACACTTCCAACTGCATTGTCACATTAAATAAAGAAAATGTTAAACATCCACATGGTGGTAGGGGCAGCTCAATTAAGTATTTCAAATCCCCAATTACGCATCCTCATGGCCGACTGCAATTCCCCTAATCCAACCTCGGAACACGAAAACACAAACTTCTCCGCTATCATTCGCTCACGTGACACCACGTTCCTCACGTGCCACCACCGCCACCCTCCTCCGCCCTCCGTCAGCTCACACGCCACCGCCTCCCCTGTGTTATAAACGAACACAATATTCCCCGCCACTCGGATGTTTATAGAATTAGAATTATCAGAATCACTCCTCAATCTGCTTACAAACTCTCGAGGCATTTCTCCAATTTCTTCACGTGCGTAATCAGCCTCTTCCGTAATTCTCCAAAATATTACTCTCTCCGCACAAACCCCTGCCAAAATCAGCCCCAATTTGATGGACCATCCGATATGGTAACCGCTAACGGGTTGATCCGATTTCAAAACAAATGGCCCGGCCCACGACCCGGATACCGGGTCAAAAGAGTAAGTTACCCCGGATTGGATTTCGGTGAGGATGAGTTTGTGATTGGTGGCGGCGACAGAGAGCCAGGACGCCGCTGCCGAGTCTTTCAAATTAGGGGGCATTGACTCGCACGTGCACCAGGTGGCTGAAGCACGTGTGCGGAGATTGTAGACTTCAACAGCTAAGGGGTCATCTTCGAAGTAACAAGCGGCGCCTGCGATGATAACGGAATCCCCGACACGTGCGACGAGGGGATCCGTGCGCCAGACGCAAGGCGGGGGGAGAGTGTGCCAGTGGGCGTTCAAGGGGTCAGAGGAGAAGGAGAAATTAGCGGGAGAGAGCATGTAGAGGAAACTGGAGTGCGAGGATTTGATGGCGGAGATGTAGTTGATGGAGGGGCGGCGTATTCTGATCCAAATATTGGATCGTGGATCGAAGGCGTACGATGTGGTTGCGTGGGGGAAGCGAGTGGCTTGCGTGTGGAGGAGCAGCCACGGCTTCAGCGGGTTGCGGTGGCGGAGGGAGCTGGACACGGCGTCGCGCCACAACTTGGACACGCGTGAGGAGGAGGCCAAGTCCACCGCTGGAACATTCGAGAAGATGCTTTCTAACAAGTCCACATTCATTTCCCCTTCTCCTTCTTCTGCATCCGCCATCGTCACTTTATTATTTACTGTATTTTTTTCTGGAACGTTTTTGTGTGTATATATTTATTTGCAGGCAATGGATTGGATATATATATATAGAGCCTAAAATTAATTTTGAGGAGAATAGTCGCTGTCGGATTCTATTTCTAGTCTCATTTTTTTTTCACGTTAAATTAGTGTCTCTATATTTTCTTTTCTTTTCTTTTCTAGCACGTCCATATTAATTAATCTTAATAAGTCTCTATGTTTTCCATTTTCCAACAAATAAAATTACTCTAATAAGTGGGTCCCTTCTTTTCTTTTCCAACAAATAAAATTACTCTTATAAGTGGCCGGGGTCCTTTGTTTTCTTTTGCAACAAATAAAATTACGCTTATAAGGGCATGTTTGATAGCATAGACGGATTATCTAAGATTAGGATGATAACTAAATTTTATAAATTTTAAAGCATTATCTACCCTTAATCTAAGTTATTAAACAACCAATAAAAATGATATATAGTTAATCTAGGTTTAATCTAAGCTATCAAACATGGCCTAAGGGTCCTTTGTTTCTTTTCCAAAAAATAAATTTACTCATATTTTTAATAATTGTTAATTAATTGCATTTTTTATTTACTCTTAGAATCATTAAAATATTTAAATATAATATTATTTTAAGGATAAATAAACATTCTAAAAATATATTGTAGTAAAGAATTCATTATTTTTACTCTTGAGTATAGTAACAAGGGCAATTCTTACGGTAGTTAAATTTTACAAAGTGACTACATAGTCACTTTGTCGAATCGCGCAATGTGGCGTCGTAAACGTCGTAACAACCTGTTATACATGTTTAATTTATTTTTATCATTATTTAAATTGTATTTTGTTATTTACTATATTACCCTTCTTTTATTTAAATTATTTATAAGAAAGTTTAATTTATAAAAAATAATAAAATTACTATCCTACCCTTTTAATACAAATATTAATAAAATTACTATCCTACCCTTTTAATACAAATATTATAATTTTAAATTTAAAAAATGAAATAAACAAATTCCAGAATAATACATTACTTTCTTCTCCACGGCCACATCGCGTTTTATGTTTCTAAGACTTGAAATTGAAATTAGGGTTCCTTTCTCCCAACTCCATTGTTCATAAATTGTGAATGAATTGGAATCGTTTATTTCTCCCCCAATTCCAACGTTCCTAAGTTGCAAAGTGAATTCGATTATCGAAGTAATAATGTGGTTATCTCACTGTTGGTGATTCCTCGCTTAATTCCCGATTTTCGCTGACGGTCGTTGACTCCAAGAAGGCGGACGGAGATATTTGCCGACGGCCGCTCACGCCAAGAAAATCGAAAATACTAACCTGGTTTTTAAAATCAGTGCGGCTGGCAGGCGCGGAGGCGGATGAAAGCAGAAGGCAGGAAAAAAACAATTGAAAACGCATGTTAGGTTTTGATGATTTTAATTCCATTAAATTATAATTTGATTTGTTTTTTATTAATTAATTGATTTGATTTATTCTTTTGTTATTAATAACATAAGGGTAAATATGTAATTTTAACATTACATATTTTAATTACATTAACAAAAATATAATAAATTATTTTATTGTATAAGGATAAAAATGTAATTTTACAATAATATATTTTAATTAATTTAATTCAATAGTAAATACAAATTTATGATACATTCCGACAATACCTACCGTAAAATTTACAAAAGGTAACAGATCATCAAATTTAAACCTTTAGATTAGATTTTTAATGACTTATATTAACTAACTAAGATAGTCATTACGACACGTTACGACACCCTGACTACATGTAGAAGGTCCCTATTAAAAAGCCAATTACTTAAGAGTAATGTGTAAATTTAAAACAATGCTGATTTTGAATTGGAGGGAATAAATTTAAACACTGATTTTGTTTAATTTTATTATTCTTACCCTTTTTTTTCAGCCAAATTTCATTATGCTCATTATTAATTTATCTACATTATTTTATTTTTACTTTCAATCAACACTTATTTATGTAAATGGTCATTCATTTTATTTATAAATGAATCTCAAAATATTCCATCATGTTTTAAATTTATCTACATTATACGTAAATTAATTATTTCATACGTTCTGTGATTATTTGTGCATTCCAAATATAAAAACAGTACACAGTATTATTTTAATTTTAAAATTACACTCTTTTTTTATCCACATTATACTTTACCTCTCACTATATTTTTTTAAAATACCTCTAATTTATTTAGCATTACACATTACTAAAATATTTTTTCTTAATTTACGTGTCACACTATATTAAAAGATAATCCTCAAACAAAAAAAGTAATATACAATATTAAGGAGAGTGTATTCAATTGAGATTCTATTGAATTTTTTTGGATTTTAAAAAATACGTAGATTTATAAAATTCGTAGAGTCCATACAGAGTTTGACTGACTTTTTTTATTGATTTACATGGATTTTTATAGACTTAATAGGATTTTGAAATATTTTTTTTTATTGATTTACATAGATTTTCATAAACTTATGCAAAGAGTTAATTTAAAAAAAAATTTAAATTAATATTATATATATATTATATAAAATATTTTACCAATAAAAAAAATATATATAAAATTTATTTTACCAACAATATATATATAAAAAGTATATATTTTACCAATAAAATAAAATAAAAAAAATATATATATATATATAATTTATATATTAATTAGGGGCGGGACGGATACCCGCGAGTCGGGAATAAGATCCAAACCCGACTCATACTCAATACGAATAAGATCCAAACCCGACTCATACTCAATACGGGTCGAATCTGACCTGATCCAAATCTCGCGGGTGGGGTGGGTACCCGCGGGTCGGGTCAATATTGTCATTCCTCTCCTTCTGATCTTGAGTTTTCAGAGTTCTCTGAGAGAATCCGTTGAAATCTCTTGTTTTTAGAAGAGATTTTGGATAGTGCAATTTATTTATATTTTTGGAGGAGAATCCAACAAAATCCATATAGAGTATTAAAATTCATAAACTGTTGAATACCTAAAATTTTTAAAGACTTTTTAAAATTCGAATTGAATACCTCAAAATTTTAAAAGACTTTTTAAAATTCGAATTACCCCCAAAACTTTAAAAGTCCAAAAAAATCCTATAATACACCCTCCTAAAACATGTGATCGGAAAATGAGTATATTATGAATTTGGAGAGTGTATAAAAATATCCACTCTGATATAAAAAAGCATAATACTGTAATAATGTTTGTTTTTCACCACCTGTCCACTTGTAGAAAGGGACAGAATAGCCTTTCGCTCAAGGGGGCCAAGCTACACGACTACACCCACTCAGACACACACACGGTATACTTTTCCAATTTGACAATTATTTGCCCCACTTTTTTATTACTCCGTACTTCTTTTCACAATTACATTTATATATTTTAAAATGTCATTATTTTTACCCTTAATTCAATCATTTACTTTAAAAAAGTTTTAATTTTTTTTTTATTAACTTAACCATCACAATATTTATATATTTACACGTCATTATTTTTACCCTTAATTCAATCATTTACTTTACTTTATTCATAAACGTTTATAAAATTACCACTTAACATTCCACTAATTACACAATTTTTTTTAGTTTATATACCCATAAAGTGATGCAAACATTTTTTGAACGGAAGGAGTATTAAAATATAACATTTTTTTAAATTAAGTAAAATTAATTTAATAAATTACAGTATTTTATACTCCGTAGTAATCATTTTATTTTAAAAATCGTCTCAAAATAATTTTATTTTTTAATTATTTTAATTGTAAAATTAATCTCAAAAGTATGTTTAATATGTTTGAGACTATTATTGATAAAAAGAGAATCACTTTTGTATTACTCTAGTATTTTTTTTAACAATATTTTATAATTAACTCATGTAATAAAAACTATATAAATAAATAAAAACTTAACCCCTTAAAAAAAAAATTGATGAAAAAAATATAATGGATAGTTTAATTTGTTAATTTCTTTAATTTTACATTAAACAAAAAATACACAAATAATGTACTAAAAGGCTGTGATACAAATTTTATGTAATATATATACCGATATATATATACTCAGTCCCTTAACAAAATTTTGTAATACGAACTTTTCATATCGAAATTTCAACACGTACACCTGGATTCATTTACAATAGTAACAATACTATTAAGTAGTAGTAATATTTTGAAACTTTACCGAAATATCCGAATTTATTTTCAATGTATACAGAAAATTTTAATTTATATACCGATATCATACAAAATAATTTTTTGGTATAATACTATACTGTACCAAAATATCCGACATTTTCAATATTTATTGGGGTAATTGCAATAAATCGATTTTTCCAGTAAATACTTGCATGCAATTCCCAAAAGTCTAGATTGTTTTAGTAATATATGGTTAGTATTGTAGGTCTAGTTTATTCCAACTTGCTCCAAATTAATTAAGGTAATTACGGGGATATATCTCTTGTTCTAGATGGATAAAATAGATCTATAAATAAACGGTTGTAGTGACTCGTGGGAAATGCTAGCTATTCTTCCTCTGATATTTATATGGGGCCAAAATCAATATTCCATAATATTACATCTTTGGAAAAAGAAGAATATATATAAATTTGTTTGACTAATTAATTTATTTTAAATTTATCGATCACAGACTTAATTAAGCTTGAGATCAAAATTAAGTGTACGTGCTCTTGTGAGCTGAGTTTTATTGCATGCATGATCCAAATTTACAAATGTGAACGGTGAGATGACAAAATATATACTATTAATTGAATCCAGAAAAATAAAATTATTCATTGATATATTAATTTTATGACGTACTGCAGTTGGGAACTTAATTTTTTTTTTTTTTTTGATTACAAGTTAAATACCCATCCCTTTTCCCCTCCCCATGACTCGAACCCAGGACCTAAGGCCTAGGTAGTGGTGCTCTAACCACTTGAGCTATCCCACTTTGTCGCAGTTGGGAACTTAATGGGTTAGAGATAATATGGATAAGTTTGATAAACCACCCATGGTTTTCTGTCCACTCCTCTTCAATCTAGATAATATATAGTACTAATAGAAAATGAGACAAATCAATTGTCATAAATATTGAAGGCAGCTGCTGTTTTATTTTTTCTGAAAAATCAATTGTATAGGATTCTAACGTAGTTTTTTCCCTCTGATATTTTTATGTATGAAAACTTGAAAAAATAATGACACAAGTTTTAAGGTGTAATATTAAAATGTTTGAAGGTGATAGTTAAAAATAAATGAGTTGTTTTATTTATTTTTTTAGGGAAATAAGTCAAACCGTTTCGACAAATATTAAATTGAGTGAGGTACAAATATATAATATAATATCTTCTAAAACTAGAGCGGACCCAAAATTTTAAATTTAGGGTATAATTGGTAGATAATTTATAAATATTTATACATGAAAACAATATCTATTTAATTAAAATGCATCAATCAAATTAAATATGTAAATAAATAAAATATTGCACACAATTAGATTTACAAATTAAAAATTAAGTGAGGTTCATATTTTGGAAGCTGTCTATTACCGTACATTATTATCGAAAATTCATAAAAACTAGTAGTCATTGTAAATGAGAGTGGTCAAACAATATGATATAATTGATTATCCATACTAATTCATATATTTTAAAAGCTATTTATTACACCATCGCACTACTACGTTGAATCAAAAGCAAGTGAATTGAGTGGGTGTTTGCAAGCACTACTATGTGCTTAAAAACACTTCTTTTTTAAATACAATCACTTTTAAAGTGTTTGCAAACACAAGTAAGTGATTAAATTAATTACTTAAAAGTTGTTTTGGTGAAGCACTCTTTCTCATGCTTCTAACAACTTCTAAGTGTTTCTAATCATTACACTAACTAATTTTACAATTTTGCCCTCACAATTTAAATAATATTTTATTCTTACCCATTATTTATTTAAATGTAATAAAAGTGTTTTTTGTAAAATTATAAAAAAGTGATTGATTTGACATACATCACAACATATAAAAAATTGATTAGAAGTGATTAATTTTAAAACACTACATACTTTCAATTTTACTATAAAAATCAATTTTAATCACTTTGAATCAATCACTCTTACTTGCAAACACACCCTGAATAATTTGATTTTAGTGTCCATTAACTTTTGACTATAATACGTGATATTCGATCGATACGCTGACCTATTTTACTAACTCTATTTTCATATTTCAGTTTGTTAAATGTTAAAGGTGTTAACTGTTTAAATTGCACATATATATGCACTTGACACACTGTCGGACAAATCAAAATTTATTAATTACGGAGTACTATATAAAAAAAATATAACAATGCAATATTTTTCTATTTTAAGAAAGAAATAAAAATTTGGTGGGTGAAAACTGGGTCAAATGAATTTGCTCAAAAATTCACACAAAAGGTAAACAGAAAAACTCGCTTCTAAATCTGTGTTATTATAAAAGAAAATGTGTGTTACGGTGAAATCAGTAACATGTTACTTGTTTTTTTACAATAATACATATTTGTCCTTATAGTAACACATGCCTGAAACGAGTTTTTCTGATTGTCTTGCGCGATTTTTTAGGGGATCCATTTACTCGAGTTCGACCTGATTTTGATCGGTTAGTTTTTTTTTTTATCTCCTTTTTAATTTGTACTAATATGGAAGGTGAAATATTGTATATAAGCTTTGTCTATAAATAATACGGAGTACTAGGTACTACCAAGTTGGCCAACAATAAAAATAAAAAATTACTTAAGTTGGGTAGTGTTTATAAATTCAACAAACTGCTTTTCAGAATCACTTATTTTCAAAGCTCCCTCTTATAACTTTTGTATAAAAAATGATTGTGAAAACTATTAGTTGAATTTTAACATTCGGTTGGTGAGACCGCAGTTCACCTTTTAACATTAAGTAAAAGTACATGTGGTGTCATGTGTATATATAATGTGGATGAGATTGAATCGTCGTGCAGTGCCAGTTCGTTTGGATAACGACTTATCTAATTATCGGATGGCAACTTATGTAATTAAATCTGTACCACAATTAATTAGTGAATGCCAGTCTAGTTTGCTGTTTTTTTTTGATCGGTAAAGAAAGGATTTTTATTGAAACCAAAAACCACGTGGTGTACATGAGAAACAGAGTATAGGAATTAAAACTGAGAAAACTAGAGACTTTGTAATCTGTGTTGAGTCCTCCACTTTCGTTTGCTGAACTCGACGCCTAGATGCATGTCTAATGATGGCATCGGTTTCAGCAGCCAATTCCTGAAAACTAGAGCGTCTCCTCCTCCGTGTTGAGTATCTTTCTTCGCCTCGAAGGGTGCAATACTCCTCCACAGGAGGCTGAAGTCGTCTCCTCTCATCTATTGCCGGCCGGCCTCCCAAGATCATGTACGCTGATTTCGTATTGTATCTTCCACTCGAGCTCATCCTCCGTCCTGCCTGGGTATTCTCTGATATCGGGCACCTGGCCTGCTCACAAGAGATATCAAGTTGTTAAGGCTGTCAGTTTCTCTATCTAATAAATCTCTACACCATTCCCATCGCCATATCCATTTGCCTTCTACCCAGTTACCCATATCACTAATGCAGCTGCTCTCATTAACATTTAATCTAAATAATCTTGGAAACATATCCTTAAGTGACTTCCCTGCTGTTTAGTGTGCAACTATTTACAGGCAATGGAAATATATGTAGAGAGTACGTAATGGATCTAACTTTAATTTATTTTGAGAAGAATTGTCAATATTTGATTAATTAATTGATTTAGATATTATGATTCCACCACGTTGTTTTCACTGTCAACAATTAAAAATTAGTAAAATATAATAATAATATCCACTCAAATATATGGAGTATAATAATAATGACCTCGATCTTGCAGATATAATATGTTGTTCAATTTAGGTCGAATTTAATTAAGAGCATGTGCAACTGTACTCTATTTTACAGAATTGAAATAGAGTTTTGAACAAGTTCACTCTATTTTATTAATATTTACAGTTTTATATTAATAATTAGAGTTAAATGATTATAATTTTATTATTATACTAATTTATAATATGAATTTAGTTGTGTAGTTTAATTTTTTATTTATTTTGATAACATAAATTACAATATACATTACATATTAAATATGAAATACATGACTATATTTCACCTAAAACGGGCATGCATGCATTACCTAACTACATATAACCAGTGACGGAGCCAGGATTTTTAAGTCGGGGGGCCCAAAAAATAACACTAAAAAAAAATTAAAAAGTGAAAATTTAAAATAAGCTCATGAAGTACTACTAATATTTATATAATAAAAATGATAAATTTAATTACATTAACATCTAAAAATAACATAAAGCATGAATATTAATTAATAACTATAATTTAAGTTACATAAATAAATAATTATTTCTCCTATCACATGATGTCACAAAATTCACAATCCAATAAATTTTTGCTCTATAATTATAGAAAATAGAGTAACAACAAGGTGTATATATATTCTTGATCTTTAAATATGAAGAATCCTACAAATTTAAAATTCAACAAGGAGACAAAAGATTAGAAATAAATTTAATTATAAACTAATTAAAACAATAAATAATATATATAATTAAATTAATAATATAAAAAATTATTACCTTGGAGGAGTGGAGGAGTTGAGGATTATAATATATAAACGCCGTGAATGAAAGAAGGGAAATATGTTGAGAATTTTATAATGAAAATTGCGTGTACAGTATTGGGCCAGAGAAAATAGGGCACATATTACCATATATTTAATTTTTAATTATTTAAATATATATATGTGTAAAATTACTAAAATACCCTTGATTTTTTTACAAAATTGGTGGGGGGCCCACTGCCCCCCTGGGCCCTTGGTGCCTCCGTCATTGCATATAACACCGACATATTAAAATAAATGAACACAAACCGAAAAGAAATACAAATATAATTAATAATAAAAAAATCATACACTGAATATCTAATTGTATAAATTAATTAATTTAAATATATTATTTAATGGTTGTAATATATTTTAAAATAAAATATTAAAAACTGTATTTTTTAAGTTTAAAAATCTTCATTTTAAAGTTATTAGTCGGAGATGGTGAGGGGGCTGGTTTGAGTTCAGGGATGATTCGTTTTTCTTTTTTTATACTTTCGATAGCAATAAACTAAACCAAAAATTAATTTGCCATGATGAGGGGGCTGGTTTGAGTTCAGGGATGATTCGTTTTTCTTTTTTTATACTTTCGATAGCAATAAACTAAACCAAAAATTAATTTGCCATGAGTCTGCATACAAATATTAACATGACATTCAAATTGAACTCTCGGTAACCTAAATGCATATAAGGTATTGACATGTATTTTGAATTTTTCAGCACAAACTTTACCGAAACACCGAAGTATCTATCATCTTTTTGATATTTTAGAATATACCAAAATTTTAATTTCAAGAGGATAGGGATAAAAATGAAGTGGTCTAAGAAGGAAGTAAGGGAATCAATGAAGTGGCCCAAAATGATCAAGTTCAACAATAAGGTATAGCTAGGCATAAGTGATTCAAGATTAGTTCATTGTTAAGTTTAATTTTTATATAGGTGAAGTTGACTTAGGGTATTGGGACTTTAATAGTCATGTGATTAATGATGTATCATCTAATTATGATTTTTTTTATTTATGAATTATTTTCGTGTCAACACAATATTAAAGAAGTCAATTAAAATGAACAATCACTACAAAAAAGAGGTGTTTTACCGACGGTTATGCCGACGGATATCCAGTCGGTATTGGCTCTTACCGACGGATTTACCGACGGATTTCATCCGTCGTCAATGAATTGGTCGGTAGTGGTTACCGACGGAAAATATGCATCCGTCGGTATATGCCGACGGATTCCCGACGGATTCAAACCAACCCGTTTTCAAACCGGGTCGCCTGTACCGACGGATTCAATTCCGTCGGCAGTCAAGCCAACCCGTTTTCAAACCAAGTTTTCAAACCGGGTCGCCTGTACCGACGGATCCCAAATCAAGTTTTCGTCGGTAGATCCGTCGGTATATTTTGGACTTAAATTTTATTATTTTAATTTACCGACGGAATTTTCCGTTGGTAAGTATCAAACTTTTTTTAAAAAAAATGATATTCCGTCGGCTCGCCCGTCGGTATTACCGACGCTAAACCGACGGAATAGTCCGTCGGTAAGTACCAAAAATTTAAAAAAAAAAATTATTTGCGATCGGGATCCGACCCGATCAAAATTGCTTAAATAATTCAATACACAAATCTACATTAGATCCAACAGAATAAACAAAATCGTCGTCCTTTGCTTGAGCAAACAGCAAAAACTTGATGATGTAGACCAGAGTGCTAAGGCATCGAAGGAATCTAATGGTGTTCCGGAATTGACAGAGGATCGATCAAGTAAGAAGCAAATAGAATTTTGCTGTTGATTATGACAACTATACCCCTCACTAGAATGGTTGAAAAAGCTCTCTGAAATATTAAAACAACGTAGTAAACATTAACAAAAACTTATATGAGAAATAATTTAACAAGAATGTGAGTATATTAATACGTACCGTGGAGTATATTAAATTGTCCTTCGTTGACTCGACTCCATCCCTGCCGTTTCAAAATCAATTCCAAAGAATCAAGATTCAATTGTCATTTTATATATTTAAACATAAATTAAATTATCATAAAAATTGAACATACCTCAACAGAGATCAAGTAACTTCATTAGGCTTGCATAGTTTCGGTCATGCTGGTAGTTCAAAGATAAGAGATTTAGAGTACAATAAATAAATCAATAATTCAAATTTGTTAAGGCTTTTCTTTTTTTCTTTTTAATTTGTGTTTGCAAGGGATAGAATAATTTATCTTGTAAGAAGTAATACTATTGCTAATAGAAATAGAAATAGCTCTACAATAATCCATTGATACTATTGCTGTTTCAACTTCCCCAGAATCCGTCATTCTCCTAATTCTATTTCAAACAACAGACGAATACAAGTTGGTTCAGCACAACCATCGGTACAAAAACCGAGCAATAAACATGATAGGATCAAATCAAGAGTTAGATCTCAAAATCAATTTAGCAGATTTTGAAAAGAGTTTAAAAATTGAAAAAATCACCTTATTTTAAAACGCGCTTTGTAGGGTGAGACCTTTGGTAAGGCGCGGCAGCAAATGAGAAGGAGAGCAAAGTGAAAAACAATGAATCACTATCGCCTATCGGCCATAAACCAAACAGGTTTCCCCGTTTTACATAGGCATATAAAAGATTTTTAAAAACTGTCAGCATAAGGCTATGTTTGTTTACGGATTTGAAGATCTTTCATATAAATCATATAATCAATGTTCGACGATCGTATTTAAATTTAAATAATGTTCGAAGAGATTTATTATATTAATATGTAAAAAAAAGAAATTTATAAGAAGGACTTATACATGAGATTATTTTTAACATTTACAAATTTTATGAAGTATTATAATTTTATTTGAATTGTATTTTGATATAAAGATTATAAAGTAAAATACAAACTCAAGAATAAATTCAATCTCATCATAAAAGTCCGTTTCACACAATAAAAGCAAACAAATAATGATAGTCGTAATCTTCATTAACAAAAATAATTCACCCGATTCTTTCTTTTCCCTTCCAAATAAAATAATTTTTTCTTCAAATTCCAAAAGGAAATATAACACTACCAACAACAAAATTCTTAATTATTCAATGGTTTGAGATCGAAGTGAGTGCATACCAGTAGCGAAGTGTGTACTGCTGTAAAGATCCACCGCCTCTTTCCTCCAAGAATTGCCGCAATCCCATCGCGTCGCCGCCGCTTCCTATGGTGGAGAGGTTCATTAAGAAGGGTGGGGGTGGGGGTGGGGGAGAGGGAGAGACAGAGAGAGAAAATAAGAAGGTGGAGTGGGGGAAATAACGCGTGAAATGAGAGAAAGTTACATTTATATTCGGAAATGCCGACGGATATGTCGACGGATATTTCGGTCGGCTTTGGGTCGGTGCCGTTAGCGACGGAAATGGCGACGGATATGGCGGTCGGCTTTGGGTCGGTGCCGATAGCGACGGACATGGCGACAGATTCTTTCAGTCGGCTTTGGCTCGTTACCGTTAGCGACGAAAATGGCGACGGATATGTTCCGTCGCCATTGAATTTTTATAACCAAATGATAAATAATTAAATTATAAGTTAATAACATAACCAAATGATAAATAATTAAATTATAAGTTATAACCAAATGATAAATAATGAAATCTTATAAATTGTACAAAATAAAATAGCTAGGTTACATTAATTTAATCTTCATCTTCGTCTTCATTTTCATTATTTGCCACATCTTCCTCTTCCTCCTCATCTTCTTCATCCTCATCTTCTTCATCCTCCCTCTCGTCATGTTCATCCTCCTCCTCATGTCCACTATCGTTTTCAATAACAATCAATTGTGGATTTGCAACCGTCAAGTCTACCGAAAGATTAAAATCTCCCGCAAACACTTCAGTTTGATTCTCTATTTGTTCCATTTGAAACGGAGGTTCATCTTCATCGTTGTTTTCCTTTTGGGGGACCTCCACCATTGACCTTGCCTTCACTTTGCAAACAGCGTGCCATTCTGATCTATTACGTTTTCCAACTCCTGGATACGTGCAGTAGTAGACTTGAGATACCTGAGAGGCAAATACAAACGGATCATCCCCGCTATACTTCCTTTTCGAATTAACATCCACAAGCTTGTACTCCGGATGAATTTTGGTTCCTAAAGGGAATGTGTCAAACCAATGGCACTTGAACAACATTACGGTTTTCACTGGATATCCCGGATATTCAATTTCAACGACTTCGTGCAACACCCCAAAGTAATCACTTGCATCTGCATTGTAATTCGCACCCCTAAGACAAACACCACTGTTGTTAGTCGTTCTTGTTGATGCATACTCTGATGTATGAAACCTGTAGCCTTTCACAATATAGCCGTTGTAAGTCCTCACACGCCGTAGTGGTCCTTGGCTGAGATCCTGTAAGAACCGGCTCTGAAAATCGTGCGATTGTCCCTATACGTACAGTTAAAATTAACATTAATCAAAACAATTATTTGTTCACGTAAAATTCAATTAATGATACTCACATAACGTTGGAACCATCGGGCAAATTGACGTTGAAGACTAGTATCTATGTCTCTATCTGAGATGTTTTGATCTGCATGTCGTAGTTCTTGTGTATACATCCTAATAATTCACAACACAATTAGATGATAAATGACGCACGTTTAGTGCTATTTAATTAGATGATAAATATATAAAATACTTACTCAATGTAAGGTTGAACTTCATCACAATTCAATAACACGTACGTTTGTGCTATTTCAGCCTCTGTGTTTGTTGACCAATATCGTTCAATGGCTTTTCCTATAGGTCGCCCCTTAGACTTGAATACAGAGAGCATGCCATCGACTTCTTGTTGCGTACCTCTACCATCGAAGTTACGTGGTTCATTCCTGATCCTCGTGTTGACATGGTCTTCAAAATAATATGAACAAAACATGCCAACCTCTTCATTCAAATACGCATTAACAATCGATGCTTCGACGTTTGCCTTTTGTTTAGCATTGCGCTTCAAGTTGTGGAGATACCTAAAATTATAATAGTTAACAAATTAAAATAAGGCTCCTTATACTAAAAACTAATTAAATGAGAGAAATAGAATTGTTCACCTCTCAAATGGGTACATCCACCTGTACTGCACTGGACCACAAATCCTAGCTTCATACGCTAAGTGAACAGGTAAGTGTTCCATCGAGTCAAAGAAGCTAGGTGGGAAAAAACGTTCCAACTTACACAAAATAACTGGAATGTCTCGTTCCAAACGATTCATATCATCAACCTTGATTGTTGTAGACGTTAAATCTCTAAAAAAGAGACTTAATTCAGTGACAACCCTCCACACATTCAGAGGAAGAAATTCTCGAAACGCAATAGGTATCAAGCGCTGCATAAAAACATGACAATCATGACTCTTCATCCCTGCAACTTTACCTTTTGTTGTGTCTACGCATCGACTCATGTTTGACACGTAGCTGTCTGGAAATCTTAACTCTTTAATCCACCTACACAATTCCTGTTTTTGTGCCTTATCTAGTGTGTAGCAAGCCTTTGGATATTTACCTGTACGAGTATCCTGTTCCAACTCATCACGGCGACAGATAGTGTTCAACTCTTCCCTGGACTTTGGAGTATCTTTCGTCTTGCCTTCTGTGTTCATGATTGTGTGAAACACATTGTCATCATCCTGCTGCATGGTCGGGACATAGGCTGAGGAGGCTGGGGGGGGGGGGGGCTGAGGAGGCTGGGGGGGCGCCTGGGGGAACAGACGCCGTCGGTAGAGGAGCTTGCATGGTTCTCTGATAAACCTCCTTGTTCCTCTCGTCCGACCACCCCATCTCTCGACCCATATTCACATGCATCACATGCATGAAATGGTTGAATTGTGCCATCGTCACATCAGGAGTTGGGGTGGAAGATACGGAACCCTGCGATGCCGTCTGGGACGGACCAGCGCCGGACCTGACATCAGCGCTCATACGACCAAGGCCCAGAACTCGTCCGCAGGTGGTGGGGGCAACTTCCAAATAAGCCCGGTCCACCTCCTCGACTGTAGGGGCACTGCTGGTTCCGGCTTGAGTAGGGTCGACTTGAGTTCCGATCTCGGCCATCCTCCGGTTCATCTCTAACTACATAATTAATAATTTTAAATTAATAGAATAAATTATAAAAAATGTATTTAATTAAACAATTTTATTAATTACGTGGAGGTTAGTTGTGCGCCCGTATGTGGATTGCTGTGTATCAGCATTAAACGGATGAGCAATGCTCATCCGGTCCAAGTGAGTGGGTACACGCCCCGTATCCCGTTCCTAATAATTAAATTTATGTATTATATATATTAAATATATAATTAAATTTATTGAAATTAATTAAAAAATTAATAAACACTTACAATGACCATCGACTGCTCAAGGATGGACCGGGCTCCAGTCCGATGCCTGGACATCCCACCCCCAACGTCGGATCTCCGGTTGGCCTTAGCAATCTCACACTTCCTGATGTACGCAGGATCCAGCCACTCCCTCGTCAATGAATCCCACAACACAACATCATTATCATCCTTACCCAAGCTCTGCGTCGTCCCATCGCTCCGCCATGCCATTCTCCATTCGTACATTAAATCCTTATACCGCTCTTGCGCCGATTTACAGAAATACTTGAACATAGCCTGGTCTGAGTACATATTCCGATCCCAAGTGGTTTGTTTCTGCACATATAATAAATTGTTTATTATTGAACAAATTAACAAACATTAATTAAATAATTAAGTAATTAATTACTACCTGAAATTCCTCGAAGTACGCCAACTTTTTTTGTTTTGGGACCTTCGACCAGGTAATTGCACCCGCAGAGATCGGTAAAGAGCCAAAAGCAATCGTGCATGCCCTGGAGACCTCGTTACCAGGTAACAATCTGTGACATTAATTAACAAACAAAACACATTATAAATTAAAACGAATGCGAAATTAATTAATTATTAATTATTAAACAATAAAAGTATTTAATTACTTACACTCCTCCACCTGTAACCCAAATGCGCTCCCGGCCATCCCGAGCAGGAACAACAGGATGGTCCCGGACAGACGAATGAGACGACGGCTGATCAGGCGACGGGTGTGGAATGGGTGGCGGAGGCGACGATAATGGTGTTTGTGGTAGTGTAGGCGCCGGCGCCTCGGGTCTAAGTTTCGATCGACTCTTCCTCGATCGGCTACGTGACCCGAAGGCCCCGTGAGATCCCGAGCCACCAGAGGCACCAGCACCATTTCCAGTCATCTATTTAATTTAAACATTTAAATTAATAAATTATATATATAATACTAATTAATTAATAATAAATTTCTTAATTTAATAAAAAACAATAATCTAATAAATTAAAATTTAATCCCTAAATAATAACCTATTTTAATAAATAATTTTTTATTCAATACAATACCTAATTTAATCAATAATAACTTATTTTAATAAATAATTTCCTATTTTATTCAACAATAACTAATTTCCTATTTTATTCAACAATAACTAATTTATTCAATAATTTCCAATTTTAATTAACAATTTTCTATTTTAATTAACAATCTATAACCTAATAAATTTAGTAACAATTTTTTTCTAACTTAAAAATAACAATTTCCTAATATAATTAACAAAGCCCCTAATTTAATCAATAATTTCATAATTAGTAAATCAACAATATTAATCAATAATTTTTTATTCAATAACCTATTTTAATAAATAATTTTTTATTCAATCAACAATACCTAATTTAATCAATAATAACCTATTTTAATAAATAATTTCTTATTTTATTCAACAATAACTAATTTCCTGTTTTATTCAACAATAACTAATTTATTCAATAATTTCCAATTTTAATTAACAATTTTCTATTTTAATTAACAATCTATAACCTAATTAATTTAGTAACAATTTTTTCTAACTTTAAAATAACAATTTCTTAATATAATTAACAAAGCCCCTAATTTAATCAATAATTTCATAATTAGTAAATCAACAATATTAATCGAGCTAATTATAACTTACAATATCATAATTTAATTATGTAATTAACTCCACTCCAACGTATATGCAAATTAAACAATAATATCAACTATATATATAACATCAATTATGCAAAACATGCAATATCGATCTTAACAAATCACATTAATTTATTATAAATAACTATATACATCAACTAGCTATATATAGGCAATTATCCACTTACAATATCAACTAATTAATTAGATATATCAACTACATACATTCAAAATAATTAACTATATACATCAACTACAGACAATTTCATATGAATCTATATAACAATTTAAATTAACACATGCAATTTAATTCATAATTATAGGCAATACAATATAACTTAAAAATTAATTACTAACAAATTAAGAAAGCGTACCGTATAGATTTTCTAATCGAGTTGAGAGAACACCTCGGCAGAGCCTCTTCTTCGCGCAATAGAGGAGATAGAAACAGGGAGGAGGGATCGAGGAGGGAGGAGGCAGGGGGGATCGACCTTCTTTCTCTTGAAAGAGAAAGAAGTAATCTGTTCTTCAGTTTATATACAAAAAAAATTGCCTTTACCGACGGAAATTTCCGTCGGTAATGACCAGATTAAATTTTGGGAGTCGATAAAGAGGCGGTTAGTTAATGCGGGTCGGTTACCGACGGAAATTTCCGTCGGTAATGACCAGATTTAATTTTGGGAGTCGATCAAGAGGCGGTTAGTTAATGCGGGTTGGTTACCGACGGAAATTTACAATACCGACTGAAAAATCCGTCGGCCGGTGACCCAAAAACGACACCGTGTAGAGAGTTCTGAGTGTCCGTCGGCATATCCGTCGGCATTCCGTCCGAAAAGCCGACGGAAATTGAATTCCGTCGGCAGAGTCTTCTGACTTTGAATTCCGTCGGTAATCCGTCGGTACAGCCGTCGGAAAGGTAATCCGTCGGTATACGTCCGTCGACAAAAACGAGCATTTTTGTAGTGAATAGGCAGAAAAGTACCATTTTTAAATATGCAAAATGGTTTTCAAGTTTGTGTTGACTCATGCATGCATGCTCAAGAGTTGTCATTTGCTTAAAGGAAGAAAAAAAGTGATAGATGTAAATTCATTATGGGCTAGTCTTTTGTGAAATATTGCATATATGCATTTCAGCCACTCACACTCACATTTTTTATAAATACACCCATTGACAGCTCAACCCACATTTTTTATAAATACACCCACTGACAGTTCAATTCACACACATATTTTTTATAAATACACCCACTAACAGAAATTATTCTTAGTCGTCTTCTCCGAGCAGTTTTCGGCCACCCCAACCCGGTTTTTATAAATACACCCACTGACAGTTCAATTCACACCCATGTTTTTTATAAATACACCCACTAGCAGAAATTGTTCTTATTCGTCTTCTTCGAGCAGTTTTCGGCCCCCCTAGCCCGCGACCGAACGCTGCAATTTACGACTGCCTTAATCTTTAAATATTTTCTATTTCTTTAAATATTCTTTAATAATTATTATGGATCAAGGTTATTTTATATTACTATATGTAATAATATATGTTACTATATGTTATAATGTGAGTTACTTAATCAATAAAATTTCTAGAAAAAATACTACATAAAAGAATCGGTATTACTATATAAAAAATTATATGTTACTACATACCACAGTTTGAATTACTACATTGAATATACGTTTGTTACTATATGTAACTTTATCAAATGATTTGCATTACAGCATGGTTATTGTGTTTACTACATGCGATAATATATGTTACTACGTATTATAATGTGAGTTACTACATTAACAAAAACACTAGACAAAAACGGGTTACTAAATAAAAGAATTTTTATTATTATATAAAATAGTTTGTGATATTACTACATAAAATAATGTGTGTTACTACATATTACAATTTGAATTACTACATTTAATATCCCGCGTTCGTCAATAAAATAAAAGAAAAAAAAATCACAAAAACTGGTAAAATAAACGGGTTAAAATTTTTGGTGAAAATTAGAACACAAGCGGGCCAGTTGACAAATAAATTAAGAATTAACCCAAGGGCGCGGCTAAAGGCACCCGGCGTTCCTATGAGTACACCCAGACGATGAGGACACACGTCATTCGGATGAGGACACCCACCTGGAAAAGCCAAAAATACCCTTAACCATTTTCGCACTCCATTCCCTCCCTCCCTTCTCTCCCTCCCTTCTCTCGATTGGGTACACCCACCCCTCCATCTTCCCCAAACTTTTCCCCTCCATTTTCGCACCATTTTCGCAGCACTCCACTCCCACTCCACTCCCACTCCATTTTCGCACCACTCCCACTGTCCACTACCTACACGCGACGTCGAAGAAGAGAAAGAGAGAGCACCGTTCTCCCCCACTCCATTTTCGCACCTCTTGCAGCGTTTTTTTTTTTCATTTTGAAAAAATGGGTAAAGGTTAGTTTTTCTTGCTTATATTTGAGAAGAAGAGTAGGACGCATATTTAATTTATGTTTTGTTGGTTGAAACATTGATTTTATTGTTGTAGGGTTTAGGTTTTGTTTTTTGAATTTGGGGTTAATTCATGCATGTGTTGATTAAGGTTGATTTTTTGTGTTATAATCATGTTTATGTGTAGAATGTATTAATTTTTGATGTGTTAGGATGAAAATAAACAAATGGGCATCTAATTGGCATGGTTTAGGAAGAAATGAAACGGTTTAGGAAAAATTGAACGAATTTTGACTGGTTTTTCGAACATGGAGGACATGTCCGGGACAAATTTTTGAACATGGCTTATTTGTTGGGAACTAATTTTTGAACATTGGTGTCATGTTGGGAACTAATTTTCGAACATTGGTGTCATGTTGGGAACTAATTTTCGAACATTGGTCTCATGTTGGGAACTAATTTTCGAACATTGGTCTCATGTTGGGAACTAATTTTCGAACATTGGTGTCATGTTGGGAACTAATTTTCGAACATTGGGCATATGTTCGAAAATTTATTCCCAACAGAGGGTTTTGGGTTTTAAATTCGACCAAGTAAAACTCGCGGAACTAAATTTCGAACATTGACCCAATGTTAGGAACTTTTTTTCGAACATAAGCCCAATGTTCGAAAATTTGTTCGTTACAGAGAGTTTTGGGTTTGAAATTCGACCAAGTAAAACTCGCGGAACTAAATTTCGAACATTGGCCCAATGTTGGGAACTTTTTTTCGAACATAAGAGATATGTTCGAAAAAAAGTTCAAAACAAAAGAGATTTGTCCCAGTCTTTTTTTCGGACAACACATCAATGTCCGAAAAAAAAACACGAACATAGTCGTCTTCTTCGCAAAACCAGTCGCGAAAAAGGGTTTTTTTTTTAAAAATGACCAAATGCAATACATAATGTCAAAATGTTTGTCCTAAATGCATATTATTTCAATTACATACCACTATAGAGTCATAAGATGCAATAAAAACAAGCATAAACACCAACACAAACACACAAAAACCCTAAATATAAAAACTCTTTCACTTTCGAAAAAAAAACTTTCAAAACATGATAAATAACTTGCAAATGAGTCTTTGGCACCACCACTCGTAGTTATTGCATCATAATCGACCATTTTCGACCCCATCTTAGCTCTAAAAATCGAAATTGCAGAACTGAAAATTTTGGAATTGAGAGTTGTGATGACTCTCTGCATTCCCGCGATTTAGAAAGGAGGTGGGTGTACTCATCCGGGGATTTTTTTAAAAATATACAGAAGGGGTAAAAACGTCATTTCGCTGCACCCTTTTCACAAAAAAAAAATTACCTGGGTGTACTCATAGAAATCCTGGGTGCCTTTAGCCGCGCCCTTAACCCAAATGAACTAACGGTGGCCCAATAATATATATTTCCAACCCATTGATTTAATAAGTCAATATTTTCAGCTCAATTGACTTAATTGGTCAATATTGCATGTATGCAATATTGCATACAAGTTTTTGTGATTCATTATAGTGTAACTGAAAACTTAAAAATCATTTTATTATGTGTCATTTTTTGTAATCATATTATCCTATCTTTTTGTGAATTTAGATTGTGCAATAAAAAATTGTAGGAAGATTTTATGGGGAATAAATGATGGTATGATTCCTATCTTTTTGTGAATTTAGATTGTGCAATAAAAAATTGTAGGAAGATTTTATGGGGAATAAATGATGGTATGATTGCTGTGGAAATTAGGTTAGTATGAAAGTCTATCTTATATTATGATTCCCTTTTTATATTATTAATTGAATTGATGAATAAAACCTTGTATTACTGTGCATAAATAAGAATAATAACTTATTAAAGAATAATAATTTAAAAGAGAGTGTTGATGAGACAAACATCGACTTACATGAGATATAGAGTTTCACCTTGATAGTTGAGTCACATTTCTCTAAATCATTACTGTTCCATATAAAATTTTATTTAAACTTTCCACGTACCTATTTTACGTACTACCATAAACTTTAATTTGCTAAAATGATAAAATTTATTATTATATCTTTCTATCTTTTCCCTTTACTTTTTTTTTTCTTTCTATATCTCTACCTTTTATACCCACTAAACATTTTTAATATATTTAATATTTCTCAATCTCTGCAAAAAAAACAAAGGAAAAGATAAAAATAAATTTTTTTATTTATTTAAACTACAATAATCTGATTAAAAAGCCCCTCAGTGGCAACTTGGCAAGATACTACTTGTGTGGAGAAATATATATATAAAACAATAAAAGTTAAATCACCTCAGCCATGTCTCATGTTTCAAAATACATGTCGACAAATGTAAAGTAATACTACTAATAATATAGTCAACATTTACAAATGCTGGTGAGAAGCTACCTTAGTAAACAACGTTGTTTAATCTTGAGTATTAGAGTGAATATCCCATAGCATGGAAAATGCAGCAACCCCACAGACAAATACCTGCCAAGTCAACCAAACCTGTAAGATTCACATGTACTTAAAAGTTAAAACTAACAGCCTAATTCCCTAAATCTTGTCCCATTTTAACATTTCGGTCAATTCTTTTTTAATTATCAATTATTATTAATGTCAGATGTGTGCAAATTTTTTAATTTCACATCTTTAGAAAAGCAATCATAATTCCAATCTTTTTTGTATTGCGTGTCATTACATTGCATGTCTCACCTAATTCATGACACACAGCATGTCTCACCTAATTCAGAACTTATTTATCATGCATCTGGTGTATTTTTAACTAGTACTCCCTTCGTTCCATGATTACTTGCACACTTTCCTTATTAGGACGTCCCAAAATTACTTGCACACTCTTAATATGGAAATACCCCACAAAATTAATAACCTCACAACATTATTTTATTTTCAAATTTGACACTCCTTTTTTCCATACATTTCACTTTACACATCATCAAATTACCTAAAATACCCCTCATTTATCTTACATCATCAACCACTAAATCCACATTTCTTAAACAACGTGTCGGTCAAACTATGCAAGTAATTCCGGGACGGGGGAGTATTAATTGTTTTATTAAAATGTAGTATTAATTATTTTAGTATAAAGTGATAATGTGAATCAGTTGGTAAGGTAAAATTACATAAGACCAATTCATGATTTCATAACATAGATAAAATTGGGATTGCACTTAGATTTACAAATTTAAAAGAATTGACAGACTTACCATATGGGAGCATATTGCGATGACAAGTCTAAGAAGGGATAAGGCCAACTGTTGCACAACAAGACACATTTCGTTAAGAGAATCCAAATACTAGTACAAGTTATGAAAATCTTACAATCATAAACTAGCACACGAAATTCAAATTCAAACCTCATTGAAACACAAGCATGAATGATCCACTGGAAAACGACGAATATACAAGTCCACGCAACAAAATACGCAATCCGAAAGAAGGGAAATCTCTGCAAGGATCACCAAAGTTGCACAGCTCATGTATTACATAAATCACAAAAACAAAATTAGTAAAAAATATATATCAGTGTTTTAGTGATTACGAGTGAGTTTAAAATAGTGTCGCCTATGAGGAAAACAGCATTGACAGAATGCACGCAGACGACGAGCTGCAGGCAATGATATCGCGTGAAATGAGTTAGCTTAAGATGATAGAAGATATAAGGAGCGATGTAGCATGCAATGTAATAAACAGCCGAAACCTTGTACTTACAAAGCTTAATTTGTAATCTTTGTCCGTGAGAAATGGATATATGACGAGCCAAAAGACGGAATCAGTGAGCACTACAGCCCCAGCAGAGGTCTAAAATGAACGAAGAAAACAAGGATAAGATCAAATAAAAAACAAGACCATAAAACTGAATCTTACACAATCTTCTAAGTCAAACTTTTAAAGTGTTAACATTCACGTGGCGAACCCTTTTAGGTTCTTAGAAGTCGACAATTAGTAGTTTTACGTGTAGAGTGCAATGATTGGAGAAAATGTACCTGAAAAATGATTTGAAAGGCATATTCCCAAACAGATGGAGCGTCGCGATTAGGGTCATAACGGTAATGACCATTTCCATTCTCTCCGACAGCTGGTGCTCCATTGGAGCCTCGCTCTGCATCCGTACTACCAACACAATGATCCCTCTCTGAATCAGCTTTACAGCAGTTTAGAAGACATCCATGAATGGAAAGTGAAGACCCTATCTACAAAATTACAAAACGAAATTAATAGCAGAGTCTAATTCTTGCAATATATGCACAAAGCATCACATTCGAGTATTCTTGCAAAATCTGAACAAGAAAAGCATACCCCAAAATAGATGGTGACCAAGGTAAAGGTCCACCTGTAACAATTTAAAGTTATTAGAGTTCTGTATGAAGATAGAGCAGAGTTTTCTAGCAAAATATTAAGTCAAATGCCTTACTGTGTGTAGAAATAAAATATGCCAACACTATGTATGATCGTATCTGCAAGAATCAATGCTAGTAAGGAGCAGAAAGCAACGACCCGATAAACGAGCAACCAAACTGGGTGGATTGATTTCAAACATGTCGCCCAAGATTGGCCTGTTGTCTCCCGTTGATCCCCCCCATTTGGTCGGTTTCTTGATTTGGTACGCCATTCGTATCTCCATATAATAAGTGCTGAAGAGACCATAGCTACTGAGATCCATATAGCACATAGTAAGAACCTCCAGTTCAACCAATAACTTGGGGCCGTCGTGTCTGCTGTCATTACAGGCCACCAAGGTTCATTAAACAGCCCTGTTAAGAATTTCATCGTCATTTTCGTATTTTTCAAAGCAAGAAAACAATCCCTAGGTTGAACTAACACTCTCCATACACACAATGCATATATGACCATGAAAAAACAAGAATTTGAGTTCCAAAATGTACTGGTTTGCGCACAAAAGGACAGTATCAGTAACATAATGAGACCTAAATCGTTACCATATCTTACAAACAAAATAAACGTGAGAATGCTTCCATTCAGTGTGAGCTGAACCAAACCCAATTTCAGTACAAAAGTAAAAAGGACTAAAATTAAAAAACAAAGGCAAATAGAGATTCCTGACATTACAGGAAAAAGAGGAGATTGAATACTAACAAAAACAAACACACAATTCGTATGTAGACTTTGTTCACGGAATATATTTGACTACTTATAGTAGTAAATTGCAGAGCATCAGATATTTAAAAAGTGAAGTGGGTTGCGGTGTATGATACCTGAATTTGGTCGGAATCAGCAAGGCCATGTACTAGGATGTTTAGTTTCCCTTTGTGTGTTGAGCAGAAGGGAGCAGTAGGCTCGAGAATATGCTCAATGCCCTTTTCTTGATTCTGAGTTTGGAGTGCAGGATTGCCAGACCATTGCACAACAACAACAACAACCAAAATAAATAAAAAATAAATAAATATATATATATATATATATATATAGAGAGAGAGAGAGAGAGAGAGAACCGTTGGATCATAAGCTTACACGTTCATCGCTTGAAATTTATATGGAAGACTTCAATTTGACTACTCTGAGTCTCTGACCCATCTATCCTAATTTAATTTTTTTAATTAATGTAACTCTTCAATACAAATTATTTAATTATTAGTATTATATAATCACGTAGAAAATTATATATAGGCGCTGTATAACAAGTGTGAAAATCTTTTAATTTCTTATAATTTTAGTTTATAAGCGTGATGAATGAGTGACAGAGCAAGAACACCAAATAATAATTCATTCTACAGTTCATCCTCACTGTCCCTCAGATGAAGCTTAGCTATCAAATCAATGGGCAGTGATCCTTGTGGGACCGAAGATATTACTGCTTCAAACGAGTCGTTGATACGCAATTTATCTTCGTATGAATCATCATCATCATAGTCTTCGATGTAATCTTCGTCCTCTGAATCATCATCGTCTTCAAGTTGGGATGTTGAAGTCGATGGACCCTCTCCATTTGAAAAGATCGTGGCAGGATAAGAGTGCTCGAGTGCCTGAGACGTGCTATCAAATTCCTCAACCTTGGACAAAAGTTCATCTGGGCTGAGATTCAACTCATCAACAACTGATGCCTTTCCTAATTCTAATGCACGCTGCCACAACGACATCATTTTGGGGCTCGAGATCACCGTTTTAGCATCTGATTCAGGAAGACAACACTCTTGAATTCTGGGCCAAGTAAAGAATAATAGACAAAAGTAGGTATAATCTTTCATATGTATGCATACCTGAAGTAGTGGTAACAGTTGAGGAATCAGCAGAAGGAAGGAAAACCTTCGGAATTTCTTCATACATAGATTTCCACTCTCGTCCCCTCCACATTAGCACTTGCTCGCCATCAAAAGATAGCAGAACGCAGGGAACCAATTCCTGCAGTTGAATATCAGATAATGAGGTTATTATGCCTAATGTTTTCAAAATTTCTTCTTTCAGCAAAGAAAGAAATGCAGACCTTCAGCTTAGCTCCTATTTTTTTGTAATCACTAGCATGCAATCCTCTGCAATCTATTTTCACCAATTCCGATCCTTCAAAAGCAGTCCTCACATCCCTCACCAGGTTAATATAAACTCCGTTTTTGGCTATCAATCAAACGAAATCATCAATTATCAGAATGATGTCAAAACAAATTACACGAAAAAACAGTTACAAATTTACCTAATTTACAGATTGGAAGCAGGCTTTTCCCTTTTGTTCTCAATTCATCAGCTTCTTCTTCTGTCAACCCCTCAGGAGCATCCTGTATAAGCTTAGGATAAACTGGTGTAGCCGGTTTCCAAAGCATCACAGGGAATTGAGGTCGTCTTTGGTGATCATAGTTTCTTCCACGAAACAGATACACCACCCCTCCTACCCTATGAATAATCTTTCCACCTGATTTTTCCTGTGAGCACAGAATAGAGTACAGCATATTATAAGCTGGATATTTTCTAAGTTATGAATTGAAAATAATGAGCGAAGGAAATTGATAATCCTTGAAATAGAGTCGAATGCAATGAGGAAGTGAGAACCTCAAGGCATCGGCATACGTTATTCATGTCAACAGTCGGAACACCCAAACAACGGACTTTACAAACAGGTTGTCTCCTCCAATGTGTATGTATCAACTCCAACATATTATGAGTTAATCCATCTCTCCCTACACAATCCAATATCTCAATCAACAAACTACCTTACTAACATCTCGCTATTAACTCAAACCAATCATCCTCTCAAAAAAGTTACACAGTTCTAAATTAACAATCATCAAGAAAACCAGGCAAAGAGAAAAATACATTCACGGTTAAAGTACCATCTAATAGATATTGACACATTAACAATAATTCATCAAACCAACACCATAAAATTGAACATATAATGCAAATTCTAGTCCAAATTAATCTAAAGAAGGGAATACAACTCACCTAGGTTCACCTGTTTGTTACTAGACAAACGGGGTTTCAACATCTCCTTAATCTCCCACTTGGCTAGCGGCTCTCCCAACACCTCATTCCGAGGCCTCATTCTGAACTTTCCCAACTCATAATCCTTCAACATCTCATACCTCTTCTCCGCGGCGTTTTCGTTTTCATTTTCATTATTTCCATCACCGCCCAACGGCTCAAAAAGCTTAATCTTCCGTTTTCTCTTTTTCATCGGGGCTTTCCCCGTCCAGGGCCGCCGCATCGTGGGCGGCGCAAAAGGCAAGAAAGCGGGCTCCCTCATTGCCAACGGCTGAGCTTTTGGCAATTCCGAATAACTGTACATAAACTCAAACGGGGCGCCGGGCAATTGGTAGGAAATTCCAGAATTTCCGACAATGATTGCTCGATCTTCGTCGTCGTGAGGGGTTATTTTCTGGCCGGGTTTGACGGGCTTGTAGTATTTAGAATTGCGGTGATGGGTTTTGAAGGCGGGGGGTGGATTGAAGGTATTTCTGGATTTTGATAGGGGTGGGTATTTTGGGATTGGAATGGGAGGTTTGGGGGGTGGGGGAGTGGGGACGTTGGAGGGGGGTGGGGTGTTGGGTAGATTTGAGAAGAGATTTGGAGCTGGTAGTGATGCAAGAATCGCCATTTTTACACGAATTGATGAATTCTTGAGGTGGAGTACTCAAGTGAAGAAGATAAGTTGCAGAGATATTTTATTTGGCTTTTGAGGACGATGCAGGATTTTAAATTATGATATATAAACATGTTAAAAAAATTGAATATGCATAAAAATATTATGTACTTTAAATTCATATCGTGATTCATCATTTCATCTCATGAAATAATTTGTCAAATAAGAAGGAAATCATGTTAGGGCAGAAAATTCCGTAAAAAAAAAAAAAAATGTTAGGGCAGAAAAAATAGTGAAAATCAAGATTAATATAATTAGATGAGGTGAGATAGTTCAGCACTACTATCTAGACCTAATGTCCTGAATTCGAGGTTAAAAAACGAACTAGATTAGATTCATCCTTCTATACAAGTGAGAAGTTTTATAAGAGAAAATTTAAAACTACTAGAATACAAGTTACGACTAACTAATACTTCAATTTGTTGTTTGTTTTGTACTGCTTGATGTTTGAGAATTCAGAATACAAATCACAGTTTACAGGTTACAAAACTTCAAGGAGTTAGGCCTATTGGTGACTTGGTGTACGTAGGCTTGGGACTTATATGTACAATTTGACTTTAAATGGAGCTCCTGCGAGTGGGCAGTGGAATTGGTGTAGTGAGCAAAGTGTTGGGTGATAATTTTGTAAACTTTTATAAATGAAATAAAGAAAATGATTGAAATAGGTATAAATGTAATGATTTTTTATTTTATTTTTTTTGCAAATTTTAGGAGGTCAATTGGTAAAAAAAGGATCAATTATGCATTAAAAAAAATGGGGGTTCTTGTGCAATCGGCGCACCCCTTGCCATATCATCCCATCAACGTAGCCATCACCCACCTGGCCAACCCGAATAGAAGCACACACAAGTCATGAAGGCCAATCAACTAGGTTGGTCACCGAAATAATTTACTCAAGACACTCAGTTCGCCCACCTAAGTTAAGATAATATTCAGGTCGTCTTGCACAAGTAAGAGCGTCACCAAGCCCAGGAAGGACATAGTGACATGAACACATTTAATGCTTCAATTAGATAGTGGAACACCCATTAGAACACTTGACAACACTTAAAGTCACATTTATCGTAAAAATAATAGTAGTGCGATTAATTGAATAAACTATAAATGTCATTTTAGGCTGATTAAAATACACATGCAAAATACTTTCTCACGCCAGAACTTTTCTCCAACTTCTCACTACAATTCTCTTATAATTTATATTTGTTAGTTGATCACAAGCCACATAAGCTTCAGTCACATTTATGTCGATCTCCATTGTTGCAGGTTTCTTCAAGCAAATCTTCTAGCTCTTTGAAACTGCTCTCCTATGAAACAAGATATCAGATTCACACACACATACTAAATATGATAGTATTTATCATTCATTTAGACATATAGTCTCGTGAATGCATGAGTTCCGTGTTTTTTTAAAAATATTTCCACTTTACATATAAGATTTTTTTATTTAACCCTTTTTCTTATAAAAGTCTGTTCTATATAATTACAACACTATATGCTATTATTATAGAATCCAGTAATGAGGGTTCTGTGTCATTAAATCACACATGCTCGCACAATGATCCCCTCCTGCATAGGACCATCATGTACAGGAGGCGATCCTCTTCTATTATAATATGAAGGCGGACGTTGATCGATCTCCGACACAGTAAATTTGACCAAGTGTGACATTTACAAATTAAACTTAATATTGAACATAGAAGGATTGAATTGAACAACTTACTTGTGTGTATGGTGGGCTTAGAGATACAATAGACTGGAAATATAATTGAAAAAAGTCTTTGTTCTCCTTCAGTAGCTCCTTCCAAACTGTAATATAATTTTTCAAATCACGCAATGTACAGAAAATTAATATCAGGATTAATCAGAAAAAAGTTACATTAATCTATGTGCAGGAGAGATGAATTATATATAGTACCAGTGAGTGTTACGAGGGGTTGAATTTTAGCATGCTCTGCCAACGCTTTCACACATTGGTCTTGGTCCATGTGAAACAATAAGCATCTCTCTATCAGGTTCTGCACCTGCAATATTATACTCCCTCCGTCCCTTATTTGAAGCTACATTTTATCATTTTGGGCGTTCCATACTTGAAGCTACATTACCTAAAATAGCAAAAACACTTTTAAACACTCTCCTTAAAACATCACAATATTACAACAAATGCCACTACTTTATTACACTAAAAAGTAACTTTATTACTATTTATAAAGTTGAAAAGTCTTTACTACCCCCACTTTATCTTACACAATACTAATAAACAACTCATTTATTAAAATCCGTGCCAATTTGGTTTGTAGCTTCAAGTATGGGACGGAGGGAGTAATAAAATTCAAACAAAAATAACATTAATTTTATAACTAAGAATTTTCTTTTGTAACATTGATGATATTGTATTTACCATTCGTATGTAGGCACGAGGTTGGCAATGCAAGCAGGGGAGAGTATGTATTTCAGACATATCCTCTTCGGAGACAACAAGTGGACAAGATCAAGAATTGCAAATATTTGTTGTTCTAAGAAATTGAGAGAGACCCTGTCAAAAAAAAAAAAAAATTGAGAGAGAAAGAGGAACCGAACAAATGTAGAAAAGTGCAAATATCTAAGTGAGGGGAAGAAGATATTTGAAGCCTCCTTTGATATAATATAGGTTGAATTGGGGGGTGGGGTAGAGGAAAGCACTGTTATCCACAATATCCAAGTGAAGGGCCAAAATAACACAAGTAATCCAAATAAGACTTCACCTCATCTCTTTATCACATACGGTCCAGTTTAGTTGGATAAATTAGTCCAAAATAAATACCTAATTAGACGTAAAATAAACTTTTTAAACAACATGCAAATACACACTCAATTGTGCATATCAACTAACCAAAAGACAAACAATTTGCAATTCAATCCGGATCGATTGAAATATTAATTCAACCTGACTATATATATTTCAACATATCTACCAAGAGCACATTTGATAGGATTTACTAATTGTCTCAGATTTTGGCCCAAGATTGGCCCAACCTGATTAATTCAAAATTTTTAATATATTTGCTGTTTGGTATACACCTTTAGTGTGTGAGCTGATTTAATAAATGGAATTTGCAATTGACAATAATGACCTCACTGAAATATAATTATTCCAACTTTACCCCTCTAAATTTGAATTGCCCTTTTCAATTTTTAGTGAGCAATGTTGAAAAAATCTTTTACCATATTGTCCTCTTTAAACTAATGAATTACCCATTTAACCCTCAATCCAAACATTTTGAATGTTAACAGTTTTAAATTAAACTCTCAAAACTTCTGTTTATTATGACACCTAAGAACTTTAACATAAAAAAACAATACACCAATTCTGACATGTGCTTAATTTACCAACATCATCATGAGCAATAAGAAATAGGTGGATACATAACACATTTAATATGTTAACAATTAAATGGGCATTACTAGAGCACACTTTCTTTTTGTTTATATAACAATTCATCAAAATAAATAAAAAATTTAAGGATATCAATTGTATACCAATGTCTACAAAAAGACATATATTCTCAAGACATAGTTGACATTCAAGCAAAATAAAACTTTATTTATAAACACAACCAATAATCCATGTGTTTATCACATCAATGATGAATACTTGCAAGTAAAAAAAAAAAATTAAATCCTCTTTAGGAACATTCTTGGAAGAGTCATAAACTGCATTAATCATTGTCACCCAATAAAATGAAATCATCTCAAGAACATCTTCGGGAGAGTCATAAACTGCATTCAATATCATCCTCGGGAGTCATAAATTGCATCCAATTTCATCTGCAGCCTACAAAAGTTCATTGTCATTAGGGGAGAGCACAATTTCAGATATTTAAAAATGATGCTAAAACAGAGAAAGAACTTAAAATTCATTTACATTTTCACAGTTGCCCATCCATAGCCATTATCATCAGCCATATCAGCAATAAATGCCCTCTTCCCTGGAGATGTGAGTAAGACTATTTGATACATGAAAAAGTTTGTAATAAAATATAAACTTTTAATAACCGGAGCATAAGCATTATTAAAAAGGAAATAAGGAAAGCAAAGCACATGAAGGTCTAACCTCTCAAATCAATAGGCAATCCTGGCAAATGTTGTATATCGTTGGAGCCATATAATTTTTAAGTAAGAGGATGATGCAGATGATTTTCAGAGAGAATCAACACGCCAAACAATATAGCACTAATCAAAGCAAACAAACAGTTGACAAATGAAATCAGAAGAAACAACTGATATACACAATTAGCTTCAAAACACATATAGTTCTCTACAAATAAAGACACAATTAACATTAAACACAAACTACCTAAGAAGGCAATAATGCAGACTATATTGATATTCACAATTAACACCAAGCACCAAGCACACCGAAAACATTTAAAAAGAAGTCTTTGAAAATCTAGAGTTGCATGCTTTAATAATATAATCCACAACATAAATTATAAAAGGTAAAGTCTAGTATGCACTCGAGTGCATGTTGTGCACCCTAGTCTAAAGAAAAGTGTATGTTATTAAACTGAAAAGTACAACACAATATTACTAAAAAGTGTAAGTATGACTAAAAATATTATTATACAGTTTAATAATTAAAAAGTGCAACACCATTTACCAAAAAGTGTAATTCAGTAAAACTGAAAAGTGCAACATGCACTCGAGTCCATAGCAGACCAACCCTTATAAAAAATCCAGATTTGAAACTTTTCCCAACAGAACAACCTCTTTAAAAAAAATAACTAGAACAAACTTATTCTAAATTCTTAATTGAATACGTATTAAACTTAAAACCCATAAATTGAACTTAAATACTTTCAAGAAAAGCTCAACAGCTAATAAAGATCTAAAATATTATTTTTCTTCTACAAATGAAAGTTCTTAGGCTTCTTTTGTAAACTACTAATAGGACGGAACAATTTCCAAGCAATTAGGATATATGAATCTCCACAGGAAAAAAAATAGAGCTCTACCTTAGTTTCAGGAAATATCAGGGGAAAAAATGAGAATATAGAAAATGTCGTATTACAACAGGTCCCGATAATGAAAGGGTATATTGAGAGCCGAACATACCGTGAAGAATAGTAGATTTCGAGTGCTTGTTCGAATTGTTTGAACAACTGGTTGTGTTCGCGACTCGCGTGGGAACCCTAATTATCGCTTGAACCCTAACAAAAAAGAAAGATCAGATTAGGAAGGCGAATTACAAAGATGTCGATAATTACCAGTAGCCGGGAACTCAAAGTCACCGGCTTACCTTTGTTCAGAGAGAAAATTGCAGGTGCTTGGTGCCGACAAAAAAATCGCCGCTAGTGCATAGCCAAAAGTAGGAGTGTTCAAAAAAAAAAATCGGACCGGAAAAATGACCGGAATCGGACCGACCGTTAGATTCCGGTCCGGTCCTATATTTTTTTTTTTTTTACTAAAGCACTCTCAATTATTTTTCAAAACCAAGTAATTGGTGAAAATAGATCTATTACGCTTTTTGCAAATATATAATTTAACAAACATATTTAATTTATTTTAGGGTCAAAAAATCATTAATAATAATGTAAATAAAATTCACGGCGTAATGAAGAGCAAACACTTTAATTTTCATACACAAATTCATCAATTCCACAAACTTAAAAAAAAAAATTCGGTCCAACCGGTCCAAACCCGGACCGGATTAATTACGGTGCGGTCTCCGGTCCGTAAAATTTTAAAATTCCGGTCCCGGTCCGGTTCTGGACCGGTGCACACCCCTAGCCTAGACATGGGCAACGGTTCCAAACCGCCGGTTTCGGTTACGGTTTCGGGGTTTCGGCGAACCGTAACCGAACCGCGAACCGCTAGTTGCGGTTTTCAAACCGGCGTTTGAAAAACGCCGGTTTGGCGGTTTAGGGTTTTTTTTTTAAATATTATCTCCGTTTTCGCTCGTTTTCACTCCGTTTTCGTTCGTTTTTTATTCGTTTTAACTCATTTTTTAGAAAATACATTACTAGAATTGAATAAAAATTATATAACTTAAATTTATACATTAAAAATAGAAGAATTGTGTATTAAAAAAATTAATTTTTTTTTTAATAAAAAACCGCCAAACCGCCGGTTAACCGCCAAAACCGGCGGTTTGCGGTTTGTCAAAATGCCGAACCGTAACCGAACCGCCATTTTTCGGTTACGGTTCGGTTTGTAAACCTTAACCGGCGGTTTAGCCGGTTGGCTGGTTTGGCGGATCGGTTTTGCGCGTGTCTACCCTAGCCAAAAGGGAGAGCGGCTGAAATGAACAAAGTGAGGGTTTGAGGTTTAAATATCGAGGGGTAGGAATGTAAATTGCATCACGAAGAAAACACGGTGCTTTGCCCCGACAATTTATCTCAATGTTTTTGGACTGACAAAAAACGCACAATAAACATACGTTTGTGGCGGGCCTCCATTTTCTCATGGGCCAACAAGATTTCCACCAAACATAAAATAGGCCCAGATTAGGCACAATCTTAAATTTATCTTGCCTAATCTGGGCCACCAAATGAGCCCCAAACAGAACCTAAGAGTATAATTGTACTAGAGTGGACTGGTAAGTTAACGTCTGAAATAATATTATTAATAGATAGATAAACATGCAATTAAAATTTGTACCTGATTCAATCATTCTTAGAGATGGTCCAGCGATTTATTTTTATGTGATTTCTTGAAACTTTTGGACATTTGTTCTTCAGTTTTGACTTGTCCATGTTGAACTAAAAATGATTCTTGAATTAGGGAAATACTTGTCGTACCTATTTATCAAGTGTGACACTCTTGAACATTGATGATCGATTTTTGGGTGGTAGATTGAAACCGAAATTCCAGTGATTTAATTTGACTTCATCATAGAAACAAATTACATTTGTTAGTGATTATACTACATAGTTAAATGATACTATTTGGATGTGTGTGAAGTGAACGATATGTGGTTCCTATTCATTTACCATTTTGTATTAACACAACTGATTAGCACATTAGATAAATTCGAGCCACACCGAACACCTGAAAGCTAAAAAAGATGCAAGAAAATGCACCAAAATTCATCTAACTACAAGTTTCAGCTAAAGAATGACAAAAAATGGTGGAGAACTAGCCACAAATTACTAGTATTTCGTACTTCAAACACTTTAGATTCTTCTTCTATTGTCAACACGCGCCTTTTTTGATGACCCGGATGCTGTGTGCTCTGAACTTGATTGTATCTGAGGAAATTGCAAAATAAAATTCAACATCACGACACAAGGTACAAGAAAATTACGAGGCTACATGAAACTTGAGTGTTCACCTTATTCAGTTTTTCCCGCACCAAATTAATTGTTTGATTCATTGAATCAGAGGGGAAATATTCCTGACACCATCAAACACAGGGAAGGTTTCATCAATTAACAGAAAATAATCATCACCAAGAGGTTGCATACTACACGGAGCAATGAGAGAGAACTTTAGATGTAATTGATGATCATGGAACAGAAGCCGTAAGCCAGGACAAGCCTTCAAGTTCAAGGAGTGCATCCAACATGGTGGAACTACATTACATATATGGGGGAACTTCAATCTAAATAGTAACTTTTGTTGACTACGGGAGAACTTTCATAAAAGGGGCAAAGATGTTTCAAAATACGAGATCATATTACTTAAATATTAAAGATAACAAAAATCATAAACAAACCTTATCAGAGGAAGCTAATAATACAGAAGGTTTCGGTTCTCTGGCAGCATTTTGTGACTCGGTCAATTGCCTACATAATGGAGAAAGCATATATCCGACTGTAAATAATAATGAAATTCTTCAGGATACGCCACTAGGCCATATAGTCGATCCCACTTATATGTTTAGATTGTTGTCATGGGTACCTTTTAGCCATAGAAGGTGGGGGATATGTATCCTTCAGCGACGGAGTAGAAGCTGAAGAAGGCTCACTACTAGAATTGGAAGGGCCTTTAGACCTTCTAGCTGAAATGAACGCAAAAGTTTTATTACAAGGCAAAAAAATAAACTGGCAGGGGGATTCCATAAGCAATAATTTCATAAACTTACGTCATGTGAACTTACGGTTTAGTCGTGCTAAAACATCGTTCCTCCTCACTTCTAACTTCTCTTTTGTATCGGAGAGACTTTCATACTTAGGTGCATATGCTACTTGCAGCCGATTTCCAAGAAAAACAGACTCGTCTAATTTCCTTTTCGCAAATCTATCAACAAAATTAGGTTCAAGCTTTATGAGTTATGATTCCACTATTCCAGACACAAGCATAATACACAACCCATATATAATTCTCGACACGTACGGATAGCTTAACGTGCAAATAAACACGTGTATACAATAATACATATTAGGAAGAAAGATAAACAAGTGAACAGTAAAATGCCCCTTTCCTCACATAAATGACAAAACACCATTATGATAATTCACTAAAACTACTGTATGATGTAAAAGCTTTCATAATTCACTAAACTACTTAAAGATTCAGTAAGCACACAAATATCAAAGAAAATTGAGTACCAATCACCTGGCATTGTTGATCTGATGAAACTTAATCCAGTAAACATCAGTATATGGCTCACAGTCTTCATCATCCATCGGCTTACATCTGAACAGAGTTAAGAGCACCATTATAATTCTGAAATTACAACCCAATTTCTTAATATAAGAAGGATGCTATTTTTTAGATAATTTCATTCCGGTGATAAACAAAAGTAATTTAACATAATCTACTTCAAAATTGGTGAAAAACTGTTCCGAGGTTGAAACATTCATAAATAGGTGAGCATGAACAGCTTATTTAGACGTATGAGTATGCACATCACTTACTCTGCAACTTGGCCATAAGTAGAGAACAATTTGAAGAGTTCATCGCCACACCCCAAAGAAGGAACATTCCTCACAATCAGGTATCTGCAACAACGAAAAAAAAAAAAAAGAAATTGAATTACGTTCTTGATTTGTCTATAAAGAATTATAACTGAAAATTTACAGACTTGGATTCATCGCAAACTGTATAAACGCGAACTGCAGGAGGCTCGTCTTTGTATCTTGGCATCTTCCTTCTCAATTGAAAAATCTGCAATTTTGGAGAAGATCAAAAGGGGGAAAAGGTCTCTTTATATTTTTGGGAAACTCTGAATACTGTTTAAAAAAAAAGGCCACTTTTATACCGAGAATTTTTTTACAAATTAGTTTTACGTGAAATGTCAGTTCTACCCCTGTTTCATAACAGATTCTTCTACCACCATTACCACCGTCTACGCCAAAATCTTCCCCCAGCCGTCAACCATTACATCACAAAAAAACTGGAAACATTTTTTTACTATTAAAAATTAAAAAAAATACTCAAAATAAACTGTAAACTCACAAAATACTCAATCAGACTTGAAAAAAACAATAATTTTCGACAAAAACAATCGAGAAAAAGATCTTAAATCTCGAAAAAAATCAAAATAAATACAGATTTCAGAAAAAATATTCGAATAAAAGAAAAAAATCGAAAAAGAGCAAGAATTCGAAAAAGAAATGTGAAAGGAATATAGATCTTGATTTTTTCGAGTTGGATTTCGAGAGATGCAAAACGGATATACGTGAGATAAATTAAAGGGAAAGTAGTTGTTATTAGGTCACAACCCTAAACCCCTAATCAGAAGAAAAAAATTGAAATTGAAAATTATCATTACCTAGGCTGGGCAGGAGTAGAGGTGGCGTGGCTTGGGGAGGAGGTGGTGCGAATCAACGGTGTGGCGGTGGAGGCGGCGTGGCGCGGAGAACGAGGCTGGGAAGAGGCGGCGCTGCAACGTTCGTGATTGCAGATGAGGGCGGCGCTGCAACGTTTGTTGCTGCAAGTGAGGGCAGGCGACGACGGAGGATTAGTTGCGGGTAGCGAGCGTGCGTGGGCGGCGAAGAACTGGCGGCGCTGCTGGCCCAACGGCGGTAAGGGGGAGAAGAAAATTAGAAATGAAGAAACTGTGCGGTGGGTGGGTGTGTCCGACGAAAAAGGCCAAAAAAAAAAAAAAAAGGAAAAATTAGGGTTAACAAGAATAAGGAAGGCTATTTTAGGTTTTTTATGGTGTGTACTCATTTTAGAGCGGGTGTATTAAGAAAGTGGGTGTCCTCAATAAGTTAGTGTGTGTATATCCGTGGCCTTAAAAAATGAAATGAGCTTTGGGCTAGTGGACCAAAAAATACTTACTCCAAAATTAGACCAAAAAAAAGCAGACGGGTGGGAGTGGGACGGGGTCAGGATATATGCACCTCCAAAATTGGTTGATACACCTACCGATTATTTGTCTTTTTTTACCCTAATTTGGATTTAGAAAATCTCAATATTACCCTTTGTTAACTACATATTAAAAACACATAGAAGAGAATAGGGGAAAAATAAGAGAGAGAACAGGAAAAAATAAAATGAGGGGGGAGGGGGGAGGAGAGGGAGTTTGGTTTTTGATGGTATAGTTGGTAGTTCAATATGAATATATTTATCAATTTTGTTAAAAAAAATATTGACGTGGATGTATTTATTAACTTTGGAGGTGGAGAAGTGATGAAGTTAGGAAGGGTTATCGTCATCTCAACATAAATTAATCTTGTATGTAAAATTACTAGATTTTGGATTAGATTTTTTATTAACTCTATCATTTTTTTAATACCAGATTTATGAAGATCATCGTCATATATATCATTAAAATATCATATCAAACATAACTATATATCAATTGAATATATTAAACTCTACATGAAATGGATAAAGTTAGATTGTTTGTCCATTTCTTCTAGTTCTAGAAAATAGTGTGATCCCAATTCCCAAGCCAATTTCATGACACATGAGTCAAATTTTTGTTGAGTGTTGGCGAAACTTCAATGCAGTAAGACAACACGTACTCTAATTGTATGGTGGCTTATTGGTAAATCAAGGAATATAAACGGACATTTTCATTTACATGTCTACTATATAAAAAAAACGCCGACTCATCACTCCTAACTACCGAAATTGAGCAGAGGATTTAATTTAAGGTACTTATGTTTCATGTATGAAATTTGAGTCTTGGTGCTTATTTCTCTTCAATTTCTTCTGATCATGAATTCAATTCATATTCATCCATTTCATTACACAATAGATACTGGAATTTTTGATGTCTACATTTTTTTGTGGTTGTTACACATTTCAGACTTTCATGTAATTTTAAGAGTTGAAAGTTATAAGAAACAGTTGAAATTGGTTTGATTTATGAGTTAGTAAATTATAAAAAGTAGTGAGGGATAGTTTAGAGAAAGGTAGAGAGAAATAATCGATGTTACAAAATAAGAAACGAAAAACGCCCAAAATAACTAAATGGAAAGTTTAGGGCTGTATGGAGGGAGTATTAAAGTTGATGAATGGTGAACTAGCCAGCCTAAAGATGTTCAATTTTAATTATTTTATTTTTTAAGAATTATGATTGCTTGTTGAAAAATGAATTTAATTGAGGAACAATATTGCATTAAGAATATAAAATTGCACGAATATTTAGCATAGGGAGATGGGATCGGAGGAGGCGAAATCAGTGAGGATAAATGTGACAGGATTCAAGAAATTTGAAGGGGTTTATGAGAATCCTAGTGAGATTGTTGTCAACAATTTGAGGAGTTATGCGGAGAGCAAAGGGTTGCCTGGAGGTGTTACTTTAGGCGTTTGCGCTGTCCTTGAAACTGCGGGAGAAGGGGCGACTGCGGAGCTCTACAAAGTATTGGAGTCGGGGATTGGAGATTCGGACAATGAGACAGTCATATGGGTAAGTCAGCAACTGCTTGACTGGATGTGTATTCGATGCTCTTTGCATGGTTATCTGCATTTTGTTTTCATATATATTGTTGTTGCTCCAATAACAATTTGTGCTATAAGACATAACAACATCATTGGGCCTATATTTGTGAGAGCTTATAAACTCCTTAACATCGATCAACATCTTATGAGTTGTTTTAAGGAGCTTATAAATGGGCTCTAAAAGGCCAAAATGTTAATACCAATCGTGCTTTCATGTGTTCAGCTTCACCTTGGAGTAAATAATGGGGCGGGGAAGTTTGCCATCGAACGCCAAGCTGTAAACGAAGCAACTTTCTGTTGCCCAGATGAGCAGGGATGGAAACCACAGGTGACTGTTTATTGTTATAATACTATCATTTTTACATTCAACACGACTAGGCCTAAATAATTTTTATTAATTTTGCAGCAAAATCCCATAATCTTGGGTGATGGAGGAATTTATGAGACAAGAAAGGTACTGATTTCAATACCATACTCCATTTGAATTAAAATTAAAAGGCCACATACATACTATATGTTTATTGACTCATTATATATCTTTGTTTACTGAAGACATCGTGCTCTATTGACGCAATTTTGGAGTTCTTGAAGAACGAGGGCTGTGATGTGATAATATCGAATGATGCAGGGCGATTCGTGTGCAATTTTGTATACTATCATTCCCTACTTTATGCGCATGAGAAAGGTCATAACTCTATGTTCGTTCACATCCCCCCGTTCTATAGAGTCAACCAGGAAACTCAGATGCAATTCATACTACTACTCATAGAGGCCATAGCATCAACCTGCTGATTTCAATTAGTTTAATGGAAATATATAATTTGGTGCATGTTGGATTGATTGCCTCCTGGTTTTTTAGTTTCAAATCTTGTCTCTAATAAAGTTTAATCTACTTTCATGGATTTGTAGCTATATATGACTTGTTTGGTTTATTTGTACTAATTTTCCTGGTAAGAAATTGGTGATTGAAACCACCCAAATGTTGAAATAAGTAAAAACCTACTTAGGCCATCATCCAATTTTAATATAAATGTAAGTAAACCAAAAAAATAAAGCCTCTTTTTTTTACAAATAAAGAGTATGTAAAAGTGTATATTTTTTAAGTGGTAATTTTTATAACACAAACACACGTATATACATAATTCACTAAGACTATGTTTATCGGTGACTAAACAACCTGGTTGTCCATATAGAACAAAGAAAATTGAATATTAATCCATGACCATGGTGAGTTGACAACCAAGAATAACCAAATGTTTGGATGACATATTTTTATCCCTCAAAATCTAAGTATGTCACGTGTCCAGTTTTTACTCGTCGGTTTTATTTTATTTAGATAATTTTTTATTTTCACTTATTTACTTAAAAAAAAAAATACCAAAATTCATAAAATTAAATTCTCTATGAATAGAGATCAATCTTTATATGTTTTGGATCACAATTTCATATACTCCCTTTTCTCTTCTTCTAATTATTTTCTCTTATGAATTGTGTTAATTGTCCTTATTTTCTCTTCTAACATGGATCCAAATGATAGATATAATTATTATATTATAAAAGAAATAATTTATTAAATGTTTAAGAAATAATTTATTAAATGTTAGTTGTAGTTGCGGTGGTTATGAATAAAGTGGAAAAAAATACGAGTTTAAATTGTGATGTAAAATGTGTAGGTGAGAAATGAATTTTATATTTGATGAAATTTAACAATTACATTTAAATGTCCTTTAAAAAAAAATGGAGGGCAAATGTCGCAAATCACTTTTATCTGCTAGTAACCTACTAAAAGTTTTAAAAAAAAAAAATTATCAGTTAAAAAAATATTTTTCCAAATAAAGGTTTTCGAATGTTTTTTCCTTAAAATTGAAACGAAAATTGAAAGTTTTATATGTATAAATCAAAATTGAATTGTTTTAAAAAAAATCAACGTTTATTTTCTCACCCCTATGACAGTTTATTCGACGTTTTTTGTCATGAAAAACCAGAAGTTGCTACAATCTTGCGCCAGAGTAGCGACGTTTTATTGGAAACAAATTCCCGCATTCGAGCTCAGATTGTCTCCCCATGTACGCAGGCTGAGTAACATTAACTATTTTGCCAACTCTGCTTACTCGTATAATAGAATCATCAATGACTTGGTAAAATCTGGGTCTTTAGATGACGCAGTCAAGCTGTTTGGTGAAATGACTGAACGAGATGTTATCACTTGGAACATTATGATTTTAGGGCATTATCGTTGTGGGTTTCTAAGACAATCTTTAAGCTTGTACAGGCAAATGCTTTTTGAAGGTTTTGTGGAGAATTCATCAACGTTTTCTTCTGTTTTGAGTATGTGTAGCACTGCAAGGCTATTCAGAGAAGGGATTGAAGTGCATTGTAGATCGATTGTTCTTGGATTTAGTACAAATGTGTATATTGCCTCCGCTCTTGTTGATCTTTATTTGAGAATGGGCCTTACTGAAATTGGTTTAAGGTTGTTTAGTACATTGCAAGAAAGAAATTTGGCAACTTGGAATGTTGTTCTGCGTGGGTTATGTGAAATTGGACGATCAAAAGAGTTGCTAAGAATGTACAACGCAATGAAACTAGATGGCATGGAGCCTAATGGACTCACTTTTTGCTATTTGATCCAGGGTTGCGGTTATGAGAGGTCTCTTGATGAAGGAATACAGCTGCATTGTTGTGTAATCAAGAATGGATTAATCGATTCAAATTTGTTTGTAGCCAATGCTATAGTGGATTTCTACTCTGCTTGTGGGAGTTTGTTAGAAGCTAAGAAATCATTCAAGTTTATACCTCTCTCAGATATCATTTCTTGGAATTCGATGGTTTCTGTTTATGCAGCCAATGGCTATTCATTTGATGCTCTTGCAATCTTTCAAGCAATGCATTTATGGGATAAGAAACCATCAGTTTGTTCGTTCCTGGGATTCTTGAAATTATCCAGCACAACTGGAAACCTATCATTCGGGAAGCAAATACATTGTTGCATCTTTAAGTTAGGCTTTGATTCTGTCCTTGTTCAATCTGCTTTAATTGACATGTATGGAAAATGTGGAGATATTGAAAGCTCTGTCTGTATATTTGATAGCGTTCCTGAGAGAACTCTTGAGTGTTGTAATTCTCTCATGACATCTTTACTGAGGTCTGATCTTGTACAAGATGTGATTGATCTGTTTGGTCTGATGGTTGATGAAAAGATCGGGTACGATGAAGTCACTCTTTCTTCTACTCTAAAAGCACTCTCAGTTTCCCTTCCTTGTTGCTCAGCAAACCGCTCTTTGGTGCATTGTTGTGCTATAAAATCAGGTTTTGAATCTGATGTTGCCGTTGTGTGTTCTTTAATTGATGCCTATTCTAGGTCTGCCGAAGTTAAATTTTCCCGCCAGATTCTCGCTCAACTTCCCTCCCCGAATGTCATATGATTCACTTCAATAATTAGTGCACTTGCTCGAAATGGGATGGGACAAGAATGCCTTGAAATGCTTAATTTAATGATCCAAAAAGGTCTAAAACCTGATAAGGTGACCTTTTTGAGTGTACTAATGGGTTGTAACCATTCGGGGCTTGTTGAAGAGGGAAGATCGATTTTCTATTTAATGCAAACTCACCATGGTTTAATTTCAGAGAGGCGGCAATATGCATGTATGGTTGATCTTCTGGGGCGTGCAGGTTTACTAGATGAAGCTGTGCAATTAATCGAAGATAGTCAATATCAAGATGATTTTGTGATATGGAGCTCAGTATTGAGGAGTTGTAGGGTCCACCAAAATGAACGAATAGGGCTGAGAGCTGCCAAAATGCTGATGGATCTTGAACCAGAAAACCCTTCTGGTTGGTTACAAGCATCTAGCTTCTACGCCGATTTAGGGGATTTTGAGATGATGAAACATTGCCGGGAGATTGCAGTGGCCAGGAAAGTGAGAAGGGAAATTGGTCGGAGTTTGATTGAGGTTTGCGATAACTGATAAATGCAAGATTGAATATTTAATCAATTGTTTAGTACTATAGAATAAGTACTGTCAGTTGATTGTGTATAGCAGCATCAACTTGTTGGATAGTCTTGTTCTTTATGTACATTTTGAAATATCAAAAGTAAATTCGATAAATGACATTTGTGTAGACTTGGCTAACACTTTGTAACAGTCAAAGAGTTTCATGTACTTGCCTTAATTTGGACAGAATGATAAACAAAAGGAAATATTAAATAGCTGCTACTTTGGCTATCAGGTATGACCTACATTAGTTATGTATTCAATCACGAAACTTCATTCATCTGTGCTACCTGCAAGTTGTGTTCTTATTTGTCTAAAGTGAACAATGTTAAATATTCATCACATGCATGTGTAAGTAGGCATAGGACACCAAGATCAGACTACGGAGACAAACATCATCGTATTAGTAGTGCTTCGTAGGATTGAATTAGTATGAAATGATTGAGAAACAGATATAATAGTTTATATGCAGATTTTTAGAAATCTATTATTTTCACTATTTTAATATGCAGCTTAGCTGTTGCCATATGTAGTTATTATTATTATTGTTGTCGTCGTCGTCTCTGAGCCGGTCCTGCATAATTTGCGTGGAGAAGAGAATATTATAGCTAGGAAACGATTTATCCATTCATAACTTGGTCCTATATTGAATCTGTTTTTTTTTTTTTTTTTTTTTTTTCAAATGGGGTGCATTTGGTATACTGTGTAACATATAGTATATGTACTTGCTTACAGAAATATATGAATCTACATAGAATAAAACTGTCATCTTTATAACACAAATTAACCAACAAAATTAAAGCTTGAAATCTAAACAAAGGTGTTCACAAAACTACGTAGCTGGATTGCTGAAATAGTAGTATGATGTATACACCAAGAGTCAGAACTACACAATACAATATGTTCACTACATATAATAAAATTTTAAAGGCAAAAATAAGACAATTTTGGGTAATAGTGCTTGGTAGGCTGGTATATGTAAGCAGTACAAGAAATGTGATCAATAATATACGCGTAGAGTTTGTTTCAATCGTACCAATCATGTCGTAAGTAGGTTATGGTATATTCGTTCGATATAAATCATCCCTTGGAATTGTTCATTAGAATATAAATATGCAACAAATTATGTACATAGAATTTGTTATACAAAGTTGGACCCCAACCAAATTAAGTCACCATCATTCTTAGTAAGAAGAAAATACATGTGGGTACAAATTAAGTATAGAGAATGGTAGGCTTAATTTGTGGATATATATGATAGGTCATTGGCTTGGCAGTAGTGTTTTGTGATCTTATACATCTATCCAATCTACTCTACCATTGTGGGTCTCTTCTTACCTTCAATTATTGCTCAAACTTACACTAGAGATGCAAACATTGTAAACCTCACAACAACAAAAGCTATTAACTCACGGATTGCTTTCTCGGAAATCAATATCTTATCATTCTTGACTGCGAATTATGTTTCAACTTTTATTTTACCCTTTTTCTTGCACTTATCAACTGCACCATACAACTTAAATGTATTTTGAAGCAATATCAATTGTTGTTTTTACTGCACAATTGCAACTATTTTTTCTCCGAAAAGTTGCAGTTGTTAATCACTAAACAAGAATTAATAAAATTACTTATAAAAACTAATACGATTAAATTCATGTATGCAATTAAGTGCATATCATATAATTGGATTTCATGATTTACATATTTCTTCAATTGTCCAAATTAATTTTTTACTCATCCCTTTAGAATCAAGTCAAAAGTGTGGTTCAATTGCACCATGTAATTGAGTGCACATAATTGTGATTCTTATTAGTAGAACTGACAATTTAGGACGTCTAGTCCATTGGGTCAAGCGATGTTAATGAGTTGGGTCGGATCCCATGAATTGATCGGGTCTACCAAATGAGAGCTCAGACTAGCCCAACTTAGTCTAGCGATTTAACGGGTCAGTCGGACCCATAACATGTTTTTTTTCCTAGCATAATGAGAGTCGCAAACAAACTTAAAAGTTCAAGACATTTTTTTTTCAAAAAAACTGAAAATAATTAGTTGGGAGGCTGAGATTGTAGACTAGTAATGAATTTTTGTAGATTAGTGAGGAAATATTGTATATTTTTTAACAATGAATTGAGATTACAATTTACATGATAAAAAAAGATATATATATATATATATATATATATACTAAAAAAAAGATTTAATTGTCTAATACAGTATATACTATAGATTCGAATGAATGTCAACTAGGTCAATCCTAAACCCTTAAAAAAAAAATTATAGACATAAAATTAAGATCAAATTTATTGGTAATTTAATGATATTATAAAATTACATATTGTAAATTGAAAAAACAAAAAAAAAAAAAAAACTGTTCAGGTCAATCAGGCTGCTCTTGACCTGTCTAGCCAAATTGACCTGATCCCATTTGACCCGTCAAGTCAGTGGGTCGGGCCAAATTTGATCCGAATTTTTTTGGACCTATATTTTTTGAGCCTTACATATACTAACCTTCGTATTGGTGAGACTGGTCAACTGGATCAGGCCTAAATTGCCAACTCTATCTATAGAGGGTATAAAATGCATATAATACCTTTCTCTTGGAAATATGATTGAAAACTAAATTATGCTTTACGGTTAGACCTTTACTAAAAGCTGATCTTTGATTCGGTCAGCCAATATACAAGCTTGTACTTAATTTTATGTTAGGTGAAATTTTAAGTTAGGTTCGAACTGGAGTAGTAATTATTAGTATTATTAAAAGAAAGGGAAAACATGTTTGGAGGTAAAAGTGAAGCAATCCGTGAAGGCTGTATAGGCCACATATTAAATTCCACTACAAAACCAATTAAGTAAAGTAAAATAAAGAAAAGTATTTGTGTGAATTATAAATTTGGGTGGAAACCCATGGATGCATTACACATAATACAGACAAATATGCATGTTCAACTGAGAGAGAGTTTCACATGCATGCTGAAACCAAAAATATTTACTGCAGTGTAAAATCAGAGTGAAAATTGTTGGAGTTGGAGAGAATGATCCGTGAGCCAACTTTGTTACCAGTATAAACACTCTGTGGGCCCCTACATACTCCGTGCTAGATTTCTTACCAAATTAAAGAAATTCCATGTATTTCAAAACAACCCCAATTAATGTATTCAGTGGTACTCCAGTATTTATTGCATCATGTCCGTATTATATATATATTTTTGTAATGTATTATAAATAATTTATTGGAATGTATTTAACGTAAATGATATTAATTAATGAAGAAAAAGAGGGAGAAACAGAGATTACAAATTTACAAAAGATATCTTAGTGGCTAAAGCAGCCAAATTTGATAATTAACGGAATACGATAAAAAGGTGGCAATTGTATAATGGGTTGGAAATTGTATTCCGTGGGATGTGGAATGACAATTGACAACTGGTGAAACATAAAAAACAGAGAAATATTTAAAATATGTAAGTATGGCAAATACACGACATGAATTGTTTTAAAATTATTCAAATAATAATTGAATAGTATTATATAGTGAAATAGACCGGTTTGAAATGAAATTGAATCTTATCTCACATTTCATTTTATATGGCATATTAAAAATTGTTGTCATTATTACGTGTTACATGCAATTCATTAATATATTCTTTCATTTTTCTTTTACAGTCATAATAATAGCCTTCTATTTTTAATTTTAAATAATATCCTTCTTTTTTAGGCGGAAGATAATGTGAGATGAAGGTCCAAGAAATGTGTGATGGATGAAGATCCCCCAATTATGATAAGTTCACGAGACAAATAAAAAGTTCACGAGCTTATTACAAAATAATTCAAACGACGGCTTAGAATGAAGCATGTGTACGTTTCCCATATCTGATTTATTAATGTTGTCCAAAAAAACAGAGTGATCAAATCCAAACATAATCTTGATGATCGACACAAATGACGACGAATCTCTTATTTCGAGTATTAGTAGTATATATTATGTGTATAATAACAGAATTGATATTAATAAATTAATTCAAAGCCTCCCTATTACTTTTAGGTGAACTGAAATTTTATATTGAACACGAAAAACAAAAAAGTGATAAACTACATATGTTGATATATTTAACTTTACTAAAGTGATAAAATATAGGGCAGTACTTATGTGCAATATTTCACGTGAAATATTAGTATATTTAAGGAAGGGTCAAAATTCGCGGACCTGTAGCGGATTTGACCGATCAAACGAATATTTCCTTAAAAATCGCGAAAAAGTCGCGCGCAGGAGGCTAACAGGATAACGGGTTTCAGGTCTGTGTTACTGTAAAGGTAATTATATGTTACTACAAGACCAAATATGTGTTACTTTAAGTACAAATAACACATAAATTGACTTTTCACAGAAAATATTAATACAAATTAATTTAAGGAAAGATAAAATAGAAAAATTTGCTCTTAATCCATGTTACTATAAATATAATTATATGCTACTGTACGGACAAATACGTGTTACTGTAAGGACAAGTAACACACAATTGGCTTTTGAGTAATACATATTTGACGTTAAAGTAACACAGAAAAATGTGTTACTATATAAACACAAGTGTATTACTGTATTAAGAAAGATGTGTTACTGTATAACTAAAACGTCATTATTGAGAGTGAATGAGATACCCACATTAAAAAAGACGAAGAACAATAATTGAAAACACGAAAAACACAACTATGTTGAATAGTTTATCGATTGCTACAATTACAAAAACAACAATTAATTGGAATAGATTTATTGTTGATTTTTTTCTCATTAATTCATTCAAAAAATAAAAATAATAATTTTTCCGCTTGTTTCGTGATTAGCAGATCAGAAATCTGAACAGTTTTTGAATTTTTTTTTTTTTTTTTATTGAATTTGCAGATTTCTCGCAGCGGCAAAAGATAAGCATCGTAAAGAAGGAGAAATTTGTCCCGCCCAGAAGATAAGGCATCGCGAAGAAGGAGATCAGTGCAGAAAAGAAGGCAGCGCAGAGAAAGAAGAGGAGTGATCGGGCGGCGCAGAAAACAGAGGAACGAAGAAGATGGATACAGGATAAAAACATAAGATTATGTCATATTGCACCATAAGACTATGGTGAAATATTGTATATAAGTTTTTGTTTAAAATAAAAGTATTAGTATAAAAAATGTAAAGACATATATCGGTAAATAAATTAGAATTTTGAAGGTTGAGAAATTTTCTATTTTTAAAATGTAAAAAAAAGGAATTGTAAAAAATGACTTGGAAAGTACTCCATAAAATTGTGAATGATAATGTATTTAAAGATAAATATTATGTCAATTAATTTTATATTTGGATCATTTAATCTCTCACTTTTCACCTTTTACAAAATCCTTAAAAACAAATATGAAAAGTCTTTTCACTTTGATGCAGAGAGTATAAACATACTCGATTATTTTGATATGTGAAATGACATGCTGAATAAGAAAAATGAATTTAATGATAATTTTGAGGGATAATTTTGTAAACCTTTTATATGGAGTATAAAGTAAATAAATGAGTTGATTTTTATGTATGTGTAAAAAAAAAGTAATGACATTTGTGTAAATTTAAGAATATTGTGAGGGTTGAGTATATAAAAGAGTGTGAAAGTAATAGTGAAACGTCTAAAAAAGAAAAGTGTGAAAGTGCGGGGTAGGATGATGGTAGTTCTATTTTAAAATATTTGTAAATAAATACTCCCTCTGTCCTGTAAAATTTTGCTCACTTCTTTTCATACATGATTTTTAAAAAATCATATTTTAATTATAAAAAATATATATATGAGATAACGAGTAAAAAATATTGTTGGTACATACTCAATCTTGTTAATAAAGTAAAAAAAATATTAAAAAGTTAACTATTTAAATAGAATAAACATATATTTTGTGAATCTAAAAATAGGTTTGAGCAAAATTTTACAGGACGGAGGAAGTATTTTATTTAATACTTTTTAAGAATTGCTTTAAAAAAAATACTCCATTTGTTCCACTATAAGTTTCCCACTTTCATTTATATGAATGTCTAACAATAAGTTTTCATTTCATATTTTTTCCATTTTTGATATATTATTTTCTTTCTCTCTATCACATCACTTATACTTTATTGCATTTATTATTTTATCATATTTTTTAATCAAAACACCGAAAGAAATGAGAAACTTATATTAGAAATACACAATAAGAACACAGTCATACGCATATAAATGAAAATTATAATACCAAGTGCAACTCAGGTAACTTCAAAATGAATTAATTACAAATTTTAGCACAATGGAAAAATATTAAAAGTCCTAATCTATCAAATATATATCATTGGTGTAGGTTTGAGACTTAAGAGTATGCTCCTCTCTAGGTTTCACGTTCGAAACCTCTAAGGTGCAAATAATTTCTATGGGGTTATATCCATATAGAGCGCAAAACTCTGGTTTTAAACGGGACACCCCCGCAAGTGGGCAGTGGTGTCGGCCCTTGAACCGGATACCCGAGATTTAAAAAAAAATAATCAAGTATATATCATTAAACGAACTCAATAATATCAAAAGCATAAACGGCATCGTGGACATGTAACATGTTATTCCTGAACACCTTACAACGACGTTTAGCTCCTTCCTTCCTCGAACCCATGCCTCTCTGCCACGGGCCGACATATTGTTGTTATATCACTCCAATTTCACTGGATCAGGCAAAGACTTGCACGAAACTGATTCACACATAAAGAAAACTCCCTATCTCAATCCTGAAAAGAAATCCAGGCATTGAATTTGCTTTTAAAATTTTAAATTATCTAATCACCGGTTCATAAAAAATTGTAGGTTTGTTTGTGTGTCTTCATTTTTCCAAAGATTAATGTAGAAATCGAGAACTTGCTGCGTTTTCACACATTGAAGCGCAACGGTGATATGAGAAGTAGGCCTCTTAGACTTACAAGTTAATCCGACTTTAATAAATCTTCTCAGTACGTACTTCCCCAATTTTTTATTACATGTCTTTTTAGCTTTTAACAATAAATTAAGTAAGGTTACATTTTTATTTTTATGTTAATAATAAATACCTTAAAATCATGAGAAAGATATGTTAATACCTTAATGATAATTAATTTTCGTATAGAAAATGCAAACCCATATATTTAAGGGTTAATTATGTGAAAGAAAACCACGAGAAAGATTTGTCAAAAAATAATAATTAAAGATAAAATTGAGATATTTAAAGAAAACTGAAAGAATTTCAGCTCATCTAAAAGTCCGGACTAGTAGTCACTCGTTTGTGCCGGTCCGAACTTGTGGACAATTTAAATGAATGAAGTTGTTTTCAGCAGGAATCGAACGCAGAATGTGTAGACGTGTGAGTCTTTAGCTCTGATACCATGAAAGAATTTCGTCTCATCTAAAAGTCCAACTTATAGAAAGTTGAAAAATTAATTATTGTATATTAATTCCTAATAAAATTATATATAGATGATAAAGTGAGATAGCTCAAATGTTTAGAGCACCACCACGGTATATGGAATGACTAAGTATTATGAAAATAGTGAAAAAACTAAAAAAATAAAAATGAGGGAGTAATATGTGCGTGTGTCCAATTTAAATGACTAATTTATATATGCATGACAATTCTTTGCATAATTGTGTAAAATAAATAGTAAATATTATATGTGAGTAATGACGATATTTAAAATTAATATATTTAATATAATGAGATCATCAATTTCACAAAAAATCCTAATTATATATATATATATCTTTCCAATGTTAAAATTAAAACACGACAATACATATGTAATATAATTATTAATTAAGTAAATCATCCAACTTTCACAGCAAATTCATCGTGGTAGAAACTAGAATATGTCATACTACTAAACTTGCTTGTTTGCATTTGAGAATGTTAGGGAGAGGGCATTTGACATGTTGCCAAAAATATTTGTCAGTACAATTAAGTCAAAGGGAAGGGCAGGGCTAGGCAAGAAGTAAAATATTTGTGCATGGATGACAAAAATTAGGCGTCCAATATATGTTGTTCAAAATAAAACTCATCTACAAAAAAATCAAACTGTAATTATAAGTTCAAAAAAAATACTAATAAAATAATAAACTTCTAAAAAAACAAAAAACTGCTTTTGTAATTAACCTATGCAATTGATTGAGTTTTTTTTTAAAGAAGTTACTGATGTTTTTTTTTTAAACAGAAAATGGACAGTGGTTTTGGCTTTGCGGTCGAAAAATTTGTCAAAAAATTTAAGTTTGTGTTACTGTTCATACATCTATTTGCAATCCATAATTTTTTTGGACTATCTAGTTCTGAGTTTGCGACCCGTAAGTTTTAAATATCGTTTTAATTAAACATATTTTATTTATAAAATATTTCATACAAGTGTTGTCCATTTATTAATTTCAGTCCATGAGTAAGGAAAAGTGTTCGATAATTAATATAAATGAATTAATTTAACATTTTTTTAAGAGCAAATTTTAAGAGTAAAATAATGTTTATTTTACACCTCAACAATTGATGACTAGCAAAAAAGTCTATTCAATGAAGTTAATCAAGATGAACTGACTTGAAGGTTAATTAAGAGTAAACAAAGTATTGAGAGTAAGATATTTGACTAAAAAATACTCCGTACTTATTTATATATGCAAATAATAGTGAAACATTTAAAAGAGAAAAAATTGTAAATAGTGGTGGACTTGAGGGAAATATTATTTTTAATTAAAAATCAAATCTAAATTTATGTATGTCATAAGACAAAAGCAACACAACCTCTTTTTTTTTTTTTTTTTTTAATAAAGAAAACTTATTTTTAAGCAATCACTAGTAGTTGCAAACACCTGTAGAGGAAATATCTCTTGCATCATATAGACTATAGAGTAGTCAGTAGAGGTCAGTTTATTTTCCCTTCTTGTTGTGGGGCTTAATATGTGCTTATGCCTTATGGCCGGCTATGGGAGGTTGTGGCTAAAAATGCTTATTTTTTTCTAAAAATAAATTAGGTGGAAAATTCTTTTCACAAAACATTTATCTCAGTTTTCTCATAATAATTAACTTGAGGCAAAAAAAAAAAAAAAGACTAAAAATGCTTATTTTTTTTTTCTAAAAATAGATTAGGTGGAACATACTTTTCACAAAACATTTATCTTATAATAATTAACTTGAGGCCAAAAAAAAAAAAGTGACTTAAAATGCTTTTTTTTTCCTTTTCTAAAACTAAATTAGGTGGAACATACTTTTATGTTTAACTTGATAATTTGTATTTTATGTTTATCTTTTAATGATATTAATTGTTTTATTAAAAATTACTTTTGATCTGATAGTAAATTTTTTAAGTCTCAATATTTAGTCCAATGATCGACTAATCCGTAACTCGGGGGATCAATCTCACCGTCTACTTACGGGTGCCTCTTTTAAAGTTAGAGCTTTGCGCTTTGTATGACACTCTTAAGTCTCAAGTTTACATCACTAAATCAATTTTTTTAGTTTTTTAGTTTGATAGTAATAGTGACTTCCTCACTTCAATTTCATTATTCTCATCTTCTTTTTAAAAATAATATTATTCATCTCTTATTTATTTAAATTGTAATTCAATTTATTTATAAACAATCAATTTATTTATAAACAATTATTTTATTTATAAGTGAACTCCTTAATACTTCATCATATCCATATTCTATTTATTTTATATATAAACTAATCAATGTACACTAAAATTTATGTCCCTAAAATATTATGAATTTACACATTATTTCATTAAAGTATGTTAATTGTTTTAATACATGTACACCGGGTTTACCCTACTGCTTCACATTCATAAAGGACCAACTTTTAACTTAATCTCTTGTAAATAGTGGGAATTTATTTTCATGGAAAAGTGTTTTCCTTAAGGACAATTCTTTTCCAATTAATTATGGCCATTTTTATTTTATGATGTAAAATTCAAACTTGAAAATTTAAAAATCTAACATTTATTTTATTTTGTGATTTTAGAATTAAGATTCTACAAATATCTATAAATTTTATAAAAATCAACATTATAAATATCTACTAAATACCTATAAATCTTATATAAACCCCTACAAATTGTATAACATATAATTAAATCATATCCTACTTAAATTTCAAAATAAACACAAAACATACCAATCATTAGAATTAAAAAATTCACTAAATTTTAAAAAAATTCAAAATCTCAAAACAAATATACCTACTTTATTACTCACTTTGTTCATTTTTATACTTTCTACTTTTTTTTTATCCATTCATTTTTATAATATACTACTCACATGCACTACTTTATTTTTATTTTATTTATACCCACAAATTTTTATTTTATATATATATATATATTAAATTTGTGACCAACTCAATGAAACGAGAATTAAAAAAATAGATGAATGAAGTATTTTGTTCCCTCACTTTTATGAAGAAAGTATCCATCCATATTTAAAAAGTGCGCACACTCGTGATCTGTCTGTCTGACTAATTGATTATTGTGTGGAGTGCTAAATTATTGTTAGTTAGACACGTGGAAATGCGTAATTTTATAGTACCAAATTTCTACTATTATGCAACAAAACTAAGTAATACCATGGGCGCCCAGTTTTTGTTTTCCTTGTGCTTTTCCATCACTTTTTTTGGAGCTTCATCTTCACAATTTCCTCGTACGATTTACATCTACATAAAAAGAATAACAAAAATTGTCACATGTCATCACAATGCACTATATAAAAATATAAATAAATAAACGAATTAGATTAATTTTACCAAGAACAAAAGATAGCATATGGTTATATTCTAATTACCAACAAATTTTAGTTTGGATGTAGTTGAAGCAACCAACGGGTAACGACAGTTGCTTCAAATGAGAGCACACTCTCTCTTCTACCTTTCATCTTTGTTGGGTCTGGGAGGACTTTCGTATTTCATTTGGTATGATATTGTCCGCTTTAAACTAAGTTTTCAAAACTTTGATTTTAAATTTTCCCAAAATGACTCATACCAGTGGAAATACTAGTTTATCCTTATATACACATGATTCTTCAATACTTATTCGATGAAAAACATTATTTAACTTCAACAATATCAGTACTATATTTTATAATCAGCGTTTGAATTAATTTTTTTTTTTTATCGATTTACAAAAATAAATAAATTAAATTTAGACAATTTTACTTTCATTTAATTTCTAACTCCAACCTCTTCTCCTCCCTCTTAAATTAAATCCCCTTTTTATAATAATAAAAAAAAGAATACAAAATTTTCTTACTTGAAAAATAGTAAAATACTGTACCATAGATCTTTCAGGTGGTATATTGGGAATAAACTAAAAAAAGAAGTTAAAAAGACATTTAAGAGGTAGTACTACTATTTTTTTTATATATATGTATGTGTATTAATTAAGTATTGGGCGTCAGGTGTTTTTATATTATATAAGTACTTGTCATGCAGATGCAGTTAAATGGTGAAACATATTATGTTCTATAGAAAGTGGGGAAAAATAATGATTTGATTTGCTTCTTCAATTTCACAATTTTTTAAGAAAATACCGAAAAGTGGACCGAAATATTTGATTTCTTTGTATCGTTTTTTTTATTAGTTACAAGGGAAACGTCCTTAACTTTACCTCAAATTTATTAGTTTAGATTACCTAATTAGCTCACATTTAACAAAATTGTATGTCTTCCATTTTCCAAAAATAAAAAGCAACTATAAAAAAAAGGCACATGAGACACATTCTATTATGCTGTGTTTGTATTGAATAATTAGTTAATGTAAGAAATTTTTTTAATTAAATAAAAAACAAATAAATTGATATTTTAAATGGATTTCAAATTTATTAAGATTCTTAAAAAAAAAAAAAAAACACCTCAAAATAAGAGTGTTAGCTTGTCAATCCAAACGAACCCCATGGACAAGTTAACGTGGATTTCAAAGGTACGTTCTACTCTCGTGTAAGAGTTACATACTGTATAACTTATATTCTCTCCGTCCGATTTTATAATTCCACTTTTTTTTTCGGGTTGTTCAATTTTATTATTCTCATTCCTTATTTAGAAAATTTACTATTCACAATACTTTATATCCACCCTTCAATCATCACTTATTTACTCAAATTGCCATTGACTTTATTCATAAACAATCATTTTATCTATAAATAATGGATCTCACAACATCTCATCATATCCCCCAACTTATCTACTTTATATATAAACTAATCAATATTCATTAAAATCCGTGTTCGGAGAAGTGAACATTATAAAATTGAACGGAGAAAGTATTTAATTCAAACATTTTGTTCATTATAATTCAAATACAGAAGTTCAATCCATATTTTATAGTATATACAGCTTAAAGTGAAGCTAATTACGTGCTGTATAATCGTTACACATGAACATTTTTTTTTTAATTTCAAATTCATTATTTTCGGGTTCAAACTCAACATATGAGAAAGTGAAACTCTTATTCACGATCTTGAACAGACAACATAGTTTCACATGCAATGATGCAAGTAGGGGTATATATGGGTAGGAAAATTGAAAAGCAAATTTCATTTTATTCATAAAGTAGTGACAAGTATAATATATTATTCCATACATATAGTAATAATAATCATAAAAAAATAATATTAATATTTGACATGTTTTGAGATCAATGTTGGTGGTTTAAGACAAAGCAGAAAACCGAAGCCCGTGAAGGGTTGCATGTGACCCGTAAAGAGAGCTGTTATAATCAGTGCCTTTGACAATCTATAGACCCACTCACGTGTCTTTTTGGCCTTTTTATACCTCAAATAATGATCACAACATATAACTATAATTTTATTCTTCACCATTATTTTTTTTTTTATTGCTAAAATGCCACTAAGCATATTTAGAAAGTCGCAAATTACAACATGCAACCCACGGAAGCAATACCATATTTCTCAATTTATTACTCCCTCCGTTTCATAAAGTTTATGACATTTCTCATAGAATTAAAGAATATATTTTTTTAACACATTTATCCCTCGTTAATTTTCCTCTTTTACTTTTTTATTTCCTTTTCTTTTTCCACTCTACCTTTGACCTTTCCAAAAAAAGTTCAATATTAATATATTTCCAAAAAAAAAAAAAGGATAGATTAGGAAGATCATTGATAAAAATAAGAAAAAAGACAACCATTTTGAAATAAAATTTTAAGATAAAATGCGATAAATTTTATGAAACGGAGGGAGTAAACATTAATGAAATTGGTAACCATCCACTTGAAGCTAATTATCACAAATCATCATTTATTACTTAAAAATATATGATGCTAATAGTTTTTTTTTCTTTTTGAAAGAAAATGATGCTAATATATACTAGTTCATATGGACTATAATCTTAATTTTTTTTATAGGTGAAGGTGAGATTGAACATTTGTGATGGTCCCTTTTTTATTTTGTCCCAATCCATAGTCTCTATTCTTTGTTGAAATGCGTAAAATGTTAAAAATATCTCTATTTAATGAATTGTTATTGTTTTAATATTTAATAAATAAAGATAGTATTTGAAAGTTTATAGGTAAAATTCGTAATTTTAAACACAATCAATAATGTTTTATCAATTTGTGTAAAAATGAAATGAAGGAAGTAGTACCATGGTGCTAAATATGTGACATGTTATATTACTTGCTTGAGGTGTAATAACAAATGGCAACAAAAACATTAACATATTAAAATTTCTGATTGTCTACACACATTATTTTAAATTGAATTTTAATTTTTGGTTGACAAAAAAGAGAGAAGAAATTTGACAGGGTGCAGTTTGCATTGCATTGTTCAATTGGTTAGTTAATTGCTGCAATTCAGACACCACTGAAAAGCCACTTCAAAATTTAATGTATTTTGCATGGACAACTAAATGTGTCGATTGCTACAATACAAACTTCTCTCATATGCCCAAATATAAAATAGGAATAAAAAAAGAAAAATGGCCACCAGTGAGTTAAGATAAATCCCTAACAAAAAATAAATTAACTCAAGATCAAAAGTGGAATAAGACACAATTCCTTCTTACATTATCGGACAATCTTTGTTCACAGCCTCTACACTTAAAGTCCCTTGCCTTTATACTCATCTTACCTATTTAAAACACCATAAATCCACTCCTCTGTTGCACTCCACAAACATAACACTTCCCCCCACCACTTCCACCACCACTCCGCCACCAAAATGGGCGGTTCCAACTTCAAAAATCTCACATTCATGATTATTGTTGTGCTTCTCGTGTGGTGTTCCAATGCCCGAACAGTAGGCAAGCCGTGGCGCCAGAGTCGGGGCACCACCACTTCCCTCTCCAAAAAGAAAGGAAAAAACCACGGCTCTAGCCACCACAACCACAAATCAAAACCAAAAACTCCGTCTCCAAAGGCACCACCACCACAATCGCCACCCCTGCCGCCCCCACCCGGACCAAAACAAAGCCCTCCTCCCACAATTGCACCGCCGAAGAAAGGAGGGGACAATGTACCTAGTTCATCAATCTTTAATGTGATGGATTTTGGAGCTAAAGGTGATGGAAGAACAGATGACACTAAGGTAAAGCATAATTTCATTGCATGTATAAATTCACTCATTAATGTTATGTTACACTATTGCCATTTTACTAAAGAAATCATTAATTTAAATTATTGTTACATTTTAAGAATTGGCATTGCATGGTCAAATTTCAAGAATTTGCATAAATAATATTATCAGAAGAACAGAGGAGCTCTTACTCCAATCATTGCCTATACTTTCTTGTGACAATTTTACAACTTGCAAGAAATTCTGTTCATGTTACCTTTACTCAACTTCTAGAAAAAATCGTGTTTCATTTTATCCGCATGTGCCACTTTATATCAATAATGTTACTCGTGAAATTAAACACAGGATTAGGCTGCTAAGACTGAATTAAACGTCATTAGGGCTCTAAACTTTAGACCCCACTTTTCACGAGTGTTTTATGGCTTTCTTTTTTTCTTTTAAACTGTTTGAGCCTTTTCAGCTGTAAATTATTGATTAAAAAAGCCCGAATTTTTGCAAAAAAATTAAAGAGCAGAAATTATTTATAGCAATAGACAACAGAATAGGAGTAGGATAGTGCATATACTAACTGCCATAGAAACAGACAAGAGAATAGGAGAAGAGGTGTGGTCCACTCAAATCCAACCATTAATACACAATTTTAAACTGTAATACTCCAAAATTCACAATGGTGTCATGTTTGACCACTCTGAATTGATCCCAGAATTGAAAATTAACCATGAATTGTTTAATTTTATAGTTTCTTTAAATTTAAAATAAAAGAATAAAAATCTCTTCTTTGTGCGGTGAAAATTGCAGGCATTCCAAGCTGCTTGGGCTTCAGCTTGTAAGGTTGAAGCTTCGATGATTAATGTCCCTGCAAAATATGTATTCCTAGTGGGGCCCATATCATTCTCTGGTCCTTACTGTCAACATAACATTATTTTTCAGGTAATTGAATCGTATCCCTCTGTTTTTTTTAATAAAATTGTTGAATGATGTGAAAATGTATATTGAACACCACGTGTTTGTTAAAATGCCGCAGTTAGATGGGACAATTGTTGCTCCAACTGGCTCAAGTCACTGGGGTTCAGGGCTTCTTCAGTGGCTTCAATTCACTAAATTGGTTGGACTTACAATCCAGGGAACCGGCACGATCGACGGAAATGGAGCTGTTTGGTGGCAGAGTTCTCCTTATGATGACGATCCTTTAGATGATCAAGCCAAATTGATTTTCCCTATAAATGGCTCATTTGGACATCAAAAGCCTCCCATTCCTGTAATAAATTATATCCCTCCAATTTTCATTAAGTTCATTGTCTACATTTTAGTTTCTACAACTCTCTTTCTTGTCTTTATGCCACGTTCTAAACTATAGTTTTCATGTCACAGGTAAGAAGCTCACTTAATGGGAAAATGCCAAGCATAAAACCAACTGTAAGGACCTCTTTTAACATACAAATATTTCTTGAAACATTTTATTTGAGCTTATAAAACTCATTTAATTATTGAATTCTTTGAAAAACAGGCACTGAGATTCTATGGAAGTTTCAATGTGAGTGTATCTGGAATCACGATCCAGAATAGCCCTCAATGCCATCTGAAGTTTGACAATTGCATCGGAGTCACCGTGTACGATTTCACCGTCTCGTCACCTGGTGAAAGCCCCAACACTGATGGGATTCACTTGCAGAACTCCAAAGACGTTCTTATTCGCACCTCCAGTCTTGCTTGTGGTAAATACACTACATTTTACCGAAAAATGCTATTTTAAGATTTATTGTTGTTCCATCATATGTGTGACATTTAGGACAAATTTGGCATCAATTTTGCTGAAATCTTATCCTTCTTGAGGATGTGGTGATGGGGAGGGGGACCCTATTGGCAACCGCACATTCTTGAAATTAAGTCTCTTATTGGTGGTCCATTTCAAGTCTTCATCTGTTGAAGACACCTGTTGCTCTTAAGGTTTTGGACCTTGTTTTGTAAGGATTGCCATACTCTTGTGGTGAAAAAGATTAGAAAAGAATAAATGTGAAACAATTTTGTCATTTTACTAACTATGAAACTTAGTAAAAGAATGTTCCAGATGGAGGCAGAGGGCATATATGAACTTAGACATTTCATGAACCTTTCTTAATTGTACTTGAGTTATACTTAGCAAGAGTCAAGATTCATTTGTTCTAACAAGAGATGTTTCGATGCAGGGGATGATTGTATATCGATACAAACTGGATGCACAAACGTATACATACATAACATCAAGTGTGGACCAGGACACGGGATCAGCATCGGAGGGCTAGGAAAAGACAACACTAAGGCATGTGTGTCAAACATCACTGTTCGAGACGTAATGATGCACAACACAATGAATGGCGTTAGAATCAAAACATGGCAGGTAAATCCTGGATTCTTTATCGTGCATTTTTACTACAAATATACATGTTTCATCTCTTGTCCTAACACCAAATGCTACTTTTATGACAGGGGGGATCAGGATCCGTGCAAAACGTGCAATTCTCTAACATCCAAGTTTCGGAGGTCCAACTGCCTATAGTGATCGACCAATTCTACTGCGATAAACGCGCGTGCACGAATCATACAGCTGCTGTGGCTCTATCAGGGATCAACTATGCAAATATACGAGGAACATACACCATTAAGCCCGTTCACTTTGCATGCAGCGATAGCATGCCTTGTACAGATGTCACTCTTACAAACATACAACTACAGCCACAACAAGAGCGGTATCACATGTACGACCCGTTTTGTTGGCAAACTTTTGGACAGCTGTACTCTCCTATGATCCCTCCAGTGGAGTGTTTAATGGTTGGAAAGCCAGCAAGCAATAAGATACAGGGGGATAGTGATACTTGCTAAGTACATTAATTGAGATTACTTAAGATTGGTGATGATTCTTGGTATGTATAGTGATGGAGTTATGATAATATATTGGTGGTGTATTCTTTTGTGTGGTCGGCATAGCTTAGCTGCCCCTTTCGCACCATTAGTTAGTGAGGGCATTTTAGCAGTATATGATTATATAATATATATATATATATAATAATCTGTTTACTGAGATTACATGAGGTTTCACTGTGTGAGTACATAACTTGTTTGAACAGAATTGTTGGAATGACTGATGTTTTCTGGAAATATTAGCAATTCAAAAGTTTTTTTTGTAAATAAAACAATGAAAATGCATCAAATTTGTTAGGATTAATGCAATATTGAATGTCATCTTATCTATCAGAAGAGTTGCTATTGTTCTGATCTTGGAGTTCAGCAAAGTTGGTTAAGGTGTAACACAACTGATAAAGTTTAGTGGTCTTATTAGGAGTCAACTAATATGAAATTATTGAGTTTGGACAACTCTGCTTATACAAGTCGTCTGAAGTCAGTTCAGGAGAGTTGGAGCCAAGTCTGCTGAAGCCAACTCAGCTTATCCCAAGTCTGCTGAGACAAGTCTGCTTATCCCAAGTCTGTTGAGACAAGTCTGCTGAAGTCTAGATTTTCAGAGTTAGTTAATTCTGGTTTTTCTGTTAGTTAGTTAGTTGGTTAGTGGCGGTAGGGGTGTGCACCGGTCCAGAACCGGACCGGTTTGGACCGGGACCGGAATCTTAAAAAAATTCGGACCGAGGACCGGACCGGAATGTAACCGGTCAAGACCGGACCGGACCGGAATGTAACCGGTCCAGACCGGACCGGACCGGTAAATTCCGGTCCGGTCCGGATTTGGACCGTTTCAGACCGGTTTTTTTGAAGATCTAGAAATTTCTTCATATTTACCTTTATAATAAATTCATTTTTAATATCCTAAAGAATAAGTTATGTCATTAGATCAAGTTGATCACAATTGTGCAAGAATATATATATACTTGAAAACTTAATTTATAGCAAAACCATGTTCATAGAAATTAAAATTCAAGTCCAAAACGAAAAAGCAGTAGTCCAAAATGAAAAAACAGTAGTCCAAAATGAAACGATGCACAAATTTAAGGATCTACCATGTATATAACATTGTCTTCATCGTCCAATGTAGTCTTCATCAAATCTGTAATAACATATAAAGATATTAAATTTTTTAAATGGGTACAACTAATAAATAAACATGCTGAAAATATTTGATAAGTATAAACCATTACCATTCTCAATTTTTCTAACTCACGCAAATCGCTCAAATTATCTTCTATGTCACGTAAATCCTTGCCATTGAGTGCTCCTTTGGCACGAAGCTAATCTTGTGTACAAATAAGTGCTTGCACAGTCTATTATTCTCACATGAAAAAAATAAATAAATTAGATATAATAAAATAAAAAAATTGAATGAAAAGTTCTTAATAAATTACATATAATAAAACAAAAAAATTTGAATGAAAAGTAAGAGTGGGAGTGGAGAATGGAGATTGGAGAAGGTTTGTCGCGGTTGGGTGAGCCCGTTTCAGATAAATGTTGAAGAATTTTGTGAATGGTAAAAAAGGGGAATTAGGTTTAAGAAAGTGGAAGAGGAATGAGATTTGTAATTTCTAAAATTCAAATAATAAAAAAAAAATGTAAATCCGGGTTTCCGGTCCTGGACCGGAAAATTCCGGTTTTTGACCGGACCGGAACCCGGATTCTTAAAAAATTTCGGACCGAGGACCGGACCGGAATCTAACCGGTCGGTCCGGTTCCGGTCTTTTTTCCGGTCCGATTTTATTTTGCACACTCCTAAGTGGCGGTTATCCAATGCATTGTAAATCTATAAATATACCATCTAGTGCATAGGTTGTGGATTACTGAATTTGAGAGTTTTGAGAGATCAAGCTTAGTGAATACTTGTAATCTGTAACTTTCATTTGTTATTAGTGAAGAGAGTCTTCTATCCTCCGTGGACGTAGATCATTTGATCGAACCACGTAAATCCCGTGTTCTTTCTTTGAGTTCTTTATTCGTTTTCAATTCTTTGCGTTTCTAGCTGTCTTAATTTATCATTTGTGAGAAGTTGCTTTGTGGATACAATTCCATAACAATGATTGTTGAGAAAGGGTCAAACAAATGTCCCAAATCGGAAAGGCATTAAGGATTGTTGGCTATAAAAAGGATGGACTAGTATCACCATTGGTATGAGGCCTTTTGGGGAAACTCAAAAGTAAAGCCGTGAGGGTCTGGCAAACCCAAAGCGGACAATATCATACCAAGTGTGGGGGATACGGAAGGGTCCATTCCGAAAAAAACCATAACAAATGGCGCCGTCTGTGGGAAGAACGAACCCAGGGCCATAATCCGGACGAGTGTGCCCGATGTCAGTAACAGTTGGACGAACCAGAACCCCTTGGAGGAACGACAGTCTCGATGAGATAGGTAAGATGGTCTAGACAGAGCAAACCCGTCTCTTTGCGGCAGTAGTCTAGCTAGCTAAGTGATCTAGTTAGAGCGGGGTCGTTTGAGGGGAGGCACGTGGTCCATTGTTTGAAGGGGAGGATTGTTGAGAAAAGGTCAAACAAATGTCCCACATCGGAAAGGCATTAAGGATTGTTGGCTATAAAAAGGATGGACTAGTATCCCCATTGGTATGAGGCATTTTGGGGAAACTCAAAAGTAAAGCCGTGAGGGTCTGGCAAACCCAAAGCGGACAATATCATACCAAGTGTGGGGGATACGGAAGGGTCCATTCCGGAAAAAACCATAACAAAATTCACATTGTTGTTTACATGATATAACACATGTTGATTTATGTGGTAAGATCCATTAATCGAGTCGATTTTTTCTAGTATGAATACTGTCTCATTGGTCTTGACTTTGGGTTGACTCGGATTCGGAGCTGGCAGTTCGGACGTGTCAGGGGCTCTCTCGATCGTCCATTGGCGTCTTTAGGCCCTCTGGAGTACAGTTTATCATCTATTGTGTGAGATGATTGACCGGTTCACCCATACCTATAGGGAGGTGAACCATGCTGCAGATGTTGTGACGAAGTCCCGGGAGGCCTCTGTTTTGGAGGGCAATGTCCGAATTTCATTTTGTCTTTTACGTATAGTGACATAAATAAGAAATACTTTCGCTTTTGTACTTTTTTTTTTTGGTGTACCTTTTTTCCTTAAATTGAGTTTGTCTTGATTTTTCGTATATAACCTTTATTTTGGTAAAAGTGACTTTATATGGGATTGAATTTACACTATTGGGCTTCTTCTATATTTTATTGGACTTTTGTTATATGCCCCTCCATGGATGATAAATGTACCCCGAAAATAGATATATTATAGATGCACCCCCAAATTATCTAAGGTTGTGTTTGGATAGAGAGATTTAATTTGAGGAGGTATTTCAAAAGAAAAGTTTTAAATATAGATGGATTTCGACAACAATGAAACGACCATCGTGCCCTAGTAAGTTCTTTTATTTTTTCGACAATAATGAATCGACCAAAAACACTATCGTCGACAACAATTGCTGACGAGAGTGTTTTTGGCTGATTCATTATTGTCGATTTTTTATTTTACTTTTGGTCGACAAACCAGTGTCTATAGGAGTGTTTTTGGTCGACAAATCAATGTCGACAGGAGTGTTTTTGGTCAATTCTCGTTTATCGAAAATAAGGTATTTTTTTTTTAAATCTAAATTTTTTTTTTAAATTTCTAGGGCGGCGGCGCGGTGATTGGGTGGGAGCAACTGCTTTTTCTCTAATTAGGGTTAGAATTAGGATTAGAATTGTAGGGGAGTGTATTTATCTTGTATTTTACTAAAAGGATAAAATAGAAATTTTATAGGTATATTTAATTAATAAAAGTGGAGGGGGAGTGCTTCTAACATTCATGGAAGGGCATATAACCCACGCTTTCAATAAAATTCCTGACCCAATTAAAATAATTTAGTCCAACTTTCTCCGGCCCAGTTGGCCCAAATTCAATACCTGGCCTACCCAATTTATAATCATTCCAAAGGGCGCGGCTAAAGGCACCCGAATTTACTATGAGTACACCCACGCGATGAGAACACACACAAAACGGATTAGGACACCCACGTGAAAAATCCAAATTTACCCTCTTCTCAATTAAAACCTCATTCTCTCTTTCTCAACACCCCTTTCCCACAAATTGCCGGCGGCGAGGCCTTCACTCCGTCGGTCCAGATCCCTGCCCCTCCCCGTTCGCGGCCGCAACCTCCCTCTTCCCCCTTTTCCCTACTAGCCACGCGATGCAGCCCCAGCCGACGCGACCCCACCGCCGCCCTCTCCCAGCCGACGCTGCCAACGCGCACCCGCCGCAACCCAGCCGACGCGCCCCCTCCCTCCAAATTTCTGTAAATTTCCCCCTCCCCGCAACTCCGTCTGGCCGCCCCCTCCCTCTTGTTGGCCCCGTCCTCGCCACGGCGGCCCAGCCACTGCCTTGGGCCGTCGCGGCCGTCTACTTTTTTTTTTCTTTTCTGTATTTTTCTTCACCTGACACCGTTCGCGGCCGCAGCCTCTCCCCCTCCCCTTCATCGCACGTCGCCGTCACCCACGCAAGGTAAGTTTTTTTAATTTTTTTTTTTTTTACAGAAATTAGGGTTTTGAAAATTTTAGAAAATTTAGGAAATTTAGGGTTTTTAGTAGTTCGGGAATTATTTTCGAACATATTGAGTTTGTTTTGGAAAAAAATTCGAACATATTGTGTTTGTTTTGGAAACAATTTCGAACAACTTGAGTTTGTTTTGGAAAAAATTTCGAAGAAGATGTTCGATCTTTTTTTTCGAACAAATTTGAGTTGTTTTGGAATTTTTTTCGAACATATTGAGTTTGTTTTTGGAAAAAATTTCGAACATGTTTGTTTTGGAAATTTTTTCGAACAGTTGGGGTTTTGGATTAATTTTTGTTGCAATTTTGGAGTTTTTTTTTTTGTTGAAAAATGGTGGTTGTGGTGGTGATAATTATCTGAAATAGAATAGGTGGGTGTACTCATCTTCATTTTTTCATAAATTTTACCCTAGGGGTATATGGGACATTTCACATGTTCTGAAAGATTAAAAAAATGTTTGGTGGGTGTACTCATAGGAAATCCGGGTGCATTTAGCCGCGCCCCATTCCAAATCCATAATCGTTTGGGCAGGTTGAAAAAGGGTTGGGCAGCTACTACTACTAGCTAGGAGCTAGGGGTGTTGATTAATCGATCATTTAATATTTTCTCATCTCGATTATTCAAATCTATTAAAAAAAAAAATGTTGAATATTAAAAGAAATAAACGTATGTACATCTCAATATATATATATATGTATACCTCCTTTGAAATTTGATTCTACTACTTATGAATATTTCCGTATTTCTTAACTCTCTTGCAGTATGTTAATCTCTGTTGAACTAAGATAGTTTGAATGAGTTTCTCACCTGACTTTCTGTTAATTGTTTTAGAAAATCAAACTAAATTATTCCGGTTGAATTATACTATAATGTTATTTTTCTTAAAAAAATTGCAAATTAAAAGAATTCGACTGTTATTTACTTAATTTGATTCTATAAAAATAATACTAATTAATTCGAATCAAACCAAAAAAATAATCGCGCATAATGATACATATACATAAACAGTGCCAACTTGGCTAAAATTAATTAAATTCGTGCTAGACTTATTGGTACCTTTCATGTCACATGGAAGAATAAAGTCATCAAGTCATTTGATGCATGAAAAAGACAACAATGAAACCAAAAAGTCAACCGTTTCGCGCGGTGAGAATCAGGTAAATTAGAAAAACATGCAACAGAAATTAAATAAACGTACGTATACCACCTACGAGTAGCAATATCCATGCCTTTTCCAATTAAAAAAATTAATAAAAAATGAATGATGATAATTGATTTAGTTTAAAAGTTTAAATTTATTCACTACGTATTTTTAAAATTTAATAGAGTAAGGTTTTAACAAATTAATCTCGTTAACACTTCGATCTAGCTAAGTAACTATTGTATGTACTTACGGTTTTGTAGTTAAGACAGAATGCAGTATCAATTTATTTCGTATATAATTATAAAACACAAAAACATAGATGGTATAATTATGCAAATAAATCACTAGGTAATATCAAACTGGCCATGGAAGTTTATATCCCCCTAAAAATAGGTCAATTTTATTTGGAATATTTCGGACAAATGAATATATACATATACATATATATATATATATATATATTTTAACGGAATTTGATAAAATTAATTTGTTTTCATATCTAGTCCTATTACATTTTTCCATGTGCAGGGGATCACAACACACAATGTATATATAGCAAAGAATTACACGATGCATTACTCATAACAGGCTTAACAGCCTCATCATGTAACACAATTTGTGTTGATTATTAATTGGATTTAATTAAGGAGGGTCTCATGTTATATGTTGCATACTCACTAAATAATTTTGACCCATGATCCAGTTACATTTATAAATAAATTCATACTGCTAATTTGACTTATATCTTCACATATATGTAATACATTACACATTTTTTTGCCCCTTAGTAATAACCTTTTTTGTTAAATGAATTTGATCCCTGCCCTTATCCTTAAATGACTCAAATTTATGTTCACCTTCACTTAGATAGTGGTGTTTACATTTGAACTATTTTATTTTGTCAATTTATTCTTTACCATAAAAATTAAATGAATAGGATAATAGCTTATTTAATCAGAGTATACAATTTAAGTAAAAAGAAAATAATTTCAACCAAACACACCCCCCATGTAAATATTTTGGTTCACTTGGATCAATTTTACCAATAAAATAAAAAAAAGGAGAAGTAAGCGAAAAGGAATCAACATGATCAATGCCCAAAAAGGTCAACATTGAACAAGGGCAATATAGGAAATTAATAATAACTGAAATAAAAGGCTTATCTTATCTAGCTCCTCCAAGCTATAAATCCCCTCCTCAAAGCAACTTAACTGTCATCAAAGTCTCCTCACTCTCACTTCTGAGAATTACAAACTTGTCCATTTTTCAAATTTCCCTGAATCAATGGCTGCGATGAACGGAAAAGATGCTGAAACGATTAACAGAAGAATGGCGTCTCTTAACCGACATCTAATTCCACCTCAAAATTATTCATCTAATACCGACATTGGTTTATCCAATTGCAGCTCCAAATTCGATGATACCTATCATCGAGTTCACGGCCAAGTTTCCTCGCACATCCCGGAATGGAAACCGGCGGTTGATGATTCCGGCAAGGAGTTCATCGACATTATCTATGAAAAGGCTGTGGGAGAAGGCATTGCTAAGGTTAATTTCAACTTATTTTATTTTTTGTTTTCCTTTTCCTTTTTTATTTTAATTAGTTTTTTTTAATTGTATTTTTGGTGTTTTGTAGATTACGATTAATCGGCCGGAGAAGAGAAATGCTTTCCGGCCACTGACGGTGAAGGAGCTCATGCGTGCTTTTAACGACGCTAGAGATGATAATTCAATCGGAGTTATCATTTTCACTGGGAAGGTAATTTATTAATTAATGTAGTTTAATGTTTGAGCTTCATTTTCATGATTCTTAGTTGACGAAATTTTAATTAAAGTTGATCACAATTATGTATACTACAAGTTATTGAAGTCAACATTCTTACACTCTTAGATTGGAAGTATAATATTTTGAAATGTTTCTTTATATCCTCCAAAAAAATAAAAGTTGAAATATATTTGTGCTATTTTGAATATTAACAGTGTTGTTAGTAATGCATGTTCTGTTCAGACATAAAATTCAATCAAAGGAACTAGTCTACTTTTTATGTGACATAAGGTGTATTATGCTTGCTGCAGGGGAGTTTGGCATTTTGCAGTGGAGGTGATCAATCGCTTAGAGGCAAGGAAGGTTACGTCGATTATGATAATTTTGGCCGTCTCAATGTCTTAGATCTTCAGGTACATTTCATCTCCAATACTATAACTACCAATCTTGATTAGTACCAAGTTTTCTTAGTGTTGATTAAGGTGTCCGACTAATTGTTTATAATGCAGGTGCAAATTCGTCGCCTTCCCAAGCCAGTGATTGCAATGGTAAGCTTTGTTGATCTATATTGAATCCAGATATGATCAGTTGAACAATGTTGGAATTGTGACATCATTAACATTAATTTATGTTTGTTTCTCCTGCAACATAAAAGGTTGCAGGCTATGCTGTAGGGGGTGGACATGTGCTCCATATGGTTTGTGATCTAACAATTGCTGCTGATAATGCTGTTTTTGGCCAAACGGGGCCAAAGGTACGCAATATAATTCTCTTGTGATTTCCTCTGCAGAATATGAGACATTCTTGAAATTCTTGAAAATTTGTCCTGTGTGTTGTAGAAAACATGATAAATTTTGAATGAAAACTGCAGGTTGGAAGCTTTGATGCTGGTTATGGGGCTTCCGTGATGTCTCGTTTGGTAAGCGTTTGAGCATTTATTGCAATCTTTTATTGAGAAACTTGAAAGTGGACGTTGTTCATGATGAATGTGTGTTGAATAGGTTGGTCCAAAACGAGCTCGAGAAATGTGGTTTATGGCAAGGTTTTACAATGCTCATGAAGCAGAGAAAATGGGACTTGTTAATACTGTTGTTCCGGTAAGAATTTCTTTATTCGAACTTAGATGTGAAATTTGTAAATTAAGCTAATAAGAGAGTTTGGTTTGTATCATCAGCTAGAAAAGCTTGAAGAAGAGACAATCAAATGGTGTAGAGAGATTCTGAGTAACAGTCCAATGGCGATTCGTCTATGTAAATCAGCTATCAATGCAGCTGATGATGGACATTCTGGACTTCAGGTACGTACACATAATCGACTTTCTTGAATATTCTTAAAATCGAGACAATGCATGTCTGTCTCGAATTTCATATGACTACTTGTACTAAAAGGCCTCGTACTAATAGAGATACAATTCGATGTTTGTTGTTTCAGCAAATTGGTGGAGATGCGACTCTTTTATTCTACGGGACAGAGGAAGGTAGTGAGGGGAAGAACGCCTACTTAGAACGCAGAAAGCCCGATTTCTCCAGATTTCCACGCCTTCCATGATGAGTTAAAGTGGTGGGGGGAAGTTTCATATCTGAGCTGAGAAATAATGGATGGAAAAGAATAAAGTTTTGTGTTTGAATCACAAACAAGGAGGAATCAAGTTCCCCAATCCTCCATAGAGCTTTGTATTAATTGTTGCTGTCTTTTCTATTATGTTTTTTTTACTATGTTGTTTCCTCTTCTGAATCTCTACAAAGTGAAATGTGAGAGAAGCAAGTTATTTCAGTTTAACAAAGTTGATTGCATAATATTCTCAATCTTAAGTCAAGTGGCATGATATATATATATATATATATATATATATATATATATATATATATATATATATATATATATATATATATATATATATATATATATATATATATATATATATATTCCCACTTATACAAAATTATTCTAGTAAATTGTATTTGGACTTAGAATTTTACAATATTTACCATTTGAAGTAAATACTGCATAATCATAGTACTAGCAAGAGAGATGATACAAATAACAAATTAAATTGTGATCAAAAGATTAAAATGATTTAAACACTAAAAACGATCAAATAGAAAATGCAACCATGTCGTTTTGTTTGTCTTTATATTTCAAGTATAAACTCATTGTGAAATGCAATTTACAAAATAAAATAAATCTAAAGGTATATATATATACAGAGAGAGAGAGAGAGAGCGCTGAAACATAATTTAAAAAGGGCTGGTCTTGCCTGCAATATTGCATGTATGAAATACACCCTAATTGGGCCAAGGCCCATCATTCCAGCAAAAAGTCAAAGTATAACCTAAATTCACGGGTCTATCAATTCGGGTAAAATTAATCTCGCGGGTCAACTTACCCGAACGGGTCCAATAAATTCGCGGGTCCTAGGGCAACGCGAAATTAATAATTCATCCAATCATCCCTATAATCATGCTGGAAAAAAAAAATCGAGAAAGCTACACCGACGGCGACGACGACGACGACAACAACCCTATGGAGACAGATCTGACGCCGATCGTAATGAATACAGACAATTGCGAAGATGATCTAGGCATATTTATATCAAATACTGATGATTCTACAGTAACAGGTAAACTTATCTTACTATACAACGATTGATTTTCTACAGTAACAACATATTCTTGTTTACTACATGAAGATTACTGGTTTACTAATTAATATTCTTGTTTTTACACACTTCTAAATATATATTGTTGATGTATTGCATGATAAAAAACCAATGATCATATGAGCTCTACTTATAACTTTACTACATGATCAAATATGTTTTACTACATGGTCAAATATGTTTTACTATATGAATATTATTGTGTTACTGATATACATAGGTAGTGGTACACTTCTAATTGAAGTTGCTAATGAAACAACTGAGAAAGATGATGATACAGATATCATAGAAAAGGATACTGACTACAGTTTATATGGTGATTCACTAATTGGAATAAGAAGAGAAAAAGAATGTGAAATGTTTGACATCTACTGTGCACATGCTAGAATAGTGGGTTTTAGTGTCCGAAAATCAACTGGAATACTCTCTAAGGATGGCAACAAAATAGTAGTATCCAAACTGTATGTCTGCTCTTGCAATGGTGTGAAGGACAAAAGTAAGGACGTACCAAATAGAAGGAGACGAGGAGACACAAGAACTAATTGCAAAAGCTCAAATGAGGATAAAACTTGTGGATGGATCGTATGAGGTTGTGAAACATGTCTTGGATCACAATCATTATTTGACAAGACAAGAATGGAATCACATGCATAGATCTGAAAGAACAATCAAAGATGGAAAGGCTCTTGCAATTGTGGATATGGTATCTTCTGGTATTAAATCAGCTGACTCTTTCAGATACCTTGCATTTAATGCTGGGGGTGAAGAGCAAGTTGGACACACAATGAGAGATCACTTGAACTTTGTGAATCGTGAAAGAATGAAGGCCATAGAGGGTGGTGATACAAGGACTTTCATGGAATTAATACAAAACCAGAACAATGAAGAGACTGGCTTTTTTTACAGAGTGCAAATGGATGATGAGGGAAGAATGACTAACGCTTTTTGGAGAGATTCAATGATGAAAGAAGATTATGGAATATATGGTGATGTAATGGTGTTCGACACAACCTACCGTACTAACAAATACAACCTCATATGTGCACCATTCATTGGAATTAACAACCATTGGAGAAATATTATGTTTGGATGTGCGTTCTTATCAAATGAGAAAATAGAAACTTTTGAATGGCTATTCACAGTGTTCAAGAAGTCTATGGGTGGAAGGAGTCCAGTAACAATATTCACAGACCAAGATGCAGCTATAGCACATGCAATAGAAAAGGTATGATCTAATAAAAATACATGAAATAGTACTAGTTACTACATGCAGTTATTTAATATACTACATTATATAATGTGTGTTACTACATATAATAAATTTATACCTTTTCAGATTTTTCCTGAAACAAGACACAGGCTCTGTATTTGGCACCTCCAACAAAATGCAGTTTCTAGATTTGCAAAGCTAAAGTGTGATGAAGATTTTAAAGAAGAGTTCAACAAGTGCTTATCATGGTGTACTGATGAAGAGGAGTTTGAGAGTCGCTGGAATGGATTGATTTCAAGATATAATCTACAGGATCATGAATGGTTTAACAGATTGTACAATATAAGGGAGAAGTGGTGTACTGCACTAAACAAGGACTTCTTTTCAGCTGGAATCCTATCTTCCCAAAGGAGTGAGAGTGCAAACAGTTCCATTTCATTCAATTCAAAGAAGACAACAAGCTTGACTGAATTTTTTGGAATTTTTTATAATATAGTTGAAACTTGGAGAATAAAGGAAAAAGAGGATGAGTTCAAGAGCTCAAGGGTGAAGCCAGATTCATCATTCACTATAAATGCACTGGTGAGACATGCTTCTGAAATATACACCCTTAATGTTTACAAAAAGTTTGAAGTAGAGTTTTTGAAGTGTATATCAAGTAGTTCAACAATTGTTGGGACTGATAATACTACAGTGGTATATGAGGTGACATGGCGTGGTGTGACACAAAAAGTGATCTACGATTTCAGCATGAATTGTATCACATGCTCATGCAAGAGATTTGAAGAACGTGGTATATTGTGTAGCCATTCATTGAGAGTACTACACATAAATTCTGTGGACACTATACCAGATTCCTACATAAAGAAAAGGTGGACAAAAATTGCAAAATCAAAAATTTGGGACAAAACAAACGGTCAAGTTGAAACCTGGAAAGTTGATCGTACAGTCCTTTGGAGATATGAAATGGCAAGAAAGAGTTATAATATGATTTTGGAGAGTGAAGGAGATATTGATGCAAGAAAAATAATAGAGGAGGGTCAAAGAAGAGATTCAGTGGCACTTGAAGAATTGAAATCTAAAAAAATTACAATTGCTGCTGCTACTGCTGATTCTGGAGAAACAAGGCATGTTCTGGATCCTAAACGCACAATTACGAAAGGCAGAAAGAAGAGGACTAAAAATCATTTTGGGAGAAAGAAGAAAAAAACTACAGCTGAATTAGCCAATGAATTTGGCTCCATGACACCAAATCCTCATTTATTTTAGTTTTCTTTTTTAATTCAAAAGACTACTTTACTATATCATTTTACTGTTAAAATGCAGAAAACAAGGTTGAAAAAGTATTACTGTGAGTTAAGTTTTTTTTACATATTTTAGTATTATTATTTGATTACTGAATTATTATGTTTTTGTTACTACATGTAATAATTTGTGTTACTACATGGAATTATTTGATTAAATACTCGTATCGAACTGAAAATGTCCATTACTATAATAGAACAACAATTATAGTAATACAAATTTTAGTATTAATATTTGATTACTGCATTATTATGTTTTTGTTACTACATGTAAAATTTTGTGTTACTACATGTAAAATTTTGTGTTACTACATGAAATTATTTGATTACTACTCATATCGAAATGAAATGTACATCACTGTAATTAAACAAAAATTATATTAACACAAATTTTAGTATTATTATTTGATTACTGCATTATTATGTTTTTGTTACTACATGTAAAATTTTGTGTTACTACATGTAAAATTTTGTGTTACTACATGAAATTATTTGATTACTACTCATATCGAAATGAAATGTACATCACTGTAATTTAACAAAAATTATAGTAACACAAATTTTAGTATTATTATTTGATTACTGCATTATTATGTTTTTGTTACTACATGTAAAATTTTGTGTTACTACATGTAAAATTTTGTGTTACTACATGAAATTATTTGATTACTACTCATATCGAAATGAAAATACATTATTATAAATTAAATAAGTGTTATAATTTAAAATATTTTAGTATTATTATTTGATTACTGAAAATAACTACATTAATGTTACCACATGTAATGTTTTATGTTACTACATGACATTATTTGATTACTATTCCTAAAACCTAGAGTATAATATTTAAAAATGAATAAATACCTTATAGATTCTTTCTTTAAATCAATCTTCATTGCACAAAAAGATTGTTGAAAACTGTGTAAACAAATATATGTTAATTTGAAGCTCCTAAGAATAACAATGACTACAATTATAATCATATTACTATGATTATGTACCTTAGGAGTTTGCACAAAACTCTTCAAAAAAAGGTTTGTGTTAATTTGGACCTGCTAAGAATATGAAAGATATTCAATTAATACTAAATACAAAAAAAACATACATACAAAATACATAAAAACATCCACCACATTACCAAACTATTCAACCAGTTCAAAATTCCCCCAACAATACCAGAAAACATACAAAATAAGTATTCAAAACACAAATAATGTTCATCATTCAAAAAGATAGATTAAAAATCATCAATTCTTCCTGCTAGATCGTAAATTTTTCCTCCTTTCTTCAGCTGCTTTCTTCACTTCCTCTATTTTCTTCGCCTTTTCAAGTTCCTCTAACAACAACGACTTCTTCAGATAAAAATCATAGACTTTATCTATGATTGTATCTTTCTTCACATTGGCATTTGAGGTTATCAAACTCACACACAACTCAGCCCTCATTCTAATTCTTAAATCAGCCTACACAAAAAAAAAAAAAAAAAGAGTAGAATCATGACAACATGTATAAAAAAAAAAAGATAAACAAAAATTAAAAAAAAAATGATAAGAAAAACATACATTACAAAGATCAGCAGAAGAATAAAGTTCCACATTGAAATGAAAAATGTGGTGAGTAAGAAAAACACCACAATCCTTGTTACTTTCTGCTTTCTTCCATTCAAATGGAATGTCAACAAGATCAAAATCTTTAACCTTAGCAGCATTAGGATGATCAAAATCCTTCAAAAAGGTGAACATGAGTCTTTGCTGCAAATAGAAAATAAACACACTTAATGAATACTACATGTAAAGATATAGATTACTACATGTACATATATAGATTACTACATATATACAGTTTAGAAATACATGTCATCTGCACACACAATATATTATTACATAATAACATAAACATATAGCTACATTAAAATAAAGAATTTGTGAATTACTACATATACAGATAAATATTACTACAAGTAAAGAATTGAAATACTACATTAAAAAAATTCACTAACCAATATTTTAGCCATCTTGTAGTATGTCTCGGGTTTAACATGAATCATATTATCCAGGTATTGCAAAGTGTCATTCGAAAAGTTAAAAACAACAGCAGCAAAATGTGTAAATACACAAAATGGGACGAAAATCTGCAAAAAATATATATATAAATATAAATATGTGATTAAAATATAAAAAAAACTGTAATGAAAATAATATTAAAAAAATAAATACCAAATCCGCTGTCATTAAAGCATCCTTGTTCGGCATTAAATTGAGACAACCTTTCCAAGAACCAATAATTTCTGCTTCATATTCTTTCTTCTTTTTTGCAAAAGTTATCATATGCTCCAAAGCTTTCTGTATTAACAAAAAATAAAATTATAAAAAATAAACAAAAAATTAAAAAACACAAATTTTTGTTAATACACTTACACTGTGATCAAGGCTAAAGATATATCTAGAGAGTCTTTTCTTAGAACAATTATGAAATTCTGAATTAATCATATACGCCACCGCAGTTATAACTGGCATACTGATTTCCTTGTCTGTATACAACGTCCAAAAATCATCTTTGCTAACCATATGTAATCCAGTGTCTGTATTGAATAGCTCATCACTACAACAAAAAATAAAAGAAAAATTATTTAGTACAAGATATAATGCTTATTAGTAAACACATGAACAATAGAAATATATGAACAGGAAGAACAAAAAATAAAAACTTACTACATGTTTTCCTTGGAGTGAAAAACATAATCAAAAATATTCAACAATCCAGTCTTCATGCTAGAAAATATCCTTGCATTGGCATTACAAAACTCAGACAAATACACAACATCCTTCTCAATTTTCATAAAAACTTTTCCAAAATGACTGTCACAATCAAAAACAAACTTTCCCCATGCTTTCTCAAAAACCTCTTCATCACTATCACTTCCATCACTGTATTTGTCATCACTTTCGGGCTCTTCAGCATCCTCGTCAATATCTTCACCACTGATTTTGTCCTTAACCACAGCCTCAACAGTCTCACAAACAGCCCCAACAGCATCAACAGCCTCACCAACAGCCCCAACAGCAACAGCCCCAACAGCTTCACCAACATCCCCAATAGCTTCACCAACAGCCTCACCAACAACAACATCTTCCCTTAAAATTTCATCTCCAATAACAGTCTCAACAGTCGCTTCCTCAACAACATCATTCCCACCCAGATCTCTCTAACAAACTTCTTCCCTATCAACAGCCTCTTCCCCACCATCTTTTCCACCACCATCTTTCTCACCACCATCATCTTTCTCACCACCATTTTTATTTAAACCAAAACAGTCAAGTGGATCATCTGAAAAAAGCTCAAAACTAGGCATCTCTAGCACAAGTTCTTTAGTACGTAAAAAGTTAGCAACCAACCCATCAATTGTTGCTAAAACCTTTTCATCAGAGTAAAATTTTTGAGAATCACTAAGTTCCTCTGAACTTGAGCTAACAACAGTTGCAACATCTTTAATATTTCTCAATTTTTTCACATAATCTGACGAAATTTCACAAATATCCTGCATTAAATCATGCAACATCTTTGGATCATCCTGCAATGAAAAATATTTTATATTACAAGATGATGCCTATCTATTACTAAACACAATATTAAATAATACTACATGCAATAATAAGTCTTACTACACCAAATAAACACTGGAATTAAAATTAATTACTACTACATGAAAGAATATGTGTTACTACATGCATAAAATATTTGATACTACACCAACTGAACACTATACAAAAAACATATGAATTACTACACAAACTGAACACTATACACAAAATATGATACTACATAAGATATTATATTTTACTACATGAGATAATATGAATTACTACATCAACATAACTTATGCAACCACAATAACTACATGTAACAAAGTATAACATAGGAAAAAATGTTTTACTACATACAAAACAATGTATTACTCTAAGAAACATATTATATTACTACATGCAATAATGTAAGTTACTACATAAACAAAAAATTACTAAAAAGTAAAAGATATACCTGAGCTTCATCTACTGGACACTTATTTCCTGAATGTCCTTCCTGAATAGCAGCATAAAACAAAAAAAATGTTAGAATTTTAAAAAAAAAAAAACTAAAAAATTTAATAAATTAAATTACCTGTTCATTGACAAACTGAGCTTTAACAACTCCTTTTTCAGTGATAGGGTACACATCAACAACTAAATCACCATCACCATACACCTTTCCATCCTCCTCCTGCAAACAACGTTCAAGCATCTTGCTATCAGTCCAGTGTTGGATAAGAGGAATCTGCCTCGGCTCAACAACCCCACGCCACTTTAGCCGGTGTAGATAGCAAATTTGGAGGATTGGCAGACATCCTGGAACGTGGCACGTTGAATTAACATTAAATGTCTTCACAGCATCACATAACCTCTTAAAAATGTAGGAACACCAATCTGTCTTCGGTATCTTACTGACATCCTCGACACATTTCATCAAACTGGAGCATATACGAGTATTCGGAGGATGGTCGAAAAAGGACTGAAGGCAGTAGAAAACAAATACACGTTTAAAGTCATCTCCACCACCACCAAGATTGGATTTAATCAACGCAGCAAGTGAAGACACCTTATCATTCGAACGAACCCCATACACATACTTCAGCCTTTTCAGCACAACATTTTCATCACAACGCAAATAACTTGAAACCTCATATTCACCACAACGAGGGAGCATAAAGATATCATAAACATCATCAGGACTTAAAAGAACACTACGTGATCTACCAAGAGATAACATCCAACTACTGTGGTTAAAGTTTTTAACCAGCCAATTCAACATATCATTACCAATTATTCTTGTAAGCTTCAGATTCAACAACCCCCCAAAACCAATGTCCTTAACATCCTGCACTTGCTTAGGGGTAAGATTTTTGATAACCTCGAAAAGACCAGAAGGATTACCATGAGGAATAAACGGCCTAACATGTTTTACAAACTGAACATCAGAATCAAATTCAGATTCAGATTCAATAGGCTTAGCCTTTTTCTTCTTAGGCTCAACAGTTTCTTTCTTAGGCTTCATTGGCCTTGCCCTTTTAGATGATCGAACAGGAGGACCTTCCAATAGAAGCATAGTGCATCTATACTGATCGTCTGCCATTTAAAAATGTGTTACTATACCTACAGAAACACAGAAAATTGTTAATACATGTGTAACAAATGTGTAACCACAACAATAAGTTGAAAACACAACATGTACAGAAACTTGTAAAAAATACTATTACTTAAACAGAAACTAGTAAAATGAACTCATAACAATGTATTACTACATTAACCAAATATCATTACTACATATATAAAAATATTTTACTACATATACATAAACTTTATAATAAACTACTAGAAACATAAAACTTAATACTACCACGAAAAATATGTAAATGTGTTACTAGAAACATAAAACTCTAATACATGTATATATGTAAATGTGTTACTAGAAACAAAAAATAAAAACACTACATAAACAAACACCATTTACTACATCAATAAACCAGAAAATAACATACTAATATAGAATTAACACACTTGAAAAACAACATGCAAAGAAAAAAGAAACAGAAACAACAAAAAATATTCACAAATCAACAAAAAAATCAGTAAATCAACTCCCCAAAGCATAAAAATAACAAATAACTTAAAAAATCATACAAAATACAGTACATAACCAGTAAACGAGAAAAAGAAAACCCTAACATTAACAAAATCTCGTAAAAACAAGCAAAAAATACAAAAATCAGTAAACAACACCAGAAAAACATATAATCAACCAAAAACTAACAAGATATATACATAAAAAAATGAAATACCCAATAAATAAAAAGAACAACACAAAACGAACAAATCAAAACGTACCGTAGAGTTTTAAAATAGATGATACCAACTTCTTAGAGAGAAACCGTGACAAAACCGTCGAAGAAACCGCTCGAAGAAAACACAAAGACAAAAAAACCTTCGGCACGAAGAAATCGCAAATCGCCGTTCGCCAAGAGAGAGAGAGAGAGAGAGAGAGAGAGATAAAAGTCTGTGTAAAAACTGGAGAATGGCAGAGAAAGGAATTCGAAAAGTTGGAAAAAAACCCGCGTACGGAAAATAGAAAAACGGGTCATAAACGGGTCAAAGATTCGGATATAAATTCAAAAACATAAGTGGGTCGATGCGGGTTGGTGCGGGTTAATGGATACAAGGTTGACCAATTTAATTAAAAAAGGCCATTGACTTTTGACTGGGCTGATGGGCTTTGGCCCAATAAGCCATATTGCATATATGCAATATTGCAGCTAAGTTTTTGCGATTTAAAAAAGAAAATAATGATATTTTGAACATTTTACACACAAAATAAAGGGACTATATTTTTGGATAAAAAAATAATTAAGATTTAATTGAAATTTAGATGCTCCCGTGTATTGAGCCCATATTAGCCAGGTTATAAACTAAAAACTGGGCCTATTGTTGATCCAGCAAGTCTTGGCACAACCCAACTGGGTGAGTTGCTCAAAAAACATAACACCATAGTTAGTTTCAATTTTGTTTTTTTTTCCTATTTTAAAGTTTACATTTTCTTATTTTATAAAATTCTCCATCTCTTTCTACTTTTTTTTATTTTTTATCTTCTATCTATCTCTAGTTCTCTACCTCTGCAACCTAATATACATTTAATATTATATTCTTTAATTATTATTTTTTCAAAAGTAAATTTAAGCATTTGAAGGAAAATAAATAAGTCAATAAGATATACTTATGCCAAGGTATATATATTACACGTCTCCCACACAAAAATTATCTCCAATTATCTTAAAGGTTGTTTTTTTTTTTTTTTTTTGACAAAAGGAGAAACCTAGTACAGGAAGCTCAAAAGACGAAATGTAGGTTTCATAATCTCGTATCTCCAACCCTGTCGCGAGAATTGGTAGTACTGATCGCTTGTTGTGCCAACATGTGAGCTTGCTTGTTCCTTTTCCGGCTTATATGTAAAAAATTGCACACTACAAATTTTTCTTGAACCTTTTAATTCTCCGAGCAATCGAACTTTCCGGACCTCTAATATTATCATCGTTCTCTTTACCACACAAGGTCACTGCTTGCATTGAGTCCGACCTGATCAAAATACTCTGCAATCCTTTTTCAAATGCCAAGTTCATAGCCAATTCAATTGCCATGAGTTCGGAACCTAGAGGGTTTCGCTGAGGCGGGATTTTTCTCGAAAACGAAGCAATTCTTGCACCCTCCTGATCATACAAAACCCAACCCACGCCATATCTTTGTTTTTCAAGGTTAAAAGCTCCATCCACCTCTGCAAGATAAGGCCTGTAGCGATCCACGAAATTGTCCAAATTATCAACCGTTCTCATGTTTCTATCGCTTCTCAATCTACTCTTGGTGATGTCCTGGAACGATTTCAGATATTCCACCATTTGGTTTCCAATGTGTTCTTTAACCTTCAATCTAGGATTGTCTGAACTATGAACAATTCGGCATCTCTCCTTCCAAATCCCCCATGCAATCATAAATATTTTTTCTAACTCAATCAAATTCACAGATTTTTTAAGATACATGATGAGGTCGAATGTAATCATATACTGACCTTGTTTGATCCAATTCCAGAAGTGCATTTGTTTCCACACATACTTCACTCCTTGACACAAGAAAATGGCATGGATAGTGGATGGATAATATGCTCCGCACAAACCACAGTTTGGATGAATTGGAACATGATGATTTGCGATGTTACCTTCCGAAGCCACAATATCCATGCACATCTTCCAACCAAAGATACGAACTTTCGGAGGCAAATTCATGTTCCACAGAAATTTCCACAATGATTTAGTAATTTCTTGATTTGAATTACCTGGACTATCAATATTGTCTTTCATCATGCTAATGCTCTCCCAATATCCTGATTTAACAGAGTAGTTGCCTTTTGGATCCTGTTTCCAGTATCTTTCATCCTCATCATCCCGTCCTCCAACCGAAGTTTTCAAGATGCCTTCCACTTCAAATGGCCAGAAGGCAATGTTTAGGATATCCTCTTTCCAAAATCTATCAGCATCCAAGAAGTATGAGACATTGTGTCCGGCTGCAATTCTTGATGTAATCATACCTTTATCAAGACCTTGAACCCAAGCGTGTTTGAATAAAGACACCTTCTGTCCATTGCCTACCGTCCATCGTACCCCACTTTGAAGAATTGGAAAACTGGAGAGCAATGACCTCCAGACAAAAGATGGGTTGCTCCCAATATGGGCCTCAAGAATGTCACTATGCTTGAAATATCTTGCTTTAAAGACCCTTGCGATCAGTGACTCTCGTTTTGTCATCAACCTCCAAACTTGTTTTGCCAAGAGAGCTTGGTTGAAATGATGCATCTTCCTAAATCCCATACCCCCTTCTTCTTTTGACTTACACAATTTATCCCATCGAATCCAGTGTAATTTGTTGTGTCCCTGATCACCCCCCCACCAGAAATTTGCAATAATTTTTTCCATGTCCCTACACAATTGCATGGGCATTTTGAAGCAAGACATTGCATATGTAGGGATTTAGAGATGTTTATCCAGGCCGGGTTAACCGGGTTGACCCGTTTAACCCTGAAAAATACAGGGTTAGGGTTCATGAATTATAGGCCCGTTTAAAACCTGGCTTTTTTTGACCCGGACCGGTTAGCCCGTGGGCTAAACCGGGCCAGCCCGCAGGGCTACAGGGCCAACCCGCTAGCCCGAATTGTTACCTTTTTTTTTAAAAAAAAAATAACCTAAGAACAAATTTTGGGTCATTTGACCAATAACCATAACTATAAGCATTAAGAAGCCCATTACCATTCATTAGTCATTATTACTATTTTTTTTATTAGATTATGATATTTGTTTAGCTTTATTTGGTCATATTAAGGATCAATGAGTTTTAGAATTGTGTTTAAATTATACTTTTTTTTTCTCATTTACTGATCATTAACTAATTATGTATTTTTCTATTTTATTTGCTTGTTGAACGTGTCAATTGAGACCTTTAATTTTAAAAGAAAAAAAAATTATTGTAGCCCGTTAGTGGCCCGTTTAACCCGTGGCCCGCTAGGGTTAGGGTTAGGTCCCAACAATTGTAGGCCCGTTAAATATGAACCGGTTAAGGCCCTAACCCATTTAGCCCGTAGCCCTGTAGGGCTGGCCCTATAGGGCTAGGGCCAGCCCGATAGACATCTCTATAGGGATTGCTTGAAGAACTGCCTTGATTAGAACTTCTTTGCCACCCTCCAAAATTTTTTTGTTCTTCCAATTATCCACTTTACTCTTCAATCTATCAAGCAAATACGCAAACTGAAGTCTCTTTCCTCTGAGCGAAAAAGTAGGAAGGCCTAAGTAGATACTATGTCCCTGAGTATGTTTTACCTGGAGCAGATTGGATACCTGCATCTTAATATTGTCGCTGGTATTTGGACTGAACAAGACAGATGATTTGTCGAAATTTATTATTTGTCATGAGGCCTTTTCATACCTCCACAAAACTTCCTTCAATTGATCTGCATATTCCAGTTTGGCTTTAAAGAAAACAATACTGTCATCTGCGAAGAGAAAATGAGTGATCATGGGGGCCGTGCGAGCAATCTTAATTCCTTCTAAAATGTGCTGATCAGCTAGATGGTTGATATGGTTTGACAGAGCTTGAGCACATAATACAAAAAGGAAAGGGGACAAGGGATCCCCTTGCCGAAGGCCTCGAGTTGGGGTAAAGCCTTCTAAAAGAGAGTCATTAACTTTAAAAGAATATGACACCGAAGATATGCATCGCAGAATTAATCTCACAAATTTATCAGAAAATCCAATGCTTCTCATCTGTTTGTCCAAAAAAGACCATTCAATACGGTCATATGCTTTACTCATATCTAACTTGAGTGTCGCGTATCCCGTCAAGCTTCTATTACCTCTCACCAAATGCATGCATTCGTAACTAATAAGAATATTATCAAATATTTGCCTATCTTTAATAAATGCACTCTGATTTTCATCGATAATCTTGGGTATGATCTCAGCAAGTCGATTAGCAATGGTTTTGGCAATGATTCTGTAAAATACATTGCTAAGACTTATAGGTCTATAATGAGAAGGACAAGAAGGGGACTTGATCTTTGGAATCAATGTAATACTCGTATTGTTCCATTCCGACAAATCTCCTTGAAGGTTGAGGATAAGGTGCGCTGCTTTAAGAACCGATTCCCCAACAATATCCCAATTTTCTTGAAAAAATCGTGCATTGAAACCATCCGGGCCTGGAGCTTTATTTGGATTTAAATCGAAAACAGCCTTTGTTGGGATATAAATTCACCCTAAGCCCCACTTGATGTTAGAATAGTTTTGATGGCCAAAACACTTAGAGTTTATAAATGTAATAGGATCAGCTGACTTGTATAGAACAACTTAGACTAGTCTTGTGTGATCAACTGTATTGATATCAGCTGATCAGCACAGTCCTGGCTTACATGCCTATCCTCAAGATGAGAAGAGTAGAAGACATGAAGATTAGAAGATCCTTGAAGACCAGATAAGTTAAGGTGCTTGTATACCTACTTATCTGATGGAGTCCAAGATTGAAGATGGCCTAAAGCAGCACAAAGAATTGCCAGATCAGAAGAGTGTTACTCGACTGATATCAGAAGTCAGAAGACCTAAGGCCAGAAGAGTAGTCAGAAGACTAGTAGTTCAGATCAGAAGACTATGTGCTCTTCTAGGACTCGGCTGATTCCAAAGTCATCTTACAATTTAAACGAAGACCTACCTTATTTAGAAGATTGACATGATCCCAGGATTGAAGCAATCAAGCGGCTGGAATCAAGGAATCAAGCCATTATGGAAAGATTGCCCCAACGGCTAGTCAACTCCAACGGCTAGTTGCAAGCGATCACCATTATAAATACAAGAGGATGAGAAATCACAAATACGAAGTCACAACGAGAGAATTCAACAAGCTAAGCAAGCAATCAAGCAAAAAACCATACTGTTCTAAGAATTCTCCAAGAGCCAGAAACCATTAGAATATCTATAGCTCTTAAGTGATTTCTATCCAACCCATAAGAACCTGAAACCTGTTCATATTGTATATTCATTGTTTTAGGCATAGTGGTTAAGCAAATTATAAGCTTGAACCATTAGTTGGATACACTTCAAAAACCCCAAACCCTCACCAAAAGGTTAAAGTTTTTGAACCCCTTAAAGTGCAAGTGCTTACAATCACTTGTGGAGACCGTAGTTGTTAGGACGGTTCAGATCTCAAAGTCCTATCCTTGGGACTATAAAGGTCAAGACCCTTGTAATTTGTGGTAAATTAAAGGGATTAAACATCACGTGAGGACGTGAGAGTGGACGTAGGAACGTATATCCGAACCACTATAAATCTGGTGTCATTTACTTACTGTACTTTATATTTCTGTCATTTCATTAATCTTTATATAGTGCATACTATATTTTCAACTGTCTTCAAAACGAGGCCACAACTTTCAAACCAGCATCAGCTGAGTACTTTCACTGAGCAAAACAAGTTAACACTTTCATAAGAAACTAAAAGAACGAGTCTAATCAAGGCCTACCATAATTCCGCATATAATCTCTTCATTCAGATCACTATAGTCATCTGGACCAGCAGACTTGTAGTCCAGTTGACATAGCAATTAGAAGAGGTTCCCAACTCTCTTGAAAAAGTTTTAAAGTCTATTCACCCCTCCCCTCTAGACTTTAATCCCATTCACTACTCGTTCAGGGACCAACAAGTGGTATCAGAGCAGTGGTTCTAACGGACTACTGTCTCTAGATTATCAGAAGACTTGAGGGAGTCTTTCTGTAGTCCTCTTGAACAGATTTTTTTTAAACTTGTTTTTAAAAACTCATACAGCATGAGTGCTAATATGCGAAAGTTGCCTAAGTTTTCAGTTGAGGATTATGATTACTGGAAGATCAGGATGAAGAAGAATCTCACATCAGTCCACTACAAGATGTGGTCTGTAATCACAGAAGGCCCAATCACCATCATGACAGTCAACACTGCAAATGGTGATCCAGAAGTACCAGTTGGAGAACTTGCTCCCAAGCCTATGAAGGATCTCACACCAGAAGAGATGAAGCAATCAAATCTTGATAGCATTGCTCAAGATTACATAATGCAAACTCTTCCAAATGAGTACATTGCAAAGGTAATCCACTGTGAGTCAGCCAAAGAAATGTGGGAGGCATTGGCACTCCTCTGTGAAGGAACTGAGCTGATCAAGGAAAGCAAATTGTCAACAGCAGTCAAGAAGTTTGAGCACCTCAAGATGCAGCCAGAAGAAACTATTGATCAGCTGGACAATAGATGTACAAAGATCATAAATGAGATTGAATCTCTAGGCAAGAAGTATACAAATAGAGAGAAAAACTTGAAGATCTTGGATTCTTTACCCAAGAGATGGAAGCTCAAGAAGACCATCATCAAGGATACTCAAGATATCAAGAAGTGGTCTACTCAAACTCTATTTCAGAACCTAAAAGCTCATGAATATGACCTTGACAGAGAAGAAAACTCAGGAAGTGATGAGCCAACTGCAACCCCATCTACCTTCAAGACTGTAGCCTTCAAGGCAGCCAATACAAAAGCTGCAAGTACCTCATCTGGCAAGACCTCTCTGAAAACAGAAGACTTTGAAGGATCAGACATGAGTCTGAAGAAGCAAATGGCCCTTATGATCAAGAGATTCGAAAGGATGAACACTCTCAACATCAAATGTAGAAAATTCTATAGAAACTACAAAGATAGAAGAGCAAGTTCACCCTCCAGAGGTTCCAGAGAAAGAACACCAGAAAAACATCCTAGAAAGGATGTGGAGTCATCTGACAGCCGAGGATCTAGAAGAAGAGATGCCACTCCTCCAAGGAAAGGCAACTCAAATCAGAAATCTGGATCATGCTTTAATTGTCGCAAACCAGGACATTATGTCTATGAATGTCCTGAGCTGAATTTAGATGACAAAAGAAGGCCAAGAAGAGACAGAAGAAATTCAGACAAGCAAGCAATGGTGACTGAAGAATCTGAATATCAAAGTGATGAACTCCCTACATCACCAGACTGTCAAATCTTCTCAGATGATTCAGATGACCTAGCTATGATGGCCATAGGTGAAAATGAGGTAAATTCCTATACTACTACTTTCCATTCACCTATTTTTTCACAATCAGATGAGATAAACTCATCTGAAGGCGAATCAGAAGACACCTATTATCAATCTTTAAGTAAGGTAAAAGGTGATCTGGATATTGCCACTAGAGCTTTTATAGAAGTGGAAGAGGAGAACAAGGATCTAAGGAAAGAAATTGCTAAGTTGAAAAAGACTAAGTTTGATAACACCCCTGAGTTGGTCACAATGAATGAAAGATTGACCAGAGAAGTGGAACTTCTTAAGTAAGAAAATACCACAATAACTCAGTTGTATGAGGGGATGTTAGAAACTCAAGCTTTAGAAACTAAGGAATTTCGTTCACTACAATCCAAGTTCGATGACCTCTTCCAAGCACACAAGCTCTTAGAAAAGGAGAAGGAATGCCTAAATCAAAAGATATCAGAGTTCAATAAAGCTTCTACTACTATTGAAAGTATCTCTGAGTATTATAGATCAAATGGCAATAAGATGGGTTTTGGCTATGAACTTAATCCATCTACATCCTCTCCAGCTGGGGGTAATACACCTAACAAGTGCACTACTCAGACACATGAAAAGGGTGAGTGTTCTAAACACAATGAACCAAATATGAACCAAAAGGCATCTGTACCAGCTAAGGCTAACTATCCTAACACAAAAAATGGTAAAAGACAAGTTAACCCCAAGCCTGTACAGAGGAACAACAAACAGCCTAGACCATCTCGTTTGAGACAGTCTCAGCTGTATGCTGCTCCAGCCAAGAAGAAGAAATCTTCTTCAAACAAATCTGTTCTCTTTGCACCCCCTATCTTCTATGATATTGTGAGAACAGAGGAGTATGGTCCATATAATCGTGTGCATCGTCCAGCTAATGCACCCAGGCCGAATGTAACTAGTCAAAAGATCATGTATGTACACTCCTATAAAGGGAAACCATTTGACTACTACTTAGCTGACACAAACAACAAATCGGACCAGTCCAAGGTGCTAACTGGTAAGATTTGGTTCTGTGATGCCCGAGGGAAACAACTCAAGTGCTCAAGGTTGTTCAAACGACCAATGTATATGTGGGTTCCCAAGGGTAGTACTAACACCCAAGGACCCAAGACAAAATGGGTACCTAAGACTTAACATTTTTGCAGGAAAGGAGGGACCTATACAGAAGAGGAGGTCTAGCAGGAGAAACTTGGTACATAGATAGTGGATGCTCCACTCACATGACAGGAACCAAAGCCCTGCTGACCAACTACATAGAGAAGAAAGGTCCAAAAGTCTTCTTTGGTGATAACGCGCACGGTAACACAAAAGGATATGGCACCCTTAAAAATGGTGACATTGAGGTACATGATGTATCATATGTAGAGGGTTTAAAATTTAATTTATTATCTGTTTCTCATTTTTGTGACACTGGTTACTCAGTAAAATTCTCTAAAGATGAGTGTCTCATAAGTGATAAAAGAACAAAACAAAACCTTCTAACAGGATCTAGAAAGGGAAGTATGTATCTTGCAAATTGGAACAGTTGTCCTAAGGATACATGTCTGCTTGTGAAAAGCCCTAAAGATGTCAGCTGGCTATGGCACAAACGCCTTAGTCATCTGAACTTTAAGACTATGAACAAGTTAGCAAGGGAATCCTTAGTTGATGGTCTGCCTAATGAACTCTACTGTAAAGATCAGGTATGTGATGCATGTCAACAAGGAAAGCAAACAAAGGTCTCCTTCAAGACCAAGAAGACAGCATCAACCAGCAGAGTTCTTGAATTGCTTCACATGGATCTCTTTGGACCAATCACACCAACCACATTAACAGGGAGAAAGTACACTCTCATTGTTGTAGATGACTACTCCAAGTTTACTTGGGTTATCTTCTTATACAAGAAGAGTGAGACTCAGCAGAAGCTTCCTGAACTATTGAAGAGGATCCAAGTAGAGAAAGGAGAACCAATTGTGAAAATTAGAAGTGACAAAGGCACTGAATTTATTAATTCTTACATCATTGCCTATTGTACTTCTAATGGTATTCAGCATGAGACAAGTGCAGCAAGAACACCACAGCAAAATGGTGTAGCTGAAAGAAGAGTCAGAACACTCAAAGAAGCTGCAAGAACACTCCTTGCTGAATTCTCCACTCCTAAGAAGCTATGGGCAGAAGCTATCAACACAGCTTGTCACACTCAAAACAGGTCAGGTATTCACAAAATTCATGAGAAAACCCCATATGAACTGTGGAAAGGAAGAAGACCTAGAGTATCTTACTTTCATATATTTGGTTGTAAGTGTTTCATTCACAACAATGGGAAGAGTAAGTTGAATGCCTTTGATGCCAAAGCAGATGAGGGGATATTCTTAGGATACTCCTCTACTAGCAAAGCATTTAGAGTACTCAACAAACGAACCCTTCTTGTGGAAGAAACACCTCATGTTGTTTTTGATGAATCTTGTGAAAAGAGTGCAGTAGAAACAAACTCAGCTACAGATCAGATGAGACAGCTAGTGATCAAGTCCAGACCAGATGAGTTCATTGAAGTCAATGAACCTTTCCCTGAAGAACCAGAGGAAGATAAGCCTCATAGACCTGTCACTAGATCTCAAACTCAAGCAGTGCAAGCTGACCAGAATCAAGATGCACCAATCCCAAATGCAAGGGGGAATGATCTCTTTGACACACAAGATACAGATGATGATCGACCAAATCAAGTCAACCCCCCTGATGGCACTAGAACAGATGAGAATCCAAGCTCACCTAATGCAGATACTCCTGTGAGGCATACATGGAGAAATAATCATCCATCAAAGTTCAAACCTCATCTTAGGAGGAGCAGACTCAGGTGTCAAGACCAGAAGACAACTGAATCAGAACTCCCAATCATCTATGTTCTGCTGGTGTGCCTTCCTATCCAGCATTGAACCAGCTGACATAGAAGAAGCAATGACAGATAGCAATTGGATCACTGCTATGCAAGAATAACTAAACCAATTCGAAAGAAATGAAGTATGGGAATTGGTAGATCGTCCTGAAAACCACAATGTAGTAGGAACAAAGTGGGTATTCAAGAACAAAAAGGACGGAAATGATGTGATAACTAGAAATAAAGCAAGGCTAGTTGCAAAAGGATATTCACAATCTGAAGGGATTGACTATGATGAAACCTTTGCTCCAGTAGCCAGACTAGAAGCTATTCGACTGTTTCTAGCTTATGCATCATATATGGGCTTCAAGGTATATCAAATGGATGTCAAAAGTACTTTTCTAAATGGTATTCTGGTAGAAGAAGTATATGTAGAGCAGCCTCCAGGATTTGAAAAAGGTGATCAAGTATATCGACTGAAGAAGGCTCTCTATGGTCTAAAGCAAGCCCCTAGAGCTTGGTATGACACATTGTCACAATTCCTACTTGACAATGGATATACAAAAGGCAAAGTTGATAGAACTCTTTTCAGAATACAAGAAGGAGAAGACATTCTAATGGTGCAAATATATGTAGATGATATTATATTTGGATCACCCAATCAAGAGATGTGCAAAAAGTTCTCTGAACTTATGCAAGGAAAGTTTGAAATGAGCATGATGGGTGAGATGAATTACTTCCTAGGACTTCAAGTCAAGCAGAGTCCAGAAGGGATCTTCATCAACCAGTCCAAGTATACCAAAAGCCTATTAGAAAGATTCAAAGCTCTACAAAGCAAGACTGCAAGGATTCCAATGATGACATCTTTTAAAATGGAACCAGATGAGTCTGGAAAGGCAGTTGATCAAGCTGAATATAGAGCACTGATTGGATCTCTACTATACCTTACAGCTAGCAGACCAGACATAACATTTGCTGTAGGAGTATGTGCTAGGTTTCAAGCAAACCCAAAGCAAAGTCATCTAGAAGCAGCAAGGAAGATTCTCAAGTACCTAAAAGGAACAGTCAATCTAGGACTATGGTACCCTGCTGATGACAATCTAGAATTGAGTGGTTATTCTGACTCAGACTATGGAGGATGTAGAATTGATAGGAAATCCACATCTGGAACCTGTCAATTCCTAGGCAACAAGTTGATTTCATGGTTCTCTAAGAAGCAAACTTCAGTTGCAACCTCCACCACTGAAGCATAATATATGGCAGCTGGAAGTTGTTGTAGTCAGCTGCTCTGGCTAGTTCAACAACTCAAGGATTACAATGTAGAGGCAAGAGAAGTCCCTATCTATTGTGATAGCAGCAGTGCCATTGCCATCACTCAAAATCCAGTCCTCCACACAAGGTGCAAGCATGTCGACATTCGACACCACTTCATAAGAAACCACCTTGAAAAGAAGGACATCAAGATGGAGAAAATTCACACAGATATCCAAAGAGCAGACATCTTGACTAAGCCCCTAGCTGAAGAACGATTCAAGACCCTATGCTACAGCTTAGGACTCCTGGATCCAAGCACATGAAGAGCAAAGATCAGCTGAAGACCTCAGCTGATACAATTGCAGCAGACTAGGCGGATCAGATGAGGTGAATAGACACCCTCATCTTCAGGTAAGTTCTTTCCCGATGAAGACAAATAAAGCTGAGGGAAAACATAGAGTTATCTAATCAAGGGGGAATCAATGATACCTTAAGAATCCTTGATGAAATACTCTAAAATCTGCATTGCATATTATATATATATATATATATCCAGCAGACTTGAACAAAGTTATTTGACATCTTTACTCTAAGCAATGTATATCTATGTATATTAATAAACTATTCTTCATAAAATACTTTATTTATATACATACATACAGTATACTATTGAGTTATACTTGGTTGGATTAATACACCATCCTCACCGACTCAACAGTATGCATGCACTGTACGGATTCCAAATAACTCTTGCTCAAAATTTATAAATTCTGCATTCCATAAGATATAGTCTGAATCTCTTTAAATGTGAGCCCTTAGATCAAGAATCTCATTGTTGATCTTAAGAAGTAACTTTTCAGAAATTCAGACCTATCAACTCTATAGTTTTGTCATCTTTCACTCCACTACCTCATTTCTATCCCTATAAAAGGAGGAAGTTATGAGAACACCTAAGAACACAAATCACTAACTATTATCTTTGTTTCAGGTATGGAGATATTCGAAAGAAGAGATGGAATGGAGATCATCCCTCAACCAAGGTCTTGGGTGAAGGAGATGAAGATTTGTCCAGAAGATGAAGATGATGCAGATCAGCATACTTGGTTTATCCAACATAAGTATGCCTATGAAAACTAGAGGAAGGAGAGACGTTCTTGTTGAAAACTAGAGGAAGGAGAGATGCAGAGGACAAAGTAGCAAGCAAGCAGAGCTTCTTCTCCAGGGGGAAGTTCTACATGGAGAGCTTGTTATCAAAGGCTACTGTGTCTAAACAAATCAAGAAGACCCAGTCCATGGCTCTCTCTTCACACTCCATTGATGCCTCTTCCAATCTTCCTTCCCCTTCAAGAGAAGCGAAGAAATTCAACAAGGACACATTAGATGCTACAACCCATCTGATGATGAGGAACATCAGATGGTGAGGGCAACCTGAACCAGTGGGATATCATCCAGGCTGATCATCAAATTGATTTGATGGTCCTACATGGTTCAGAGATAGAGCTGGAAGATCCATCAAACCAGGTTGGATCATCACTCACAATAAAGCTGGAAGATCCATCATCCAGGTTGGATCATCACAGCAAACCTCAATTCTCCACTCAGCTGATCAGAAGACCAACTCAGCTGACCAAAAGACTTTCAAGAAAAATCAGCAGACTTTTCAAGAAATCAGAAGACTTCACTCTGCTGATCAGATCACTTCAATTTAGAGTATAATGACTAGCTTTGATCATGTAATTCATTCTAAATTTATTCCTGAATGTAATTAAAGAAATTGGCCTATATAAGGAATGCAATTCACTTATAGAAAACGGCCTTTGATGATCAATTCTTGCCACAAAATTAGTCTCAACGGCTATTTTTGGTAATGATGTCATTAGTACTTGATTACCATATTGCCAGCAAATCAACAATTGCCACATGGCAAATTCAGCCGGCAAAATTAAAGGAAACGGGGCGAAATCAAAGAAGGAAATCTTGGGCTCTACTCCACAATTAAACCAAATCTGACCGTTGGATTATACAATTCTCAAGAATTGCTGGAGTATATATACAACCCTTACACAATTCCAAAAACCCCTTTCGCTCACAAATCTCAATTGCTTACTATACTCTCTCGTTCTGCAAGTTTCTTTCGCACTTTCGAAACCTAACAGTATCGTGGGTAGACACCCGGTCAAGATCACAGGTTGAAAGTGTCGTGGGTAGACACCCGGTCAAGATCACAAGGAAAATTCTTAAGGACATGTTCGATCTACAAAGGGGGGAAGTCAACATCTCTACCTACATTATGGGAAGAGAAAAGGAATACATGGAGTTATTTACTGGTGGAAGAGTCAAGGCTGTCGATGCATCTGGAGTCAAGAAATCTCAACTTGACCCTAAGTTTCAGACCTTGATGGATATTGCAGGAAAGATGCTACTGGGTAACACATTCAGTCATGATGTTGTTACTACTCTAAAGGTTAGAGTTATGGCTGCAATCTGGGATCAGGTTAATGGAGACTGGCAAGGGCTTTTCTTGGACAGAATTGCTCTTGAGGCCAAGAAGGTGTCCTTGGACTTACAATCTAAGGAGTGGAAGGTAACCTCTACTGTCAGCTTTGCCAACAAGCTGAGTATTATCCTTCCATAGGTACTCCCAAAGAAGTACAAGATGGGACCTCATAAGACCTTCCACATCTCTAAGTATTACTTAAGGAAAGAAGCTCTTGCTGAGGCAGCAAGGTTGAAAGAAGAGAAGAGGAAGCTATTGGCTGAAGCATCTTCCAAAGATGTTGTTGAGGAGGCAGAAGAGTCTGTTCATGACTCTGCTGAAAAAGAAGAGGAGCCATCCAAAGAAGAGGCTCAAAAGAAGGCTGCTGAGGATGATGATGATGACAATCAGACCTTAGCACAAAGAAGATTTCTGATCAGATCAGGGCTCATCTCCCCATCTGATTCAGATGCCACTCCCACTGCCTCTCCTTTGAAAAAGGCAGGTACTTCTAATCCCTCTCTCACTTTCACACCTTCTAAACTGTCAAAGGGTCAGAAGAGAAAGAAGAACAATTCTTCCTTCACCAAGAAAACCAAGAAATCCAGGCTCCCTACTCCCATGAGCATAGCCCCTATTTCATCCTTCAACCCTTCTGATGATTCCAACCCATCTGAACCCTCACACACTGATACCCAAATCCCTGCTGATACTCACACAGCAGAGGAACAAGCCCAGCCTAACCCTGCTGATGTTCAAACAGCAGACAACCAACCACAGACCACCTTAATACCCCCTGCTGATGATCAAACTCAGATCACATCCTCATCCCCTGCTGACATTCATACAGCAGATGTCCAAGAACATCAAGCTCAACCATCTACTGATCCTCAAGAAGAAATAGAACCAGATCAGCAGACTCAAAACCCTGCTGATGACCAACTCACTAAAGATCAATCTCAACTCCCTACCCAACAAAAAAATATCACTTCCCAAATCCCTGCTGATACTCACACAGCAGAGGAAAATGCCCCAGCTACCCAATCTCCTACCCCCACTGTCCCTTCTGTTCCAGAAGACTTGGCACCAGCAGACCTGGATCAAGCTGGCCCCTCTCAACCTCAGTACAGAATGGTGCACTATCCTATGTGCACAAAGGAGAAAATAATGAGGATGAAGATAACCAACCTGCTCAAGTCCACTACTCCTGGTGTTGATGAGGAATCAATCCAGTTTGAACAGGTACTTAGGATATGTACTTGGATTGAACTCCGACGAGATGATGTGGATGACCTTCTTGAGGTCATGGAAGGAATGGGAGGAAAGGAAAACTTCCTCGACTGGGAAATGGAGCAAAAGGAAGTTGCTCAGGTTCAATCTTTTGCTCAACTACTATCAGCAGAGGCACTGACTGTAGTTTGCAACCGGATTCTAGGAATCCCCACTGTTGATGTCTCTGTCCCAGAAGGCTCATCAGATCAGCACACAACTGAAAAAGCAAAGATGGAGGAATCAGCTGCACCAGCCTTGGTGGAAGACTCAGCTGCCCCTGCAGAAGACTCAGCTGCACCAGCTGACCAAGTAGTTATTGAAAGAGAAGTAGTCAGTGTACCAGCTCACTTCAAGCCTTCAGAAAATCTGACTCACTTCATTGACCATCTAGAGGATGCAGGCAGACGAATCATGACCCATCTGACTAAGGCCACTACCTGCTTCCTCAATGAAGATTACCTATCAGATGAAGAGAGAGGCAAAGCACTGATTGTTCATCCAAAGCCTCAAGGTTCTACCTCAACTTCTACCCCATCTGTTGACTATACAACAGACATCTGTTCCCAGGTCAAAGCTGCAATAGACTTGCACTTTGAGAAAGGTTTAGGCCTGCAGCTTGGAAGATATGTTGAGAAAGCTGCTAGGGAGCAGAAGACTCGTCTTCATGACCAGATTATTGACATTGAAGACAAGTTTGGTAAAGCACTTCATCAGCAGATAGAAGAGTATTTGAGTACCTTTCAGAAAAAGGCAGGTGACACCTCCAAAATGTTTGCTGATCTTTATACTGATGAGATGCACCGCATGGAGACCACCTACAAGACAAGAATTGAGAATGCTGAAGCAAGAGCCACTGAAGGTCAAGCTCTTCTTAAGTCAGCTGCAGAGGAGAATAAGAAACTACAGACTCAGCTGACGGAAACAGCAGCCAAATTGGAGGCACTTTCAGAGAAGCTCGAAGATGCCTCCTCCACCAATTCTCTTGCTCATGTCATGGAGCACAGTATCTCCCACATTACTGCTGTCAGCAAGGTCAATTCCATGGCCCTGAAGCAAACTCTGAAAGTGGAAATAATGAATGCCATGAAGCCTTTTGCGGCTGCACTTGCTGAAGCCAAAAAGGGGGAAGATATGTTGATAAGAGCTCTTGAGAAGTCTACTGCACAACAAGCTGTAATGGTAGTATCTCAAGATGAGCTGAATGAAACCTTGGGTGGTTTAAAAAGCAAAATCAAGAGCAGGCAAGGCAAAGGCAAAGGCAAAGAAATTGCTCAAGAAGACACTCAAGCTCCTGCCAAGACTCTACAGATCACTGCTCCTGTAGAACAAGTTCCTGAGAAGAGGATGACAAGGAAAAGGAAGGAAGATGAGCAAGATCAGTCAGCTCAGTCCAGTAAGAAGACAACTCCAGCAGAGCCTACTGCAGAAGAGAAAGAGGCTCTAGAGTTGAAGAAAAGAAAGTTGCTTGAAGCTCAAGAGCTTAAGCAAAAGAAGCTGAATGATGCGAAGGCTGTCAAAGCCAAATTTGAAAGGAAAATTGCCAAACTCAGGAAAGCACTCAAGGACAAAGCAAAAGAAGACAATGTCCTGGTGTTTGATAGCAATTATGTGGATTATTTAGCCCTTCAAGATGAGCTACCAAGATGGTATCCCCTGAAGAAGAAGTGGCAAATTCAACACCACATAGTAAGGAAATTTGGCCCTCTCCCTTCTTATGAAGAAGAATTTCTTCAATTTTCTCAGTTCATGACCTTTGAAGATCCAGTGTTCTGGGAAGAAATTGTCAAGACAGCCAAAGAACTTGACAATTGCAGAATCCTAACACCTGAAGAACCCAAATGGGATGCACCCATTCTGGACTCAGGAAGAGCCAACATGATTGAAATCAAAAGGATTTTGTATAAAATCTATGAAGAGGAGAATGTTACAGACGTGCAACACATGGAAGAAGTTCGAGCTCGTCTGTACCTTGCCTACCGCATTTGAAGAACAGAAGACCTGATGAAGACTACTTTAGAAGTTTAAGGAAACTATTACTTGTAATCTGTAAAAGCTCTATATATATTCAAGTTCTAGTTCTTCTTGCTTACAAGACAAACTCTCATTGTCTTCATCAGATACTTCAGTTTAAAATGTTATAAACTCTTATCTTATTTCATTAAGAGCACTTATCAAGTATAGTTTTGGCTTCATCAAAAAGGGGAAAATTGTTGGGATATAAATTCACCATAAGCCCCACTTGATGTTAGAATAGTTTTGATGGCCAAAACACTTAGAGTTTATAAATGTAATAGGATCAGCTGACTTGTATAGAACAGCTTAGACTAGTCTTGTGTGATCAACTGTATTGATATCAGCTGATCAGCACAGTCCTGGCTTACATGCCTATCCTCAAGATGAGAAGAGTAGAAGACATGAAGACTAGAAGATCCTTGAAGACCAGATAAGTTAAGGTGCTTGTATACCTACTTATCTGATGGAGTCCAAGATTGAAGATGGCCTAAAGCAGCACAAAGAATTGCCAGATCAGAAGAGTGTTACTCGACTGATATCAGAAGTTAGAAGACCTAAGGCCAGAAGAGTAGTCAGAAGACTAGTAGTTCAGATCAGAAGACTATGTGCTCTTCCAGGACTCGGCTGATTCCAAAGTCATCTTACAATTTAAACGAAGACCTACCTTATTTAGAAGATTGACATGATCCCAGGATTGAAGCAATCAAGCGGCTGGAATCAAGGAATCAAGCCATTATGGAAAGATTGCCCCAACGGCTAGTCAACTCCAACGGCTAGTTGCAAGCGATCACCATTATAAATACAAGAGGATGAGAAATCAAAAATACGAAGTCACAACGAGAGAATTCAACAAGCTAAGCAAGCAATCAAGCAAAAAGCCATACTGTTCTAAGAATTCTCCAAGAGCCAGAAACCATTAGAATATCTATAGCTCTTAAGTGATTTCTATCCAACACATAAGAACCTGAAACCTGTTCATATTGTATATTCATTGTTTTAGGCATAGTGGTTAAGCAAATTATAAGCTTGAACCATTAGTTGGATACACTTCAAAAACCCCAAACCCTCACCGAAAGGTTAAAGTTTTTGAACCCCTTAAAGTGCAAGTGCTTACAATCACTTGTGGAGACCATAGCTGTTAGGACGACTCAGATCTCAAAGTCCTATCCTTGGGACTATAAAGGTCAAGACCCTTGTAATTTGTGGTAAATTAAAGGGATTAAACATCACGTGAGGATGTGAGAGTGGACGTAGAAACGTATATCCGAACCACTATAAATCTGGTGTCATTTACTTACTGTACTTTATATTTCTGTCATTTCATTAATCTTTATATAGTGCATATTGTATTTTCATCTGTCTTCAAAACGAGGCCACAACTTTCAAACCAGCATCAGCTGAGTACTTTCACTGAGCAAAACAAGTTAACACTTTCATAAGAAACTAAAAGAACGAGTCTAATCAAGGCCTACCATAATTCCGCATATAATCTCTTCATTCAGATCACTATAGTCATCTGGACCAGCAGACTTGTAGTCCAGTTGACATAGCAATCAGAAGAGGTTCCCAACTCTCTTGAAAAAGTTTTAAAGTCTATTCACCCCTCCCCTCTAGACTTTAATCCCATTCACTACTCGTTCAGGGACCAACAGCCTTTTTAATCTCCAATTCTGAAAAATCTCCGTCCAAAACCCTATTCATATCCTGAGACACCTGCTCCTGATTGTTAACTGTAAATGATTGAATCTCTTGAGTTGAAGGGTTGGAGGTAGAGAAGATATCTCAAAAGTAATGAATTAGTTCCTTTTTAATTCCATCTTTGGAGGATACCCAGTTTCCTTGTGAGTCCATGAGTCCCTTGATAAAGTTCTTCTTCAATCGTTCAGTAGCCCGTCTATGAAAATAAGTAGTGTTTCTATCTCCACTCAAAATCCAATTTGTGCGGGCTCTTTAATGCCAAAACTCTTCCTGTTGTGATAGGTGTTTTTCAAGATCTTTTTCCAAAACTTCAAGTTCCTTCAATACTTCCTGATCCACATCCATAGCTTCCAATTTTGAAATCTTATCCACCACCTCTTTAGCCCTTCTGTCAATGGCTCCAAAATTCTGGGCAGCCCACATTGCAAGGTCTTTTGAGCATTGATCAAGAATCACAAAAAGGGAAACTTCTTGACCTTGTCTATTCCAAGAATTTTTAATAGTTTCTCTGCAAGAGGCATCAGCCATCCAAGCATTTTCAAACCGGAAGAATTTTTTTCACACATTTCTGCCAACGCATTTGATTAAGTGAACAAGACAGACTGATAACCCTATGGTCGGATCCCCACCAGTGCAGATTTTGAACCTCAAAATTCTTAAAACAATTCTTCCATTCAATGCTTGCTAGAAATCTATCAAGTCGCTCTTGAATATTTTGATCACCCTTCCTCTTGTTATTCCATGTAAAACATGGACCCTTAAATCCCAAATCCACCAGTTCCAGCTTCAATATACAATCCCTGAATTTGTCCATATTTTTTCTGGTTTTCCAATTATTAATCCCCTTTTTTTTCTCTTGAGAATTAAGAATCTCATTAAAATCCCCTCCAAAAACCCATTCTTTAGTGTTACCATGTGAATTTTTGATCTTACTCATCAAATCCAAAGAAAAATGTCTCAAATTACTGTTAGGGTTTCCTTGAAATCCAGTGAAAAACCATAACACATCATTTGACTTAATGCTCACATCAATGTGTCCAAGAGAGTAAGACTGTAACATAACATCCATTTCATCAGAAGCTATCAAAATAAGGCCACCTTGCCTGCCAACGGCATCCACAACAAAACAAAATTTAAAACAAAAGACAGCATTCCATGCTTCAACTATTCTAGTGGACACCTTAGTTTCCATGATAAACAACAATGAGGGCTTATTTATGGCAATAACTCGCCTAATTTTATGGAATGCTTGTGGGCCACTCAAACCACGAGCATTCCAAGATAGGATTCTCATTCGGATCGGCGGAGATGGGGCTCGCCCTTCTCCACCAAACTCGAGCTTGCTCCATCATCGTCACTCTTATGCCTCTTTCTTCCGTTTTCAACCTCCGGAAAGATTTCTTCATCCACTGCATTCTTGATATCATCCTTCTCACCAACTTCCATGGGGCGACCCCTTTTCTTCAGCCCTTTAGTAGAACACATCACAGCCTTTCCTTTTCCTTTCTCCGGGTACATATGCCCCTTCAGCTTTCCACTATTGTCCCCTGCGTCCATCCTAATCATGGCTCCTTTACCTGCTCCCACTCCTTCACGAATTTGAAGGCTACGAGGTGGTCCGTATAGTCGACTGGCATTGAAAACTTCATCTTCAAAGTTTGCCATCTGAGAATCCCTCAAGAGGGTTCTTGCATTCTCATTATCCAACAGCTGGATGTCCTCATCTTGCAAAGCTGAATCTGCAAAAAACCTTTCTTCGTCAGTAAACCTGTTGTTGTTACCTCTCCACACAACTGGTGCGAGCTCCATCCCTAAGAAAGAAGAAGATCTTCTAGGAGGGTTAGAGGAAGATGCTCCAGCATTGTTGTTGTTAACAGTATTATCCTTGCCCGGGGTAGATAAGTTATTTTCTCTCTTCAGAAATTCGTACTGCCTTGGGTCCAGACCACGCAATCCTTCTGCCCTCAACCACATTGAAAATCTCTTGATGTTGGATGGTTCATGCCCATTCTCGTAGTACCTCTCCGGGCATTCATTTTCCACATGAGTGAGTAGACCACAGAAGTAGCAAAACTCCCCAAGTTTCTCATACCTGAGGGGGAGAGTGATAGTTTCCCCACGAACAGTGATATGAGCAGTACGAAAGAGAGGCTTGCTAAGATTCATCTGGACTCTGACCCTGAGGCAGCGACCCCATGCCGTTTCTCCATTAGGGCAGTCTATTTCAATCATATCTCCAAATCTTTCTCCCAGCTTGTATGCTATCTGTCTCGTCATTGAATACAGCGGCAGTCCATGGACTGGAATCCACAAAGGAATCATGTTGATCACTAGATCTCTTGGTTGTTCGTCCCCCCTCACCTTAGACAGAATGAGCATAGGGCCATTCACTATCCACGGTTGGCGGTGGAAAGCTTTGCTCCAATCGAACTCGTCTTCGAAATCAAACAAGAAGTATCCCTCACCAAGATGGACAGCATTGACATTGCATTCAGACCTCCAGATTTTCTTCATGGTAACCAGCAACTCTTTGATACTGATTGGTTTTCTAACCGTGAATCTCCCCAAAAGGGCAAAGCGAGGCAGGATCAACTCGTCCCACTAAAAGGGGGTTTTCTTCTGTTTCAGAGAGGGAAACACGGCGAAAGGGACTCCTAAGATTCTCAGCCATATTGAAGAAACGAAATAATGTATAAGGGAGATAATGATTTGTGGAAACCACTATGATGAACACCCTATTTATACCAGTTTTCGACCCAGAACTGACCAATCTGGCATGGTTGCTGCTGCATAGCCCAACCCTACACATAGATTGCATCATTTCCCTCCTAGGGCAACTGAATCGACCCATCGGAATAAGAGTAAAACGGCTGAATCAAATCCAAAAAAGCACGCCAAATACCTCAGCAAGTTTGGGGAAGGGGAATGCCTCCAACCAATTTAATACTCATACGCCAAAGCAATCAGAAAATAAGATTAAAAAATTCAATCGTAATGATTAAAGAAAAGGCGTGAAGAAAGAAGCTCGCGAACCCAGACAACCTAGAGGAACATTCTATTCTACTAATCTTGGAAATCGCACTGTGAAAATGTGAAATCGCCCATACTTGAGAAAATCGCACCTTCCACTATGTGAAATCGCCCGCGTGTTCCACACTCGCCCAACTCATGGCCTAAACTATCTTAAAGGTTGTTTTTGACATAAATATTTGCTTTCGAAAAAACACATGTCAAACCATCGAGAAGCCCTTTTCGAACTTTTTTTTTTTAGGATGAGCCCTTTTCAAACTTGATAGACCATGATCCCAAAGTTTTGCGTGGGTTATTTGTCCCTCCAACAATGTTAGATGCACCACCCTTATTCATTTATTAATTAAATATACATTTAAATTATTAAATTTATTTTTTTAGTAAAATATTCTCTAACAAATATATTTCTCTCATAAAATTTAAACGCTGCCAAAGTAGTACTAAAAATTAAAAAAAAAAAAAACTAAGAAATCTAAATTCATTATTCTGTTGAAAAATAACACTATTTTCGACACTGTTTTGTCGACACTGTTTTGTCAACAATATTTTGTTGAAAGAAAATTCATTAAATTTTTTTTAAAAGAATGTTTTCGAAAATAGATGGTTGAAAATATACATTATTTAATTTTTTACAATAGTGTAAATTTTCGACCATCTATTATCGAAAATAATATATTTTAAAAAAAGGAAACACAAGGAGCAAACATACCTGGGGTGGAGGGCGGCCATGAGGTGGGGGCTACTCAATGACAGAGCCAGAAAATTGGGGTAGGGGGGCCCGATCGATTATCATTATTTTGAAAACTAAATAATACTCTATTTATTTCTCTATAATTGACCCATTTGTTTTTTTATACAAAATTTAAAAAATACTCCGTATGGTATTAAAATGATATTACGTTGGTGCAAAATGATAAAAATGATAATGGTACAGAGAGATAGTGATATGTTGGATATTATAGGAAATGAATCACTTTGATTGAGACGAAAAAAATCGCAAAATATGTTAATTACAATGGAACTGAAAGAGTATTATACATATAAAATTGTCAATATATTTCATTTCATTATTTTAAATTGAAAAAATCGACTTTCGTTATATGTTTTAGAGAAAAATTTAATTGTTCTGATTCATAAGGGGTGAAACAATGATATTAATATCGTAATAAATAAATAAAAAATAAGTTGGCAGCGAAAAATTAGACAATATATTTAAATAATTTAATTAATTAATAATTTAATAATTATCTTCTATCATTGAAATTTAAATTTTTTTTTATATATATATATATATATCCTTTGCTTACTAATAAATTTTAAAGGGAATTAAAAAAATATATAGAAACTAAATATATAAAATAAAAAAATATAAGGGGGCCAGTGCCCCCTCTGGGCCTCACTTGGCTCCGTCTATGGGGCTACGGGAGGCCGGAAGTTTTCGGAAAAGAAAAAGAAACCTGTGGCTAGGGCACGACGGAGGGTAGGGTGGGGTAGTTGCAAAAAAAAAAAGGAGGCAAAGAGAGAAGAGTAGTGGGGCGGCGCGGGGTGAGATGGGGGCATTTTTAAGGGAGGAAGAAGATGAAAAATTAGGGTTTTGTGAAGAATGTGTATTTATTATGGAATTTTTTTTTTTAGGAAAAATGGTACTCCATTATAGATCATTTGGGGAGAATATATCTATAATATGTCATTTTTTGGGTAGTGCATGCATCGGAGGAGTGAATCTAACATTGTTGGAGGAACAAATAACCCAAACCCCCAAAGTTTATAGACTAATCCAATATCTCTTCTTCTAAATCAATCCATCAACTCTTTGTTCTATTCTATTTAATATTTAATACATGTCGTTCTTATTATTATGAGGTGTTGCTCATATTTTAACATAACACATATTAATAAAGTAGACAATGAAACATTAAAATTAACATAAATTATCTCATACTTTCTCCCACTATTTTTTTTATACATGATTTTTCTATGAAATTAACCGCATAAAATATTTTTCACCGTAAGCTTAAATTACCTGCCTAGACCCGAAGACTGCTATGTCTCCCTCTATTCCTTGCTAAATTTTAGTCGTTTGTTTTACAAATTTTGTCGATTTCTTTCTCTAGTTCAATGAATATTTATGATGTTTCATTGTACTTTAATGAGTATGAATAACTTTTAGTGTGACAATCAAAATTAGTAGTTTTAGAAAGTACGGATATAGCAGCTGCATCCAAGACATTAAACTGAGTTGGAAATTTCAATCTTATTTTGTTTGTCAACTTATTAAACTATATGTGTGATTATATTGATCATATTTTCATGTGAAATATATTTGAGGAAATGTTTTTTTAATCTTTATAAATCACAATATAAGTCTTCTAATCTTTATAAATGAGGTGGGGAAGATGAGAGTTGAGAGAGTTGTAGCGCCGGCGTCTTCCCTTCGGGGTTGAGCGTGTTTTTTGAGCATTAATAAAATTTTTATCCTTTTGCTCAAAAAAAAAAAAAAATGAGGTGATGCTAATAATTTAATATTAGGTGTTTGATAAATTTAATTAGTCGATCATTGTATTTATTACTACGTACATAGCACTCGTTATGATTTATGAGTGTGTTTGCATATTACAATTTGCAATGTGAAAAAGAATATCGAGTTGTGTGCACACATCGGAGAGTTATATATTTGGTGCAATTTGATTCCCCAAAGTGAAGGTAGTGCCGAAAGAGGCGTCGAATTAGATTCCAAAAACCCCTCTTCCTTCCCCCATACTTTCAATTCATGCAGACTTTTGGACACATTAATTAGTCTCTTCACTTTCAATTTTTTGGATTTAAATGCTTGAGTAATATTGGTTCAATAAATACAGTAGTATTTAGTTATCAACATCTACGAAACAATGAGCATTTTTGGCCCACTTCCATATGAGTTAAGAGTGTCACTCAAAATATCAATACACATAACTACAAATTTTATTTTCTTTCACACTACACACACATATACGTACAAGTACTGTACAACTAACTAAATGTAAATAATTATGCTTTTATTATATTGATTTTCTGTCAGTGCTAGCTCACTTCATTTTCAATAGCACACGTGGACTAATTCATTAAAAAAGAATTGCATATATATGACAAGTGACAACTGTGAAATGTTGAATAAGTAAAGTAAGATAACCCTTGAATGATATCTACATTACGAATTAATTGATGTTTTTTTTTTTTTTTTTTTTTTTTGCATATTGTTGATGGTGTTACCATGTACGAATAAAATAGGGAATGAATACAAAAAATTAAGTTGTTGTAAACATTTTTATAACAAGATCGATAATCAAATACCTTACAAATATACTCCTTAATTATAATTTATACTCTAGTGTAATTAAGAAAAATGATGTTTCTACGGTTTGGTGTGTGTGTGTGTATGTTTTTTTTTTTTTTAATAGTATCGTATCATTATCTGTGTGAATAGAATAAAAGTAGATCGAATATACTTGCATTAAATATAATACAAATTACAAATCAATCAAATAAATTAGGGTTAATTGCAAAAAAAATCACGACCTTTACGGTATTTATCAATTACAACATATTCTTTTTTTTTTTGCGATTCGATACACCACCTTTTTAAGTTTTGCAATTCCATACATGTGTTTATTTTTTGGCAACAAAATTCATGTGTATACACTGAAGCAGCATTAAAGTTCTACACAAATGTCTGCGTAAATGTCATGACTGATCAATAAAATGTAAGAGTATTTTTTTTTAACTCTTTTAAATAAAAATAATATACAAAATTTTACATATTTTTTTGGACTGTGATTTGGAGGACGCGGTCTTATTCTATAAATGATACTAATAATTAAATTGGTTTATGATTTTTTTTAAAACAATTTTTTTAGTTTAAAATATTTTTTTTTATATTCTTTTTTAGTTTAAAATTACTTTTTAGAATTCTTTTTATTTAAAAACATTTTAAAAATTAAAAAAATAAATTATTCATCATTCGTGACATTTATGTGGCACCTCGACAACTCTGACGATCACATCATAATTTTAATTGTTGCTAGAAAATTGACAGATGTATTGAATTGCAAAATTTAAAAAGGTGGTGTATCAAATTGCAAAGAAAAAAAAGATATGTTGTAATTGATAAAAACTGTAAAGGTCGTGATTTTTTTTGAAATTAACCCAATAAATTAAAATACATTCGATCAATAACAACTAGAAATAAAACATGAGCTAAAAGAGTTGGGATAAATTTACACTCCAATAGAGGAGGAAAAACTTTGAACAATATATATATATATATATATCAAACATATTTTATGATGATCGAAGTTAAAATAAATAGATTTTTAAATAATACATACATTGAATTTGGGGTAAGGAGAATACGTGATTTCCAATTTTATATAAATATAAGCAGATTTCCAATTTTATATAAATATAACTGTAAAAAAAAAAAAAAAAACTCCCTGATATATTATATTTAAAATGAGAGGAGGGCCAATGCTCATTGTTGTGTCAACTGTCAAGTGTCAACCCGTCCCTGGGCAGAGCCATCAGAAGTTTGGACCACCGCATGCTTACATGAAAGTTAGGGTTTGGAAAGAAATAGTACTAGTTTTTTATTGGAGAGGGCGTAATTTTCCAAATTGGTGCCTTATTTATGCACACTTTTTAAAAAATAATAGTATTAAATATTAAAATAAAGAGAAATAAGAAAGATAGAATGTACTGATAAAAAGATAGAAAAAGAAAATTAAAAAATTTGACAAAAATAGAAATGATTAACTTAATTTGAAACAAGTACGGAGTAATGTCCATGGGGCTCACCCTTAAAATAATGAGTATTAATTTATTATTTTTAGTAATTTTTTAAAATTAAGTAAAATTAATAATATACTAATTTAATATTAAAAAATAGTATTAAGTTTATTGTAAAAGCCGTCTAGAAAAATATTGAACTTTTGGTACTTTTATATATATATATATATATATATAAAGATTATTTTGTGCAAATTTTAATTGTAAAACTGATCTTAGAATAATTCTACTTTACATGTTTGACACTATTATTGATAAGAAGATGACCACTTTTGTATGATATATTTTAGTATGTTTGAAACAAGTTTGCAATTAACTCATGTAATAATATTATACAAATAAAAATACTTAGCCCATTATTAAGTGATTGATGAAGAAAATATAATTGATAGTTTAGTTTATTTATTTCTTTAATTTTACATAACATTAAACAAAATAAATGAAGTATTCGTTGTTCAATAACTTGAGTGTTTATTTTTATTAATTATTAATACTATATAGACGACACAATGCAATAACAATATATTTTTTCTTGCAACTTAACGTCATCATTTTTAATATATATTAAAAGTGTGTAATTTGTCTATGCATGTACATATACATGTTCAATTAGTTAGTACTCCAATAGATTAAAAGCATATTGGCGTATTGCATATTATATACTCCTATGTTAGCATTTTTTTATTAATAATTTCGTTTTGACCCCCTCCTACCCTGAAGTTCTAGGTCCGCCCCCTGACCTGAGACACCTTAAATAGTAAAATGAGATATATAATATTATTGAGAGATACATGGCATGAATTAGACATATTTTAGTTTAAAACAGGATTGGGTATGGGTTCCATGATTCCATGAATCAATAATATAGCAAATAAATTTAGTTTTCCGTGATTGTTTCATACAAGTTTTTGACACAATTGTTTGAATTATAGCTCTTGTACAGATCATTGAATCTGAATTTGTCTTTTACAATCCACTTGGTATATATGGAGATGATGGATTCGATCTTTAATTTATTTGCTTTAGTATAAAGTTGTATATACCTCCCTTTGTGGGTTAGCTTGTTTTTTTTCTGTACCCCATCCCTTTGGCTGTATTAAAATGACAGCTCGAGCTTCTCTTTTTTTTTTTTTCTTCCTGTCGTGTTTGAATATCATGCGTAATAATAATAAAGAATATAATTCCTCGTATACAAAAAAAGAGGGAAAGGGTAAAATCTTATCTGGGAGTGTCTATTAATTAATTTAAAAGGATATAATATAAGCAAGAATTTAGTTTTGGGTTCAATTAAGTTACGGAAGGGGGAGATAACTAAGAGAACGTAATAAGGAGAGAGAGTTATTTCTTTGTTAAATTTCATTATTTCTATTACTTTATTTCTATCTTCTTCAACTATCATTTATTTATTAAAATTATTTTTCAGTTGATTTATAAATAAATAAACAATCAATTTATTTATATTGAACTCCACAGTACTCCATTATATTCTTAATATATCTATTTTATACATATTAATTAATATTCATTAAAAATTCTTGTTAAAAGAAATGACGTAATGAATTTTGAACGAGAGAATATTGTTTATTACTACTATTTAGTGTATTATCAATACTTGACTCACAATTTCAATTTTTACTAATATTCCATCTCAATCAAACTTTTTTCTAATGGAGTTGGAGAATGTTATTAGCCAATTCATGAGCGAATGGCGTAAATCCATCGGGCAAATGAATACAAAAAGAAATATAAAATCGGGTCAAATTGATATAAGTGCCTTAGAAAAAGTCATTGATCATGTATGTACTTCTTTCTACCTAATTTGATGAAGTCTTTAATTAGTGATCCTTGACTGCATGACATACTCATACTGGTATGATCAGAACGAATAAAAAAAATCTCCACGTTATTGGACGGTGTCTTTTTTATATATTATCTAATCATAAATATTTTTATTCTTATAGTATATATTTACGTACTTCGTCCCGTTATTATTTGCACACTTCTTTTATCGAAACGACACAATATTACTTGGACACTCTAAATATAGAAATAGACATAAATTTAATACCTTCGTAGCAGGGGCGGACCTACATAGGGCTCCAAAAGGGCCCTGACCCCTCGGCCCCCGCCCCTACCCTACCCCTACCCCTACCCCTACCCCAATCCCACCTACCCCTCTCTATATATATTCTACTTTATCTATTATTTTATTATACTTCATCTCTTACTAATCTATTATTTTCTCTCTCACAATCACATCACTTCTATTACATCTATTATTTTATTATATTCCTTAATCTAAACACCCAAAAGAAAGGGGAAACTTATACCGGGACGGAGGAAGTATAAATTTAATATTTTTTTTGTATTTTTTTAAAATTAGGTAAAACCATATATAATGGAGTATAATTAATTTAATAAATATGTTAGTATGAGTTTATTGTAAAAGTTGTCTAAAAAGAATTTTTTTATTCCACTTTTGATATTTTATAAATATAAAAATGATTATTTTGTACGTATTTTAATTATAAAATTAATTTTAAAAAATTATATTTTACATGTTTGAGAATATTATTGATAAAAAGAAGATCATTTTTGTAATACTTTTTTTTTTAAACACATTTATAATCCTTCATAACTTATTTAAACAATTTCTTTAATTTTACATCACATTTAACAAAATAAATAAATAAAAAGAGTTCAAATTTTCTATCCATAGTCATCTATAATATACGTGTTATATATATATATATATATATATATATATTTTATGTATTTGAGATGCTTTCTAATTCATAATATTAATTTATTTAAATGTAAATATAATATAGATATATATTATAGTGTTTTAAATCATCAAAAGTGTTATATATATATATATATATATATATTTTTTTTTTTTTTTGATGTATTTGAGATGCTTGCTAATTTATAATATTAGTTTATTTAAATGTAAATATAATATAAATAAATATTATAGTGTTTTAAATCATCAAAAAAAAATTTTTGCCCTTTCTAACCTTGAGTTCTGGGTCCACTCCTACTTCACAATATCATTTTATTTTTTTAAAATTGTCACTCCCTTTCACCTGTATTTTACTTTAAAGTATGTTGGTTAAACCATGCAAGTCTATCACGGAGGAATTACTTTATAACTATATGGTTTAGTCTAGTATACACTTGAGTCCATGTTGTACACTCTAGTCCAATTTATTATTATTATAAAAATAATTACATGATCTATAATTTTATAGCTCTTTTTATTTCTTCATTTTATTTCATTTTTTGCTTTTTTTTTTATTTCTTTTTATTTCTTTTATTTTTATTTTTTTACGTTTTTTTTTTGTTATTACTTAAAAATATACACATTCTCCATTTAAATTAAATTTTTAAGGAAAATTTTTATTCAATAAAAAGTGTAACACAAAATTACTAAACAATGTAAGTCGGTATAACAAAAAAGTGTAACACCATATTTACTAAAAGTATAAATTAGTATAACTAAAATTGAAATACGATATTTTTAAAATGTGCAAGTCGGTATTACTGAAAAGAGCATCACAATATTAATGAAAAGTGTAAGAGTCTATAACTGAAAAGTGCAACAAATTTTTTTACTGAAAAGTGCAACACAATATTATTAAAAAATGCAAGTCAGTATCACAATTTTTAATGAAAAGTGTAAGTTATTAAATTGAAAATGCAACACAATATTACTAAAAAGTGTAAGTCACTATAAATAAAAATATTATTATACAGTTTAATAATTAAAAAGTGCAACACCATTTTATCAAAAAATTTAAGTTATAAAAAAATGCAAGTCAGTACAACTGAAAAGTGCAACATGAACTAGAGTGCACAACATGCACTCGAGTCCATAGTAGACCAACCCTACAATATATATAAGTACCCATCACTACCCTAATCAAGATAATCTTATCATGTTTTTCATTCAAATAATAAATAAGTGATTTAAAGAAGTGAAGTAAGCAAGGACGTATCCAAAATTTTGTGTTATAAGTGGAGCTAGATTTTTTTATACTGTTACGTACTTCCTCCGTCCCATACTTGAAGACTCATTTTATCATTTTGAGTGTCCCATACTTGAAGACACTTACCTAAAATAACAAAAACACTTTTAAACAATTTTCTTAAAACATCACAATATTACAAAAAAAGCCACTAATTTATTACACTAAAAAGTAATTTTATTACTATTTATAAAGTTGAAAAGTCTTTACTATCCTCACTTTATCTTACATAATACTAATAAACAATTCATTCATTAAAACTCGTGTCCAATTGGTTTGGGTCTTCAAGTATAGAACGGAGGGAGTAGTATTTAAAAAAAAAAATTAGAATGGCAAAATTTTATATACTCCAGTAAGGAGGGATGGAGTGACGGCCTTGCACCCCTTCTTAAATATACGTCATGTGAATCTTTAAAGTTTCGAGTATTCGGTTCAAGAACCGATTAATTTTGGGGTACCAATCTCACCACCCACCGTTGAGACCTTAAGGGCATGTTTGTTTTGGGACTCACCGTCCGCCCACGTCCTTGTTCTACTTCGGGATTTCACATCCGGATTTCCCCATCCAACTACACTCATCCCTAAAAATACCTATACATCCTACTATTACATCTCATCCAACCACTCTTACACAAGGTTCCTACTATTACATCTCATCCAACCACTCTTACACAAGGCAAAAACTTGTGTGAGACCGTGTCTCACGGATCTTTTTCCGTGAGACGGATCCTTTTAACCCATATTTCAAAATTTTGGGTAGGATAATCCATATTTTTTTTTCCAAATTTTGGTTTGTAAAAAAAGTGATAATGTTTAAGTAAAAGGTGATAATATTTTTAACAAAAATGATAGTCACTTTTTATTTAAACACTATCACTTTTTGCTAAAATATTATCACTTTTTATATATAAAAGTCGTCTCACAGATCTCATTCTGTGAGACGGTCTCACCCAAGACTGCCCCCTTACACAATTTGATTTGACATAAAGTTACATCTCATCCTACTCAAAATTTCAAAATAAACACACAATTATTATTTATCAGGATTTCACCATCCACAATTTCCCAGGATTTCCCTCCTCCTAAGTAATCTCAAAACAAACATACCCTAAAAGGCTGAATGAGTGTAAATATATGGTGCATTAACGTCGGCAAATGGGATTTGAAAATTCACACACTTTTTATATATACTTTTACAGGTATGATTAGAGCTCAAAATGAAAACATTAAGGGCATGTTTGTTTTGGGACTCACCCGTCCAGACGTGGGACGTTACGTCCCACGTCTTGTTCTAGTTCGGGATTTAACATCCGAATTTCACCATCCAACCACATCCATCCTTAAAAATATCTATATATCCTACTAATACATTTTATCAATATATTACTTTCTTGAAAATCACACATCATTTTTTTTTCTCTTACCTCATAATAAATTTCAAACTCGCACTCAACCGAATAAATTTTAAACTCGACTCGATTGAGCCTAAAATTTCATGATTGAGCTCGACTCGATAAACTCGAGCTCGGCTAGACTCGATACCTATATAATATTCAAAATTAATAATAAAACATATAATCCATTTTTAAAAAAAATTAAACTCGGGCTCGATTATCTGTATATAAATATAAATTATATATTAATGGAAAAATGGTAAATATTGTTCAAGCTCGATTAGGTTCGCGAGGCTTTCGAGCCGAGTATTTATGAGCTCGAACTCGAATTCGATAGCTACTCGAGTAGCTCGAAACTCGACTTGACTCGATTAACTTCGAGTCGAATCGATCTTTTTCCGAGTCGAGCACGAGTAGCTCGCGAGTTGGCTCGACTCACTTACACCCCTACTTATGATTGGATGAATAAGGTTGTTGAGTTGTATAATTCACACTTTTATAATCCAATTACACACTTTTATAATCCAATTACACACTTTTGTATATATACGAAGTCCAAAATTAATTATATGTTTAACGTAAATTTATTTATATTATTTTATTTGCACCCTCGTATAATTTTAAATCATTTTATAATAATTTTACCATCTAATAATTACTCAAATCATTCAATTATTACTATACTTCTCAAATAATTAATATAATAATATAAAATCACTCATTTTTACATAATTGATTTGACATAAAGTTACATCCTATTCTACTCAACATCCCAAAACAAACACACACAATCACTATTCATCAGGATTTCACCATCCAGGATTTCTCCATCCCCATCTCCCCCATCCTACATAATCCCAAAACAAACATGCCCTAATTGTGATGATTTATCATTCCGTGGTAAGTGAAAAATAATTGTATTATTTTAAAATTTAATCTTTGTGGGTGGTGTCAACCTCATCACACATATCCAACAAATTAATTGAGTGACCCCAAAATTAAAGAAAAGAAGAACACATGTAAATTGATCATTCTACATGATAGAGACGGACCAATTGAATTTCAAATTTAAAATGAAATTAGATATTTTCCCATTAAACAATCAATAAAGGAAATAGAGTAGTACTTCGCAATCACATAATTGGCCAAATAGATAATTACTCCTCTTGCTTTTGCATCCATTCAATTACAGTTACATTCAATTTTTAAGTCATGAAACATCTATCTATACAAGGGCCCCTATTTCATCGGAACTCTTAGGGCTAGTTTGGATTGATGGATGGGAAAACATGGGACAAATTAACTCACCCCTCCCCTAGGACTATTAGTCCTACAAATGCATGATAAATAATACAAAATTAGCGGATCTTGCATTAATCCCGGATCACAATCAATCAAACCAAACGTTTGATTCGTTAAAAATAAAGAGTCAATCAAGCCTAATCCAACCTAATTAATCAAGCAAACCAAACTAGGCCTTATAATTTTAAAAAGCATCAACAATATATAATACTTTAAAAAAAATGTTCACAAGAACTCACGTTTACATAAATTTTGCTTATATAAAAGCACAAAAGTATGTTGAAAATAGAAAGTCATAATTTTCTGTTCAAATTATACTCACATATTAAAAGTATGTTCACTTTAGCATGTATAAGTATTTTATGTCGATAGTTGGTTCCATATCAAAATTGCATATATAAAAAAATAATTTATTGAAATTTAAAATATTTTCATTGAATTTTAACGTTTATTTGTTAGATATGCCTTACACCCCAAATTAAATTTACATAAATTTATTATCAATTTAGGAGTAGTGAGATGCACGTACAAAATTCACACAAGATTATTTAAAAAAATATGAGCCTTTTTATCCCTTGAAGCAAATTAATGAAAACAAAATAGAATGGTCTAAAACGACTATAGGAAACATAATTGGGCCATGCATGGGCGTATACAGTATAGTAAAGGGTGGAAGGTGAATGGTGATGAATGAGTCACTGTTAGAACGTTGTATACATCAACAAAGGTGTTCTTAGCTTCTCAAACATGCAATTTGATATTAATAATTAATTTGTTTCTTTTCAATCATTGATCTTTTCTTTCAATTCTGACCCGCAAACATTACTAGCCACATTATTTTTAACATTTGTGACACCCACAAGATAATTATAAATTGTTTGGAGATCAAATTTGGATCTCCACACTTTTTTTTTTTAAATGTTTTCTTCTTCGCGGATCAATAATGTAGCAAATATAAATATATTTAAAAGAATGAGCTAGGAGGTTACACACAATTAAATATAGTTAATTAAAAAAAAAAAATACGTCCACAATATAATTTTTTTTTAACATCCCACAATAAGTTTGTCACTCTATTTTTGTAACACATTATTTTATTTTACTCAACTACATCACTTGTATTATATATATTATTTTATCATACTTTATGTCATACTCATATATTACTTTTTTTTTTCAATTATATCACTTATATTACATCTGTTATTATATCATATTTCTTATCAAAATATCCAAAAGAAATAAAAAATATATAGTGAGATGGAGTAAATTTCAAGTAAAGGTAAAAAGATCATGAATCCTTCACCGTTCAATCAAATAAAAAAAAAACATAGATAAAAAAAATCGCTCACAAATTTGTGTTAATATGAAGGACAAGTATGTGAACTATAATAGTCCAGACTTGAGAGTGAGTTTAATGTTTTGTTATACATTTTTTTTTAGAAAATTCGTTTGATCAAGTTTGACCAACGAAATATTAGTGAATTCTTATGTTAATTGAGTCGGAAATTGATACTTCCTACAAGTTTTTTTTCTTTTCGATATTTTGAGAAACATCTCTAGTGTTCTGCATAGCTATTTACAAACTAAAAAAAAAGGTTAAGAAATATATATAGCTTAATGTTGGATTCTTTTGAGAGTCTCATTTTAATAGGAGTTTATTTATCCATAGGTGCTTTTATATTCTATATTTTTTCAATATTACTATTAATATAAGTGTAAAATGAGGGTTAAAATATCTATTCTACTCTTTATAAAAACACCCATCTACTCTCACAAACAAACACTCATCCTACAAAATTAACCCTAGACCTTCTTTCTTTCACTCTTAGCCACCTGAACATGTCCCCTCCTTCATCCTCTAGAACTAGAAGTGGGGATAATTTATGCTGAAGTCAAAGTTTCAATTAAAAATAATAATTAATTAAAACTGCGTACATATTAATTAAAACAATTGTAAATGTATATTGAACATATCAAAAAATAACCCTATCTGTCATCATTTGTGATTAATGAAATGCAATGTGAGTACTGACAAAATCTGTCATTCTCAACTCGATACAAACACATGCTTAATTTTTTGTCAAAAAAAAAAAATATATATTATTTTCAACCATCTATTTACTCGAGAAATAGATGAAGAAGAAAATAAAAATTGAAATTTGAAGCCTTTTCTCCAAATGTAATGTATATCAGTATATGTGCTGAAAAATTCATAATTAATTATATTAATCAATAATAGTACAATACAATTTTTTTGAGAACCAATTATATAGTATTTATTTTCATTGCTGTGAATTTGAATTTAAGTACTTTCTTTTTTAGTATCACTTTTTAATATATAAAGTGTTACTATATTAACAAATAGGAAGAAAAACTTTTCGATCATTTAAATGGACCGGATGCATTCATATAGAAAGGTAATTACAAAAGGCCATGTTTGATACCATAAATTAAATCTAAATAATTAACTTTATCTCATCTTCTATAATTATTTGATAATTTAGATAAATGATAAATTATATTTTAAAATCTATCAAATTTAAATATATAAGCGTAATCTATCTAATCAATATTTTCTTTAAACATTACATTGAGTATAATAACCAACTAATTAGCTACTATGAATAAGCTACTATGAATAACTGTTAACGGTTAAAGTTAACTATATAGCCTATTTGAATGGCACCTTAAATATTTAAATGACAACTCTGTTCACATATCTTTAGACACCCCAATGGGAATGTCTTGGTTAGACTTAAAATTATCAATATTAATGTAATACTGCTAAATATACTTCTCAAAATGTTTGAAATAGTTTTATAAGATGATTTATTTTATACTTTCATTCATATTTTTTTGAGTATTCAATGTGTTGATTTACTATATAAAACAACTTTGTATTAAAGTAAGTTTGAGAGATGAATATGCATGAAAGATTAAAGGGTAATACATATTGGAGCGTTGTTGTCACTCCATATATCCTCCACAGAGTGACGGATGCAACCGTTCTCCACCAGCATCATAGTTAATCTATCCTCAACTACGACTTGTTTTCTTCTTCTTTCTTTCTTGTTATTATTATTATTTTTTTTAAGAGCAAGAGTATTTTTTTTTCTTTTAAAAAACAGTGTGTAAATAAAAATAGGTAGAAAAGGGTTAAAATTGAGTAAATAAAGTTATGTCTCACGAGTCACGACAGTCTCACGTTAAATTTAAAACACAATAATATAAATAGCTGCATAATTTCTTGATTTAATCACGTTGGAAAATAACAAACCTTCACGGCTATCACTGAAATATATATGAAAACAAAAACTATAACAACATAAACCGAATTCTAATTTCAAATGTCTACGTTGCTCCAATATTAATTCCCTCTTTTCATTTATTTTTCGTTCTTTCATATTTTTCCCTAGCTAATAAATATTCGACGATGATAACGACACCCATACCATGCACCTTTTCAATGTTCTCATCAATTTAATTAGCATGCTTTCATTTTCCATTAGAAATTTTCAATTAAGAAAAGAAAACAATAATAATAAAAAAAAGGAATAAAGGAATAAAGTTAGGAATAGTATATTCAAAAAATGTCTATTTCAAATTCCAAATGAACACGACCCCGACTCATTGAATCTATGCCGTTGATCCCGGTGATAAGGCTTGATCGACGGCAAATTGAACTTTCATTCATTCCCTCCACACATCCCAACACTTTTTTCACAAAGAAATAATAATATTAAATTCCAAAAAGAAAAAAAGAATTAAAAGAGTTCCATATGCATTTGAGTTTCATTGGGAATAAATTTGAGTTTCATTTGGGGGCTATTTAAAGAGCGGAAGTCGTGCCATTGAAGCTCATCAAGCACAGAGTGACAAAGCATATATATATATATAGGGTTGGCACTTACCTAGTATCTGCTTACCCAAACACAAAAAAATCAATCTTTGTACGTAAGAAAAAAATGGCACCAGAAGTTCCCACGGTGGGTGGATTTTCTTCTTCCGGGAAAGTTGTGAATGCAAAGAAGGGTTACGTAACATTCTTGGCTGGAAATGGTGATTATGTGAAAGGGGTGGCGGGATTAGCAAAGGGATTGAGAAAGGTGAAGAGTAAATACCCTCTGGTGGTGGCGATCTTGCCTGACGTGCCGGAGGAGCACCGTGAGATATTGAGGGCCCAGGGCTGCATTGTCAGGGAGATCGAGCCCGTCTACCCGCCGGAGAACTCCACTCAGTTCGCCATGGCTTACTATGTCATCAACTACTCCAAGCTTCGTATTTTTAATGTAAGTTCGATCTTTTTTCTCATTTCAATTTATACTCACACACTATATATGATCATTATCAAAATAGCTAGTGTGTGCGTGTGTTTTATATACATGCATATATAATATCAGCCTCATGAATAGTGGAGTAGTACTTTTTTCATACTATATAATATCACAAAATTCATTTAATGTTTCAATATTTAAAATACTAGTATAATTATTTTGATATTTAAATTGGACATTCGTGTGGCAATTTAGGAGTTACTTATCTTATCTATGACATCGATCTTGTAAATTAAATTGATTATGTACAGTCCTTGATTCTTGCCTTTAACTAAGAGGAGTATATATACATACTTTCTTGGATTGGTCTTAATTCATCACAAATACTGAAATACACCAGTAGTCTTGGTAATAAAAGGTTTACATCAAATGGATATTTTTAGAAATTATATAAATTTCATGATTTTTATATAACCAAGAGAAGAAGTAGTAATCAAATTTTGAAAAGAATCGAAAGAGACAAAAATATACAATGATGTCATGCACCCACAAACATCTGCAAGAAGACAAATTAAAAATGATTGTCTTTAATTAGCTAGCTAGCCACATAAAATCAATGGTATAACTTAATTTATGAATTTGATTGCAGTTTGTGGACTTCAGCAAGATGGTGTACCTGGACGGAGACATCCAAGTGTTCGAAAACATTGATCACCTCCTCGACACACCCGATGGGTACTTCTACGCGGTAATGGATTGCTTCTGTGAGAAAACATGGAGCCATTCACCCCAATACTCCATTGGCTACTGCCAACAGTGCCCCGACAAGGTGACGTGGCCTTCTGAGATGGGCCCCCCTCCTCCTCTCTACTTCAACGCTGGAATGTTCGTCTACGAGCCCAGCACACCTACTTACGAGAAGCTTCTTGAGACACTCCAAGTCACTCCCACCACCCCTTTTGCTGAGCAGGATTTCTTGAACATGTTCTTCAACCCAATCTACAAACCCATTCCAAACAACTACAATCTTGTTCTCGCAATCCTCTGGCAACACCCTGAAAACGTCGATCTTGACCAAGTCAAAGTTGTTCACTACTGTGCTGCTGTAAGTACAGCTTCTCTAGCTAAAAGTCTTTTAACACGACAGAAAATTGAAACTCAATTAATTAATACATATGGTAATTAATGTGCAGGGATCAAAGCCGTGGAGGTACACTGGAGAGGAAGCAAACATGCAGAGGGAAGACATAAAAATGCTGGTGAAGAAATGGTGGGACGTTTACAACGATGAATCGCTCGACTACAAGCCTGAAGAAGACGTTTCGAAGCCATCCATACTTGCTTCCCTTCCTGAGCCTGCTGTTTCCTACATTCCGGCTCCTTCTGCTGCTTAATTCATCATCAACAACTCAATTAAACTCCATGGGATCACAAATATCCAATTACTACTTCAATTATATATACTAATTAAATATGTCTGTCTGGCTTGAGTAATATCTAAATTTTATGGGCAGCTTAATTGCCTGCTTTTTGGTGTGTAACTATGCATAAGTATGGTTGTGCTTGATGCCAATTATCATATGTAGCAGTATCAATGGAATTAATATATGTAAGAGCTAGGTCTGCTGCACCTATCATTAATATTAATAATAATTTTATTATATACTCTGTATGTTGTAAAACTTTGTTTGCAATTACTGAAAATTACTAGCCTGCCTTTACAAGCATCTCTTGGTTTTGGTCCTCTCTTATGATCACTTATTCATGTTTTACACAAATTATACTGTATATGATACTTATTGTACAAAAGGAAATTGATCCAATAGATGATACTATGTTCAACTTTAAGGTATGTAATTTAAGGCCGTAATAAAATTATATAAATATGGAATTGAATACTGGAGTATTATATTATATATAGATGCATGTAGACATTTTAGTAGCACTTATGGCGTGAAACAGAATCAAACGGCGGATTTGCATGAGTGTTTTGTTAAACTCTGCTTGATGCTGATAATTTTGTCTTCTGATTGACGAATGTAATAAATATTTTTAAATTACAAAGCAAAACCTAAGTCGAACTATTAAAGATCTTGAGTTTATTAAGGTTTTGAATTGTTTTCTTAATATTTTCATCACATTGAATTAGCATTGCATCAGTTATTAATAATCAAATTGATGATGGTTGGTATATCAAATAATATCTCATAAAGGATAAACATGGGAGGACCGGAGGAACATGACATCATGGAATTAATAAGAATGACTAGTATCTCATATCCTTAAGCTAAAATAAACGAATTTGTGAGTTCGATCAAAGCAGCCAATATCATACAAATACAGATACTGATTGAGGTCCTTCCGGATACGATGGACCCAAACAAAATCACATGGAGAAGTGCCCCCTATGTCAACATGAAAAAATTAATTTAAGGTCCTTCTGAGGTACCATGGACCCAAACAAAACGACATGGAGGACTGACGGAAAAAATTGTGCAATTCAATATTTCAGAAATATATGATGGAAAATAAAGCATAAGCAAGATCATATCTATAACCAAACCAAACACTTGATTTCACTCGTAAGTCGAAGATAGTAATACTTACATTAACTTTCTTGGCATTCTTACACTGTTATTTGCCATAGTTTATTTCCATAAGTACAAATTATATAAACTATATATGATCAACCCGTGTAAAAGAATAAAAAAAATGAAGCTCAAAATAACATCTCAGTAAGGATGCACGTTTCTCGTTAATCCGCCGTTACTAACGTTGGTGAAGAAGCCCATAAGCTCCGGCCGGTACGGCAAATAGGACCTCCGCCGGTCATCCTTCGCCTTACTCAGCAGATAAAACTCGTGCGCCGACACCTTTTTCTTAGTACCAATCTTCTTCACCTTTCCGGCGACTTTCACCGTTTCCTCCGTCTTCTCCGGCGCCTTCTGTTTCGGCGGCGCGTGGCTTTTATTTAAGAACACAAAAGCGTCCCTTCCGTCACTGTTACACCTTTCCCTGAATTCCTTAAACCGCCAAATCCTAGAAAAGCCGGTAGAGTTGCTCTTCTTGACCTCCTCCGTCGACGACGACACCTCCACCGCCTTCCTACTCGACCAATCGCAGTAGGGCCCTGCGATTGCGTCACCCTCCGCCGTGGATGACGTCATCTCTTGTTCTGTTTCGACGAATACTTTCCTCACCGGCGGCGACATAGACAGATTTTCAGGGGAATCGCCGCCCGTGGGGAATAGCAAATCGCGGTTGAATAAAGGAAACACCGCCTTGATCTGGCCGTCGCTGAACGCATCCTCCGCCGCAATTGACGATTCATTTTCTCCTCCAAACATAAACGAAAATTCTTCTTCCTCTGCCTCTTCATCGTCTTCTTCTTGTTCTTCTTCCTCTTCAACTAATTCTTCAGAATTTTGATTGAGTTTGAGAAATTTGAAAAAATCTTGGCTCATTTGGGTTTCCCAGTATAATTCATCATGATCCATGATGAGCTGCTGTTCAGGACTAGCCTCCATCTCTAAAATGTTATCCAATTTTGTTTTGAATTTTGAAATTGTTTGTGAAATGTAAATGTCTTGCTTTGTAGATGTGTATTGAGAGAGAGAGAGAGAGAGAGAGTCGTTGTTGACTGTTGAGGAGGAGGTGAGATGACCCAATGAATGAAGCGTGTTTATATATACACACAATTTAGTGGTCCAAGGTGGACAGCTGAATTTGACCGGTCTAATATTCTAGATTATCTTTTTTAAATAAATGTGTATAATTACGAATAGTTGTTCTGGTTTGAAGTTTGAACAACAAATTGAGTAATCTGAAATGATATTTGTCTGCATGTATTCATAATAATAATAATAAAAGTGTTGTTTGGGGACTAAGTATAAAATTGAGCAGAAAGTGTGAGGAAGCTGAATCCGTTCACGGCGTTACAGAGGGGCTTGCACAACAAGTTCTTCTTTTGACCGTTTGACGGTTGACTACACGTTTGCTGCCCATGTGTCACCAATATTTCTTAAAACTCTTTTCTTAGATATTACAGTTTCTCTTAGAAGTTACAAACATTTCTAGTGACAAAATGATTTATTACTGTTTAGTACTAGTACCTCGTGCATCGCACGGTCCGCGCGTGTAGCTTCCCTCTTTCGCCGACCTCCTTCAAAAATGACCATGCTTGTATTATTATGATTTATGGCTCTAGCTTCACAAGGAAGGTTAAAACAGTTGACCATAAAAAGCTTTTTCCCATCTTAGTTAGGCCCAAAAAAAAAAACTTTCTATTTTTCAAGAAAGAAATTGATATATTGTATATATAACATTTTAATTATAAGAAAGTTTTATAGAAGACGATTTCATATATAAAAAAAATTTGTATACCGTATTTTAAATTGTGCTCTATAAATTCATGAATTATCAATTATATAATAGAGTAAATATAACAGGTTTTATACATGATAAATACATATTTAATGTATGAGATCCTGTCATACAAATCTTTATTTTTACTCAAGACTCAAGAGGTCACTAAAATAGTTGGCAATAATAAAAACTTACCATTAATTTAAAAAAAAAAAAAAACAGTGTTATACAGTATATATAGGTGATGTAATTTAAGTTTTATAGGTGGGAAGGCATTTTATCATCAATAGGGTGGCGACGATAAAATAAATGGGATCACATTAATGTTGAACTATGAATATAAAATCAACAAATTCTAGATGCTGTAAAAATTGATTTACGGTAAATTGGTTCACGTATTTCGTGTGTCAACGACTCAACAATGTTCTTTTTCCGAAATGAGAATATTAATGCAGATCTTCTAGAAGTCAAACGTTGCACGTCGTGTGTGCTTCACCTAATTTTAAAGATTTATTTTCGTTTTTTAAACCAATACAACACAAAATGTATAGTAATGATATTTTAGCATTTTATTTTTATATACAATTAAACAATTTTTTTTGCACTATTTTATTCAATTTTACTATTCATTTAATGTTAGGAAATACTCATAGCTAAAATATGGAGTACTCCCTTTAAAAATTAAGAACAAATTCCCCTCGGAAAAAATTTAAGAACATTTCACTACATACATTTTTTTAATTAAAAAAAAAACTATAATATCCATTTATAGTAGGAGCGAGGGAGTAATAATTACTGCTTACTTCTATTCAAAATGTATGTTACTTTAAACTTATACACATATATTAAGAAAATTAATGACTTATTACTATACATCTAACTAATTTTGCTCTATAATCCTATACTATACATTAAAAAATTATTATTAATTAGTTTAAAGATAATTTTTAAAAAATAATTAATTTGTATTGAAAATTGCAAAACATCACGTAATTTACAAAAAAAACTGTGTTTATGTAATTTGTTAGGTTAAGTTATATTAGTGCTCAATTAAGGAAAAATATTAAAACATTTAATATTCGGATTGATAACTAAGTAACTAACTGACAGGAGTAGAATAATGCAAATTAAGGAGTAGAATAATGCAAATTAATAGACACAATTTCGTCGGACAAGTATTGATTAGTCAGTTTATGTTTATTTTGGTACAACAACGTGAAATTGAGGGAGTATATATATTGCAATTAATAATTTTAAAATCTAGAATTGTGATCCCATTCTTGTTGCTTAGCACGCCACATGTCAGCTATTGTTTGAACTAATTTTAGAAAAACATTTATTGGACCTAGTCTGATCACGAATAATCCTATAATATTAATCCAGTAGTAATATATTTTAATAATCAAACGAAAATGACATCTAATACTTGTATTAAAAATACTCAACTGCGCAACTCAAAAATAAAATAAAATACTCAACTGCGTGGTTATGTAATCCAATCCTGGAATTATTATTTAGAAATTATAATATCAGTGCAATATAAAATATATAAAAATGTGGGTTATTTTGAATTAAATAACATTTATGTTATATATCACTTTGAAACTATATAACCGGTGAAAATTTAAATTGTAGTTAGATCTGAGAATGCACTGAATTTATATACTAATAATTAATTTAGTGCACTTTAAGTCTAGTATTTTATACTCGTATAAATGTACTTTGAAGCCTAATGCTCTAGTATTTAAAGGCAATCTGTAGTTAAATGGATTTTTCTTTTAATTAATAGAGTAGTATATGTATTGTGACACAAATTGTATAGAGGGATTAGATATCCGTTGAATCAGATATCAAAGTTTCCAGACTCGTATAAATAATCCGAGCACGCTTCCTTCTCTGAGATGATCCTCCAAGAACCTGCAAAAGACATGTCGGAGGGGAGTCCGGTGCGGACACTCCGACGCTCAAGTCAGTACGGGTGATTCAGTATATCGCAAGGACTCAAGAGTCCTCTGTTTATCAATAGGGTTCTCGAAAGATATCAGAGTAATCGTAAGAAGCGTAATAGGTCAGATAATATTAGAGATCGTAACCTGAGAATGTACCCAAGCTTGCCTATTTATAGAGGAATTCTACCTGAGAGGAAGTTAGGTTTTCCCCTTATTTCGGACCTGCACTTCCCACAGCCTTTGACTCAGCTTAACCACTTTGACAAAGTCTTACAGTTTCTCAATCCCTGAAGAACCGCAACCACTTCCCCTGGTGGACTTCAACCGCTGAGAAGAGGAAGAATGAGTCTTCCTTTATCAAATCTTAGCCCGTTTCGTACGGAACCTCTCCTAAACCTTCGGTCTACTAATTCTCCTCAAGGCCAGGCCTTCCTGATACCTCTCCCCTGGGTGGAGCTCCCTCCGGAGGGACATCTGGGTGAGATTCTTTATTCTGAGAGTATTCTTTAAGCTCATATCTCCTCATTTATCTTATCCTCTATACACGTGTCGACTTCTTACGAAATGACAATTTTAGGCCGCATCATCTACTCCCCCCTACTCTCATAAAGTGATTATATCTTTTGTGAGAGTAGGAAATTCAAGTGAGTCTAGCATAGGGGCATTTCTGGAGAGACGTGTTTTACTCTTGCTTCGGAGAGGAATTTCGGAAGTATTCTCCTTCACAAATTTTTCCCGCCCACAGTTCCGAAAAACGCTTCGACTTCTGCGCCTGGGTCCCACACAGTCGCAATTTTCTCTCTCTTGCTATTTTCTCGAGGAGAAGCCTCGATTCTAGCCCCTTTCCTACTCACATCTCGCATACTCCTTTCAAATTTCCTCTTCTCGAAAATTCCCCCGCTGTTTTCTCTTCTCTTCTCTTCTCAGGCGTCTTCTTTCACAGGTCTCATCGTCGCCGGTCGCCCAGTCCGACTTCGTACTTCTTCCGACAAGGTAACCTAGCTATCTTCTACCTCCTTTTTATTTCGCACTACTTTGTCAATGTCTCACCCTTCTTCCCCACCTGAGTCTTCCGGACTAAACCCTTCCCGGTCGACTTCATCTCCGATAGGGAGCCCCGAAATGAAGGATAGAATTTCGACTTCTTCTCTAGTCAACGATACCCTCTTAGCTAGTCTTACCCAGGCTCAAGTCTTCCCGCCGGAGTACATCCTCCGAATTCCTCTTTCAGATGAACGCCCCAATTTCCCAGAGCCTCGAACCCTAGCTTTCTTCGAAGCCCAGATTAGGGCTGGTCTTCGATTTCCTGTCCATCCCTATCTGGCCTCCATATCTACTCGCATGCAAATCGCCCTCAATCAATTTACTCCTACCGCCATCCACACTATGATCGGATTCTTTATTTTGGTGAAGGGGAACGGCGGTGAGCCTTCCGCTGAATTGTTTCTGAGTCAGCATTCCTGTAAGCTGAACGATGGCTTCTTCTATGTCTGTGGAAGAAGATCTCGTGCTTGCAGATTCATGACAAAACTTCATGAAGAAGAATCGTCCTGGAGAGATTATTATATATTCGTGACTAACCCCTCCGATTGGCCATTTCCCCATGAACGCTGGTTATATCATAATCCAGGAGTGCCTCTTCCTCCTCTGAAAACTTACTCTGCCTCAAATTATACTGTCATGACTACCCTCAATGCTCATGTCCGCCAACACGACTTCTTTGATGTCTTTGGTATCTGCAAAAATCCTCGCATTCTCTCTCATTTCGGATTTTGTCCTCAGGATTTCCCTTTAGAACCTCGTGATGGTAAAAAATTCCCTGTTCTTCTATTTTGTTCTTTGTGTGTGGTTATTTTTTCTGAAAATTTGTTGGTTGCTTGCAGCAATGAGCTGGTTGACTCATATTTCATGGGATGCCCCTGCTCTTGGGATGGTGAAGGCACCTGCAGCTGTTACTCCTGACAATCCTCCTAAGTCTCCTCATTCTCCTGCTCCGGCTCTAGAGAGCTCTGTAAAGACCCCGGCTCCAGAGAGTTCTACAAAGGCTCCTCCTCTTCCTAGCTCTTCCACTTAAGTTCCTGGTTCCGTCTCCAGGAGGATTCGCTCAGCTACAAACGCTTTCTTTTCCGATTCCGGCACTTCCAAGAAGAAGAAGGGAAAAACCACTCGTGCTCCTTCTGAGAAAGAAGTCCCCGTTTCTGCTTCTTACGAACCTCTCCAGTTTCTCATCAATCGATGTCCCCCTCCTTCCAACACCGAGTTTACTGTCAAGCCTCTTCCTGAGGATCAATTGCTCCACGGCGCTCATCTCTTTTCTGAGGTATTTCCCCTTATCTTTTTGGCATCTGATTTCTTCATGTCTGAAATGTTATTTTTTTCTCATTATGGAGTTCGGGCTTGTCTATACTAAGATATTTGACCAAACTATCGAACTGGTTGCTGGGAATGAACTCCTTCGAGCTGAGGTATCCTCTTCTCAATCGACTCTCAAAGGTGTCACCGCAGAGAGGGACAAAGCTCAAAAGCGGGCTCAAGCCTTAGTTGAGGAGTTGCCTCTCCTCCGGGCTCAAAGTAAGCAAGAGACAGCTAAGACTAAGCATTTGGAGGGGGAAGTGGAACGGATGGAAAAGGAGATGAAGCGAATGGAGCGTGAGCTGCCAGATGTTGGAGTGCAGACCTGCATCACATCCCTGCTCACCTCTCCCTTGGGTTAAGAATTTATAGGGACTCTCCATACTCAGTGGTTGTCTAGCTTTTTAAAGAGCTCAAGCTTCTTATGCGCCATGGGGCCACATATTCCTCACTTCATCGATCACGGCTTCAGCAATGCCGTGGCCGAGCATTCAGCTCCAGAATTCGATGGGACTTACTCTCGTGCCCTCCGCCTGGACAAGCTTGCTCCTCCTCCCAAATTTCTAGGGAATCCGGCAGAAAGTGCGGACAGCCCTTGGTGGCTGCCCGGAATGGGTCAGGCTATTGCCAGTTTGCAGGCGGCCAAGGTGGGCATGGCTGAGTTGGAACCTCTGGAACCATTAATCTATCCTTACGCCTCTGCCCCCAAGACCGAGGTAAAAGCAGGTGAAGGAAAGGATGTTGAGGCTACCTTAGGAGGAGGAGAGGGCCCAGAGGAGGGTGGAGGATCTTGCAGTCATGCTGCTGCTGAGGAAGCTGCTGTCGAGGAGGTTGTTGCCGAAGGAGCTGCCGTTGAAAAGGCTGCTTAAAATTCATGTTTCCATGATCTTAACAAACATTTTACCTTTCTTTTGCTACACTTTTTAATTTCTGCTCATTATACTCTGTAGGGGACCCCACACTCCTGGATATGTGGGGGCTTTTTGTGGTAATCATGTTAGCTTCGTACTATTTGTTTGTGGCGTGTCTTTTCTTTCTTGCTTACGTGGACAACCTATAAGACTTGTAAAGAACATGGTGAAGGTGTGCTCTTTTCCTTCCCCCCCCTCGGTCTTGTGGGCTGCATCATTATTATTTTCTCCTGGCCTCATAGCCTTCGAGGAGTTTCTCAAAAGATTCAAGAAATTTCTCTCCATCTTGAGGACCCTCCCCGAGTTTTAAGTAGATCGAGGGGGTTTTCCTTGGTCTTTAGGCTTCTGCCTGTCTTTTCCTTCGTTTTTAAATAACCTACTTGGGTCTCAAATATGGTGAGGATCTCTCCAGCTCTCCTCAGCCTCTAGGCCTTCGAGCGTTTCTCACTCTTATTCTTAGAAGATTTTAATTCGTAAAAATCTTTCTTTCATTTTTAAGTAACCCATTTGGGTCTCAAGTATGGTGAGGAGCTCTCCGGCTCTCCTCGGCCTTTAGGCCTTCGAGTGTCTCTCACTCTTATTCTTAGAAGATTTTGATTCGCAAAAATCTTTCTTTCATTTTCAAGTAACCCATTTGGGTCTCAAGTATGGTGAGGAGCTCTCCGGCTCTCCTCGGCCTTTAGGCCTTCGAGTGTCTCTCACTCTCATTCTTAGAAGATTTTGATTCGCAAAAATCTTTCATTCATTTTTAAGTAACCCATTTGGGTCTCAAGTATGGTGAGGAGCTCTCCAGCTCTCCTCGGCCTCTAGGCCTTCGAGCGTTTCTCACTCTTATTCTTAGAAGATTTTAATTCGTAAAAATCTTTCTTTCATTTTTAAGTAACCCATTTGGGTCTCAAGTGTGGTGAGGAGCTCTCCGGCTCTCCTCGGCCTTTAGGCCTTCGAGTGTCTCCCACTCTTATTCTTAGAAGATTTTGATTCGCAAAAATCTTTCTTTCATTTTTAAGTAACCCATTTGGGTCTCAAGTATGGTGAGGAGCTCTCCGGCTCTCCTCGGCCTTTAGGCCTTCGAGTGTCTCTCACTCTCATTCTTAGAAGATTTTGATTCGCAAAAATATTTCTTTAATTTTTAAGTAACCCATTTGGGTCTCAAGTATGGTGAGGAGCTCTCCAGCTCTCCTCGGCCTCTAGGCCTTCGAGTGTCTCTCACTCTCACAATTCATATTCATGCATCATGTATTCTAATAAGAAAAATATAGTTAAAATGCAATAACTCTGCATAATTTTTCTCAAAAAGGGAAAAAGCTTCATTGATTAATATCAGTCTTCAACATAGACCATAGATAACCTACGCCGGTCTCATTAAAAACCTCTTTACGGAAAAACCCCAAAGGGAAAACCCGTAAAGAGGGAAAAAGAGCTCCGGTGAAGCTATTAAGTACATTAAATAAAACAGAAATTAACGCGGAATCACAAATGGTCTCAAGACCTTACATTTTCTTCAAACAAAGAACCTCTTCAAGTGGAAAACATTCCAAGGTCTGGCTATATCGACTCCCTCCATGCTCTGCAATCTATAGGCTTCTCCCTTCAGTACCTGTGTGATTTTATAGGGCCCCTCCCAATTGGGCTCCAGTTTCCCCGTGTTCTTTAGAGCGCCAGCTCTTCTTAACACCAAATCCCCCACTCTGAAGGACCTCGGAATCACCCTTTGATCATATGCAGCTTTAATTCTACTCTTGTATCTCTCCGCACGTACTCGAGCCATCTTTCTTTCTTCTTCCATTAAATCTAGGGCCTCTCTCATCAACCTCTCGTTTTGATGTTGTTCGAATTGGGCAATTCGGTGAGATTGCAACACGGCCTCTGGAGGTATCACCGCCGTAGCTCCGTAGACCAGCTGGAAAGGGGATTCTCCAGTTGCTGTCTTTGGGCTAGTTCTGTAGGACCATAGCACGTTATCTAACTCGTTCACCCATCCTCCACCTATTTTCGTCAGCCTCGTCCGGATACCATCTACTATGGTTCGATTAGTGACTTCCACCTGCCCATTAGCTTGGGGGTGAGCTATGGAAGTGAATCTTTGTACTATGTTTAGTCTTGCGCACCATCCTCGTACATTTTCTCCATTGAACTGTGTCCCATTATCAGAGACTAATATCCTGGGCACTCCGAACCTGCAGCAGATCTGTCTTCCCAGAAACCTAATCACATTCTCCTCATCTATTTTAGCTAGAGGGGCGGCTTCGACCCATTTGCTAAAATAATCCACTGCTACTATAAAAAATTTCCTTCCTCCCAGGACTGGAGGGAAGGGCCCCACCAAGTCGATTCCCCATTTAGCGAAAGGACACGGAGAGTGCATAGCTCCCATCTCCTCCGCAGGAGTCCTTATCAGGGGACCATTTTTCTGGCATTTTGCACATTTCTTTACGAACTCTTTGGCATCCTTCGTCATGGAGGGCCAGTATAACCCAGCCCTTAAGGCTTTCTTCACCACTGTTTTATATCCCTCATGACTAGCTGCGTGGCCTTCGTGAATTTCTTTGAGTGTATACGCCGCTTCCCGGGTTGATATGCACCTCAAGTATGGTTGAGTGAACGACTTTTTGTATAATTGCCCTCCGATAATACAATATTTGATCCTAAGAGCTCGAGCTTCTCGGGTGGTAGGGGCATCTGCTTCTCTAGTGAGTTCCGTCCAGATATCTTTCCTCCAATCATCTCCTTCCTCGATGGAACCAATGGGGCTCCCGAGAGCCTCTCTTTCTGCTACCACCAAGGTCACCGTTCCCTGTCCATCAAATTCTGTGGAACTGGCAAGTTTGGAGAGGCTATCAGCCTGTACGTTCTCCTCTCGAGGTACTTGAATCACCTTACAATCTTGGAACTTGCCCATCACCTCTTTAGCCCGTTCCAGGTAAGCAGCCATTCTGTTATCTTTAGCTGCATACTCTCCATTTACCTGTTGAACAACCAATTGGGAATCAGAATATAGAATTACCTTTAGGGCTCCCAACTCAACCGCCATCTCCATTCCTCTGATCAGAGCCTCGTATTCTGCTCCATTATTTGAAGTTATGAATTGGAATCTCACTGCAAATTGTAGGTCCTCTCCTTGGGGATTCACTAGCACTATCCCTGCTCCACATCCGTTCAAAGTTACTGAGCCATCCACATACACCTTCCATCCCTCTACCTCTTCCGGTTTGGTGGATTCTTGGATGAAATCAGACAAAGTTTGGGCTTTTATGGCCCTCCGTGGCTCGAAGTCCACATCATATTCTTGGAGCTCTATTGCCCATCTCACCATCCTTCCTGAGAGGCCTGCTCGGCCGATAACCTGTTTCAATGAGTAATTAGTGCGGACCAGTATTTTATAAGAGAGAAAGTATGGGCGCAGTCTCCGCGCCGTGAATACCACGACCAGAGCAGCCTTTTCAATTTCCGAGTATCGAGCTTCGGCCCCTTGAATGACCTTACTGACGTAATAAATAGGATGTTGGATAGATCCTTCTTCTTTAACTAGAGCTGTGCTCAGCGAGAATTCCCCTACGGAGAGATACAGGATGAGAGTATCTCCCGGAGAAGGTTTAATCAGCTTCGGCAACTGGGACAGGTGACGTTTCAGATCCTCAAAGGCTTTCTGGCATGTTTCATTCCACTCGAACTTGGCCCCTTTCTTGAGAATTTTGAAGAAGGGGTGACTTTTCTCGGCGGACATGGCTATAAATCTACTCAACGCTGTGATTCTCCCATTTAACGTCTGGAGCTCTTTCACGTTCCTCGGTGGCTGCATGTCTAGTACAGCCTTTACTTTAGCTGGATTCACCTCTATTCCTCTCTGCGTGACCATGTATCCAAGGAATTTCCCCGACTTCACCCCGAAAGAGCACTTGGTCGGGTTCAATTTGATGCCATTTTCCCGAATCACCTGGAAAATCTCCTCTAGGTCCTCCACATGCTGTTCCGCTTTCACACTCTTGGCCAACATATCATCTACATAGATTTCCATGTTTCTTCCTATCTGCCCTCGAAAGGCGGCATCAACCATTCTCTGATACGTTGCACCGGCGTTGATTAACCCGAATGGCATTCGGACATAGCCAAACGTTCCACACGCTGCTATGAAGCACACTTTGGGGACATCTGAGGGGTTCAGCTGGATCTGGTGGTAACCTTGATATGCATCCATCATACTCAATAGCTCGAAGCCAGAAGTCGCGTCCACTAACTGATCTATCCTCGGCAGCGGGTAATGGTCTTTAGGGCATCCCTTGTTGAGGTCTCTGAAGTCAATGCACATTCTCCATTTTCCTGCCCCCTTAGGTACTAACACCGCATTGGAGAGCCATTCTGGGAATTGTACCTTCACGACATGTCTCGCCTTTAGTAATTTCCCAACTTCTTATTTCACAATATTATTCTTCTCAACCCCAAAGTTTCATAACTTTTGTTTCACCGGCTTTGCCTTTGGGTCAACGTTAAGACAATGCATGGCTACCTCCGGGGGAACACCTGTCATGTCAGCTGGAGAAAATGCAAATATATCAAAATTTCGACGTAATGTAGAGATTACCTTCTCTGTCATTTCGGGTCCCAGCTGGGTGCCTATCTTAGTGGTGAAGCCAACTTTCCCTGGGAAGAGCTCCACATTCATCAGCTCCTCATCTGTCTTAACATTCACTTGTTCAGGTACCATTCCTTCCACTTTCTTTTTCTTTAGCTCGGGGTCGTCTCCCCTCGTTCTCTCTAAACCCCTATTTAAAGCTCTATCTGCCATCTTTACGGACTCCGCATAGCACTTCCGTGCTTGATATTGATCTCCCCTCACCTCCCCCACTCCTCCAGCCGTGGAGAATTTCATTTTCATATGAAAGGTAGAGATGACCGCTTGGAAGAGATTCAGGCTGGGTCTTCCCATTACTACATTGTACGATGAGGGAATATCCACAATGAGGAACTCCACCAAGTGAACCTTTCATTCCGGAGCATCTCCCAATCCTACCTGTAGCGCTACAGACCCTAGGGGTTGGATGGCCCCTCCGGAGAAACCGTACAGGGAGGTGCGTACAGGTCGCAGCTTCACACTCAGCTCCATCCTCTTGAAACACTCGAAAAACATAATATCGGTCGAGCTCCCCGTGTCTACAAAGATTCGGGCGACATCAAATCCCGCTATGTCTGTAGTGATCACCAAGGCGTCATTGTGATCCTCCTTGATTTCCCTTATATATTCCGGCCCAAATCTAATATTGGGCGTCTCTGTCATGCGTCCTACTTCTTTTAGTTGACTCCCCTGTCCAGCTCTCAGAGCTCGAACACTCTGTTTTCTCTTTCGGAAGGAATCTCCGCCTGCAGGACCTCCCACAATTATGTGTATTACTCCTCTTTTTGGCGGCGGAGGAGGCATATCTTCACCCGTCTCCTTGGACTCATTTTCTTCTGGTTTCCTTTCATGTTCCTTCCGCTTCTGCCCTCGAGGGCCCTGCCTGTCTCTGAATATAAACTCTTTCAGATGCCCTGCCTGGATCATCCTTTCAATCTCATCTTTCAGGTGATATCATTGGTTTGTGTCGTGTCCGTATTCGTTGTGGAATCTGCAAAATCGATCTGACTTAGGCTTCTGAGGGCCCCGATTTCTGGAATAAGGGAATTTCAGGTCAGGATGATCTCCTGCTACTTCCAGTACTTCGGCAGGCTCTATTCTCAAGGGTGTATACTTCTCAAACCTTCCGCGAGGGCCGGAACGGGAGCCTCCAGATGGGTTGGGATTTCCCGGTGGCCCAGAGGTCCGAGGGGCCTCTGGACTGGATCGTTTCGAGGGGCCCTCTCTCCTTCTCTCTCGATCCTGTGGCCTAGCCTCCAGTCTTTTGGCTTTACGAACCTCCTCCAAGGTGAGGTATTTCTCTGCTCTGTGTAGTAACTCGTCGAAGTTCTGGACTGGCTTCTTGGCCAGGGAGGAAAAGAAATCTCCATCACGTAGTCCATTGGTAAGGGCATTGATCTTCACCTCTGGAGAGGCCGTAGGGACTTCCAGGGCTGCTTGATTGAATCTCCGGAGGAAGGCTCTCAAACTTTCATTCTCCCACTGTCTCAGATTGAAGAGGGTTAATGTGGCCTACGGCTGCCTCTAGGCACTTGCAAACTGATGGAGGAACAATTCGCTGAACTCCTCCCAGGATCGAATGGTGTTGGGTTTGAGCTGAGTGAACCATTGCTGTGCAGCCTTTGCTAACGTAGTCAGGAACACTCTGCACTTGATTCCTTCTCCATACCGGTGTAGTAACGCTGCATTCTCAAATCTCACCAGATGCTCGTATGGGTCCGCGGTGCCATCATATTCAAAGTTGAGGGGCTTGAAGTTGAATGGCAACTCATCCTGTAATATATTAGGAGAAAACTGGCAACCGGAAACATAAGCGGACCTACTTACCCGATTAGTCATCTATTTCCTCATATCTCTCATTTCCTTTTGTAGGGCCTGCAGTTGGTCACTAACTGGTCTTGGGTATGTATCATATGTACTTTCCTCTGCCTCGGGGGGCTCCATCTCTCGAGACGCCAAGTCTACGTTCCTTCTTGTGTTCCGAAGGGGAGCGCTTCTTTCTGCTCGGGAAGGCGCTTTCTCGTCTCCTTCTGCCCGCACTCCTGCATCCCTAGAGAACACTTGGGAGGCCCCTGGTGCCTCTTCCTGGAGTCTTGGAGTAGGTATCTCCGCGTTCATCGGTGTGGTTCTTGGGACTTGACCCCCTTGAGTCACGAAAGCTCTTTCCACAGCCTGCTTAATAAGGGCATTCAATTGGTCTGGAGAAACCAGGCATGGTTCCGAATTTGGAGTATCCGCATATTGGGGACCTGAAGTCCGGACTGCTGGGGCTTCCGTGGTTGCCGTTATCCCATCTCCGACCGGCAGGGGGCGGTTTTCGTCGCCTAGGCCTGAAGTTGGCGTGTCGGTTGGTGCCAACGACGGATTTGATCCAGAAGGGACATGAACAAGGTCTTTTCCTCTGCCTCCCTTCGGCGTGGGATCAGATGGCAAAGGGAGAGTTTCCCCTGGAAGAGTTTTCTTCCCTAGAGTAGGCGTGATTGTGTTATTTCCTCCGCCTATCGCTTGAATAGTAGAAATTAGTCACTACTAAAAAATACCCCTTATAGTGATGCTTTCCTAGTGACCCTTATTTAAAAGGGTCACAAAATATGCATACAATGACTCTCCCATATTTTAATTAGTTCTAGTGACGCCTTAATTAAAGTGCCTTGATTAATTCTTCCTTAAACAAAATTAAACCGCCTTTAATCCGCACAAATTTTTGTTTAAGAAACAATTCTCTCATTTCTTTTCACTCCGCGTGCCCTAATAATTCTCAAAATCTTTTCTGCCCTAATCTTCTCAAATCCTCATCGCACAATAAGATTCTTCTCAACCGGTTACTGAAGCCCTCATCACCGTTCTTGGGGTGTGCCTTCTCAATCGGCGGTTCCTGAAGCATCAAGTGAGTGTCCCTTATCTTCGTTCTGAAGCGTGTCTTCGCAATCGGTACGCGAAAGATAACAGTGTAGTTTTTCCAATACTTTTTAAATGTTAGAACCTGGAGAGTGATTTCTCTAAATTGTCTAAATTGGATGATTGATGGGCAGGTTTCGAATTAATCCCTCAAGAGAGCTTTTTATAAAATTTTGTTCGCAATCTCTACTTTCCAGTTCAGATCGAATATTCCAGGTATTTGATAGGGGAAATTCAATTTTTCACTTTGGTTTGTTACAGTGCAGATTTGATCCTAAGATGCGTTGATAATTTAGATAATTCCAGTTTCACAAATATTCTTGTTCTTGAGAAATAGGGAACAGAGCATTATTTTACTTGGTGTATTTTTTAATTGGGCCTAAAAAAAAATTCAAACTCCTCATTGGTATAAGGAGTGCTAGAGAGGATGCTGTGAGAATAAGAAAGTTTGAGTTTAGGTTGGACAATTCAAAGATTGTGATTGAGCATATAACCAGGGAAAATCAGTTTTTGGATCACATTATATCCCATAGAGTTATACATTATACTCTTCATTACATATCAAGCGGTGGTAATATTGTGAGTTAGAAAGGTGTGGGAACTTTGCTTTCAGTAACAATTAGCCTTCAGTAGTGTATTCGTCATTTTAGGTGGATTTCACTCATGAAAGGTGATAAAGACCCTGAACCACTACATTGTAATCCTATGCTCTATTCAGGCCAAGCACACACCAAAGCCCAAATGAATATGTTACTGGAAACCATGGCAGATTGGTATATATATACTGATCGCAAGAAAATTGTTGGGTTTTGTGTATATGTTGTTCGCAGCTGTCTTGCTGTATTATATGCTGCAAGATATAGATTAAAATCTCTTTCCAAGGTGTATAAGATTGATGCACGTGATCTTAGTTGTCCATTTAGAGAAAGTAGTGACAATTCTACACTAGAGTACTCAGACTTTTTGCAAATGAGACTTGTTGATTCTATTTAAGGCGTACAATTTTCACACATGTCGTTGATCTCATCATGTGATTATACTCCTTTCCCTAGGAAATTGTTAAGGGAGTATATTACACTACTAGCTAGATGCTAAATTATTTTTGAACTCAATAGATTAGTTAAATAACTAAGGTTAATATATGTTTTCTTCCAGATAAAATTTCACAGATTGTATGAGACTACAAGGTCCTTGTTGTTTTGAGTGATCTATTTAGAAATGAAAATAAAGAGACGAAAAATTTATCGTAGTGGGTATCTCATGCAACCAAATATTTCGTTTTGTATCCCATACAATCTGGTTCTCACTTGTTGATGTAAATTAATTCACATAGACTATGGGTGGGCATGCTTGGAATTATTAGAAAGTGATGCAATATACTAGCATTCTGGGATGTTTTTTTTTTTTTTTTGGTGGAAAAAGGGTAAATATGTTACACATTCTAATGTAATTTCGATATGCTTAGGAAGAATTTTATCTAGTCTTGTCAGATTCAATATATTTACTTGGTGTTTGGGTTTGTTTGGTTTTCTAGTTTTACCTGTGATACATTTTTCTCAAACTTGGTAGGCTCAGCATTTTTGTCTTTGCGAATATTTTGTAATGTAATACTCCCTCCGTCCCACAATAACTTTCACACCCTTAAAATGTAAAATCATTTATAAACTCCACCCTCACAATAACCTCAATTTTACACAAATGCCATTACTTTATCTCCACACATACACAAAAGTCAACTCATTTATTTACTTTATACATAAAGTTTTACAAAATTACCCCTCAAAACTTCACTCATTATTACACTTTCTTAATTTTCGTGCCCATCTACCTATGAAGATTAATATGGGACGGAGGGAGTATATATTATACAGTTTGAACTTCATAAAGAAAGATATGAAATCAGAACATGTCATCATAGTGATCATATAAAACCTTCAAAGTAATAAACGAGCTGTAGGATCCTGCATAATTCACCCAGACAAACGCTTTAACATTTATATGTACTTTGTTGGTACGTTTATATCTTTTAAAAAGTTTACGTTGTTTCATCTCATTGAAAAATGTAAAATGATCGATTGTTCTGGCAAAAAACTAATGCAGTCTCATCTCTTATATTTTTCTCATTTTCTGTCCAATATCAGATCAAAAGGAAACAACATTCAGAAGAGAAAGTGGTGTATTTGTTGTTTGTCACTGTCCTCGCTAATCCCGTCACTGCCTACTGCAGGTTTTCCTTCTCTGCATTTTGCTTCTATTCGTTAACGTCTTTTTAGTTTAATCTTCCATCAAGTATAAGTGGTTTGATTTGGTGAAATTACTATGAAGGGTAGGCTAGTAAAAAAATAGTATAAGATAGTGCTAAAAAAAAAATACTTTCCTCACAACTTTACTGAATTTACTCAGTGTCTCTGCACAAATCTATATATCCTCATTACCTAAAACTTGTACATGCTGCAACAAATTGCCCCTATCCTATTCCCTCCCTCACACTCTACTCATGCTATAATTACTTCCTACTTTTTAGCAATCTATTTTAAATACATCTTCCTCATGTTTTTATTATTTTCGATTTTATTTTCCATCCAAAAGAAATTAAAGAAACTCTCTCTAAACTGGTTTGTACACAGGGGAAATCATTAGTGTGTTTGCAATTTGTTGATTTATATTTCAGGATATTATTTAGTGATTTTTTCTGCAATTAACTTTGGAGATGAACTGCCATTTATTTTATGGCTGGTGTTAATTAATAAAGAGGAAAATCTTAGGTTTTAAAATATCTCCAATATTTATGCTATTTTTTCTCCACAATGGTATTCTTCATAGAGTTTAATTGGGATATTGCAAGAACATAACTTATATAATCAAATTATCTCTCTACAAGTTCGAACTTTTAGATGAGACGGAAATTGAGACTAGATTAACTTGAGAATGACTGAAAGCTATTTAATGATACAATTAATGATCGAAGTGAAGCTATCAGTATGATATCACAACAACATTTAAATATTACATAATTTCGAAAATGGATTAGTTTGGTTCATGAACCCACAACCTTCCATGATTATTTTCTTTCTGTAAGCCCGAGACTAGTGTATGCATTACCAATGTTTTCATTTATAAATGGCCTGAGAATCTTTTGCTCCTGAGAATGTTTTCAGTTCTAGCTAGTTAATTAGTCAATTGTTTGTTTAAACAACACGAATCTCTAAACAAATATGTCCAAACTATGTTGTATGTTAAACTGAAACGATTATTCATATAATGTTTTATATCATCGCTAAATTAACTTTATAGATCAAAAGGTTGAATGGTCACAGGGCCATTACGAGGTTTCTCTTAATTATCCAAGAAGGAATACAAATCAGTTTTGAGTTAACCATGTGGTATTAGTTTATAGGCATGTATTGTTGTATTGGCATGTATTGATTATGCTTTATTATTTGTCTAAGTTTCTCTTTATGATGATTGCAACTTTTTTTTTCCTATTTACTTGAGTTTTATACCAATGTTGGGCTGGTGGTATCATATGTAGTTCCAGATTAGTATATAAATATCATGGTTAACACCATGCCTTGGCATAATTGTGATATGCAGTCATTCAATTGTTAAAGGTCTAGGAGTGCTCATTTTTAGTATAGTTAATATATTTGCATCTGTTGTATTAACAATTATTTTGTGCTCTAATTCTCACTTTTACATTATAATTAGTTTGATATATTTTAAAAAATGAATTATTACTTGTATTTATATTTCAGCATGTTATTATTGTTCTTCATAGAATTGTGATTGCAGGAAAATGGTAAAGGGGAAAGCTGTTACTATAAATGATCTTCAAGTAAGGGCTACATAATGAAAGAGTGCCCATGTGAATAGTGGCCAAAGGATGTTGCCACACTGCCTTTAAGATGAGGTTGTTATTGAGAAACACGAACGTTGTCGAGGTACAATTCATCCCACTTTAGATGAGGTTTTAGTTAAGTTTTTTTTTTCAAAAAGTATTAATAATTTTTCATTTCGTTCATTATTATAGGTTCAAGTGGAAGATTCAAAGATATATATAACAAAGTGTATTTTGTCACACATAGTTTAGGTGCAATTTATCTTTGCACTGAAAATTTTTCTTTTTCTTTTTGATTTGAAATATTGGAATTGATAGTTATATCGTAGAGATGTTTTAAACTTTGGTTGTTTCCGTTTCAGAAGTGTGATGATTATTGTTATATATTGGTTGTTTCTGGTTTAGAAGTGATGAGATTTTATTGTTATATTTTTGTTGTGTCTGTTTTAGAAAATGATGTCTATCCCACATCGATACTAATATTAAGCTTGTGGAGTGTAGAGGTGGTCTAGCCTATATCGGTATAATAACATTAAACAGTGTCACTAAGTTTAGTAGTTAAATTAGTTATACACTTTTTCGTGACGCGAGAAAGCGTCAATAAAATATATTGTCATGACGTCGGTTAGCGGATACAAGCGTTACTATTTAGGCGGTTAAGTTAGTTATAAATTTTTTAGTGACGTGAAAAAACGTCACTGAAGCACAATGTCGTGATGCTCTTTAGTGTTGCTAAATAGTGTTACTATGACGCATAAAAGCGTCATTAAATGAGGCGGTTAGGTTAGTTATAATTTTTTTTTTGTGATGCGAGAAAGTATCACTAATGCACACTGGCGTGACGTCGGTTAGCGTCACCAATAGTCTTACTATGACGCGTAAAAGCGTCATAGTGGTCATCTACAATGACGCTTTTCAAGCGTCATGATAACAACATGAAGAAACGCCAAATCAGGTGACACTGGAATAGAGCGTCACTATAGCAAAAGCGTCACTAAATGAAACTTTTAGTGACACTTTTGAGCGTCTCAAAAGCCCTTTTTTGTAGTAGTGAGTGAGAAGATCTCCTAAATCTTTCCCACAGACGGCGCCAATTGTTGTGCCACAAATTGCACAGAGGGATTAGATATCCGTTGAATCAGATATCAAAGTTTCCAGACTCGTATAAATAATCCGAGCACGCTTCCTTCTCTGAGATGATCCTCCAAGAACCTGCAAAAGACAGCCCGGAGGTGAGTCCGGCGCGGACACTCCGACGCTCAAGTCAGTACGGGTGATTCAGTATATCGCAAGGACTCAAGAGTCCTCTGTTTATCAATAGGGTTCTCGAAAGATATCAGAGTATTCGTAAGAAGCGTAATAGGTCAGATAATATTAGAGATCGTAACCTGAGAATGTACCCAAGCTTGCCTATTTATAGAGGAATTCTACCTGAGAGGAAGTTAGATTTTCCCCTTATTTCGGACCTGCACTTCCCACCGCCTTTGACTCGGCTTAGCCACTTTGATAAAGTCTTACAGTTTCTCAATCCCTGAAGAACCACAACCACTTCCCCTGGTGGACTTCAACTGCTGAGAAGAGGAAGAATGAGTCTTCCTTTATCAAATCTTAGCCCATTTCGTACGGAACCTCTCCTAAACCTTCGGTCTACTAATTCTCCTCAAGGTCAGGCCTTCCTGATACCTCTCCCCTGGGTGGAGCTCCCTCCGGAGGGACATTTGGGTGAGATTCTTTATTCTGAGAGTATTCTTTAAGCTCATATCTCCTCATTTATCTTATCCTCTATACACGTGTCGACTTCTTACGAAATGACAATTTTAGACCGCATCAATATGTAACTCAAATATTATGTTGAGATTATGCCATGTGAATGGATCCATTAATAGACAGAATATATGTAAATATGATTATATATCTTTTATATATGATAGGCGTAGATACATATATTCTGTTTATTATCAATATTGAAGTAAACAACTAAAAAAGTAAAACGGGGAAGAGTTTAGGCTCAAATGCAAAAGTCATCATAATCACGGCAGGAAATTTAAAATAAAGAAATAAAAATAGAGTGGACTTTTACCATTTACACAAATCAATAGGTGTTTATTAGGTTATCGCCAAACTAGATAAGCTAAAGAAAGTTCTAACTACTAAATCACTCTAAAATAATTTATTAAATTAATTTTACTATATAAATGAAAGAATCAACGGTGGTATTGGAAGAATAGTTTTACGTATTGATCACCAAAATTTACTTCTTTTCCCTCTTAAATATGTTAGTAGATGTGTTGACTAATTGTGAAAAGTTTTTGAGTAGCGAACTTTTTTTTAACATCATCCTGACGAGCAGTTAGAGCCACTAGAATTGAAAAAAGACTGGTTAGTAAAGAGAAATCCTTCCAATGGTTCTTATCATGACTGAATGCATTCCTATGAAATCAGATTATCGACATTTTCAAATCATGGGACCATTCGACCAACACAAATGTTGGAATTAATGGAAATTAATTGGGTTTTGACACCCTTATCTAATTTAATTAATTAGACGGACTAAACGTTAATTAAGAAATAATTGAACGTGACATAGTCGATCTACTCGCGGAGTAGATGAACGTGGTATATTTAATATCTCAAAACCGAGTTAAGGTGAGTGAGAAATTAATTGTTGAAGTTGAAGAGTTTCAACTTGGAAGTTTGAGAATGTGGGGAATGGGCTCGGCCCATTCGAACTACTTCAAGAATGTTCCAGAATAATCTGGAAGTCTCAAACTTGGTCTTCAAGATTCAGTCTTCAAGACTTATCCACGTACGAGATATTATCTCAACCGCTTTGATATTTTTGCGATATATTCCCATAAATCGGGCCTGGGCCCACGTGTGTTACCCTCTCCCTCCAAGGGTTTCTTCTGCCTATAAATATCAGACTCTTCCCTCATACATCCTTACGCTGAAATTCGCCCCTCAACCTTTTATTCTCCTCTCGTCCCTACACAGTGTACTGAGCTACCGAAAGCCTTACGCTGTTCTTTCTTGTGACGGATTAATATCCGAAAAGTGTTCAGTTCGTAACTAAGTACGTTCGCCGATACTTCTTACACAGTGGTGCTACTGTGTATTAAGTGAAAGTCGTTTTACCTTTGGGAACGGAACGCCGTAACAGTCGAGCACTATCCTGGGCGTATTCTGTTCTGCGGGAAAAGGGATTCCCTTGACTCGACTTATTTGAGGTATTCTGTGTTTTTCTATTTATTCTGATATTTTTGATATTGCAGTTTACACGGCGTAAACCGGAACCAACAATCGCAGAACAGAATATTTAATTAATATTTTCGAATTTAATTAATTTTTTCGGAACTAATTAATTTAATTAATTTACTGCAATATCAAAGATGAATGATAACATTAATGTTAATCCCGTTGATACGGAAGCAGTACATGGTACTGAAAATATTGGCAACGATGCTAATAAGGAAGCGTCTCCAAAATATTGGCAACGATGCTAATAAGGAAGCGTCTCCCTTTTGGATATTGGGACTTTCTGTCTATCCATTGAGCTGCAGGCGCTTTCTCGTGGGATGAGATTTGGTGATTCTGAGAACAGAATTAAATTTTGATATTAATTTATTTATCTTTGGATAATTAATTAATTAAGTTTTGGATAATTACTACAGGTATTTACTCCTTAATAAAAGGGGAAAAATCGTCTTCTCCAATTCTTACTCCAGATTAAATTCTGGGAGATGGTCTAAAGCTCCAGATTAAATTCTGGGAGTTGGTATAAAGCTCCAATGTTATGGGAGGTGGTCTCCATCCATTGAGCTACTAGCGCTTACTCATGGATTTGAGAGATTTGGTGATTCTCAGATTTGAGAGATATGGTGATTCTCAGAATTCTGAGAGGACGCCTGGAAATTCAATTAAATTGGAATTATCCATTGAGCGAGGCGTGCCTGAAAATCCAATTAAATTAAATTGGAATTACACATCAATTAATCTATAGGATTAAATTAGAGGATGTGTTGTTGAATTGATTAATTACCGTAATTAATCAAAGAGGATTAAATTAGATTTAATTAAATCAATTAATCGAGAGGATTAAATTGATTAATTATATCAATTAATCAGAAGTATCAAAGTATATTTGATATGGAGCATGGCTTCGTGGGGAGCATGGCTTCGTGTGCTTCGTGGGGAGCATGGCTTCGTGTGATAACATCTCCGGCTTGGGCAGAATTTGATGTATTCTGTTTTCTTAGACCGAGTATTCTGAGAACAGAATTGACTTTGTCAATTAATTATAGAATAAAATAAAGATTAATTAATAATTAATTTAATTGATAATGAATTAATTAAATTTTGGATAATTATTGAGGAATATCCAAATTTAATTATTAATTATCTCTGGGAATTAAATATTTGTGCTCGAGAGCATAAATTTGTTTTGAATTTAGTTCAAAAGATTCTGACTAGTATAATTTGATCGAAAATTATGCTCGAGTCACGAGTGACAATAAAAGTCACATTTGAAATTGAATTTAATTTTGGTATGTTGACCAAAGATTAAATTAATTTTGAAGTTGGAAATAATTCCAATAAAAGAAAAATCAAAGATCGATTTTTTTAATGTATCGAGGTTGTGTCCAAATTTGGTGAATAAGAGAAATTCACAAATAAAGTGGCAAGCAACTCGAATGTGGGGATATGCATCTCCTCACATGGATACATTCAAATGTGAGGGAGAGAGGTCTCCGTCGACATGTTTGAATGAAAAGGGTAGCGTGTGACCTTAAAGCTAAATATGGAAAAACCTAAGATGGTTGAATTCAGTGGAATGCTTTCCACAAGTAATGTGGATTTGTTCATTTTGAAAAATCTCATTCGAGTAAAAGCTCCACACGAGGAGTTAAAAAAGTACTTTATTAATTTTATTGATAATTGTACACGATTCTGCTACGTTTATCTTTTAAGAAGTAAAGACGAAGCTATAGAAGCTTTCAAACGTTACAAAAATGAAGTAGAGAATCAATTGGACACTCGAATTAAATCAATTCGTAGTAATAGAGGTGGAGAGTACGTAGCTCCGTTTGAACAATTATGTATTGAATCTGGGATTATACATCAAACGACAGCCCCTTACTCACCTCAGTCTAATGGTGTTGCGGAAAGGAAAAACCGAACACTAAAAGAGATGATGAACGCAATGTTAATCAGCTCTGGTCTACCTCAGAACTTGTGGGGGGAAGCTATTTTGTCGGCTAACCACATTCTGAATAAGATTCCTCATAAAACTAAGGATCAAACTCCTCATGAAATATGGAGGAAACGAAAACCTTCATACCAATACCTCAAAGTGTGGGGGTGTTTGGCTAAGGTTGAAGTACCACTTCCTAAACAAGTTAAGATCGGCCCTAAAACCGTCGACTGTATCTTTATAGGATATGCTTCAAACAGTAGTGCCTATCGATTTCTGATTCACAAATCCGAAGTACCGGATATGACAAAAGGCACTACGATTGAATCAAGGAACGCAGTGTTCTTTGAGAACATCTTTCCTCTTAAGGAAAAAGAGGAAGACTGTTCGAGTAAAAGAACTCTCGAAGCAACAGACGACACTGCTAGTCCTTCCACTCAAGAGAGTGAAGAACCGAGACACAGTAAGAGAGCTAGAATTGATAAAGATTTTGGTTCAGACTTCATTACTTATGTTTTGGAGGAAGAAGAACCTAAAACAATCAAAGAAGCAATGGCAAGACCAGATGCACACCTCTGGAAAGAAGCCATAAAAAGTGAATACGAGTCTATTCTCTTAAACCACACATGGGAGTTGGTTGACCTCCCTAAAGGTTGCAAGCCCTTAGGATGCAAGTGGATCCTTAGAAGAAAGTACAAAGCAGATGGATCTGTTGATAAGTACAAAGCTCATCTTGTTGCAAAGGGGTTTAAATAAAAGGAAGGGTATGATTTCTTCGATACATACTCACCAGTGACAAGGATCACCTCCATTCGGGTGTTAGTCGCCATTGCTGCGTTGCACAATCTCGAAATACACCAAATGGACGTTAAGACGACGTTTCTTAATGGTGAGATGGATGCAGAAATATACATGGAGCAACCTGAAGGATATGTCGCTCCTGGAAACGAGAAAAAGGTGTGTAAACTCGTTAGATCACTATATGGACTTAAGCAAGCTCCAAAACAGTGGCACTTGAAATTTGACAGTACGATGCTGTCAAATGGGTTTCGTATTAACGAATGCGATAAGTGTGTGTATGTGAAGGATACACCCACTGGATATGTTATTGTGTGCTTATATGTCGATGACATGTTAATCATGAGCAACAATCACGATATCATAGTTAATACGAAGAACATGTTAAGTAGAAACTTTGACATGAAAGACATGGGACTAGCAGATGTGATTCTTGGAATCAAGATAGAGAGAACATCCAATGGAATTTCCTTGACACAATCTCACTATGTGGAGAAGGTACTAAAGCAATTTAAGGCCTTTGACGATCCACCTGCTAAGACACCTTTGGAACTCAATGTTCACTTGAAAAAGAATAGAGGAGAACCAGTGGCCCAAATGGAATACGCAAGGATCATTGGAAGTGTGATGTACATAACGAACTGTACACGCCCTGATCTTGCATGTTCGGTAAACAAGTTGAGTCAATACACGAACAATCCAAGTCATGAGCACTGGAAAGCGTTGAAAAGGGTATTAAGATACTTGAAGTACACCCTTGATTATGGGCTTCACTATACAAGACATCCAGCTGTAGTCGAAGGATACAGTGATGCAAATTGGATATCAGACACGAAAGACTCGCTATCCACCAGTGGATATGTATTCACTATTGGAGGAGGAGCAGTATCGTGGAGGTCCAAGAAACAAACTTGTATTGCTCGTTCCACAATGGAATCAAAATTTATAGCGTTAGACCTAGCCGCTGCAGAGGCTGAATGGTTGCGTAATTTTCTGGAAGACATTCCTTGTTGGAAGAAGCCGGTACCTGCGGTGACGGTACACTGTGACAGTCAAGCTGCCATTGGGAGAGCTTCGAATGTCATGTACAACGGAAAGTCGAGACACATACGTCGTCGACACAACTCCGTTAGAGAATTGATCTCCACTGGAGTAATGTCCATTGACTATGTCAATACGAAGGACAATATAGCGGATCCGCTCACGAAGAGCATAAATCGAGATCAATTGGACAAGCTGGTAGAAGGAATGGGTCTAAAACCCACAATAAAAACCAAAGCAGTGGTAACCCAACCATGATGACTGGAGATCCCAAGAACTTGGTTCAATGGGAAAACGAAGCTGTGGAGGTTAGTGAGAAAACACTTGAAAAATATGACTATTCCGGACAGCACTATCTCAAGTGTTAACGACCCGTAAGATGTGGTAAAGGCTGAGTCTTGGACTCTTAATAATTCCTAGAGTATAACGAGATACTTGAAAGGAAGTTACCTATATAAATGAGAAGTGAGGGCCGCTTCGACCAAACATTTATGAAGTACAAAGGACGTCCATGGCCAAAACGGACAAAAACGTGAGAACGATACGAAGACGAGATCAAAGTGTGCTGACACTGTTGTCTAGGTATACACTATGGAGGAATAGTTCAAGGCATCGCGTCCACTAAGCCGCCGGTATATCCGATAGTGTTTGGCTACGGAAAGTTCAAGGCCAAAAACCACTTATCCGGACGCACGGAGATCTCACTCGAACTGAACACTGAGTTTGATGTTGTATAGATACGATTTTCACTCATGTGGGGGATTGTTGGAATTAATGGGAATTAATTGGGTTTTGACACCCTTATCTAATTTAATTAATTAGACGGACTAAACGTTAATTAAGAAATAATTGAACGTGACATAGTCGATCTACTCGCGGAGTAGATGAACGTGGTATATTTAATATCTCAAAACCGAGTTAAGGTGAGTGAGAAATTAATTGTTGAAGTTGAAGAGTTTCAACTTGGAAGTTTGAGAATGTGGGGAATGGGCTCGGCCCATTCGAACTACTTCAAGAATGTTCCAGAATAATCTGGAAGTCTCAAACTTGGTCTTCAAGATCCAGTCTTCAAGACTTATCCACGTACGAGATATTATCTCAACCGCTTTGATATTTTTGCGATATATTCCCATAAATCGGGCCTGGGCCCACGTGTGTTACCCTCTCCCTCCAAGGGTTTCTTCTGCCTATAAATATCAGACTCTTCCCTCATACATCCTTACGCTGAAATTCGCCCCTCAACCTTTTATTCTCCTCTCGTCCCTACACAGTGTACTGAGCTACCGAAAGCCTTACACTGTTCTTTCTTGTGACGGATTAATATCCGAAGAGTGTTCAGTTCGTAACTAAGTACGTTCGCCGATACTTCTTACACAGTGGTGCTACTGTGTATTAAGTGAAAGTCGTTTTACCTTTGGGAACGGAACGCCGTAACAGTCGAGCACTATCCTGGGCGTATTCTGTTCTGCGGGAAAAGGGATTCCCTTGACTCGACTTATTTGAGGTATTCTGTGTTTTTCTGTTTATTCTGATATTTTTGATATTGCAGTTTACACGGCGTAAACCGGAACCAACAACAAACATATCACCAGGGTAGAAGATGAGATTTAACAGGAATCTCCTGTAAACATGTTATTTCAACCATTTCGTGTAGTGAGAAGTCTTATGTACAGCTGACATAGGAAGCATATTGCAAATTCTATTTTAAAGAAGATTGTATTCACTGTGAAAATTATTCAGCTTTTTTTTCAGACTTTTTTTAACAATATTTGAATTACTGTTTTCATATTGAATTTGTATAATGATTGAGAACATAAACTTATTTCAGAGAGTAGTTAATTATTAGAATTTATTTCCCATTTATAATTATTCGCATGATCATCTACTAACATTTGTGGTGAAGATTAATGGTAAAGAACTCTCTAAAATTATCAATTCATATTAAAAATATTTCAGAAACTTCTTTTTCTTCTTTCTTTAATATTCTAGATATTTTTCTGTTATCATTATTACAGATTATTCGTACATACTCAACATCACTATATTTGTGAGTTTTATATTTATTTTTAGCCACAGACCAATAATATTAATTGAATATAAAATTTAGTAAAAGTTGAAAAAATTTTGGGATTGGGGGTTTAAGAATTAAAATAGAGAAAATGGTGTCAAAAAAGAATTAGGGAACCTTTTCTCCTCTCCTCCGTAAGTTAATGACAGATTTACTTACAACAGCATTAAAATTGATAGAAAATAATAACAGAGGATAGTGATTAAATTTGGATGACTAAATCTGAAAAATGATAAAGTTTAGGGACCAAAAATGATATTTTCCCCATTTTAAAATACACACAAAATTCAAATTGGTGAAACTGGTTCATGTACTTTATCAATAACAAATTAGAGAGTGTTGTATGAGAGACAAAAATCTGACCACTTTTAAATTTACACTTCACTTTACTTCAAATTAAATTATTCAGGTATAATTGTAAATCCACGAATCATGTATGCAAAACTTGTATGACACAATTTTATACATTAGACAAATTTCATTTATTTTACTATATGATTCATTAAATAATGAGTCCCAACTAGAGCTGTCAAAACGGGCTAACGGGACGGGCCGGTCCACAACCCACTTCAACCCGTCATTTTACGGGTTTTGGGGGGCCGGTCCACGGCGGGTACGGGTTGAAAAATACTCAACCCAACCCAATCCACGGCGGGTTGCGGGCTAGCCCACGAGCTTTTTCTTTATATATTAATTTTTTACTTTTTCACATTTATTTAAAAAAATAATTGTGCAAATAATTTGGAATAATCTTTGATTAAACCCACACCGTTGACGTCAATAATTTTAATCTCTTATAATCAGAAAGTAGACCTCAAATATATATTATTTTGTTTAATTAACAAATTAATCGAACTAAAATTTAAACCTTCAAATTGTTTAAATTCTTATTGCCAAAAGAGTGGAATCAATATATAATATTCAATGAAAGATTAATTGATAAATCAACCCTACTATCAGTAGCAAATATCAATTTACGAATACACGTCTCCCCACACTCTCTTTGAATCTACTAATGATAATTATGCTCTTATAAAGAAAAATTTTAAAAAGAGATTTAAATCTACATTAATTATTATATCTCTCCCGAAGTCATGTAAATACATGGATGACAATGGTGTATTCTTATTCTCAAATCTCAATTTTGTTTAATAGTATAATATTTTTGTGATTTTGAATCTTGATTTAAAGTTGAATTGAATTCGTAAATTTTTAGTTATCACATTTTTAATTACAATTCAATTTAAAAAATTAAAAAAATAGTTTTTTAAAAGCCCGCGGTCCAACCCGCCTCGTCCGCGATCCAACCCGCCAAAACCCACGACCCATACGGTCTGGTCCATACGAGCCCACTTTTTAAACGGACCTAAATTACTCAACCCAACCCACCTTTTTTATACGCGGGGGCGGGTCGACCTAACGGGCCTAGCCCATTTTGACAGCTCTAGTCCCAACTCAACTATATTTTCAAAGAGTATGGCTTTTATATATATATATATATATATATATAGGTGTAACCGTGTAACACCATCTTGTATATAAGTCTCATTTATGTCCCCCTAAATTAATCGGCACTTGAACCGGATACCGTGACTTAAAAATAAAATATAATTCTCATTTATAAAACTGTAATATCGGGCCATTATTCCAAAGTCTCTTCAAACCTACATATCCATTTGATATTGCTTATTTTGTGTGTGAACATCTTATTATTATAATTTTTTAGGGTTAGAAAAACAGTTTTACAAATTCAAAAGTCTTGACGATTTTTCAAACGATCAACCTAATCGGTTTGTTAGGACAGTCCCATTTCACCAAATCCATCTATAAGGATACTAGTTAGTAATTACATCCTTAACTAGCAAGCATGTTTCTTCCTTCATTAATTTTTTAAAAAAAAATCGTAACCCTACCCATATTCGTGGTGGTCTTTTTCAATATCTTACTTCCTCAAGGCTGTGTTTGGTTTGGGATTGGTCCATCCGGATTTGGATGAGCAATCCCCCATCTCATCCCTCTCCATCCAAATACACATCTATTCCTATAATACACCTACAAACCTATTTTTATACAATCACATCACCACTTTTTTCTTTTAATCACTCATTCTCTCTCCTACTTTTCTTCCACACATCTATTCTCTCTCCTACTTTCTTACACACATTTATTCTCTCCCCTACTTGATTTGACATAAAATTCTCCATCCATATCTATTTTTCAATCTATATCCAAACACAACTATTCCGTATTATTCAATTATTATTAATGGATTACCCCATCCATATTTTTCCAATCCCCATCCCCATCCCATCCATCACAATCCCTAACCAAACAGCACCCAAGTGTTTCATGTGCCATGACGTTCCTAGCTCGTTGGCGTTGAATTCTCATTTTCATGCTCAATTTTTTTTTTATAAAAACAGTCATGTGTTTCGAGAAAATTAATAAGAGGAATTTAAATTATTGTTTTGCATTTGTGTTTTTTTTAAGGATTATAGATTAATTTGATAGTATTTGTTCATTACAAAAAAATAGGTTTTTAGTATTGGAAAATTGGTATCTGATGCATTTTTCGATACTAAATCTTATCATTTAGTATCAACAATAAAACTATTGATACTACTTTCATACTTGGTATCAAAAATTTATCTTTTGATACCATTAATTTGATTGCATCCGTTATTTTTTGATACTAAAGTTATTTTGGCATCATATTTATTTTTATTGATAGTACTTATTTTTTGCATCAAATAATTTTTCGATACTACTTATCATTGGTATTGGAAATTTAATTTCTGATACTATTAATTTTATTTATAGTATTAGTAATTGTTTTATTGATACAACTTATTTTTTGTATCAAATATTTTTTTTTGTTACTACTTATCATTGGTATCGGAAATTTAATTTTCGATACTATTAATTTTATTTTTAGTATTAGTAATTGTTTTATTGATACAATTTATTTTTCGTTTCAATTTATTTTTTGATACTACTTATCATTGATATCCGAAATTTAATTTTCGATACTGTTACTTTTATTTTTAGTATTAGTAATTGTTTTATTGATACCACATATTTTTGGTATCAATTTATTTTTTGATACTACTTATAATTGGTGTCGGAAATTAAATTTTTGATACTATTAATTTTGTTTTTAGTATTAGTAATTGTTTTATTGATACCACTTATTTTTTGTATCAAATATATTTTTTTGACACTACTTATCATTGGTGTCGGAAATTAAATTTCCAATACTATTAATTTTATTTTTAGTATTAGTAATTATTTTATTGATATCACTTATTTTTTGTATCAAATATTTTTTTTTGATACTACTTAACATAGGTGTCGGAAATTAAATTTTCTATACTATTAATTTTATTTTTAGTATTAGTAATTGTTTTATTGTTATCACTTATTTTTTGTATCAAATATATTTTTTTGATGCTACTTATCATTAGTGTCGAAAATTAAAATTTCGATACTATTAATTTTATTTTTAGTATTAATTGCTAGGAGCTCGAGATCATTTTTGAGAGCCATCTATTCGGTTGAACCGTCAATTCTTGTGGATGATCTTCTCGACGATGTGTGTTTGATTGTAAATAAATAAAAGTATTCTTAACTAGCTTGAAGTCAAAACAAAATAAAAAATCTGTGCTAAATAATGTATTTCAACTTTTTTTTTTTTTTTTTTTTTTACAAAAGTATAATTTTCTTAGTAAAATCATCTCATATAAAATTTTTTTATAACACCACTCCTTCAGTTTCTTTACCCATAACCGGAAAATCCTAAAACTTAAGATTATTCTTAACAAAATAAAAACAAACAAAGATTTAGGGAGTATTTATAAAATCAACTAACTGCTTCCGAAATTATTATTTATTTTAAAAATAATTGATTGTAGAAGCAGTTGGTTGTGTTTCAAAACACAACCTTAATACAAGATACTAGTAGTATATTTTTTTGGTCAGACAAAACTACCATTCCATTAATTTAAAAATAGAACAGTACAAAATGTTTTCAATCCAGCATGAGAAATGCCACTATAGAATTACAAGTTTGAGTTTTGATAAAGAGTTTAACTGTCCACTACATATCGTGGGTCTGATATCAATTGCTTGAATTCCCAATTTTTGCAGTGGCCCTCCTCGGCTATTATCCAACTTCACAATCTTGTCTTTAGTTCCGCCATCATTTTCTCTCGAGAAATTTCCTTGCTCCTGAAGATATGCTCATTTCACCATTTCCATATTAACCAAACAATACAATTCCAGATACTAATAGTATATAATGCACTTGATTTGATGCTGTTTCTACATTTGTTTTGGAACTGTACATAGTGGTTTTGCTTCCAGTATCTTACGCAGTGAATACCTATTTTTTTTTTTTTAAATAAAACAATCAATAGATATTTTAATGAAACAACTATTAACATTAAAAAATACACACAAATGCAAATCAACTATTTAAATTCCTCTTATATTCTCGAAACACTTAAACACGTGACTTTTTTTAAAAAAAAATTGAGCGTGAAAATAAGATTTGGACGAGGAACCTCATTGGCACATGAAACAAAGAGTAAAATATTGAAAAAGACCACCCCGAATTTGGACAAGTTTTTTTTTTTAAATTAATGAAGGAAGAAACATGCTTGTTAGTTAAGGAAGTCATTAATTAGTATCCTTTTAGATGAATTTGGTGAAATGGGACTGTCTTGACAAATCGATTAGGTTGATCATTTGAAAAATCGTCAAGACTTTAGAATTTGTAAAACTGTTTTTATAAATTATATCAAATTAAATGGCCAAGATTACGGTGACCTGCTAATAATGATGTGCTTATGAGGGCCTCTTTTGTCGTTGGACTATGAGCTATTTTCGTTATATTTTAAATGCAATTAATATATGTGTTATATTTCCAGTTTTTTCTTCTTTAATTTATTTAATTTAAACTTAATTGCTTGTTTGATAATTGATAACAAACATACATTTTATATTTTTCCAATACAAATATTATAAATATTTTGTTATCTTATTTGGTCTACTTTAAAATATTGAATATTAATTACCAAAAATACTCTAAATGTATTATTAATAAGCGGTTACGGGAATTATGGAAAACTCGGTAATTATCTTGACATTTTCTACCAGTTTCATTTTGTTTCTTTTATCCTTTATAAATTTTGGCTCTAAAACCAAACCAAAATCACTTAATCTTAAAACAATAATCAAAGTCATACTCCCAATTCACCCATAACTAAAACTCAATAAATAAAACCATACTCCAAATTCACGTATGTTCAGCATAATTCTTATTTTGTCGACGCAGAGTAAAAATAAATTAAAAAGTCCTCATTAAACTGAAGTTATTTTATAAAAATATAGATTATTTAGTAATTTTATTTAAAGACCGACTACTTACGTACAAAACATTAAAGACCAGTTAAGTAGATAAAACCTTGATCATTTTCTTATTACATTTCAATCTTCACTCAATTATATATTTCATTCGCCGAGGGCTTTACCGAGGGCCCACTAACCCTCGGGAATTTTAATTGACGTGTCAAACTTTGCAAGGGCCCACTCCCTCGAAAATTTTCAAATTTAAATTGCCTTGTCAATATTCTCGGGAATGGCAAGGGATTTAGTTTCCCTAGGCATTTAGCAAGGGTTTTTTCTTCCCTAGGTATTTTCCCTTGCCCATTCACTCCCTAGGCAAATCTCTTGCCATTTGTAAGGGATTTTTTTTCCCTCGGTAATTTCCCTTGCAATCTGAGCCAAATTTTGTAGTGACGGTATGAATATTTTCAATACCGAAATTTTTGGTATGATAATGGTATGGTTGGTATACCGTACCGAACCACCCCTATATATATATATATATATATATTAAATTTTATTTGTTTTAAAATTAAGTAGTAAAATTACTGATATATTAATTTAATAATTCATTGTATGGTGAATTTATTGTAAAAGTTGTCTCAAAATAAACTTCTTATTGTACTTTTGATACTTATATAGTAAAGTGATTATTTTACGTATATGTAGTATAATCGTGAAACTGATTTTAAAAGATTTTTTTTTAATTGTTATGTTTGACTATTATTGATAAAAAAAAATATTACTTTTGTATTACTTTAATATTTTTTTAAACATGTGTGTAATTGATCATGTAGTAGTAATTAACTCATTTAATATATTTTGAAGTATGTTATGTCATGCTTTCGTATTCCAGTTTCTGTTTGCTCTGACATTGAAAAATTGATGGCTCAGTTTTGGTGGGGTTCAGAAAATGGACATGGACGATCCCACTGGAAGAAATTGTCAGATTTGTGTGTGCCAAAAGTGGATGTATGGTTTGGGCTTTTGTGTGTGCCAAAAGTGCAAGATTATTTAAAAAATCTTTTAAAATCAGTTTCACGATTATACTACATATACGTAAAATAATCACTTTACTATATAAGTATCAAAAGTACAATAAGAAGTTTATTTTGAGACAACTTTTACAATAAATTCACCATACAATGAATTATTAAATTAATATATCAGTAATTTTACTACTTAATTTTAAAACAAATAAAATTTAATATATATATATATATAAATTGGGGTGGTTCGGTACGGTATACCAACCATACTATTATCATACCAAAAATTTCGGTATTGAAAATATTCATACCGTCACTACAAAATTTGGCTCAGATCGCAAGGAAAATTACCGAGGGAAAACAAATCCCTTACAAATGGCAAGAGATTTGCCTAGGGAGTGAATGGGCAAGGGAAAATACCCAGGGAAGAAAAAACCCTTGCCAAATGCCTAGGAAAACTAAATCCCTTGCCATTCCCGAGAATATTGACAAGGAAATTTAAATTTGAAAATTTCCGAGGGACTGGGCCCTTGCAAAGTTTGACACGTCAATTAAAATTCCTGAGGGTTAGTGGGCCCTCAGTAAAGCCCTCGGCGAATGAAATATATAATTGAGTGGAGATTGAAATGTAATAAGAAAATGATCAAGGTTTTATCTACTTAACTGGTCTTTAATGTTTTGTACATAAGTAGTCGGTCTTTAGGAGCAAGGAAATTTCTGGAAGCAAAACCACTACGTACAGTTCCAAAACAAATGTAGAAACAGCATCAGATCGAGTGCATTATATACTACTAGTATCTGGAATTGTATTGTTTGGTTCATATGGAAATGGTGAAATAAGCATATCTTTAGGAGCAAGGAAATTTCTCGAGAGAAAATGATTGATCAAGCATATCTTTCATGGACATTTGATTGGGAAAAGTCAGGTTTTCTGATGACATTATTTGGATATACGCCCTCGTCATAAACAGATTGTGACATTTTTTTAAATTTTATCTATCGAGCTTTGATTGATCAAGTACAAGAAAAATAGTAGTAGTAGTATTTTTATGCTTTGAGTGACAATAATGAGTTGATGTGGTGGATGATTTTATAGCGATTCTAATTCATAACCTTCTAGTAATTACAGATTTAGTTGGACATATTCTTTACTTAATTAATCCTTTTATTCTACAATTGGAAACTTTTGATACTACTTAATTTTCATAAGATCATCGATGGTAAGTTTTGATCATTCATAGATTATAAAGTAGATTTTTTATTCATCGTTAGAATGGAAACTTACCATAATTTTGGAATCTCAAATCTCAATAATTATATACGTATATGGGAAGTATGCATTTTCCATATAATTAATCTGTCTTCTTGATTTTTAATTTCAAGAATGTGCTTCTTAAACTTACCATAATTAATTCTTCCCAATTTCTTCAACAAAGAAACTTCGGCTCTAAATTTGACTAACACCTCTTTTTTCGAATAACACTTCTTCAGTTTTATAAAAAATAATAATAATAATAATTTATGCACAACCGTGTTACTTAAAAAAATTAATTTACATAAACTCGAGTTCACAAAATTTATATTATAAACACCATACAGTCGGGGACGGATCAGAAAAAAATTATGATACAAAACACTAACATATATATATATATATAATATACTCCCTCCATTTTTTAATAAGTGTCACTTTGGCCTTTTTCAACAAATTAAGATTATAAAGTGTGGTCCATATTACCCTTCATTAATTATAGCTAATTTTAATATAGAAATTTTGTTTGATAAAGAATGTGGTCAAGAATGTACCTAGTATTCATAAAGTAAATTAATTTTGGTATAAACAATATATATGAAATTAACTTATGAACATTATATATGGTAAATGAATAAGGATAAAATAGTCAAAATTAAAGAAAAAAACTAAGAATGACACTTATTTTAAAATTAGTTAAAAAATCAAAGTGACGCTTATTAAAAAACGGAGGGATTATATATATGTTTTGAAGTAAATTTTTTTTTTTTGAGAAACATTAATATATGAGGAGAAAAATAGATAAGTAACTACAAAAACAGATCTCCTTAATATATAGTGGAATATCATCTTCAATCCAATCGTAAGGTATTGAAGTGTTCCTGGCATGTTGAGCAAGGGCGTGAGCAACTCCATTATGGGCTAGCTCTGGAAATATGTTGGTAATCCCACACTAGAATTCTCCTCAATAATTCCTTAATTCGATCAAATTTATCTAATTTTGAAGCCCTTTTTAACACAATTAGTAAGACCAATTTCAATAGCTCTTAATTCAGCAGCTTTAACATTGTCTGGATTAACAATTCTATAAAACGAAAATATAGAAGTTGTATTTTTCAACAAAAGCAGCACCTATATATAAAACGAAACCTTGCTTATCCATGGATTGGCTTTTCATTCTTGTAGACTTACAGTGATTTGGAGACCGAAGGAGGAGATAATTGTTCCAAAAATCATACCAATAGCAAATGGCCCAATCTACTTTGAACACATTCTTCATTTTATTTTTTGTCAGCTTAGATTCATCAGAGTGAAGCCATCTACACCCCTCCTTCCATATAGCCCATGCTATGACTAACACAAAAAAAAAATTACATTTTCCAATTTTACTTTTAAAAAAAAAGAGCAGATCAATGATGGAGCCCCTCAAAGCAGCCTTAAGAGTCTCACAAATATCTAACTGCTTCCAAGTTTGCTTAGTTAGAGGGCAAGAAAATAGCACATGTAAGGAATCAACAAAAGGGTAGCTACAACAGAGACAAAAGGGATAAACTGGAATGTGATGGTTCATAAGATTACCTTCGTTGGCAAGTGTGTCATTGGTGAGTTTCCAACCGAAAATACGATTTTTTGGAGGAATTCTAAGGTTCCATATAAAATGAAGTATCTTCGATTTATTCTTGAAACTTGATGATTCTGGTTTTATGGAGCTTCGGTCCTTCATTGCATGATCCCTAATAACTTCATAGCCTGATGCAACCGTGTATTGTCCGGACGAATTTTTTGGCCAATATATCTAATCTTTTCGAAATTTTCCATATAATGGAATTTTTAGAATGGCTTCGACTTCAAAAGGAAGAAAAGCATTTCGAATCAGGTTATTGTTCCAAGCATAACCCTCCGTGATGAACCGGTTCACATTTGATGCACTCGCAATGCACGAAAGATGGCGCCCCCCATTTAACTCTGTAATCCATCTATCCTTATGAATGTGTATTGTCCTTCCATCCCTAATTCGTCATCTGATCCCTAAATCCAACACATCTCTGCTCTACAAAAGAGAGCGGCAAATAAACGATGGATAAGAACCAAGATGAGTTTCAAACACATCTGAAAATGCTTAAAATACCGTTCTTTGAAAATCTTGCCAACTAACGTAACAGGATGCTGCATGATTGTCACGTACGCCGCGCCCCAAATTTAAAAATAATGATTTTTTAAATATTAGTTAAAATAACTAACTTTAAACCCCAAAAATTGAATATTGATTTTTACACGTCAAAATAGAGGGACGTAACGGTTAATATATTTAAAAGTTACCTATTGCATCGAAAACGATGGTAATATAATTCAATTGAAAATTACCATTTAATAATTTAACTAAGAATCTTTAAAGAAAATCACAATCCAATCAAATAAACATAAAATATTCCTTCATTCTTTAAATATATGTCGATCGTCTCCCATCACCACTACTCGCCATCCAACACTTTAATCTGAAATTGTAAATTGTTGAGGGGTGAGCATGCAAGCACACTCAGTGGAATTTAAGTCATTCAATAGTTAATGTTAAAAATAAATAATCAAGTAATTGCAACTTAGTAAATAACATTTACATTGCCACATATACTTTGCAATTGATACTTTGTCAACTCTGCCATTTGATACTTTGCCCATGAAATTTTGCAATTGTAATTTTGCCAATAGAGTTTTGTGAACCTTCCCAAAATCAAATCAATGAATAAGTTAATCTCACACGTAGACTTCGCATGTTTGTGGACCTTTCCAAAGTTAAATTAATGACTAAGGTAGTCTCACACGTAGTGAGCACGGCGGGTTACACCTGAAGATCCGTCGGCCCCGGACCCCATTTGGAGCCCTTGGCTATTAGATAACTTTGCCACAAACTTTGCCAATAGAATAATATACTTTGCCACAAACTTTACCAATAGAATAACGTAAGAATGAAATCAAATAGTAGACAATTAACTCAAATCATTTATCTAAAACATTAAATAAAGAATAACAATGCAATAAAGTTCTACCAACCACTGTAGAGATTAAAGCAATTAAAATATCCACCTCGATAGATGAACGTACGTACACGTGATATGTGAAAGACTCGTATAAATGAGATATCACCTAGCCATTTGATACATAGAATAAGAAAGAGTTTGAACTAAAACCTTGATTATTTTCCACTTTAATAACAATATATCAAAAAACAAACCTAAACCCTACTGTCCGATTGCATATGAAATCAATGTACATGCATGTGAGAAGAAGGGATGTTCAAGCAATTAAAAATGCATGTAACGTTGGGAATTATGAAAATCATTATATCTATATTATAATTTTCTTTTGAGATAATAACTTAAAAATTAATTTCTATTATTATTATTATAAAATTTTGAGGTATTACAATGACTCTCTAAAGTTGTTTTGCAAGCATAGCTTTATTGAAAAAAATAAGGGTTCGAAAGCCCAAACCACCATCCTCTTTTGGCACACACAAATCTGACAATTTCTTCCAGTGGGGTCGTCCATGTCCACTTTCTGAACCCCACCAAAACTGAGCCATCAATTTTTCAATGTCAGAGCAAACAGAAACTGGAATACAAAAGTATGACATAACATACTTCAAAATATATTAAATGAGTTAATTACTACTACATGATCAATTACACACATGTTTAAAAAAATATTAAAGTAATACAAAAGTTATAATTTTTTTTTAATCAATAATAGTCAAACATAAAAAAAAAAAAAAAATCTTTTAAAATCAGTTTCACGATTAAACTACATATACGTAAAATAATCACTTTACTGTATAAGTATCAAGTATCAAAAGTACAATAAGAAGTTTATTTTGAGACAACTTTTACAATAAATTCACCATACAATGAATTATTAAATTAATATATCAGTAATTTTACTACTTAACTTAAAAAAAAAAAAATTAATATATATATATATATATATATATATAAATTGGGGTGGTTCGGTACGGTATACCAACCATACTATTATCATACCAAAAATTTCGGTATTGAAAATATTCATACCGTCACTACAAAATTTGGCTCAGATCGCAAGGAAAATTACCGAGGGAAAAAAAATCCCTTACAAATGGCAAGAGATTTGCCTAGGGAGTGAATGGGCAAGGGAAAATACCTAGGGAAGAAAAAACCCTTGCTAAATGCCTAGGGAAACTAAATCCCTTGTCATTCCCGAGAATATTGACAAGGAAATTTAAATTTGAAAATTTCCGAGGGAGTGGGCCCTTGCAAAGTTTGACACGTCAATTAAAATTCCTGAGGGTTAGTGGGCCCTCGGTAAAGCCCTCGGCGAATGAAATATATAATTGAGTGAAGATTGAAATGTAATAAGAAAATGATCAAGGTTTTATCTACTTAACTGGTCTTTAATGTTTTGTACATAAGTAGTCGGTCTTTAGGAGCAAGAAAATTTCTGGAAGCAAAACCACTATGTACAGTTCCAAAATAAATGTAGAAACAGCATCAGATCGAGTGCATTATATACTACTAGTATCTGGAATTGTATTGTTTTGTTAATATGGAAATGGTGAAATGAGCATATCTTCAGGAGCAAGGAAATTTCTCGAGAGAAAATGATGACGGAACTAAAGGCCGATAATAGCCAAGGAGGGCCACTGTAGAAATTGGGAATTCAAGCAATGGATATCAGACCCACGATATGTAGTGGACAGTTAAACTCTTTATCAAAACTCAAACTTGTAATTCTATAGTGGCATTTCTCATGCTGGATTGAAAACATTTTGTACTGTTCTATTTTTAAATTAATAGAATGGTAGTTTTGTCTGACCAAAAAAATATACTACTAGTATCTTGTATTAAGGTTGTGTTTTGAAACACAACCAACTACTTCTACAATCAATTATTTTTAAAATAAATAATAATTTCGGAAGCAGTTAGTTTATTTTATAAATACTCCCTAAATCTTTGTTTGTTTTTATTTTGTTAAGAATAATCTTAAGTTTTAGGATTTTCCGGTTATGGGTAAAGAAACTGAAGGAGTGATGTTATAAAAAAAAATTATATGAGATGATCTTACTAAGAAAATTATACTTTTGTAAAAAAAAAAAAAAAAAAAAAAAAAAATGTTGAAATACATTATTTAGCACAGATTTTTTATTTTGTTTTGACTTCAAGCTAGTTAAGAATACTTTTATTTATTTACAATCAAACACACATCGTCGAGAAGATCATCTACAAGAATTGACGGTTCAACCGAATAGATGGCTCTCGAAAATGATCTCGAGCTCCTAGCAATGGAGTGTGACACTAAATATGTAATCATAATTAAGTATTTAAAAGAAAAGTCATAATTGTGCATGGTTAATAATAATTAAATTCATTGAGAATGCCCTTTTAGGCCTTAACATCAAATCAAAACCGAATAAGCTCCAACTTTAAGATTTTCATTTTACTTTTCATATCTATTTATAATTTAAAAACTATTGAATAGTATTATTTATAAGTAGTGAAATTTATAAAATGAAGAAAAGAGTAAAATTGAAAAAGAAAAGCGACAATAATTGAATTTAAACGGAGGTACGTAGATTAGTACTCATCAAATTAAAAGGAAAACCAAAACATAAACATTACTCAATATATTTCTTTCGAAATTCAAAACCTGCAGGCACCATGCATGCATCAATTAATAATCTCTAGACATTATCTGCAGGCCCCGGCTGGCTCTTCTTATTAGCCTGATCAACTTTTGGGGGTTCAGCGTGGTGGTTCGCTGCCTTGTTGTGGTGGTGCTCCTCCTTCAGTCGGTTGCAGAAGCGTCCGAAGACACAAGCCAACACGGATATGACAACGATCACGCTCAAGACGATGAAAACGGGAATATATTCATGGACATTGGATTGAGAAAAGTCAGGTTTCCTGATGACATTATTTGGATATACGCCCTCGTCATAAACAGATTGTGACATTTTTTTAAGTTTTATCTATCGAGCTTTGATTGATCAAGTACAAGAAAAATAGTAGTAGTAGTATTTTTATGCTTTGAGTGACAATAATGAGTTGATGTGGTGGATGGTTTTATAGCGATTCTAATTCATAACCTTCTAGTAATTACAGATTTAGTTGGACATATTCTTTACTTAATTAATCCTTTTATTCTATAATTGGGAACTTTTGATACTACATAATTTCCATAAGATATTCGATGGTAAGTTTTGATCATTCATAGATTATAAAGTAGATTTTTTATTCATCGTTAGAATGCAAACTTACCATAATTTTGAAATCTCAAATCTCAATAACTATATACGTATATATATGGGAAGTATGCATTTTCCATATAATTAATCTGCCTTCTTGATTTTTAATCTCAAGAATGTGCTTCATAAACTTACCATAATTAATTCTTCCCAATTTCTTCAACAAGGAAACTTCGGCTCTAAATTTGACTAACACCTCATTTTTCGAATAACACTTCTTCACTTTTATAAAAAAAATAATAATAATAATAATAATTTATGCACAACCGTGTTACTTAAAAAAATTAATTTATATAAACTCGAGTTCACAAAATTTATATTATAAACACCATACAGTCGGGGACGGATCAGAAAAAAATTATGATACAAAACACTAACATATATATATATATATAATATACTCCCTCCATTTTTTAATAAGTGTCACTTTGGCTTTTTCAACAAATTAAGATTATAAAGTGTGGTCCATATTACCCTTCATTAATTATAGCTAATTTTAATATAGAAATTTTGTTTGATAAAGAATGTGGTCAAGAATGTAGCTAGTATTCATAAAGTAAATTAATTTTGGTATAAACAATATATATGAAATTAATTTATGAACATTATATATGGTAAATGAATAAGGATAAAATAATCAAAATTAAAGAAAAAAACTCAGAATGACACTTATTTTAAAATTAGTTAAAAAATCAAAGTGACACTTATTAAAAAACGGAGGGATTATATATATGTTTTGAAGTAAATTTTTTTTTTTTGAGATACAATAATATATGAGGAGAAAAATAGATAAGTAACTACAAAAACAGATCTCCTTAATATATAGTGGAATATCATCTTCAATCCAATCGTAAGGTATTGAAGTGTTCCTGGCATGTTGAGCAAGGGCGTGAGCAACTCCATTATGGGCTAGCTCTGGAAATATGTTGGTAATCCCACACTAGAATTCTCCTCAATAATTCCTTAATCCGATCAAATTTCTCTAATTTTGAAGCCCTTTTTAACACAATTAGTAAGACCAATTTCAATAGCTCTTAATTCAGCAGCTTTAACATTATCTGGATTAACAATTCTATAAAACGAAAATATAGAAGTTGTATTTTTCAACAAAAGCAGCACCTATATATAAAACGAAACCTTGCTTATCCATGGATTGGCTTTTCATTCTTGTAGACTTACAGTGATTTGGAGACCGAAGGAGGAGATAATTGTTCCAAAAATCATACCAATAGGAAATGGCCCAATCTACTTTGAACACATTCTTCATTTTATTTTTTGTCAGCTTAGATTCATCAGAGTGAAGCCATCTACACCCCTCCTTCCATATAGCCCATGCTATGACTAACACAAAAAAAAAATACATTTTCCAATTTTACTTTTAAGAAAAAAGAGCAGATCAATGATGGAGCCCCTCAAAGCAGCTTTAAGAGTCTCACAAATATCTAACTGCTTCCAAGTTTGCTTAGTTAGAGGGCAAGAAAATAGCACATGTAAGGAATCAACAAAAGGGTAGCTACAACAGAGACAAAAGGGATCAACTGAAATGTGATGGTTCATAAGATTACCTTCGTTGGCAAGTGTGTCATTGGTGAGTTTCCAACCGAAAATACAAATTTTTGGAGGAATTCTAAGGTTCCATATAAAATGAAGTATCTTCGATTTATTCTTGGAACTTGATGATTCTGGTTTTATGGAGCTTCGGTCCTTCATTGCATGATCCCTAATAACTTCATAGCCTGATGCAACCGTGTATTGTCCGGACGAATTTTTTGGCCAATATCTCTAATCTTTTCGAAATTTTCCATATAATGGAATTTTTAGAATGGCTTCGACTTCAAAAGGAAGAAAAGCATTTCGAATCAGGTTATTGTTCCAAGCATAACCCTTAGTGATGAACCGGTTCACATTTGATGCACTCGCAATGCACGAAAGAGGGCGCCCCCCATTTAACTCTTGAATCCATTTATCCTTATGAATGTGTATTGTCCTTCCATCCCCAATTCGTCATCTGATCCCTAAATCCAACACATCTCTGCTCTACAAAAGAGAGCGCCAAATAAACGATGGATAAGAACCAAGATGAGTTTCAAACACATCTGAAAATGCTTAAAATACCGTTCTTTGAAAATCTTGCCAACTAACATATCAGGATGTTGCATGATTGTCACGTACGCCCCAAATTTAAAAATAATGATTTTTTAAAAATTAGTTAAAATAACTAACTTTAAACCCCAAAAATTGAATATTAATTTTTACACGTCAAAATAGAGGGACGTAACGGTTAATATATTTAAAAGTTAACTATTGCAGCGGAAACGATGGTAATATAATTCAATTGAAAATTACCATTTAATAGTTTAACTAAAAATCTTTAAAGAAAATCACAATCCAATCAAATAAACATAAAATATTCCTTCATTCTTTAAATATATGTCGATCGTCTCCCATCACCACTACTCGCCATCCAACACTTTAATCTGAAATTGTAAATTGTTGAGGGGTGAGCATGCAAGCACACTCAGTGGAATTTAAGTCATTCAATAGTTAATGTTAAAAATAAATAATCAAGTAATTGCAACTTAGTAAATAACATTTACATTGCCACATATACTTTGCAATTGATACTTTGTCAACTCTGCCATTTGATACTTTGCCCATGAAATTTTGCAATTGTAATTTTGCCAATAGAGTTTTGTGAACCTTCCCAAAATCAAATCAATGAATAAGGTATTCTCACACGTAGACTTCGCATGTTTGTGGACCTTTCCAAAGTTAAATTAATGACTAAGGTAGTCTCACACGTAGTGAGCACGGTGGGTTACACCTGAAGACCCGTCGGCCCCGGACTCCATTTGGAGCCCCTGCCTATTAGATAACTTTGCCACAAACTTTGCCAATAGAATAATATACTTTGCCACAAACTTTACCAATAGAATAACGTAAGAATGAAATCACATAGTACACAATTAACTCAAATCATTTATCTAAAACATTAAATAAAGAATATATAACAATGCAATAAAAAGCTTTACCAACCGCGGTAGAGATTAAAGCAATTAAAATCCACCTCGATAGATGAACGTACACGTGATATGTGAAAGACTCGTATAAATGAGTTATATCACCTAGCCATTTGATACATAGAATAACAAAGAGTTTGAACTAAAACCTTAATTATTTTCCACTTTAATAACAATATATAAAAAAACAAACCTAAACCCTACTGTCCGATTGCATACTATAATATATATAATATATACATATGAAATCAATGTACATGCATGTGAGAAGAAGGGATGTTCAAGCAATTAAAAATGCATGTAACGTTGGGAATTATGAAAATCATTATATCTATATTATAATTTTCTTTTGAGATAATAACTTAAAAATTAATTTCTATTATTATTATTATAAAATTTTGAGGTATTACAATGATTCTCCAAAGTTATTTTGCAAGCATAGCTTTATTGAAAAAAATAAGGGTTCGAAAGCCCAAACCACCATCCTCTTTTAGCACACACAAATCTGACAATTTCTTCCAGTGGGGTCGTCCATGTCCACTTTCTGAACCCCACCAAAACTGAGCCATCAATTTTTCAATGTTAGAGCAAACAGAAACTGGAATACAAAAGTTTGACATAGTATACTTCAAAATATATTAAATGAGTTAATTACTACTACATGATATATTACACACATGTTTAAAAAAATATTAAAGTAATACAAAAGTAATATTTTTTTTTAATCAATAATAGTCAAACATAAAAAAAAAAAAAATCTTTTAAAATCAGTTTCACGATTAAACTACATATACGTAAAATAATCACTTTACTGTATAAGTATCAAGTATCAAAAGTACAATAAGAAGTTTATTTTGAGACAACTTTTACAATAAATTCACCATACAATGAATTATTAAATTAATATATCAGTAATTTTACTACTTAATTTAAAAAAAAAAATTAATATATATATATATATAAATTGGGGTGGTTCGGTACGGTATACCAACCATACTATTATCATACCAAAAATTTCGGTATTGAAAATATTCATACCGTCACTACAAAATTTGGCTCAGATCGCAAGGAAAATTACCGAGGGAAAAAAAATTCCTTACAAATGGCAAGAGATTTGCCTTCGGAGTGAATGGGCAAGGGAAAATACCTAGGGAAGAAAAAACCCTTGCTAAATGCCTAGGGAAACTAAATCCCTTGCCATTCCCGAGAATATTGACAAGGAAATTTAAATTTGAAAATTTCCGAGGGAGTGGGCCCTTGCAAAGTTTGACACGTCAATTAAAATTCCTGAGGATTAGTGGGCCCTCGGTAAAGCCCTCGGCGAATGAAATATATAATTGAGTGAAGATTGAAATGTAATAAGAAAATGATCAAGGTTTTATCTACTTAACTGGCCTTTAATGTTTTGTACATAAGTAGTCGGTCTTTAGGAGCAAGGAAATTTCTGGAAGCAAAACCACTATGTACAGTTCCAAAACAAATGTAGAAACAGCATCAGATCGAGTGCATTATATACTACTAGTATCTGAAATTGTATTGTTTGGTTAATATGGAAATGGTGAAATGAGCATATCTTCAGGAGCAAGGAAATTTCTCGAGAGAAAATGATGATGGAACTAAAGGCAAGATTGTGAAGTTGGATAATAGCCAAGAAGGGCCACTGCAGAAATTGGGAATTCAAGCAATGGATATCAGACCCACGATATGTAGTGGACAGTTAAACTCTTTATCAAAACTCAAACTTGTAATTTTATAGTGGTATTTCTCATGCTGGATTGAAAACATTTTGTATTGTTCTATTTTTAAATTAATGGAATGGTAGTTTTGTCTGACCAAAAAAATATACTACTAGTATCTTGTATTAAGGTTGTGTTTTGAAACACAACCAACTGCTTCTACAATCAATTATTTTTAAAATAAATAATAATTTCGGAAGCAGTTAGTTTATTTTATAAATACTCCCTAAATCTTTGTTTGTTTTTATTTTGTTAAGAATAATCTTAAGTTTTAGGATTTTCCGGTTATGGGTAAAGAAACTGAAGGAGTGATGTTATAAAAAAAATTTATATGAGATGATCTTACTAAGAAAATTATACTTTTGTAAAAAAAAAAAAAAAAAAAGTTGAAATACATTATTTAGCACAGATTTTTTATTTTGTTTTGACTTCAAGCTAGTTAAGAATACTTTTATTTATTTACAATCAAACACACATCGTCGAGAAGATCATCCACAAGAATTGTCGGTTCAACCGAATAGATGGCTCTCGAAAATGATCTCGAGCTCCAAGCAATGGAGTGTGACACTAAATATGTAATTATAATTAAGTATTTAAAGGAAAAGTCATAATTGTGCATGATTAATAATAATTAAATTCATTGACAATGCCCTTTTAGGCCTTCACATCAAATCAAAACCGAATAAGCTCCAACTTTAAGATTTTCATTTTACTTTTCATATCTATTTATAATTTAAAAACTATTGAATAGTATTATTTATGTGTAGTGAAATTTATAAAATGAAGAAAAGAGTAAAATTGAAAAAGAAAAGCGACAATAATTGAATTTAAACGGAGGTACGTAGATTAGTACTCATCAAATTAAAAGGAAAACCAAAACATAAACATTACTCAATATATTTCTTTCGAAATTCAAAACCTGCAGGCACCATGCATGCATCAATTAATAATCTCTAGACATTATCTGCAGGCCCCGGCTGGCTCTTCTTATCAGCCTGATCAATTTTTGGGGGTTCAGCGTGGTGGTTCGCTGCCTTGTTGTGGTGGTGCTCCTCCTTCGGTCGGTTGCAGAAGCGTCCGACGACACAAGCCAACACGGATATGACAACGATCACGCTCAAGACGATGAAAACGGGAATATATTCATGGACATTGGATTGGGAAAAGTCAGGTTTCCTGATGACATTATTTGGATATACGCCCTCGTCATAAACAGATTGTGACATTTTTTTAAATTTTATCGATCGAGCTTTGATTGATCAAGTACAAGAAAAATAGTAGTAGTAGTATTTTTATGCTTTGAGTGACAATAATGAGTTGATGTGGTGGATGGTTTTATAACGACATATTCTTTACTTAATTAATCCTTTTATTCTACAATTGGGAACTTTTGATACTACTTAATTTCCATAAGATCGTGGATGGTAAGTTTTGATCATTCATAGATTATAAAGTAGATTTTTTATTCATCGTTAGAAGGGAAACTTACCATAATTTTGGAATCTCAAATCTCAATAACTATATACGTATAAGGGAAGTATGCATTTTCCATATAATTAATCTGTCTTCTTGATTTTTAATTTCAAGAATGTGCTTCTTAAACTTACCATAATTAATTCTTCCCAATTTCTTCAACAAGGAAACTTCGGCTCTAAATTTGACTAACACCTCTTTTTTCGAATAACACTTCTTCACTTTTATAAAAAATAATAATAATAATAATAATTTATGCACAGCCGTGTTACTTAAAAAAATTAATTTACATAAATTCGAGTTCACAAAATTTATATTATAAACACCATACAGTCGGGGACGGATCAGAAAAACATTATGATACATATATATATATATAATATACTCCATATATATATTTTGAAGTAAATTTTTTTTTTTTTTGAGAAACAATAAATGAGGAGAAAAATAGATAAGTAATTACAAAAACAGATCTTCTTAATATATAGTGGAATATCATCTTCAATCCAATCGTAAGGTATTGAAGTGTTCCTGGCATGTTGAGCAAGGGCGTGAGCAACTCCATTATGGGCTAGCTCTGGAAATATGTTGGTAATCCCACACTAGAATTCTCCTCAATAATTCCTTAATCCGATCAAATTTCTCTAATTTTGAAGCCCTTTTTAACACAATTAGTAAGACCAATTTCAATAGCTCTTAATTCAGCAGCTTTAACATTATCTGGATTAACAATTCTATAAAACGAAAATATAGAAGTTGTATTTTTCAACAAAAGCAGCACCTATATATAAAACGAAACCTTGCTTATCCATGGATTGGCTTTTCATTCTTGTAGACTTACAGTGATTTGGAGACCGAAGGAGGAGATAATTGTTCCAAAAATCATACCAATAGCAAATGGCCCAATCTACTTTGAACACATTCTTCATTTTATTTTTTGTCAGCTTAGATTCATCAGAGTGAAGCCATCTACACCCCTCCTTCCATATAACCCATGCTATGACTAACACAAAAAAAAAATTACATTTTCCAATTTTACTTTTAAGAAAAAAGAGCAGATCAATGATGGAGCCCCTCAAAGTAGCTTTAAGAGTCTCCCAAATATCTAACTGCTTCCAAGATTGTTTAGCTATAGGGCAAGAAAATAACACATGTAAGGAATTAGCAAAAGGGTAGCTACAATAGAGACAAAAGGGATAAACTGGAATGTGATGGTTCATAAGATTACCTTTTGTGGTGAGTGTGTCATTGGTTAGTTTCCAACCGAAAATACGAATTTTTGGAGGAATTCTAAGGTTCCATATAAAATGAAGTATCTTCGATTTATTCTTGGAACTTGATGATTCTGGTTTTATGGAGCTTCGGTCCTTCATTGCATGATCCCTAATAACTTCATAGCCTGATGCAACCGTGTATTGTCCGGACGAATTTTTTTGCCAATATCTCTAATATTTTCGAAATTTTCCATATAATGGAATTTTTAGAATGGCTTCGGCTTCAAAAGGAAGAAAAGCATTTCGAATCAGGTTATTGTTCCAAGCATAACCCTTAGTGATGAACCGGTCCACATTTGATGCACTCGCAATGCACGAAAGAGGGCGCCCCCTATTTAACTCTTGAATCCATTTATCCTTATGAATGTGTACTGTCCTTCCATCCCCAATTTGTCATCTGATCACTAAATCCAACACATCTCTGCTCCACAAAAGAGAACGTTAAATAAACGATGAATAAGAACCAAGATGAGCTTCAAACACATCTGAATGCTTAAAATACCGTTCTTTGAAAATTTTGCCAACTAACGTATCAGGATGCTGCATGATTGTCACGTACGCCCCATATTTAAAAATGATGACTTTTTAAAAATTAGTTAAAATAACTAACTTTAACACTCTAAAAATTGAATCTTAATTTTTACACGCCAAAATAGAGGGACGTAACGGCTAATATATTTAAAAGTTAACTATTGCAGCGAAAACGATTGTAATATAATTCAATTGGAAATTACCATTTAATTATTTAACTAAGAATCTTTAAATAAAATCACAATCCAATCAAATAAACATAAAATATTCCTTTATTCTTTAAATATATATCGATCGTCTCCCATCACCACTCCTCGTCATCCAACTCATCAACCTGAAATTGTAAATTGGTGGGGGGTGAGCATGCAAACACACTCAGTAAAATTTAAGTCATTCAATAGTTAATACTAAAAATAAATAATTAAGTAATTGCAACTTAGTAAATAACATTCACATTGCCACATATACTTTGCCATTGATACTTTACCAACGTTACCATTTGATACTTTGCCCATGAAACTTTTCCATTGTAACTTTTTTATACAGATTTAAAAAAAAATTGATTCTGAAAACAGTTAGTTGATTTTACAAACACTCCCTAAATCTTTGTTTGTTTTAATTTTGTTAAGAATAATCTCAAGTTTTTGGATTTTCTGGTTATGGATAAAGAAAGTGAAGGAGTGTTATAAAAAAATTTTATATGGGATGATCTTACTAAGAAAATTATACTTTTGTAAAAAAAAAAAAAATTGAAATACATTTAGTACAGATTTTTTTTTTTTTTTTGGCTTCACGTTAAGAATATTTTTATTTATTTGCAACTTAAACCCACACCGTCAGAAGACTATCCACGAGAATTGAAGGTTCAACCTAGCTAATAGATGGCTCTCGAAAATGATCTCGAGCTCCTAGCAATGGAGTGTGACACTAAATATGTAATCATAATTAAGTATTTAAAAGAAAAGTCATAATTGTGCATGGTTTATTGGTTAATAATACTCCTTAAATTCATTGACAATGCCCTTTTAGGCCTTCACATCAAATCAAAACCAAATAAGCTCCAACTAATTAACATTTTCATTTTACTTTTCACATTGTTGATGATCAAGCAATAGATCTTCATTCTTGAAGATGAAAGAGAAGAATGAGAATTGCAATTGAAAATGATCTGTATATTCAAAACTGAAAATGGAGAATTACAAGATACCCTCATAAGGGTGAATACATCATCCTTATATACTTAAGAGTACATTAAGTAACAAACTAACTGCTAATCTAACTTAACAAACTAACTGCCCTAATAAGAAGGGTGTATAAATACAAAAGCCTATTTGGTGTATACACCCTTATACCCCCCTCAAAATGAGAATGTATATCAATCAAGCCCATTTTGTATAAGTGCAATCTGAATAGAGAAAGTGGTAAGGGTTTGGTGAGCATATCAGCAAGATTCTGCTCAGTTGGAATGTGCACAAGCTTGAGGAGGCCCTCTTGTATTTTTTCCCTTGTGAAGTGATAATCCAGAGATATGTGCTTGGTTCTTTGGTGAAGGCAAGGGTTGTGAGCAATGGAGAAGGCACTCCTGCTGTCAGTGTACATAGTGGAAGGTGTGTAATGTTGGATCTTCAAATCATCAAGGATATAATGAATCCATTGCAGCTCACAAGTGGTAGCAGCCAAAGCCCTATACTCTGCTTCAGCTGAAGACCTGCTGACAGTAGATTGTTTCTTGGATTTCCAAGAGATTAGTGAGTCACCAAAGTAAATACTATAGCCTGTAATGCTCTTTCTAGTTTGCATGCATCTAGCCCAATCAGAATCAGAGAAAGCATGCAATTTAAAAGTATTGAGCTTAGGGTAAAACACTCCAGTACCTGGATTACCTTTGAGGTACCTCAAGATTCTGTGCACAGCAGTCAAATGAGCTTCAGTAGGTGATTGCATAAATTGGCTCAAGGTCTGGACTGCATAAGAAATGTCAGGTCTAGTGATAGTCAAGTATAAAAGCTTACCAACTAGCCTCCTGTAAATGTCAGGATGTGGGAGGGTAGGAGAATCAGTGTCAAAGCTGATCTTGGGATCCATTGGTGTGGAACAAGGTTTACAACCTAAATATCCTGAATCCTGTAGTAGATCAAGGGTATATTTTCTTTGACATAAAGACATCCCCTTGTTGTTTCTGGCAACTTCAATGCCTAAAATATATTTCAAAGGACCAAGGTCTTTGATAGTGAATTTATTATGTAAATGCAGTTTTATGTTATTGATAATATGAATGTTAGTCCCTGCAATAATAAGATCATCCACATAACAAAGAACAGTGATAAAATCTTTGCCAATTTGCTTAGTGAAAAGAGATGTATCGGCTTTAGATTGTGAAAAGCCTAAAGATAATAAACAAGCAGTCAGTTTAGTAAACCATTGTTTGGATGCTTGTTTTAAACCATATAGACTCTTATTTAATTTGCAAACTCTTTTCTCAGCAGGAGAAACATAACCAGGAGGAGGTAGCATATATATATCCTCATTCAAATCACCATGTAAGAATGCATTATTGACATCTAATTGATGAACATGCCAAAGTTTGGATGTGGCCACAGCAAGTAAAATTCTAACAGTAGTAATTTTGGCCACAGGGGAAAAAGTATCAAAGTAATCAATGCCTTCTTGTTGTGTATAGCCCTTAGCAACCAATCTAGCTTTATACCTTTCAATAGAGCCATCAGAGTTGTATTTAATCTTATAAATCCATCTACAGCCAATACAATGTTTACCTTTTGGCAGATTAACAAGAGTCCAAGTTTGATTCTTTTCTAAAGCTTCAATTTCATTGTTCATGGCCATGACCCAATTTTGGTCAAGAATGGCCTGTTTATAGTTCTTGGGCTCTTGTTGTTGAGATATAGAAGCTGTAAAGACTTTATAAGGGGGAGACAACTTATCAGTAGACAAAAACTGTTGGATGGGATATTGGATGTTAGAAAAGGAAAGATTGGTTTTAGCATGATCAACAGAGTTAGGTAGAGTGGTTTCATAGAGTTGCAGATATGCAGGTTGTGTTTTGGTCCTAGAGGGTCTAGTAGGAGCCTCAACTCTTGAAGGACCAGGATGCAAGGCATTGTTACTATTAATATCAGTACTCTGTGAATTGGAAATATCATGAGTGGTGGGAACAGTAGTGTGAGTGGCAATTTCAGTGACCAAATCTGTGTGAATGGTAAGATCAGAGTCATCATCCTCAATTTCTATAGAGGGATTGTTCTCATTAAAAGTGCCCATGTTGGCAAAAGGAAAAGAGTTCTCAAAAAATTTGACATTTCTGGAAACAATGAATTTACTAGTTTTGAGCTCAAAAAGTTTGTAGCCCTTTGTACCAAAAGGATAACCAATGAAGACACATTTAGAGGCCCTAGGATCAAATTTTTGTCTATTGGAGACCAAAGTGTTAGCAAAACAAAGGCAACCAAAGGTTTTGAGAAGAGAATAATCAGGTTTGGTCCCATACAACATTTCAAAAGGAGATTTATGATTGAGAATGTAAGAAGGGACTCTATTGATTATGTAAGCAGCAGTTTTGATACTTTCACTCCAAAAGTGTAAAGGGAGAGAAGACTGGAACATGAGAGCCCTAGCTACTTGAAGAAGATGTTGGTGTTTTCTTTCAACAATGCCATTTTGTTGGGGAGTTTCAACACAAGAGGTTTGGTGTATGATGCCCAATTTATGATAAAAGTCAGAAAGTATAAACTCAGTCCCATTGTCACTTCTAAGAGTTTGAATTTTAGTATTAAACTGAGTGAGGACCAGATTATAGAAGTTTTCCAAAGAATATTTAACATCACTCTTGACTTTTAAAAGATAAATCCAGGTGCATCTACTGAAGTCATCCACAATAGTAAGAAAATATTTGTGACCAGTGATAGAACACAAAGAAAATGGCCCCCAAACATCACAATGTATCAATTGAAAAGCATGAGAAGAGACAGAAGTGCTTAAAGGAAATGATCTCTTCTTTTGTTTAGCCAATGGACAAATCAAACAATCACTATGCTTATCAGTAGATTTTACATTCAAAGAAGGGATATGCATCATGCATTTTCTAGAGGTATGGCCTAATCTCTTATGCCACAAGTCAAACATACAATGATCAAGTGTAGAACTACCAGTAAAAGCAGAATTGTCTAAAGTACAATGCCTAGTGGGATGAGGAGTTTGGAAAAGATACAAGCCTTTAACTTGCTCAGCAGTACCAATCACCTTCTTGCTCAAGTTGTCCTGTAAAATGCAGTGTGAGGACAAAAAACTAGCAGTGCAATTAGAGTATCTGGTCATATGACTAATGGATAAGAGATTATATGTAAAATCTGGAACATATAATACATTGTATAATGTGAGGTGGTCATTCAAAGTAATGTTTCCCATGTGAGTAGCTATAGAGACAGCATTATTTGGGAGTGAAATGACAATGTTGACAACAGAAGGAGGTAAAGTAAACATGGAAAGATCAAATACCATGTGATCTGTAGCACCAGTGTCTAAAATCCAAGAAGAAAGAGATGCAGAAATGGAATTAGTAGTGGAAGTCATACCAGATGTTGTGGTGAGTTGGTGATCCTCATGTGGAGTGGTTATTGCACCAGCTACAGAATGGGATGGCTCCTTGATGTCACAAGAGTTCTGCATCTTGGAGGCATTCACATAGTTGTTGAAGACTTCAGGCTGGATAAGTGGATTGGAGAGGTCCTTCCCATGAGTGGTTCTGATGGAATTACTTACAGACTTGTTGGGATCTTTAGGCAGAGGTCCTCTAGGTCCTTTCCATCCAGGGGGAAAGCCAATAATATGGAAACATCTATCAATTGTGTGGCCCAAACCATCACCATGGCCACATTTGATAGGTTTCTTCCCGTCTTTATAAAATCTAGCATTCTTGGCATTCATAGCAATAATATCAAGATGCAGGGGATCAGTGGTAAGAGTTAAAGTTCTTTGGGATTCTTCTTGGAGTAAGAGGCCATAAATTTTGGACAAGGGAGGAAAAGGGGATTGAAGCAGGAATTGACTCCTAATAGAGGTGTAAGAATCATGCAAGCCTACTAAAAATTTCATGACAGCATCTTGTTCCTGAGTTTGGGTCATCAATTTAGGCAAATCACATCTACAAGAATCCATGGCACCACAAGAACATTTAAGAAGAGGCCTAAAACTCAGATATTCATCCCACAAGGCTTTAAACTGGTTGTAATAACTGACAAGAGATTGAGAACCTTGGGTGATAGAGCTTAGGGATTTTTCTAGATGATAAACTCTAGTGCCATCAGATAAGGCATACCTAATTTTCAATTCGTCCCAAACATCCTTAGCTATAGAGAAGTATTCTAGGGTACGCTTGATGTCAGGCATAATTGAATTCAAAATCCACATTAGAACAAGATCATTAGCCCTTACCCAAGCAGCATATATGGCCGGATCTTTCTCCTCTTCTGGAATGGGCAGGGATCCATCAATAAGGCGAACTTTATTCTTCACGCTAAGGCCCCTTTTGATGGCATGGCTCCAAGAAACATAGTTGGAGCCATCAAGAAGGTCGAGAACGATGGCAACAGCAGGGTTCGCGTTTGGGTGCAGCGCCAGCGGCGAAAAAGGGTTGAGCGCTGGATTGAGCGAGTTGGCGTCGGTGGTAACTGTCGCCGTGGAAGCGCCGGAGACTGAAGAATCGGTGTTATCCGTGTTGACCATGGAGGAATCGGAAGTAATTTGGGGGAAAAAAAAATTAGTCGAAACCCTGAAAAAGAGGGGATCGATGAAGATGATCAATCGCGGTGAGATCGTGAGATTAATTGGCTCTTGATACCATGTTGATGATCAAGCAATAGATCTTCATTCTTGAAGATGAAAGAGAAGAATGAGAATTGCAATTGAAAATGATCTGTATATTCAAAACTGAAAATGGAGAATTACAAGATACCCTCATAAGGGTGAATACATCATCCTTATATACTTAAGAGTACATTAAGTAACAAACTAACTGCTAATCTAACTTAACAAACTAACTGCCCTAATAAGAAGGGTGTATAAATACAAAAGCCTATTTGGTGTATACACCCTTATACACATCTATTAATTTAAAAACTAGTATTTAATAGTACTCCCTCCGTCCAATTTCATTATTTCCACTTTCCTTTTTTGGTTGTCCAATTTTATTATGCCCATTCCCTTTTTGGAAATAATACTATTCGCACTACTTTATCTCCACCCTCCAATCATCACTTATTTACTCAAATTGTCACTAACTTTATTCATAAACAATCATTTTACCTATAAATGGATCCCACAACATCTCATCATACCCCCAACTTATCTACTTTATACATAAACTAATCAATATTCATTAAAACTCGTGCCCGGAGAAGTGGGCATAATAAAATTGGATAGAGGGAGTATTATATATTTATTATGTGTAGTGAAATTTATAAACATGTGTTCTGCGGTTCTACGTATCGATTAAAAGATGAAGAAAAGAGTAATTAAATTGAAAAGAAAAAAAATGAAGTTAAACGGAGGTAGAGTAGTACTCATATATCAAATTAAAAGGAAAACCAAAACATAAACATTACTCAATATATATATCAAATAATATTGTTTGTTTCGAAATTCAAAACCTGCAGGTACCATGCATCAATTAATGATCTCTAGACATTATCTGCAAATCTAACGTGCGGTTTATCTCCACCGTTGTAATGAGGCGGCGCCACCATATTAGCCGGCATTCTAGTGGAAGGGGTTCTTTTATCGAACTCTAATTCAACGTCACCTCTGTCTCTAAGCTTGAAGATTGGCGCCCTTTGAGTAGACTCCCACTCCCCTGGCCCCAGCTGGCTAGCTACGCTCTTATTCTTATCAGCCTGATCAACTTTTGGGGGACGTTCAGCCTGGTGGTAATTCACCGCCTTGTTGTGGTGGTGCCCCTCCTTCTGTCGGTTGCAGAAGCGTCCGACGGCACAAGCCACCACGGATATCAGAACGATCACGCCCAAGACGATGAAAACGGGGCCATATTCATGGCCATTGGATTGAGAAAAGTCAGGTTTTCTGATGACATAATTTGGATATACGCCGGCCTCATCATAAACAGGTTGTGACATTTTTTTAAAATTTTATCTATCTTTGATTGATCAAGTATTCGGCAACAAAAATAGTACGGAGTAGTAAATATATAATTTTATGCTTTGAGTGTCGACAATAAAGATATGAACATGAGGTGGATGGTTTTATAAGCGATTCTGATTCATAACCAGCTTCTACATGTACACATGGAGAGATATTCTTTATTTCCTTTTAATTACTCTACAATGGAAAAGATTTTGCATGGCTCTTAATTAATTTCCATAACATCATCGATATTGGTAAGTTCATCATTCATAGATTATATATAAAGTAAGTTTTTTATTAATGATTGTTAGAATGGAAACTTACCATAATTTTGGAATCTCAATAACTATATACGGGAAGTATGCATTTTCCATTTATAATTAATCTGCTGCCTTTTTTATTTTTAATATATATATATATACACTTATGCATATTGACTATTGAGTCACACTTGTGCAATTAATTGCATTATACAATTGATGTAAAATTGTGTTATTATTTTGATTTGATATTAATGTAATGGGTCAAATAATTAATCAGATATTTAAATCATTTAAAATTCAAATACAGGTATAAAACCAATAACATATACTAAAAATTTGTGTAAATATTTATATACATATTCTATAGGCTGGAATGCTGGATCATGTATTAGTAGGGTGTACGTTCGAATAATATCATGTAAGCATGCTAGTGAACTATACGATGCCCTGATATTGACTTTATTCTTTGCTTGATTTGTGACTTTATTCTTTGCTTTCCACAAAGCTGGAACATGAATTATTTATTTTATATATTGAATTCTCAGTGTATATTTTCAATTTTATTTTTTATGGCATTGGAAAAAGGCTAGGCATTTTAATCAAATAATAATGACAACATGGTGGTGAAATGTTATACATTAATCTTTTTATAATCTTGACCTTCATCGTACGGATTATATAGGATTAAGATGAAACAAAAATTTTAACTAATTATTTAAATTTCATTATTAAGCATAATATAATAAATATGATTTTTTTTTTTTTTTTAACCTTGGAATGAATACTATTGTTGCGACTCACGACCATTAGAAAAAACACTTGGTTTGGGCCATTCAGATTTAACATCCATTATAATGGGCTTTCCTTGGCCCAATTACTATATGTGTAAGGGCGCGGTTAAAGACACACACCAACCTATTGAGGACACCCACTCGATGAGTACACACACCATTAAGATGAGCACACCCACATGAAAAGCCCAAAAATACCCTTAACCTACATAAAACCCTAGTTCTATACATTCATTCCAAAAAAAATGGGTACACCCATCTCCCTCTTTTCCTCCGCCCCTTTCTCTCCCCTTCTTCCTCCATCCACCAGGCACCGCTTCCGCCCCTCCACCCTCGCTGCAGCGCCGCCGTCGCGGCCTCCTCTCTCGCCCTCGCACCGCCGCTGCAAGAAGGATGTGGTCGTCGTCTCCCTCCTTCTAGAGACGCGGCCGCTCGCATCCCTCCTCCCTCTCGCGTCGCCGCCGCAAGAAGGACGTGGCCGCCGTCTCCCTCCTCCTAGAGACGCGGCCGCTCGCATCCCTCGTCCGCCGCGGCCTCCTCTCTCGCCCTCCTCTCAAAGACGCCGCCCCTTCCAGAAATGCCGCCCGTTCGCCACACAATTTCTCCCCTCGCCGCCTCGTTTTAGGTAAGATTCGGATTTTTGAAAATTTTAGGAAAATTAGGGTTTTTCGAAGTTCGGTAAAAAAAATCGAACATGTTGAGTTTGTTTTGGAAAAAAATTCGAACAATTAGGGTGTGTTTGTTTAGGGATTGGCCCATCCGGATTTGGATGGGTCATCCCCCATCCCATCCCTCTCCATCCAAATACCCATCCAAATACACATCCATTCCTATAATACACCTACAAACCTATTTTTATACAATCACATCACCCATTTTTTTTCTTTTAATCACTCATTCTCTCTCCTACTTTTCTTTCACACATCTATTCTCTCTCCTACTTTTCTTCCACACATTTATTCTCTCTCCTACTTTCTTACACACATTTATTCCCTCTCCTACTTGATTTGACATAAAGTTCTCCATCCACATCTATTTTTCAATCTCTATCCAAACACAACTTTTATTCAATTACTATTCATGGATTACCCCCATCCATATTTTTCCAATCCCCATCCCCATCCCATCCACCACAATCCCTAACCAAACAGCCCCTTAGTGTTTGTTTTGGAAAAACTTTCAAACATTTTGTGTTTGTTTTGGAATATATTTCGAACAAGATGTTCGATTTTTTTTTTTGGAAAAAATTTCGAACATTTTGTGTTTGTTTTGGAAAAAATTTCGAACATTTTGCGTTTGTTTTGGAAAAAATTTCGAACATTTTGTGTTTGTTTTGGAAAATATTTCGAACATTTGTTCAATTTTTTTTGGTATTTTTTTTGAACATATTGCTTTTGTTCATTAAAAAATTTCGGACATGTTAACTTTGTTTTGATAAAAATTTCGAACATCATAAGAATTTTTTTAATCAAACTTTTGTTTGATTTTTTATTTTATTTTTTCATTTATTCTTCATATCAAAATGGTATGGTGGTGAATGGTGATGGTGGGATTGATTTTGGCACAAAGATGGTGGTGGTGGTGGCGGCCTGGTGGGGATGATAAAATGGGGTGAGTGTACTCATCTTCATTTTTTTTTTAAATTTTACAGAAAGGGTGTAAAGGACATTTTACATGTCATTTAAGATGAAAAATTTGTCTGGTGGGTGTACTCAATAAGTTGGTGGGTGTGTATGACCGCGCCCTATGTGTAAAGTTGACTCACCCATCTCAATACTTAATTTGAGCGTTCTGGCTTTAACATAGTGCCATGCTATATACCCATCCAGCTTCCAGCTTTGTTAAGTGTACATCCCCTCCCCTCAAAATGCATTAGCAACAAGGTTCATGGAGTTCGTTCTGATGCATTTCTGATGCATCCATTGCTATCGAAGCTATTCAGTCGAACTATTTGCTTACTTGGCCTTGAAAATACTCATGTGAACAATATCAAACGAATAATGCAAAAAATCCTAGTGTGGGATTGTCAGCATATTCTTCGGAGTGAAAATAATTTGACACATGATTTGGCTATGATGGTTGTGTATTCTTCAATACCTCATGATTGGTTTGAAAAAGATTGCCCCCAATATATCAAGGAGCTAGTTTCGAATCATTAATATTTTTCCTCTTTATATTGTCAAAAAAAAAAACGTATATTCACCTCCAAATTTATTAATTTAATATCCATGTAAAATACTCAATTTGTCATTTTAATAAAAAAAAATCATTAGATAGATACACCCCCTAAAATTGAAAACTAACCATAACCCTAATTCATACAGCGGCCACCTCCAACCACGGCCGCCGCCACCTCCGAAGACACCACCGCCTTCGACGCCCCACCACCCTAAAAAAATCCACATCCTGGAGCTTCTTTTTCGTTTCTGGGGGGTCTTCTACAAAATCCAATTCTTATTCTATAGTTCCTCAGGATCATTTCCATCATGAGGAACCTATAGAAGAGAACATCCATATACCGAATGAGAATAATCTACTTCCTTTCGAGCCTTTTGACCTTGTCGATCAATTTTGGTTACTGAATCTAGACACGGAACTAGCGTTATTTGCTCGTATTCGGCTTTTAGAGAGTCGATTGATTGAGGGCTTACCACCACAATTGAACTTGGGTGAGTACGAAGCCTTAGTCAGAGACTTTATCGATCAAACCACTTCGATTGCGAACGATTGCAAATCAGTTTATCTTCCTTTTCGGACACATAATTTATCTTTCCTATTTCTCCGACATGACTTTTTTTTTTTTGTATTGGACGCATCAAGGTGACTGGATTCAAACCTATGGCCCTCTGTACCCAAAATAGATGCGCTAACCAGATTGCGCTACGCCTCATTCAAAACTTGATCGAAAAATCGGCGTTTATTGAAGAAGTTGTAGAGTCGATTACAAAAAGTACTAGTTTGAAAGTCACGTTGGAATTGATCGGCTACGGAATTTACATTATACGCAATAGAAGCACCTGAATTACTAAACGGAATAGGTATTAGTTTGGTAATGGTTGGAGCAGCAAACTCAGATTCGACAAGAATCTCATTTTTTGGTAGTACGAAGGGGGAATTGGCCCAAAAATCGGATGGGGTCAAGACACTATTGGGCGCCTAGGCGACTGACTCAAATATCCCCCGAACCGCGTAAAATGGTCGTCTATTACACGGCTTACTAACTTTGCCTGGGGCGGGGTACCTATTATTCAATTCGTCGGCGGTCTGTTAATCCGAGTGAGTTCTAACTCTCATTCTGGCCATATTTTTCAATGCGAGTCCAAATTGCACTTCGGATTAGTAATTTGCCCCGGGTCTCATCCTCTGCATTATGACTAGGGGTGGAAGTAGGCCGGGCTACCCGACAGGGGCCTACGGCCTAGCCTATTAAGGGTCTTGTTAGGCCTAGCCTATTTATAATATGAGTCAGGCTAAGGCTTTTTGAAAAGCCTATTTAGTTAAGTAGGCTAGGCTTAGGCTTTATATAAGACCTTATAAGCCTAACAGGCCGGCCTATTTAAGATTACATATTATATTTATATATATTTTATAATAAGTCATTCTTAAAATTTAGTACTAACATTTATATTAAATTAAATTAAAGTAAGTTAAATTTATTTTAGTACTTTTGAAATCGTTATAATGTTTGTATTTAAACTCATCGTTGTAATGCATTTGTTTTGGTAGTGAATTTTATTTGCAACTTTGAATATTGAACTACGATTTTCATATTTAATAGGCTTCTAAAAGGCTCGTAGGTCTGGCCTATTTACTTAAAAGGCCAGGCTTAGGCTGCAAAAAAAAGCCTATCATAGATAACAGGCCAGGCTCAGGCTCAATATTTATAAACCAGGCCCAGGCTTTTTCATGTAAAGCCTAGCCTAGCCCAGCCTATTTCCACCCCTAATTATGACAAGCCCGCGTTAACCAAACTTTTCTATTGATCATATCATTTCTAAAATATATGTGTGTGCAAATATGTATATATTCAATTAGTTAGTCTAATATATTAAAAACTGATGTATTTGAGAATAGTGGTAATTATTATTAATGTATTTTGATGTAAAAATATGATAATTGCACATATGTTAGTTTTTTGGTTCATTAAAAAAAATTCTTGAAAAATTAAGGGTATTTTTATTATGAGATGTAAAAATAATATATAAATATCTATAAATCTTATTCTACTTAAATTTCAAAACAAACACAAAACATACAATTTATTATAATTTTAAAATATTTTGAAATTCTTGTTGAAATTCCAAAATAGACATAGGTGTTGTGACATTTCACCGTCCCATCCCATAAATAAATAATTTGATGCATGACATTGATAGGTGCTGCATTAAAATAAACCTTCGCAACTACACTAATAAATTCAAGTACTAGTAAACTAAAATTCAAAAGCATCGCGACCGTCAAAGCTAAAGAGGAATATCTCAACGGTCCAGACTAAGTCAGACCTCGCATTCAAAGATTAAGGCATTAAGCAAGGTATCATCTACTATTTCAAATGATAGACACCCATTCAGCATAATTTCAAATTCAGCCTTAATACCCAGGCCAACACGGGAACACGACAAATAATAATTAGGTATAGTAGTATGTCTCTTTGGCGGGGTTTTTTTATCTGTAATTAAAATAAATAATTTGTAAAATAGGGTATAATTCCAAGTTTTTATCAAAATATAGTAAAACGCTGAGTTCTGTAAAAAAACGTGAGGTCCCCACGCGTTTTACTTCTGACACCATTCAAATTTTTATTTTAATTATAAACTAACCTAAAACGTGACGCCCCTACGCGTTTTGGGGTGTTAATGCAATAAGTGTATTTGATTGGGGTGCTAAAATATTCAAAAAATGGAAAACGCATTGTCCCCACACGTTTTTCTTATTTTTTTGTAATTTTTAACTGTAAAATATATTATGAAACACATTAAAAAAAGGAAAAGGAGGTAAACGCTCCGGGGCAAGCGTTTTCCACAGAAATAGAGGGATGTGTATATGTATATGTTAGTGCGTATTGTATGCCTACATGGCTACATCTACATACATATTGTGCATACTAATAAAATAAATTATTGGAAAACGATTTTAAAAAATAAAATAAAGAAATGATCTCTATACATGCATTATATATGAATATTAATTAAAAATTAATTTTAATAACACCAGTGTTAAATAAAAATGTAAAAGTTAAATTGCTTTTTTAAAAAGTAATGCAATACAATGTATTATAATCGTTATTTTTCGAGTTTTGTAAATTGCAACAGTATATTTGATGAATAAATTTGAAATTCAATATGATAATAAGTAAATTTAGTACACTGTCAAATTTACGAACGACATTCCGTCCTACAACCCCTAGCTCTTTATTTATGGTGAAATACACCCTTTATTTTGGACGGTCGATTCAATTGTTACATGTATATGCTTAATATTTTTTTAAAAAAATCTTTATTAGTACTATTATAGTAGTAAATTATTTAAGCTATTTAAAGGATTTGTGTACTCTTACGACTATCAATTGAACTGTGTATGGATGTTCGACGAAATTTATAAATTCTGCGTGTAGAACCAAGAATTACGGAATGAAAAGTCATCTATAGATTTGATGTTTGTACTAAATTTAATAATTATAATATGAATAATGATAATCTCTCTTTTGACCTGTTAACGCGTACTCTCTCTCTCTAATATTTTCTCTAGTTGCTTAGAGAATAAGCACCGTCCCAAAAATCCACCGCCCACTAACACCGCTCATCTTCTTCATCAGCTCGCCCACCTGTTCCTCTCCTCGACTCTAGAGGCTATCTTGATCGATCGTCGCCGTCCATCGTTTGAGTAGATCCGCTACTAGACCGTCGCTCACCACCGTCGGAACACCGCCAAACCGCCGTCGGACCGCAGAAGAGTCGTCTCCCTATTGGGATCAATGTGTAGATCCTCTCCGACGGAGCCACGGTGACCGTATGGTTGAGTTTCTTCCGTTTCACGTTTTATTAACATTTTTTGCAGAAACCCATAGGGGCTGCACGTTTTAGGTCAGTTTATAATTAAAATAAAAATCTGAATGGTGTCAGAAGTAAAACGCGTGAGGGCCTTGCGTTTTTCTTACAGAAACGCTTGGCCCCTCAGCGTTTTACTATATTTTGATAAAAACTTGAAATTATACCATAATTTACAAATTATTTATTTTAATTACAATAAAGTGATAAAAAAACCCCTCTTTGGCGAGACACATATTTAAAAAAAAAAAAAGATTAAATAGATAAAATAAGGTGGGTTTTTCTTAGATATTTTAGGTGTCGTATAACTATTAACAGTTTGAAATGAACAGTATAGAGTTGTTGTAAAGTGAAAACAAAGTGATTATTTAAAATGAAATAGATATATACTTTTATGAACAGAGAAATAAAGAAAACAAATTTCGATGGATGAGAAGAATATATGATACAAAAGTAATCATATTCCCACGTTTATTTTTTTTAAAAATAAATGTTCGTGACCCCGCCCAGCCCTTGACTTCACTTTGCATTTAGTCATCAAGAAAAGTGATGGAAAGATATCCAACACTTTCGCATATTTCCTTCCTATATAACAAACCCTTGCGTCAATTTGAGCTCTGTGCTGTGAGCTTTGTTTGCCCTTCTCCTCCTCCTTCTTTACGACAATCAACAATTTGGGGTTTTCATTAATGGCTGACCTTCAGACAACTAAACATGATGTTAGTTCGATCCTATTTTCTACAGACAGGGATTATCTCTCTCGAAACAATGCCGATCAGGTATTTTCACACCCTTTTATTTATTTGTTTGTATTTGTGGGTAGATGCTTTCTTGTTTCTTCTCTTGATTTCAACTTCTTCTTCAGAGAGAGTTGTGCTGCTTATGGTATATTGTTTTTAGTTTAGAAAGGTCATTCCTTTATTATTAATTTTTTGGTCCTCCTTTAAGAGGTGGTTTACACTGATGAGACTGAATTTTGACCTGATTGTATTTGTAAGAAGATGGGATTTTGGTGTATATAAGAATTTGAATTAATTCCCCACCTAAGTTCGGACAGACAGGGAGGGGGGGTTTGTTTCGATATTTGAAAATCTTGATTTTTTAGGCTAACTGAATCTATTACTTGATTGCATTGAATGGAAATTATAGATTCTAATGGTTAATCAATTCAATGGATGGAAATCTAGTTGATTTTTCCTCTGGAAATTGCTGTGCTCTATTTCGATGATTAAAGAAAGGTCTTGAATGACAAATTCAATAAAATCTACTATCTTTTAGTATGGTTGGATTTGTAATTATGTCATGTGTGGTAAGAAGAAATTTCAATATTTGCGATATTATGCAGGTTAAAGTTGATAGTGTGAGAGGTAAGACAGTCGGTTTGTATTTCTCTGCATCATGGTGCGGTCCATGCCGAGGATTCACCCCAAAATTGGTGGAGGTTTACAATGAACTCCTGCAACTCAACAAATTCGAGATTGTGTTCGTCTCTTGGGATGAAGATAAAGAGGCCTTTGATGCATATTTCGCCGAGATGCCTTGGCTTGCAATTCCATTTTCTGACTCTGAGACTCGTAATCAATTGAACACATTGTTCACAGTCAGTGGAATTCCCACCCTTGTAATTCTGGACGAGAGTGGACAAGTTTTGACCACTGAGGGAAGAGAATTGATCGAAGAATACGAGGCAGAAGGATTCCCGTTTACTTCTGAACATATCGAAAAACTCAAGGAACAAAACGAAGAAGCTAAGAAGAATCAATCACTGAAATCCTTACTGGTTTCTCAATCCAGGGACTATGTCATTACTGCTGATGGGGAAAAGGTTACTTTTTTTTATTTTATAAAACTTATAATCGTGTATCAACAGTTCGTATTGTGTTTGTTTCAGTTTATGGTATGATGCTGATAAAGACTTTATTTTTGTTAAGGTACCTGTTGCTGAGCTGGAAGGTAAGACTGTGGGGCTGTACTTCCTTTTGACTACGTTCAATGGCTGCCTTGCGTTTAATACGAAGCTGATTGAAGTATACAAGAGCTTAAAAGAAGAGGGAGATAAATTTGAGATTGTGATGGTACCTCTGGATGATGATGAACCATCGTTCAAAGAAGAGTTTGAACGCCTGCCATGGTTTTCGTTGCCTGTCAAGGATAAATGCTGTGGGAAGCTAGTTCGATATTTTGAGCTCAACAGTCTCCCCACTGTGGTTATTATCGGGCCAGATGGGAAGACACTTCAGTCAAATGCTGCTGAAGCCATTGAAGAACACGGCATCAAAGCTTATCCATTCACACCTGAGAAATTCTCCGAGCTTGAAGAGATTGAAAAGGCGAAACAAGAAGCACAAACACTCGAATCCGTTTTGGTCTCAGAGGATAGTGATTTTGTAATAGGGAAAGATGGCATTAAGGTAAGCATGTCTTAACGACGACAATAAGTCCATTTATATTACACCCTCCGTTACAATTTAACTTTCGTTTTAGAGAAAAAGATTGTTCCATAATATCTGTCGTGTTTGGTTTTCCAAGAGAAATTAAATTTGTTGAAGATACAAGAATCTAGTAAAACAACCAAAAGGGTATATAGTCATTTTATACAAATAATTATTGGCATTATGACTTTCTTATTCTATGTGAATCGCCCAAAAGCGACAGTTAAATTGGAACGAATGGAGTATTGTTTTTGCTGACTGAAAGAATTTTCTGTTTCAGATTCCGGTGTCTGATCTTGTTGGGAAAAGCGTACTCCTCTACTTCTCTGCCCATTGGTGTCCTCCTTGCCGGGCTTTCCTACCCCTGCTCATAACGGCGTATCAAGAAATCAATAAACAGGGCAAAGCACTGGAAGTCGTATTCATCTCCAGTGACAGAGATCAAGGCTCGTTTGATGAATTTTTCTCGAGCATGCCCTGGCTTGCTCTGCCTTTTGGAGATAAACGGAAGCAATCTCTGAGTCGTTTATTCAAGGTCCGGGGCATCCCAATGGTGATTGCAATCGGGCCAACTGGGAAGACCGTCTCAACTGATGCCCGAGAACTGATCATGGTTCACGGTGCGGAAGCTTTCCCCTTCACCGCTGAGCGGATCAAGGAGATCGAAGCAGCACAGGAGAAATTGGCTGAGTCTTGGCCAAAGAAGGTGAATCATGAGTTGCATGAACACGAGGTTGTTCTAACGAAGCACCAGTTTTTCAATTGTGATGGTTGTGGTGAGGAGGGACGTGTTTGGTCGTATTATTGTGAAGATTGCGACTTTGATCTCCACCCAAAGTGCGCTTTAGAAGGCGGAGTTGAAGGAAAAGAAGCAGCGGTTGAAGATGAGAAGGCTGTTGGAGAAGGGTGGATCTGTGATGGTGACAAGTGTTACAAAGAATAATAAATTGGAGAAATGGTAAATAGTTTCTGCTTAAATAATCGAGGTTTTGGTATGGTCTTGAAAGCTATATTATGTTGGGAAGATATTATTAAAACTATTTTTATGGTGTTGAATGTATTTTTATGGGTGATATGAGCATACAAGCATGGTGTGGATTTTGTGATGTACTGAATCAAGAAACTAAAATTGTGTCCCTGTGTCAATGAGCATTTACGTCTTGTTCGTTAAGGGTTTTGATACGGAGCTCGATGATCGGGCTCCTGTGCATTATGTGCATGTCTATATTATGTTTATATATTTTCTTGATTTTGTGGTTATTATGAGCATATGTAGTTTTAATTGGGAATAAATGAGAAGAAGATAGTTCAGAAAATAAAATATTTGGCATTCCATACTAGGGAATATTTACTATATGACATCGATATCTTTACAGATTCTCTGTAAATTAACCTGTGTTGATTTAAGTAGCTTATCTAACTCCACTTAGATGAAATTGATTTTAAATTGTTTAATTCCTTAAACTAATCCTCCAAAAGTTTCATTATAATAAACAATAGATCATAATCTCATAGAATAACACAATGATGGTAATGATCGTATGCAATGACATAATCCGGACATGTTGGTCAACCTTAGAGGACTGTTTCACTTAAACAACTATTTTATGTCACATTCTAAATTAAGTAGATATCATCATATTGATATGTATTTTTAGTGGCATTTCATGATGATATGCCTCATTATAAGTAGCAGCTCATAATTAATAGTACGATGATACCCTTGAGAGATCAGATTGTATACCAATATCTGATATGAAGGCCTGGATTTATAGTGAGTATGGAGGTGTTGAGGTTTTGAAGCTCGTATCCGATGTTTCGGTGCCTGAAATTAAGGATGATCAAGTGTTGATTAAGGTGGTTGCTGCTGCTCTTAATCCTGTTGATTTCAAGAGAAGACTTGGTGTATTCAAGGCTACTGACTCACCTCTCCCTGTAATGATATTCCATTATGTACCTCTCTCTCTCTCTCTCTCTCTCTCTCTCTCTCTCATGATTTGAATTGTGCAGACTGTTCCAGGATTTGATGTGGCTGGTGTGGTTGTTAAAGTTGGGAGTGAAGTGAAGAATCTCAAGGAAGGAGATGCAGTTTATGGAGACATAATTGAGAAAGCATTTGAAGGGCCTAAACAGTTTGGCTCTTTAGCTGAGTACACAGCTGTTGAGGAGAAATTATTAGCTCTAAAGCCCAACAATCTTGATTTTGCAGAGGCTGCTTCTCTCCCTCTTGCTGTCGAGACTGCCTACGAAGGCCTTGAGAGGGCCGGTTTTTCCCAGGGTAAATCCATACTCGTTCTTGGAGGAGCTGGTGGCGTTGGATCCCTCGTTATCCAGGTATTAATTACAACGTACAATTGTCAGAAGAATCGTCTAATATACTCATATACATTCAACATGATTAATTTTGAAGAATCGATAATGCAGCTAGCAAAACATGTTTTTGGTGCTTCAAAGATAGCTGCTACTTGTAGCACTGCAAAGTTGGATTTAGTGAAAAGCTTGGGAGCCGATTTGGCTATCGACTACACCAAACACAACTTTGAAGACCTTCCGGAAAAATTTGATGTCGTTTATGATGCCATTGGTAAGATATATAATCACCTCATTATTTAACTGTTACATATGTGACAGAAATTTCAATATATTAAGGCAATCAAATCTTGTTTGAATATTTTAACAGGGGAAATAGATAGAGCAAAGAAGGCAGTGAAAGAAGGTGGCAATGTAGTAGTAATCGAACCAACAAACGCCACTTTTGTGCTAACTTCGAGTGGGGAATTCTTGCAAAAGCTAAACCCGTATTTGGAAAGTGGGAAGGTGAAACCGGTGCTTGATCCTAAGGGGTCGTACCCTTTCGACAAGGTCAAGGAAGCCTTTTCGTACCTAGAGACGGGACGGGCTATTGGAAAAGTGGTTATTTATCCAATCCCATAAAAAGTATCTCTCTTTTGTTACATGAATAAATCAAAAGGATCAATAAGTTTGATATATGAATTCAATCATCCATCCTTTCACACAAACAATTAAGCCATATCTTTTAAATTCTACAATTTATTTTATTAATACATGCGAATAATAGTAATAAGATATACTATTATGTAATGACAAATAATCGGAATAATATAAGCTGTTTAAGATTTCTGAATCTGTTTGCTAATGGGTTGGAACTTTTTTGGAGAAACTGCAGTTTTGTTCGTAAACTGCAAATTCAAAATGTGATGTTAAGTTGTCCAGCTTCTTCAATAAATCATTGGGGTTTATATTTTATAATTGTGCAGGCCAAAATTTTGCATTTTAAAAAATGTAATTTAAGAATTATTTTTCTACCTTTTTATAATTGAATTCTCATTATTCTAGGAAATTGATCGGAGAATAACATTGTTTTGAATGAACATCATGTTTATGCAGTAGATAATAAGAAGCAAATTAGAGAAATGTCGCTTATTAACATTGAGTTTTACAGGAAAGTAGATTGTATTGAACCAACAAAAACGCCACTTCAATGCTATAACTTCAAGTGGGGAAAACGACAAAAAATATCAATATCAGTGAAAATATTGACACCTTAAATTTACGGGTATATTAGTGGGAATAACTATATCAATAGTTAAATTTAGAAAAGTAACAATTTTTTTATTAAATTGATGAAAACTTTAGAGAATATTATTACTCCGTACTAATTAACTTATGATTCTCGATCTAAGGGGTCGTACCATTTCAACAAGGCTGAGGAGGCATTTTCATATTTAGAGATAGGTCGGAACGGGCTATTTTAAAAAGGTAATCATATAGTATATCTGATGATGACAAAAATATTTATCGAGCACTCCGATGTTCAAGTCACGAAGTGCTCATAGCATAATACACGAAGGAAAGAACAAGTGTTAAAAGTGGGGGGAAAATTGTTGTTTACCTTAGACGAATAATGATTTTATAAGTTTAAATTTATGCCAACTTTGGGTAATTAGGGTCCACTTGAATTAAGCTTGTAAGGGGCCTAGCGGCCCTAGCCTTATAATTATTCAAGCTTGTAAGGGGCCTAGCGGCCCTAGCCTTATAATTGTATCTACTACTCCATCGGTTCAATATAAATTTTTCAATTTTCTTTTTTGGTTTGTTCTGAGAATAAGTGTGACAATAATAAAATTTTAAAGTAATCAAATTTAAATTAGATACTCACAAGTTCAAATATAATATACTAATTTTCATATTTTTTTAAAAATATAATATTAAACTTATAATCCGTTAAAATTATACGTCTACAGAGTATATAGATGAATTTAATTGAGATGCTTGAATATTTTCATTTTTTTAAAAAGAAAAAATCTAATGTATGGGACTTTTTCATCAACAAAATAATATACAAATTAATTAATTAGAAGACTACATTAAATTTCAAATGATAACTCTTATTCAACAATTAATTATAGGGTAGGTCTCCTATGAAATTGAGTCCATATAAGAAATTGAGTTTTTTGTTACACTTTTTAATTGAAGTGACTTATAGGGTATTTTTGGTTTTTTACCTTATTATTTTATTATTAAACTCATAGAGGGAGTGTTCTAAACCGAAATGGAGGTGTAAATAGTCCCACCCATGAATTAACTCAAAACAAAAAGAGAATTTGTAAGGGATTTGTGTGGACTGGGCTTAGTTTATTCCGGCCCAAGTCTCAATGCCTCCATTTTTGGGCCTCTAAAATTCGTATATTAGTAGCCTCGATCAAATGATAATTATAGAATTAGATTAGCAATAATAAGTTGAGGGGCGCGGCTAAAGGCACCCGGCGTTCCTATGAGTACACCCAGACGATGAGGACACACGCCATTCGGATGAGGACACCCACCTGGAAAAGCCAAAAATACCCTTAACCATTTTCGCACTCCATTCCCTCCCTCCCTTCTCTCCCTCCCTTCTCTCGATTGGGTACACCCACCCCTCCATCTTCCCCAAACTTTTCCCCTCCATTTTCGCACCATTTTCGCAGCACTCCACTCCCACTCCACTCCCACTCCATTTTCGCACCACTCCCACTGTCCACTACCTACACGCGACGTCGAAGAAGAGAAAGAGAGAGCACCGTTCTCCCCCACTCCATTTTCGCACCTCTTGCAGCGTTTTTTTTTTTTCATTTTGAAAAAATGGGTAAATGTTAGTTTTTCTTGCTTATATTTGAGAAGAAGAGTAGGACGCATATTTAATTTATGTTTTGTTGGTTGAAACATTGATTTTATTGTTGTAGGGTTTAGGTTTTGTTTTTTGAATTTGGGGTTAATTCATGCATGTGTTGATTTAGGTTGATTTTTTGTGTTATAATCATGTTTATGTGTAGAATGTATTAATTTTTGATGTGTTAGGATGAAAATAAACAAATGGGCATCTAATTGGCATGGTTTAGGAAGAAATGAAACGGTTTAGGAAAAATTGAACGAATTTTGACTGGTTTTTCGAACATGGAGGACATGTCCGGGACAAATTTTTGAACATGGCTTATTTGTTGGGAACTAATTTTTGAACATTGGTGTCATGTTGGGAACTAATTTTCGAACATTGGTGTCATGTTGGGAACTAATTTTCGAACATTGGTCTCATGTTGGGAACTAATTTTCGAACATTGGGCATATGTTCGAAAATTTATTCCCAACAGAGGGTTTTGGGTTTTAAATTCGACCAAGTAAAACTCGCGGAACTAAATTTCGAACATTGGCCCAATGTTGGGAACTTTTTTTCGAACATAAGCCCAATGTTCGAAAATTTGTTCGTTATAGAGAGTTTTGGGTTTGAAATTCGACCAAGTAAAACTCGCGGAACTAAATTTCGAACATTGGCCCAATGTTGGGAACTTTTTTTCGAACATAAGAGATATGTTCGAAAAAAAGTTCAAAACAAAAGAGATTTGTCCCAGTCTTTTTTTCGGACAACACATCAATGTCCGAAAAAAAAACACGAACATAGTCGTCTTCTTCGCAAAACCAGTCGCGAAAAGGGTTTTTTTTTTTAAAAATGACCAAATGCAATACATAATGTCAAAATGTATGTCCTAAATGCATATTATTTCAATTACATACCACTATAGAGTCATAAGATGCAAAAAAAACAAGCATAAACACCAACACAAACACACAAAAACCCTAAATATAAAAACTCTTTCACTTTCGAAAAAAAAACTTTCAAAACATGATAAATAACTTGCAAATGAGTCTTTGGCACCACCACTCGTAGTTATTGCATCATAATCGACCATTTTTGACCCCATCTTAGCTCTAAAAATCGAAATTGCAGAACTGGAAATTTTGGAATTGAGAGTTGTGATGACTCTCTGCATTCCCGCGATTTAGAAAGGAGGTGGGTGTACTCATCCGGGGATTTTTTTAAAAATATACAGAAGGGGTAAAAACGTCATTTCGCTGCACCCTTTTCACAAAAAAAAAATTAGCTGGGTGTACTCATAGGAATCCTGGGTGCCTTTAGCCGCGCCCTAAGTTGAGGGGGGAGTGAAATGAAGGCGTGGAGGTACAGTGAGTACGGCGGAGTTGAGGTTGTGAAGCTGGAATCCGATGTTCCGGTGCCCCAACCGAGGCATGATCAGGTCTTGATTCGCCGCTCTTAACCCCATTGATTACAAGAGAAGAAATGGTCTTTTCAACGGCAATGACGCACCTTTTCCCGTAATTAATTTTATTCATTACCCTTAATTAAGTCTCGTTTTATTTATTTATTTTTCTTGATAGTATAACTCAATTATATATGTGCAGATTACTGTAGGATACGATGTTGCTGGTGTGGTTGTTAAAGTTGGGAATGAAGTAAAGAAATTTAAGGAAGGTGATGAAGTTTATGGAGACATCGCTTATGAGATATTAGCTGACCCAAAACAAGTTGGTACTTTAGCAGAGTACACTGTTGGTGATGAGCGAGTGTTAGCTCTGAAGCCCAACAATCTGGATTTTGTGCAGGCGGCTTCTCTCCCCCTCGCCATTAACACTGCCTTGGGAGGTCTCCAATCCGCTCATTTTTGTGAGGGCAAATCTTTACTCGTCCTTGGCGGAGCTGGCGGCGTCGGAACCTTAATCATTCAGGTAACTTATATTTTATAGTTCACTTTTTGGTATGGTAGATTTGTCCAAAATGATGAAATAATCAGGTTTAAAATAAATCAACACTTAAAAGTACATTCGATTACCAAATGATCGAAAAATACGTTATTTGCAATTATATTAGTTGAGATATTCAAGTCTTAACAAACTGTGACTAATTATATACTTCATATGTGTTAAATCAGTTTTTACACTTTTTTTCTGTATGTCTTTTATTAGTTTTCAACACTAAAAAAAAAAAGCAGAGTTTCTCACAACTCCTACCTTCAAAATTCTCACTTATTTATCCTCTATCCCATTAAATTTTCTTATATAATACCCTTATGATCTGTTTGATTTGAGATAGAGGTGGATTGAATGAGAATGGAGATGGAAAAATGTGAATGATGTGAATAATAATTGTGTTTGGATAGAGATTGAAAAGTAGGGGTGGACTGGATAGATAACTTTATGTCAAATCAAAAGTGATGTTGTATTATTTTATTATTGTTAATTAATGGAGTAATTAGTGTGAGAAATAAAAGTAGAGAAATAATTAGTTATTAAAAGAAAAAAAAAAGTGATGTGATTGTATAAAAATAGGTGTGTATGTGTATTATATGATGAATGAGTATTTTGATTTGTATTTAGATGTAGAAGGATTGAGGAAGATTCCAAATTCGAATGAGTCAATCTCAACCCAAACACCATCTTTAACACTTTAATAAAATTGAAAGACTCTATCAATATTTTTACTTTATCACTTTTTCTTAGTTTTTCTGCTCATATCAATGAAAAAATTGAACTAATGGAGTTATTAATATTACATCCGTTCACATAAAGTGTTCATATTTTTCTTTTTGAATTGTCCAGATAAGTATCCATAATTCATTTTTTTGGAAAATATACCTCTATCACATTTATTTTATCTCCTTTCTACTTTATTTTAAACAAGACGTGGACGGATGGAGTAATATTAATGAAATAGGACATACAATTTTTATTTTTTATGAACAATAACAACAATGTTATTGTTATTAGTTGTCGTTATTTGTTATTGAAATGCTAATATTTATCTACTTAGTGATATATTGATTATTGGTATACCGAATTGAGGTTTTATTTATATTTAAATGAGTGTAAAGAGTTAATTTGGTGATGGATGGATGCAGCTAGCGAAACACATGTTTGGTGCATCAAAGATTGCTGCTACTTGCAGCACTCCAAAGTTAGACTTTTTGAAAAGTCTTGGTGCTGATTTGGCAATTGATTACACCAAAAACAACTTTGAAGACTTGGAACACAAGTTCGATGTTGTTTTTGATGCAGTTGGTAACTACTGTATTATATATCTTGGTTTCAATTTGCATTACGATTATATATATATAATGAGATGAATTTATTTATACTCCAACATGCAGGGCAAAGTGAGAGGGCAGTGAAGGCAGTAAAAGAAGGTGGGAAGGTAGTAGCAATAGCTGGTGCTGTCACTCCGCCTCCGCCTGCCTTTTTCTTTGTTCTAACTTCCACCGGAGATAATTTAAGGAAGCTAAATCCCTATCTCGAGAGTGGGAAGGTGAAGCCACTGCTCGATCCTAACGGACCATTCCCTTTCGACAAGGTTAAGGAAGCTTTCTCCTACCTAGAAACCAATCGGGCTACTGGAAAGATAGTCATATATCCCATTCCTTAAAAAATGAGATTATGGAATTTTAATCTTGATATGTTGTGACAAGTATTATGGTGGTGTTATGTATTTTTAAGTTGAATGTTTTAAATAAGATTGTGGATTAAGCTAGGGCCAATAATTTGAATTTTATATAATAAAAAATGTGAGTGGAATTGTTTAAAGATTTTACAAGAAATAAAATTTGATGATAAAAATTTTACAATGTTAGTAAAGGGGCCAATTTAGAGTTGAAGTCCCAAAGGTCGAAAGAGCCCTTGACAAAATCATAGTGTGCTCCCTTCAACAAAAGCGTTTTCTTCACCACAGCTTCCCTCACGAATGGGTAACTTAACAAGTTGCCTAATGATACATTCACGGCTTCCTGTTTTACACATGAACAACAAATCACTACTAGTATTAATTAATTAATACACTAATAAATAAAGAATTAATGAAAATTAATTACCTTCTCCAGCTTGGTGCACTGCTCATTGAAATCTAAACTGCTGCATTCTGCTTGGACTTTAGCCTTTGCTGTTAAGCAAATCTTGACCCAATCTTCTATAAAAGCGCTGCTTAAATAGGAACAATTAAATAAAAAGAGAATGTTTAATTTTGACGAAAAAAATCATTACTAGATGAAATTAAAATAAAATAATTTTCATTTTATTATAAGCATAGTGAAGAGAGGGAATTAACCTTTGAGTGGTGGCAGCACCATCGGGAATGGACATGAGACCTTTGATGCCTCCACAACAGCTGTGACCAATTACCAATATAGTTTCCACCTATATATATATATATCCTTTAATTATTTAACTATATATTATTTCAAATAATTAAAGAATTGATACTAATTAATTAGTAATTGCGTACCTTCAGATGCAATACTGCATATTCAATTCCAGCCCCCACTCCCGAATACTTTGTCTGCAATCAGTATATATTTTTAGCGGGGAAAGGGCAATGCAGAAGCAGATTAGGGTGAGTAATTCTAATTAAAGCAGTATGTGAGTTTATTCAACTTTGAAATAGTTAATAACTGATACTTTTATAAATCTATTTAATTTGGTGTTACGTGCCTTGTCAAAGGGTGGAACCATGTTTGCAATATTTCGGACCACAAAGGCCTCCCCTGGTTGGAAATTCAATATATGAGAAGGGCATACTCGGGAATCCGAACAAGCAAATACCATAAACTGCAAGTAATTAGTATAATTAATTAGCATCAATAATCAAACCTCAAATTAATTAACCAAAATAACCACGTACCTTGGGCGATTGGCCCTTGGCAAGCTTTGCAAACAATGCGGAATCCTTCCTACCAATTAATAATACTTAAAATGTCAATGCAATTAAATATACATTTTTCAACTTTATTTCTCATAATTTAAAATAAAAAAATCTAAAAACTAATTTATACTGTAAAGCCTTGTTTGGTTTGCTTGATTAGGTTGGATTAGGTTTGATTGACTTTTTATTCCCGACGAATCAAACGTTTGGTTTGATTGATTGTGACCCGGATTTAATGCGCAAATTTTTTACTCCCTCCGTTTTTAATTAAGTGTCATTTTGCCTTTTTTAATATTTTTAAAATAAGTGTCATTCTACACTTTTTTTCTTGAATTTTGACAATTTTATCCTTATACATTATACTCCCTCAATTTTCTTTACCTTAATTTAAGTTTTTTCCCTTTTGAATATAGTACTATAACATAAATTATGGATAAACCTTAATTGTTGTATACATGAATATCACCTACAATATTGGCCACATTCATTACTAAACATAAATTTAATATTAAAATTAGTTATCATTAATGAAGGTAAAATGGTCCATGATTATATATCTTAATTTTTTTAAAATTGTTAGAATGACATTTATTTAAAAGTGGAGGGAGTACTATTTATCATGCATTTGTGGGACTAATAGTCCTAAAGAAATGGTGAGTTAATTTGTCCAATATTTACTCATCCATCAATTCAAACTAGCCCTAATAAATTATTAATCATAGCAAATACTTACTCGTATTTCTCTTTCTTAAAGTGATTAAACCCGGTTAAAATTTTCTCGACCGGGTCACGGACCGGCTTTGAAACAGCTCCATTTTCAGTGGGCCCGGCCAACTCTGCTGTCAACCGCCGCACCTTTTCCGCCGCAGCTGCCTTAAGATTACCTTTCTCACTGCAATAGTGATTTAAGAAAAAATATGAAAAATCCCATAGTAAGTGAAATTAGCTTTATATAATTTGTAATTACAAATTACCACATAGAATCTGACCCGTTGCTGAGGTAGTTATTACCCACATTTTTTGTGGCAAAAATATTTGAGTGTGCAATTAATGCACTTTTAATATAATTTTGACTCATATTATATATTATAGGATACAAAAATAAATGGAGAGTATATTAGTTTCTTATAAAAAAATATTAGGAGTAGTAGTTTGATTATAAATAATTAAAATATTAGTTTCTTATAATTTTGATTACTCCCATAAAACCCAAAAAAAAAAAAAAAAAGATTGATTATTAGTAGTAATTTTGATTGATAGGGGACAAAGGTAGAGCCGTCAATTTGGGTCAGACCCGATGGGCCGACCTAGCCAACCCGAAGCCCAGTGGAATGGGCTCTAAAATTACAGAAGTTTAACTGTTTGGTACCATGAATAACTGATTAAACGGTGAAAAGTATGATGAAGAAGATGCAGAAAAATGTAGTAACATAGAAGAACTATATACCTAAGAAGCTTTTGTAGGCCTGCAATGGCTTCCTCGTAAATCTCCTTTCCCACTTCCTCTGTCTGCAAATTCCCAAAAAAATTCATAGATTTCCACTAAAATAATTAAATATCAAGAATTATGGAGCTACAATTCCCCTTTTACCCAAGTTCTTATCAGAAAACATCTCAAAGAAAAGAAACTGGTAATTACTTTAAAAAAATGGATTTATAACAAGTTTTTGGTGAATTTTGGGTGATTAAAGAGGGGCCTTTAATTTTTACATATCGAAACAAGAAATTTTGACTTTTCATATAATTTGAAAATACAATTTTTGTTACTAATATATTTCAAAGATGACTTTTCATATAAATTATAATAATACAAAAAATGAATTTATTAAATGGTAGTAGTAATTATAATGTTTACTAAATTATATATAAATAGCATGCCGCACGCATATGAATAATAAAATTCAAACATGAAAAATTACCACATGTTTGCGGGTACCGCAGCATAGTGTCATGCATTTCTTGAACTTTCCAGCCATACCACTCTATGAATCCAATTAAATAATAAATATTAACTAGAAAACAAAGCCCCCAAGAAAATATTATTCTATTTTGCACGGAAAATATTCTATTAAATTCATTCCAGGGCTTTCTTGATTCATAAATATTCGTCAATGAGAATTGTAACGAAAATGTATATATATAATAATTGTGGTGGTTAATGAAAAAAAAATCAATTCACTTTAATCATATTCATACGAGATAATATACTTCATACTAACATTTAACCATTATTCCTCTTCGAAAAATTTGAACCAATCGTCCCTTAATTAATTTGTACTGGTCTTATTTTATACTCTATCTGCCTCATTTTGGATTCATCATATGAAAAGTGTTCAAAGAACACACCAAAAAATGATGTATTTAGAAAAATGTTCCGAAATATGTAATTCTTTTAAAAATATGTTTTTTTAATACAATATGTAGCTACCATGAATGTTTCATTTTACATTAAGTATTACAAAATATTTAGTAGTTTACAATAAAATAAATAATAATAATATTGCTAGTTCAAATATAAAATAATATGCTCTGTAATGTGGAGTATATCGTTACGCGTCACACGAACAACTTTTAGTAGTTCCCAAAAAAAAAAAAACGTTTAGTAGTTCAATTTACATTGAAAATTCATTTAGCAAAGTCAAAATTTTGTTTTTGGCTTCTTTTCGTGGGCTTCATTTTGATACTATTTTTGGGCTTAAATTTATTTTATATTTTTGTAGAAGATTTATCTCATTCAAAGTAATCATCAAATTGTCTCTAATACTTATAATATTATTTTGGAAAAAACGTGTTTGCGCATTAAATTTAACACATAAAAAATATATTACCCGGTCCTCTTACTAAACAGGAAAAATGAACTAGTGCAGACTCTCCATTTCTTATTGTATTTCAATCACTAGCTATATTTATCAACGTACACTATCAAATCCACACGAAACACGAATTTAGTATTGCACACTTTAGTAAAATTAATCCAACACAAATTGAAACATAATAGTACATGCATAATATATAAAGTACCTAATTAAGAATAAGATTTCCTTCACGTCTGATGGCCTATTAATGGTGAGCGCAGAAACCGAAATAACTGGCCGGGGGTCTTCGAAGAGAACGTTTGTTGGAAAAGTTGTACATTTGAAATTAGTACATGCACCGAGTATTTAAAATAAATATAAAAAGACAAAAATAAAGAATGGATTGGAAGGAATACGTGGAGAGACGTGGATGAAAAAGGATAACAAAGGGATCATGTGTAAAGTCGCTTGTGTGGCCCCTATTAAATATATCTACCTCTATCTCATTAGTTCTATATAGGCCACTTATCTCAATTGTTACACAATGATACTATATATTACTATTAATTAACCAGCTTCTTAAGAACTCACTTGCGATATTCAACCATTTCCCATCCCGGTTATCGTTAGTTGTTAGAATGATTGAAATTAGAAAAACACTCCTTTATTTTCATCCCACCGTAAGATACACATAGCAGCCTCTTTAACTTGTTTCCTAGTTTTTCAGCTTCATCTATAATTAGATTTGTAGATAAGTAGAAAATTAAGAATGATATATATTAGTTGTTTAGAACGTGATTTATTGCATTTGATTATAGTACGATGACATATTTTTATACTTATTTCATGTACTTTAATAATTAAAAGTCAAACTTATTTTTTTTTTCCTTCGTGAATATAAGTGATTTTAGTGTCCTTTTTGGAGCAAAAGAATTGAGTTTTAAAAGCTCGAACACATTCATGATGATTTTAGGCCATTTTTAGAGCTATTGTAAACCACACTAGGAACCCAGTGTTGGGTCAAATTCGAAATTTTTACAAATCGGCGGAAATCAAAACCTCGACGGTCCAATTTTTTAGTCTAATTAAAAGGAGAAGAGCACGGAAATCAATATAATTCAGCCCGGGCGCATAACTGTCCGGATCAAAAGAGAGCATGTGTTTGAAGGGAAAGTGGGGAAGTATATTGTAAACACAAATTTCGTGAATTAAATATTAAAGCGCGAAAATGCAAAACAATGTACTATTCATTTCGGATTAAACCGATAAATATTGCGGGTTACCATCTCTAATTTGCTCATCTGATTCTTTCTTCTTGAACTTCTAATTTGCTCCTCTGATTCTCTCTTCTTGAACTTCTTGAGCTTTTGGAGTTGGATTCGCAGTCGAATCCTCTTCGATCTTGGATTTGAGACTTTATAACGTTAATCCAAGGGCTTGGCGCCGTATTTTGAATTAAACGTGGAATTTAGGGCATGCTTGTTTTGGGACTCACCCGTCCGGACTTGGGACGTAACGTCCCACGTCCTTGTTCTACTTCAGGATTTCCACCCCTAAAAATACCTATACATCCTACTATTATATCCTACTATTACATCTCATCCAACTACTCTTACACAATTTGATTTGACATAAAGTTACATCTCATCATACTCAAAATTCCAAAACAAACACACAATTACTATTCATCAGGATTTCCCCATCCAAGATTTCCCCCATCCTACATAATCCCAAAACAAACATCTCCTTAGGGACTTTTGGGATGAACGTCGTTGAAGATCGTTCTTGAACTTGTGACTTTGTAACGTTAATCCAAGGGCATGACGCCGTATTTTGGATCAAACGTCGATTTACAGGACTTTACGGGACTTATCAGGACTTTTTCGGGACTTGTCGGGACTTTTCCCTGAAGATCCACGAAGAACCTTGAAGAAACGCCGAATCGAAGGGGCTTAGCACCTTGATCTCCACTCGAACACTGCTTCTCGCCGCTTTGCACGAAAAACGCCTTTGAATCTCCTCCGACTGCTGAAGAACACTCTAAGACTTAGCACCTTGATCTCCACTCGAACACCGCGAACACTCTAAGACTTAGCACCTTGATCTCCACTCGAACACCGCTTCTCGCCGCTTTGCACGGAAAACGCCTTTGAATCTCCTCCGACTGCTGAAGAACACTCTAAAATCTCTGCAGAGAATTTTAGAGTCTTGAATGCTTCTGATTTCTTGATGTGAAATGAATGGAATGAGCCCCTATTTATAGTTGTAGAACCTAGGGCTTTTATGGGCCAAATTTGATGGGATTGAGATATTTGTTCTAAGTAGTTAGGACTTAGTCAATCTTATCTACAACTTGGTGTTGGGCTGAATTGCTTCGTAGGCTCAAAATACTAGATTTGTACCCTGAGTTGATTTATTGGACTTTAGAGGTCCGTCTTGACTTATTGGACTTCAGAGGCCCGATTTGAATTTGTTGGACTTTAGGGTCCCGTCTTGATTATTGGACTTCAGAGGCCCAACTGGATTTGTTGGGCTTTAGGGGTCCAACTTGATTTGTTGGGCTTTAGAGGCCCATCTTAATTTGTTGGGCTTTGAAAGCTCAAATTAATTCAATTTTGTTTGTCTACATATATATTTTAGGTTTCCCCTCAGACTCTCACTCGGTGATGGATCCAAACATTTTGTATAGGGGAGCCCAAAATAAGTGATAATGTCAAAAATAAAATAATATATGAAGTAGAAAAGAATACTTGTATATACAATAACAATTTAGAAATTGTGGGGGCCTAATGCACTCTGGACACAAGTAAGTCCGTCTCTACTCTCACTTTCTTCCTTCTTGTTCCTTTAGAAAAATAAGTTGATACTCAATTAAATAAAAAAACAAGACTACTTGGCACTTATGAAGGTATCTGTTAAATTTGTGTATATTCAACTTAATTTGCAATGTGTAGTATGTACAATATATATAGAAGGAGACTCACATTCTAGAGTCTTCCATCTAACTAACTAACAAACTATTAGTTAGTGAGAACTACTCTTCTTCTAGAAACTACATTAGTAAAGCATGTGTGTGTATTAGTATTGAGTTGGATGTTGCAACACTATCTGCAACATTATACTTCAACATGCCCCGGAAGAAGTTGGACCACCTGTTGATGAAAGAGCAAACCAAGTGCAAAGATGTGAGAAGCGAGCTGGAGCTAATGCCTTGGTTAGAAGATCTGCTGGTTGATCTTCAGATGCAATGAATCGTATGTCCAGAAAGCCATCTTGCACCTTTTCTCTTAAGAAGTGAACATCTACTTCAATGTGTTTTGTGCGTGAGTGGAATGCCGGGCTGAAAGCAAGTGTTATGGCCCCTTGATTGTCACACCACAGCAGGCCTGGAGTAGAGATGGGAATGTGTAACTCCTTGCAAATGCTAGCAATCCATAAGATGTCTGTAGTAGCAAGTGCTAGAGCCCTGTACTCAGCCTCCGTGCTGCTGCGAGCTACCACAGATTGCTTGCGGGAGCTCCAAGAGATCAAGTTCCTTCCAAGAGTGATGCAAAAACCTGAAGTACTGCGCCTATCATCAATGCTAGAAGCATAATCAGCATCCACAAAGCCCTGCAACTTGTAATCTGAAACTGGAAAAAAAGAAATACCATGAGTAAGAGAGCCTTTAAGATATCTAAGTACCCTCTTACATGCTTTCCATTGATTTTGTGTAGGACTTTGCAAAAACTGTGATAGCTTGTTCACACAGAATGAGATATCAGGTCTGGTTAGGGTGAGATACTGAAGAGCCCCAACTATGCTTCTGTAAAGTGTAGGTTTGTCAAAAGGAGGGCTGTCAGAGATAGATAGTTTGGTAGAAGGACATATGGGAGAGGGGCAAGGTTTGGAGTCAGAAAGATTGGTTTTGGCAATGATATCTGTGGCATATTTGGACTGTGTAAGCTTGATGTGAGTGGAGGTGGAATGAGCTTCAATGCCCAAGAAGTAGTTGATTTCCCCTAGATGCTTGAGGGAAAATTGAGAGTGAAGATCATCAATGAGAGTTTGTACTAGTGTAGAGTCATCACCAGTTATGAGTATGTCATCCACATACACAAGCAAAAGGGTTGTCTTTCCATTCAGAAATCTATGGAACAGGCAGTGATCAGAAGAGGAGTGTGTAAACCCTTGCTGCATCAAGAAGTTCTTGAGAGTGTCATACCAGGCCTTAGGGGCTTGCTTGAGGCCATACAATGCTTTTTGCAACTTGCATACATGATGAGGGTGCTGAGTATCAATAAAACCTTCAGGTTGAGCAATGTAGACTGTTTCATTTAGAACACCTTTGAGAAATGCATTGTTGATATCAACCTGTTGAATAGCCCACCCTTTGGAGACAGCAAGAGTGAATACAATGCGTAGTGTAACTGACTTGATCACAGGACTAAAGGTGCTAAAGTAATCTACACCAGCCTGCTGTTGAAACCCTCTAGCCACCAACCTAGCTTTAAACCTTTCAACTAAACCATCTTTGTTGTATTTAACCCTGAACAGCCATTTAGTAGTGATGGGGTGAATATCAGATGATGGGGGTACCAATGTCCATGTGCCATTCTGAATTAAGGCATCATACTCTAACTTCATAGCAGACTTCCACTTAGGATTCTGAACAGCTTCTGTAACACTAGTTGGTTCAGGGATTGGCAGTGTGGATATGAGAGCTTTTGGCTTGAAAATGCCAGACTTTGATCTTGTCTGCATAGGGTGATGTGAAGGAATGGCTGGTGGATTTATAGAGATTGGAGGTAAACAAGTGGATACAGGAGAAGAGGGGGGAAGTATATACCTGGTAGAGCTTGAAGAGGTACTGTCATGAGCATGAGAGGTGCTGTCATGAGCATGTGATGATGCAGGAGAGTTGTTAATATGAGAATTGGAGGAGGGGGTGTGAAATGAAGAGATGCTGAGTCATGAGATGATGTATGAGGAGTGGCTAAGGGAGGATGGTACTGAAGATCTGCTGGTATTTGAGCTGAGAAGTTGGAAGATGAAGTATGGGGAGAATGTAGATTGGTGGTAGAAGTGAACTGAGGGAATTCTTCTTCATTGAATTGGACTGATGCTGATATAAAGATTTTTCCAGATTCATGAAGGCACTTGTAACCTTTGTGAGAAGGACTATACCCCAAGAAGATGCACTTTGAGCTTCTGAATTGCAGCTTAGAAGAGTTATAAGGCCTCAGAAAGGGAAAGCATGCACAGCCAAATACCCTGAGAGAATGATAATCTGGTGATCTGTTATATAGTGACTCAAATGGAGTTTGTTGCTGAAGAACTGGAGTAGGCAACATGTTGATGACATATGCTGCAGTTGAGAAGGCATGCCACCAAAATGCCTTTGAAAGCTTAGATTTAGCAAGCATAGCTAAGCCAAACTCAGTGATATGCTGATGTTTTCTCTCAACCAATCCATTCTGAGGGTGAGTGTAAGCACAAGACAATCGAACTTGAATGCCAAGGGACTTAACCAATCTGTCTACAGGTAGAAACTCAGTGCCCATGTCATGTTGAATGGCTTTGATTGACACCCCAAATGACCTCTCTACTGTTTTCATGTATTGTGTAAACACATTGACCACCTCAGATTTTGCCACCAGAGGAAACACCCATACAAATCTTGTGTAATCATCAACTATTGACAGATAATATCTGTATCCTTCAATAGATAAGCAAGAAGCAGGCCCCCAAACATCCATGTGTATTAACTCAAAAGCATGAGAAGTGTGATGTTGAATAGATGAGAAATGTTTCATATGAAATTTTCCAAGCTTACATTCATCACAAAAAGTAACATGAGACTCCTTACAATGAATATTCAAGCTTCTCAAAACAGTAGAGAGAGCTGAATTACCAGGATGTCCCAATCTACAATGCCATAGACTCCAAATGGACTTATTTTTCCTAACAACATCATCATAACTAGTCTTATTGACAGTAGCAGCAGAAATACCATCTTTATTCCAGGAATAGCTTGAGTCCTGATGTGAGTTTAAGCTTCCAAAGTCCAATATGTATAGACCATCTTTAAGCACCCCTCTCAAGAGAATCTTGCTTAACTTGAGATCCTTAACAAGACAACAGTCAGCATAGAATACAATAATGGCATCATTATCCTTGAGAAACTGAGATATACTCATAAGATTTCTAGTAATTGCAGGCACATGTAAGACATTGTTCATGACTAGAGAAGATGATGCACCATGTACTGGTATAGCAAGAGAACCAGTATGTAATATAGGAGTAGACTCACCATTTCCTACCACAAGAGAATTCATACCTTGGTATGGAGAGTTGAGATGAAGATTGGCTAGTTGAGATGTCACATGATGTGTTGCTCCACTGTCAACACACCAGGTGGAGTTCTGAGGAGTGTAGGCAGTGGTGGAGGAGGAGACACCATGATCCATGTGGTTGGTAAGAGCAATATGTTAAGGGGCAGTATGTGAGGGAGCACCATAGGAGTAGTTATGCACAGATGGTGATGAAGGATAAGTTTGATATGGAGGATGTGAGTTGTATTGAGTCAGATGAGCTTGAGTAGGGGGAGAGGAACGGATGATAGATGAGTGAGGTCTAGATTGAGAATTATCAAGACCATTGAAACCTTGATCAAAACTCTTGTAACACTTGGCTGCCACATGATATTTCCTACCACACAGTTGACAAACCACTCTAGGCTTTGAATACACTCTGCCTTTGTTAGTATTTCTGGTATGTGCTCCATGATCTCGAGAAACAACATTTGCTGAAGGATTCAGAATATGGCCTCCAGAAAGCTGAGCTGAGTGAGAGTGATGAGATGTCAATCTCACCTCATATGCTTGCAATATCGACTGAACTTCAGGTAGGGACGGCACAGAGCCTCGAGTAGTAAGATTAACCACCACTGCATCGTATTCAACACCTAAACCACCAAGAATATACAAAACTAACTCTGCCTCCTTGATCAAATGCCCAGCATGATGCAATCCATCATCAATAGATCTCATTTTCAGTATGAATGCATCAATGCTTAGATCGCCTTTCTGTAGAGTTTGAAGTTGCAATCGAAAAATCATAGCTTTAGCACCAGATTGAGACTGGAACAATGATTCAAACACCAACCATAACTGAAACGAATGCTCACACCTGCTCACATGACCAAGCATCGTATCAGAAACAGAGCTTAGCAACCAGCTAAGAAGAAATTGATCCCTGCGTTGCCAAGAGATCGAGTCTGAAGTTGACTCAGTTGGATTAATCGGAACTACTTTGCAGAGGAGAACATCCTCAAAACAATGGGCACGAACAGAGGCTAGAACCTGATTTCGCCAAAAAGGATAGTTATCATTATCCAATCGAATAGAAAGAGTAATGAATCGAGGTAGAGTAGAAGCGGGTAGATTAGGAGCTGGAGGTGAAGTATTTGCCATGAGTAGATAATAGAAGATTAGAGTATAGCGGAAGAAGAAGATCGGAAGTTGAATTCGAAAAATATTGGATGAAGATATGAAGAAAGTATGAAGAACAAGACAGTTACTGGATGAAGATGTGAAGAAAGGATGAAGAACAAGGCAGTTACTAAATTGGTTGAATGAAGATATGAAGGAAAGTGTGAAGAAGAGTAGAATTTGCAAAGTGCTAAACAAAATTAAAGAAAAGGCCTCATGATACCATGTTAAATTTGTGTATATTCAACTTAATTTGCAATGTGTAGTATGTACAATATATATAGAAGGAGACTCACATTCTAGAGTCTTCCATCTAACTAACTAACAAACTATTAGTTAGTGAGAACTACTCTTCTTCTAGAAACTACATTAGTAAAGCATGTGTGTGTATTAGTATTGAGTTGGATGTTGCAACACTATCTGCAACATTATACTTCAACAGTATCAAAATACAGAAAATTAAAATCCTTATAACTTTTCTTTTTTCTGGATCAATCGGATGAATAATGACTCTCGCGCTTTTAACACACAGAATGAATTGAACAAATTCCAGATGCCAAAATTCTTCTTTTAACAAACACATAATCGCTAATTGAGCCAATAATCTCGACTTATTTTTCTCTTTTATCTGAAATGTTAATTCTTTTATTTTATTTTATATAATTTTAAATAAAAAATAAAGGTTTAAGTTTATATATTAGAAAATATTATATAATGGTAAAATATGGGGCGTGTTATTAAATTTCAATATTTCATTTATTAATTTTTTATAAAAAGTGTACAGCTAGAAAATTCGAAATGTAAGTATTTAATCCTGCCCTTAGGATATACGGTACGTTAGGCAAAATTAGGATTGTGATGCATAAAAGAAGGACGCAAGTTTCTATTAACCCTTAATATTATCCTATTTTTCCGATCACACAACTTAAGCTTGTATTTCCAAAATTTCATGCATGTTTCACTTAATATGTCATTTTTGTGTTCAATTATTCTCATTAAATAATATATATATATATATATATATAAATTAACATGATACACATATATAAAAAGTAATTGAATATATAATAAAATAGTAAATTAAAATAGAGATCCAAAATTTCGTACAGGCATGTCCAAAAGGACCTAAACTGCAAATTTCCCCGCCTCCTCTAACTCCGGACTGATTTATAATACTCCCTCCATCCATCAAATGTAGTTTCATTGGGCACAAGTTTTAAAAAAAATGTAGATAAAGTAAGGGTATTATAGGGTATTGTGAGGTCCATTGTGAATAAAGTTGATGACAAATTGAGTAATTAAGTGATGGATAGAAGGGTGATAGTTTTCATAAAGTGTATAAAACTACATTTGATGGAGAAATAATATAAGGCAAATGAGACTGCATTTCATGGACGGTGGGTGGAGTATATCAATTTGGAAGAAAAATTGGAAGGAAAAATATCATTATTAAATATTGTTGAAAGAGAAAATAAAATACCACCCTCCTTATAAAATAACTACTACTTCACCCCAACAAATTAAATATACCAATTAACTTTCTCTCACTAAAAAAATGCACTCCACGGTTCTCATTCTCCTTGTTATCTTGCAAATTATTTCGTCTTACAAAGTGAGCCCTTAAAAGAAGTGCTTGTTTATTATCATCATCAATCACGTTATTTCATCCATTCAACATTGTCAAGTATGAAATTTTTTATATAAGGCTGTATGGTGTGAAGAAATGAAATTGTAACACACATGACACAACTAGATTATATGTATTCTTGCTCAATTCCCGACTAATCTTTATCAATTTTAAGCATAAGTAGATTGCTAAAATTAAGAAAATAACGAGTACACTACGTGAATGCAGGTGGTATCGGAAGAAAGTCCATTTACTCCGAAAGGATATCTGATTCGTTACTGGAAGAAGAAAATCCCAAACGAATTTCCCATCTTCTTACTCAAAAAAGCTTCCCCACTTACGGCTCCAGATTTCGCCGCTTTCTCCAAACTCGCGGACGATCAAAACACGCTTTCATCACATCTCCCTGATTTTTGTGCTAAAGCAAATCTTGTTTGCTCTCATGCCAATTCACAAAAATACAACGGCAACGACAACTTCACCACATACCTCAGCCGTCCCTTCTACAAATACGGCGACCACGGAACCCGAGGAGTCAACTCTTTCAAAAACTACTCTGACGAAGCCACCACCGCAGTCAACGATTTCCGCAACTACAGTCAGAACTCTCTCTCCCACAACGACGAATTCACTAGCTACGCGACGAAGGTGCGCAAACCGGATGATAAATTCGACAACTACGCCACCGCCGCCAAAAACGGTGATGGAGCATTCAACAATTATAACGGAGGTGTTAACAAGCCTAACCTCCGTTTCAATGCTTATTCATACGCTAGTGGCGGCCGTACACAAAAGTTCACAGAATATTCCAAATATGCCAATTCAGGGGACGAGAGTTTCACCACCTACGCAGAGAGTGGGAACAACTCCGTTAATGAATTCCGCAGTTATGGCGAGGAATCCAACGTGATGGGGTCCACTTTCAAGACTTACAGCCAACGTGTAAGAAGCGGGAAAGATAATTTCGATTCGTACGGTGATCATACAAACGCCCCTGTAAATCATTTCAACAACTACGGTACAGAGGGAAGAGAGGGCCTTGTCGAGAGTTTCAAGCATTATAGAAGTGATGCTAACGTCGGGAGAGATGATTTTCAATCCTACGGCAAGAATTCCACTAAAGAAGAGGTTAATTTCTGGAACTATGGAAATACTATCCATAACGGAAGCAGTGAATTTAGTGGTTATGGAAAAGATGCACAAGGTCAACTTACGGATTTCAAGATTTACGGTGTGAACACCACTTTTAAAGATTATTCCAAAAAGGGTGTCACGTTCACAAGGTACATTAATGAAAATGGAATTATGACCAATGGCAAAATGGTAAATAAGAGACTCGTGGAGGAAGGGAAATTTTTCAGGGAGGCAATGTTGAAGAGTGGTAAACTCATGCATATGCCGGACATTCGAGATAAAATGCCCAAAAGGTCGTTTTTGCCCTCGTTGATTGTGTCCAAATTACCCATCTCATTATCTAAAATAAGTCAGTTGCAAAAGATTTTCAACGCGGGTAATGACTCGAGTACGATGGGCGTACTAACTAACTCACTTAGTGAGTGCGAGAGAGCTCCGAGCCCTGGTGAGACCAAGCGGTGTGTAGCCTCGATTGAGGACATGATCGACTTTTCTACATCGGTGCTAGGGTGGAATGTGACGGTTCGCACCACCGAGAATACTCAAGGGTATAATGGGACTATCATGATAGGACAAGTTAAAGGGATCAATGGTGGAAATATCACCAAATCTGTTTCATGTCATCAAAGCTTGTTCCCTTCCCTACTCTACTATTGTCATTCAGTTCCAAAAGTCCGAGTCTATGAAGCAGATATTTTGGATCCGAAATCCAAAGTGAAAATCAATCATGGTGTTGCGATTTGTCATTTGGATACTTCGTCGTGGAGTGTGGGTCATGGAGCCTTCATTGCATTGGGTTCGGAGCCCGGGAAGATTGAGGTGTGTCATTGGATCTTTGAGAATGATATGACATGGACATTGGTAGATTAACGGGTTTGGAGTTTGGGTAGAGACGTAGAGTCTCGTTTCTTTTATTTTTATTGTTACTCCCTCCGTCCCATAATTATCTTCACATGTGAAGTGGCACGCGGAATAAGAAAAGTAAATTTAGTGGGGATTTTGAGGGGTAATTTTGTAAACCTTTATGTATAAAATAAAGAATTGAGTTGACTTTTGGGTATGTGTGGAGAAAAAGTAATGGCATTTGTGTAAATTTGAGGATTTTGTGAGGGTGGAGTATATAAAGGGTTTTCCATTTTAAGGGTGTGAAAGTAATTGTGGGACGTCTTAAAAAAGAAAGTGTGAAAGTAATTACGGGACGGAGGGAGTACATTATTATCTAATTTAATAAAGTTTTCTATTATACTTAAAAGGTTCACCCAACTAGGACGTTGGGCTAGGGGGATTACTGGGCCCCACGAAATATTAAGTTATTTATTGAAAAATATATATATTTTAAAATTATTGACAATTTTTTAATGAAATTATTTTATAAATATAATCACATAAATTTATATTTTTAAAATAATTTTACAAAATATATATTATTATTAACTATAATGGAAAAAAAATAATAACATTTTTTAACAGAATTGTTTTTAATAATATAAATAATAGTATAATAATAATATAAATATAATAATAATTCTCAATAACATATTATTTATAGTAATATAAATAATATTCTTTAATAATAAAATAATAATATAAGTATATTATTCTATTTGTCTTACCAATTTTATCATTTTGGAAGTCCCACATAAAGTTATCAATTTCATTTTATGACAACTCCAACTTTTTCTCTACTTTTTCTTTTTTCTATTCTTTATCTACATTTTTTTTCTCTCTTCACCTCAACAACTCACTACACATTAATATATATATTAATCAATGTGCAAAAAGAAAATGAATAGCTTTTAAAATGACAGCCGAGTAAATATTATTTAACGGTAAAAAACATAATGTTCTTATTTTAAAATATAAATATTATTCTCATTTCAAATATAAATATATATTATAAATAATAAAATCAATACTAATGTCAAATACTATATATTAATAATAATTAGTCTTCTACCAATAATAATCATTATTAAAATATCAATAAAAATAATATTTAGTATATTATCTTAACAACCATCAATAATAATATTATTATTAAATAATAATTTTAATATTCAATAATAATAATTTAAAATAAATTTATATAATATTATATTTAATTTTTCTAATTTATATCAGTTATAAGAATGTTCATTCACATGTCATTTGATTCGTGAGTTCTAATCATATCAATAATGTCTATGTGATGCAAAAGGAATGACACAAGTTTCTGGCCTAATTGGGTATTTAATTTATGAATAGTGTGATGCAAAAAGAATGAAACAAGTTTCTTGAATCCTTAATATCATCCTATTTTTCGTATCACACAACTTAAGCCTATATATCATACAGTATTTCACACTTTCACTTAATGTTTCATTTTTAAGTTCGATTATTTTCATAAAACATACATTATATTTATATATATTAGATGACATTATTAATTATTACTCCTATCAATTAACACAATACATGTATAAAAAAGTAATGAAATATATATAATAAAATACTAAATTAAAATTGAGAGATCCAAAATACCTAAACTACAAATTCGCCCCTCTCCTCCCACCCACCCACCCTGACCCTGTATATACAATATCAATTTGGGGTACCACCCTAAAATTGAAAAAACAACCTTATTATATATTATTGAAAGTGAAAATAAAATTGCACCCTTATTTTCTATTATAATTATAAAATTTATATTTCATTTGAAGTTGTGTATTTTTATTTGAATGCCAAACTTTGTGAAATAATATTTTATTAACCAAATTTAAAATTTTGAATTTGTCCCACCATTATAAAGTAACTGCTTGATCATGACAACAAATTAAATAGTATACCAATTGGCTTTCTCTCACAAGAAAAATGTACTCCTCGGCCTTTCCCATTCTCCTCCTCCTCCTCCTCATTTCGCAATCTATTCCAAGTTACAATGTGAGCTCTAAACATGCCTACGTACCTTGTTTATTATCATTAGTCATGTACTCATGTTACTCCATCCATACATACTGCCATATGTGAATGACAAAATTTTACACAAGAGGATATCGTGTGAGACAGTAATTATGAATTCAATGAACTAAATTATACTCTGTTAAATTATTTATTTTGCCATTTTTGTCAACCCAACTATCTCTTTTTCTACCATTTTGTATTTTATGTTTTTATTTACCCTTTTTTTTTTTTCTTACTTCTCACTCATTTTCACTTTCATATATTTCTGTAACTCAATACCCCCATTACACATTAATTATTATATTTCTTAAACTTGTGCAAACAGTAAATGAGTAACTTAACCGAAGACAACATGGAAAAAGTATATATTCTTGCATCAATTACCTACTAATGTTTAAGTAATTAAAGAATTTTAACCATATATAATAGTTTCACCAAAGAAAATAATGAGTGCACTACGTGAATGCAGGTGATATTGGCCGTCGTCGGAGAAGTCTCCACCACCAGAGAACACATGTTTACTCCAAAGGGATACTTGATTCGTCACTGGAATAATAAAATTCCTAACAATATTCCGATCTTCTTACTCAATAAAGCTTCGCCGCTTACGGCAGCAGAGTTCGCCGCTTTCGTTAAACTAGCTGAAGATCAAAACACACTTTCATCGAATCTCCCAGATTTCTGCACCAAAGCAAATCTCTTCTGCTCACCTATTATTAATTCATCACCAACCCTACAAAACCACAATGACATTAATAGCAATTTTTCCTCCTTCCTCGACCGCCCCTTCCATCACTACCTCATGCGCCCCTTCACTCACTACAACTACGACACTGCCTCCATCGCCCAATCAAAAGCATTGTACAGCTATAACGACCTTAACCTCCATTTAGACGCCAATTCTGGTGATACAAATATTCCTATAAAGGTGGTGGAGGAAGGAAAATTTTTCAGAGAGGCAATGTTGAAGAGTGGTAATGTCATGCATATGCCTGACATTCGTGATAAAATGCCCAAAAGGTCATTTTTACCCTCGTTGATTGTGTCCAAATTACCCTTCTCGGTATCTAAAATAAGTCAGTTGCAAAACATTTTCAATGAGTCAAGCATGACGAGCATACTAGCTAGCTCTCTTAGTGAGTGCGAGAGCGCTCCTAGCCCCGGCGAGACCAAGCAATGTGTAGCCTCGATTGAGGACATGGTCGATTTCTCCACATCTGTGCTAGGGCGGAACGTGACGGTTCGCACCACCGAGAGTAGTCGAGGGTATAATGGTACTATCATGATAGGGCAAGTTAAAGGGATCAACAGTGGAAATGTGACCAAGTCTATTTCATGTCATCAAAGTCTATTCCCTTCATTGCTCTACGTTTGTCATTCTGTTCCAAAAGTCCGTGTCTATGAAGCGGATATTTTGGATCCGAAATCTCAAGTGAAAATTAATCACGGTGTAGCTATTTGTCATTTGGATACATCATCATGGAGCCCGGGTCACAGTGCCTTCATTGCATTGGGTTCACAACCTGGAAAGATTGAGGTGTGCCATTGGATCTTTGAGAATGATATGGCGTGGACATTGACAGAATAACGTGTTTGAAATTGGGTGTAACTCTGTTTAATTTATTATGTAGTTGAATAATATGGACATGAAATTCATATATAAATAGTTGAATAATACTAGATTACTAATATACAAAATATCTACATTATTATTAGAATATGGTAAAAATATTATTAATATCGCACATGTATTTATTCACAGTTTATGTTTCCTTCTCTAATAGAATTATGATTTTTAAGTACTAATGTGTGATTTCAATTTTTTGGGTAGGGGAATGGATTTTTTTTTGTCAAAGAAATTCACGACTTTGAACTGAAAACTTTTACGGAGTATATAGTTTTGGAAAAAAAATGGATCATCTAGTCGACACCTAGACAATCTTAAACTGTCTAACTAGCAATTTTCGACTTCTACATTTTTAATAAAAAATAAATGAAAAGGAAAAAATGACAAGACTTATAAATGGTTCAATTACTCAATGCAGCAAATAGAAGGGTAGGCTCTCACACTAATCATATACGTAGTTTTGTCTTGTACTCTCTACGTCCCACAATAACTTTCACATTTTTCTTTTCGGGACGTCCCACAATAACTTTCACACCCTTATAATGGAAAATCTTTTATAAACTCCACCCTTATAATATCCTCAATTTTACACAAATGCTATTACTTTTTCTCCACAAATATACAAAAGTCAACTCATTCTTTACTTTATACATAAAGTTTTACAAAATTACCCCTCAAAACTCCACTCATTATTACACTTTTTTAATTTACGTGTCCACCTACCTATGAAAGTTAATACGGGACGGAGGGAGTATATTTTTTGACTCATTGGATAGTTTTGTAGTATTATTTCCTGCCATTTATGATTTTTTTTTTTTGTTTTGACAAATGCCATTTATGAATTTTAAATATTGTTGTGAATCACTTTTGGGCATAGTAGTTCATTGTGTTACTTTTGGGCCTTTTCCTATCATTTTTCTTATATTTTTTATAATATATATTTTATTGACCTTGGTACCACAAAGTAACTAAAACCACCAGAGACGTGATGATGTGCAATATTATTGGATTTTCCAAGGTAATTTCTCTCTTGAAAATTCATATGATACATATATATTTTTTTGGCTAGAGAATACTATTAAGCTTTTATTCCAAAATATTCAGCAATTTAAAAAAACTACACAAATATGGGGCTCACTTTTAGGCTGGCCTATCATAGAAGGTGGCAGATAGGCCACTTGCTCTCAATTGTCTTTGAATGAAGAAAACCCAGATTGTCACCAAATTTTTTATATAAAGTCAAATGTATTCTTCCCCATAAAAGTATAAAACGCCATCAATTATTTGAAACCAAGACAAATGTCAAACCTTATCTCTTTCAATTCATTTTGTGTAAAATTTGAGGGAGAGATATATATTAATTTGTCCCTTCGAATGCTTCTAAAAAAAAATAGTTTAAATTGAAACGTTCGTTTTAATAAAATGAAATATTTACCAAAAAAACGAAGGGTGTATATAGTAATACATACAGAGACAGAGTGAAAAGAAAATGAATTCCACGTAATTGTTTTTATACATTTTTTTCTAATTAAATTTATAAGAAATTTATCTAAATAAAATAAAGAGAATGTATATCAAGAGGCTCAAAGTTGTCGGAAGTAAATATTTATTCTTATAATTACAATTGAACTAAAGAATCCCTATTTGTACATTGCTTCATCAAAAAACAAGAAGCAACCAGTGACTAGCTCTTAATAAAACCCGAGCTTCTGTCACAATAATCAATCAAGAATTTGTTTACACATTCATGAGCAAACCAAGTGTGGCAATTCCTTAAAAAATTGATCACCACACATGAACAGAGTGTTCATTAGAAAGAGTTGGAGCCATCAAGCTCTTGTCATTGAAGGAATGGAGAATCTTGATGAGGGACCTTGCTTTCTTGCTCGAACGAGACGTGCCCTCGGTGAGTAGGGCATACAGAGAAACCATCAAAGAAATGTCCTTCACTAAAAGAGCAACCACGTTCGCCCTATCATTGATGCACAACGATAGCAATAGCGAAACACCGTGCTCTTTAGCAGTTTTGGAGTCCGAATTGCTGAGGATCTCGATTATTTGAGGCAATATCCCCGAGCTTATTATAGACATTGCTCCTTGGAAATTCTCAGCAAGAGTTACTAAGATTGCTAGTGAATCTGTTACAAGATCTTCTGAAAGAGAAGATCTTAACTGATTCACTAACAAAGGGACTAATCCGCCCCCAAGAACCCTCCAATGGTTCTCGGGGTGCTTAAGAAGTCCCAAAATCGCCACCAATGCATTCTTTTTTGCACGATATGATCCATCTTCGATCAATTGCATTAAACCCCAAATGGCACCGGGGGTTTGCCCTATGATTCTTCGATTTTCTTCAATCGAAGCAAGGTAGAACAACGCACCAGCTGCGTGCTGACGAGCTTCCACTTTAAGCCCTCCATTCAACACTCCCACAATAAGGTCCAATCCACCATTTTCGACTATTATTTCCTTGCTCTTCGAGTACTTTGACAGATTCAACAACACCGCCATTGCATTCTCTTGAATAACTTCTTCGTTTCTTGAAGAAACCAGATTCAACAGAGGTGGGATTGCACCAGCTTCAACCAAACAAGACCTATTAAAAACACTTAGTTTGGTAAGAAGACGACATTCAAAAGCCGCTTTGTTCTTCTCTTCGTCTTCTCCCGCCACCATCTGTCCAACAAGAAAAGCAGCAACCAATGCCATGGCTTGCTCTGCCACCGCACTCCCACAACCAGCCACCGCCCTCGACTCACGTCTCGATTCCTCGAACGGAGTTCCAATTTCCCGAAAATGTTGCTGAATCAACCTCTTCAATGCAAGATTTTGCACCACATCTACACACATCAGCCTCTCTCCCGTTTTCGGGCACGTGTGATTCCCTGATTTGAACCATTTCAAAATCGAAGATCGATCATACGTCTGCCCCGTCGATATTGTGACAGGATCAATCATAATATCCAAGGAAATTGGGCATTTGAAATCATCAAGATTCAAACTTCCAATCCCTCCACCAGATTGTTGTGAAACACAACTTCTAACACATTCACCGTTCAAGAAAAGCGTGCATCTGCAATAAATCAAGAACGAAATTAAACTACCGAGAAATCCAACACCCCTTTTCTCAGTAGTCCCAAATTCGCGCCCTAATTCACCTTCCAAGAAATTGATTTCACTATTGCTTTCACTCCAGCTTATAATTCCCAAATTCTTAAGAACCCTTTTCAAATCACAAGATTCAGGAGCAATTCCACCTTCAAATTGATCCATAATCCGAATAACCCTTCTCGTGGCTCTACAATCGTCTTTCTCAACTTCAAACTGCAATTTCAATGCCTGTTTTCTTACAAACTCCGCCAATTCTTCCACCTCCATCTCCGATCCCGACAGCGGCAGAACGTCCAGCGCCACCGCGACAGCTCTCATTAGGACACGGAAATGCGTCGACACTTCCTCCGACTTCATCAGCATCCATAGCCTGGCGCCATCTCTGGTGCAATCTTCCAGAAGGAAATGAATCTTCTGGAAGATGAAATGGAGCTCGGATAAGCACAGAGCCATGGAATTTTGGAATCCTGAACTCCCATTTCGCAATTCTTCGAGGAAAACTAGGAGGGTTTCGATTAAATGGATGGAATTTGTGGCGTTTTTCCTGTTGGAATAGAAGGTTCTTGATTTGAATCCACTTATAGAGTGGCCCAAATTGATTAAAGAAGAAAGGAGGGTGGAAAAGGAGACTGATTCACACGAACGAATCGCCGGAAAAAACAAAATCCGGCGGGTGAATTCGTTGGATATATTTATCATTGAGGACACAAAGAATCTAGAAATTGAAATCTAAGAGCTTTTTGTTTTGGCTATAGCTATTTTGTGTTGGATTCTATTTCTGACAATTTGTGTCTTGTTCTTAGTTAGGTGTAGATATATATACAGATTGGACCTTGAAAACAGATATGGCGCGTTTGACAAAGAAAAAATGTGTTGCGCAAACGACACGTGGTGCAAGGAGATAAGCGAGTAATGGGATCTTGAAATCGGACACTTCCTGGAAATTCTGTGAACTAATGACATGTTGACACGTAGTACGTCTAGTATGGGAAGCCGTCGCATGAACCTACGTGCTCTGCCGACACGGATTGTTTGACAAACCTGTCTAATACTCCCTTCCACTTAAAGAATATAGTGTTCTTATTTTTCTTTTTAATGGTTCATAGGAGTATGTGTTATGTTTCTTGTCTCTCTTCCACATAAAATATTTTTATTTTTCATTTTAATTGTTCATATATGTGTTATGTTTTTTTGTTTCGGGGAAGCCACCTTGCCTCATTTATATTTGCTTGATTTCAAATGTAAAAAAAATAGGGTTAAATTTGTACTCCTAATATTTTTGGATTGTACGTATTCCTTCATTTTCTAAAATAAAATAGGTGATTATTTTTTAAATTTCTAATATTATTTTCATGAAACGGTGAAATAAAATAATTTTAAAGTAGTTATAATGTATTGTGTGTATATCAAGGTTGTTTTAATAAAATCACATATGATGTTATAAATTATTGAATATAATGGGTGATTTTGTATGATTATTAAAGGTAATTGTAAATTTATATCTAAGTCATAATGTTACTTTAGTATTTATAATTGCATTGGACTTTTGTTTGTGTTAATAACGTGCATTTTTTAAATTTCAGAATGGTCGGCACACTGACAAGTAACATGGGAGGGGTGGATCAAGTTACATACAATAATAATATAACCTAGAAATAAATTTAAGGTAGATCTATTGTTAAATTGTTAAAATAAATGCACAAGTATGGGCTCGAGTCTACAATAAATGCGATGTTATTACAATTATAATTTTTCGATATGACAATAATTTGAAAAAATGTTTATTTAAAATAAAAATATATAGCAAATGAGGTTCTTCTTATAGAGAAACAATGAATTGTGAAATTATAATTTCATTGAGTGATTGTAAAGAGTACATGAAGGAAGTATTTATAGATACAAAACATATCTATCCTAAATCTCTAATTAAGGAAAATAAAGATTTACAAGATATATAAAATATATTATACAAGATATATATAATATCTCTTAATATATTTATATATGTCTAATACGCCCCCTCAAGATGGAGCGTCGTAGGAGAGTTCAATCTTGGTCATAAGAAGTTGTAGACGGAGTCGAGAAAGAGGCTTTGTAAGTGTATCAGCAAGTTGGTCCGCAAAGGAGACATGTGAGACCCTAAGTTGAGAGTCTTGATCAAGTCTCTAACAAAATGGAAATCGATTGCAATGTGCTTCATTCGGGAGTGAAAGACAGGATTTGAGCAGAGATAAGTGGCTCCAATGTTGTCACAATAGATAACAAGCAAGTCTGAGATTGTGAAGCATAGCTCATGAAACAGAGATTTTAACCATTGAACTTCAGAGGCAGCGGAGGCAATAGCACGATACTCAGCTTCTGTTGAGGAACGAGCAATCGATTTCTGTTTCTTGGAGGACCAAGAGATAGGATTTGTACCAAGAAAAACAACATAAGCACTTGTGGAGGAACGATCATCAATGTTGTCAGCCCAGTCAGGTCAGCATCTGTGAAATAATGTAGAGGGGAGGAGATGGTAGGTCGTAGTGTGATTCCAACATCTTTTGTTCCATTTAAGTACCTAAGCGTTTGACAGCTCCCCAATGAGTGACAGTTGGAGCATGCATAAATTGACACAACTTGTGAACAACAAAAGCAATGTCGGGTCTCGTGAGTTGAAGATATTGAAGACTGCCAAGTATTTTTCGATATTGAGTGGCATCCGCAGGAGGAGTCCCATCAAGAAGTGTAAGGCGAGCGGAGGTGGCTAGTGGCGTCTGAACAGGTTTGGAGGTCACCATATTGTATCGAGTGAGTAGATCAACTACGTACTTTCGTTGAGAGAGAAAGCAGGAGTTGTTGGTACGAAGTACTTCAACACCTAAGAAGTAGGAAAGAGGGCCCAAGTCTTTTACTGAAAATTTCGAACCAAGATCTGTTGCCACACGGGTAAGGAAGGGAATGGAATTTCCTGTGAGAATCAAATCATCAACATACACAAGAAAATATGCAATAATGCCAGATTTATTGTACACAAAAAGGGATTCATCGGATTTTGTGTGAATGAACCCAATTCCTTCCAAAAATGTCCTAAGTGCATAATACCAAGTACGTGGAGCCTGTTTCAAACCGTAAATGGATTTTTGTAATTTGCAAACATAGGACGGAAACGCCTTATCAATGAAACCAGGAGGTTGAGCCATGTAAACTGTATCAGAAAGGGAACCATGAAGAAAGGCGTTGTTCACATCAAATTGTCGAAGTGACCAATTTTGAGTGACTGCAATACTCAAGACTGCTCGAACGGTTGCTGGTTTGACCACAGGACTAAATGTTTCTGAAAAATCAACTCCAGGGCGTTGGTGAAAGCCTTTGGCCACAAGTCGAGCTTTGAATTTATCTAAGGACCCGTCTGGTTTTCGTTTGATGTGGAAGACCCACTTGGAGCCAACAACGTTGGTAGAATCATCAGTTGGTACTAAATCCCAAGTACAGTTTTTGAGAAGGGCATTAAATTCAGATGACATGACCTCCCTCCATCGTTCATCTTTTAATGCCTAAGAGACGCAGCTAGGTTCAGTATCAGAAGATAAAGTAGAAGATAAACCATACCTCGGATTTGATTTAAAGATGTTGTTTTGGGCTCGAGTGACCATTCGAGTTCGTTGTTGTATCGGTGGGGATGGCAGTGAGGGAGCAGTTGGCGACTCAAGATCAAGGGTTTGTATCGTGGAATTAGGGTTTGGGGTCGATGGGGGTGTATTTAGTAAAAGGGAGGTGCAGTGTTTGGGGTTGATGGGGTGTATTTAGTAAACTGGGTGGTGCAGCATTTGGGGTCGATGGGGGTGTATTTAGTAATCTGGGGGGTGCAGCAGAGCTGGACGATATGCTAGGGGGTGTATTAATCGGAGCAGGGGGTGCGTGTGATGGAATTGGTGGTGGGGCAGTGGTGTGATCGAGAGGTGGTATATTATGTGGAGGGGGTGCATTTGTAAAAGTAGTGGGTGGGGCAGGAGCAGTAGGTAAGGGAGGGGGTGTATTAATCAGAGTGGGTGGTGGATAAAACATAACATAAGGGTTTTCTGGAGGACAAGGGGTGTATCTACTAAATTAGGGGGTGTATCAGGGACAGTTTTTGGAGAGGCTAGGGGAAATATATTTTCAACGAATTGAACATGACGAGAGGTATATATTCTTTTGATTTTTAAGTCAAGGCAAAGATAAGAGGCTTGAGTAGGAGAGTATCCAATGAAGACACAAGAAGTGGATCTAGGGTCTAATTTATGGGAAGTGTAGGGACGGAGCCAAGGATAGCATAAGCAACCAAAGACTCGAAGTTTATATAGGTTAGGAGTTTGTTTTAGGAGATATTGATAAGAGGATTGCATGTTTAGGTTGGGTTTAGGGAGGCGGTTTATAACATAGGTTGCAGCACAGACGGCGTGAGGCCAATAAGTGAGAGGTATGGACGCATGATGTAAGAGGGCTAAGGCTGTATCAACAACATGTCTGTGACGACGTTCAGACATGCCATTATGTTCAAGAGTGTGGGGTGGAGTAGTGAGGTGGGAGATTCCATGGGTTTGAAGGAGGGATCGTAGGGCAATGAATTCACCCCCGTTGTTAGTATAGAGGGTTTTGATTTTGGTGTTGTAGAAGTTTTCCACAATGTTTTTAAAGGATGTAAAGGTGGGAAGGACATCAGATTTGCGTTTTAGGGGGTAAATCCATATATATTTACTAAAGTGATCAACAAAAATGACATAATATTTGAAACCATCATCTGACTGGACAGGAGATGACCAAACATCAGAGTAAATGACCTCAAGGGGGTGGTAGAGATAATGTTGAAATCGTAAAATGGCAGTTTATGACTTTTTATACAATTGCAAGAGTTACAGTGCAAAGGGTTTGAGTTCGTTTGATAAACTAAACCTGGATAAGGTGTGAGACATGATTTTAGAGGATGGATGGCCTAGACGGGCATGCCATATGGTGGTAGGTTGTTTTTCGGAGATAGAGGTTGTAGGTGAGGTAGATGCTCGAGTCGGCCACACATAGATTATCCACGCGACTCCCCGTGAGGAGAATGCTCCCTGTTTTGCCATCCCGCACTTGAAAATAAGTAGAGCCGAAGATAATGTTAACATCGTTATCTCGACACAAGGTTGAAACGGAAATAAGATTTTTGGTCATTTGTGGGACAACAAGGACGTTTGAGAATTTTAACATATCAACATGAGGAAACGATAAGGAAACAATATGAGAAATATGCAAACCGTTACCATCACCGATGACTACATCATCCGAGCCGAAATATGGAGAGGAAACGGATAAATTTTGGGGGTGAGTTGTGAACTTGTGATATGATGAGAGACCCCGAAGTCCAAGATTCAAGGGATGGAGTGTGTATGTGAAATAGTCGAGTGGGCGGAGGAGGTGTATGTACTGGGTGGAGTGTATGTAGTAGTGTAGTGGGTGCGTAGATGCGGGGGAGTGTATTTACCAGAGTTGGGGGTGTAAGGAGCAGGGGAGTGAGTGTGTAGATTTGAGGGGTGTATTTACCAGAGTTGAGGGTGTCGGTATCTACTGAGTAAGGACTGAGTTGACTCGGTGAGTGGGGACCGAGTCGATCCAGTGAGTTGTGGATCTGATCAGGGAGCAGTTGCTGGAGTTCTGGGCATGTGTTGGCCGTATGGCCGAGAATTCGGCAAAATTGACAAGTGGGCGATGGGCGAGACCGGGGGTTGGAGGAGGCGCCGGCAACCATGGCCGATACCGGACACGACTTTGCGGAGAGAGGTGATGCAAGCTGGATTGTAGCCATGATAACAGAGGGGGAGCTTCGACAGAAGAAGTAATAAAATATTGGGGATAGTGATGGAGAGAGTTGAATGATACACGTGATATGCAACACTAAATAAACAACCACAAGTGTACGGCGTCTATTGTAGCGTGATAAGCACGAGGTCGATCCCACGAGAAGGTTAAGCGTAAAAGTGGTAGTTTGCTAGTCGAGTTCTAAGTAGACGTGATCGATAATTTGAATATGATGGTTTACTCTAAAATTACCTACCAAGTGTCACAAATAAGTAACAAAGAGCAAAGACGAAATCGATCAAATACCATATAAATCAAGAAAACGAAAGTGAAATGGATGTAAACTCAATTAAGAGAAAGTAGGTCCTAGAGCACATGCACTACTAATGAATCCATCTATGGTTAAATGTCTATTCAAATGGTGTTCATGCTTTGTCTATAAGATTGATCACAACATAATGAATTAAAAGTCCTTTCGATCTAAGTAATTCAAAGGAAATACTACACAACCTAGTATCTCTACCTAAGTTGCACAATAAGACCCAATCAAGCTCCTAAGATCATCACACATCTTCCTAATCATTGATCATCTTTCAATCTCACAATAAAATTAGGTCAAATGCTTGCAATCAATTCACCAAACTAGATTTCTCAACCTAATTCAATCAACTATGATCAACACATCATCATTGTACACATAATGACATGCTTTGCAACAAAAATCAAGCATCCAAATAGAATTAAGCCACACAAACACCAATTAAGCAAACATTAATTCATAGATATCATCAAAAGTATGTACAAGGCTCTAGAACCAAAAGTGTTCTAGCCAATCAACCACATGTTTGAATTACAATCAAAACAAATATCAAAGCAATAAAAAATGAAAATAAGAGAAAGCTTAGACTGTGGTGAGGTGAGGAATTGAATTCCCAAGCTAGTGGTGGCTTCCTTGCATGAATTGGTGATGAATTGAGGAAGATATGGCCCAAAACCTCCAAGTGTGTGTTAGTATGTGAAGAAATTCTTGAGAGAGGGGTAAGATGGTGTGAAATTTAAGAAGTGGGGTATTTATAGTGTTGGGGTAGGGTTTGGGTGTGATATTTGCAAGCAGGTCCCTAAAAAATGGAGAAAACACGTGTTTGGCACCGAAATTGGGGCGGCCCGGCCGGGTGGGGAAGTGGCCCGGTCGGGCGGAGTGTTGGCCGAGCTTGAAGAAAAACAGGGGCAAGTCGGCCCGGCCGGGCGAGTGGTGCCGCCCGACCGGGCGAAAGTTTCGTAAATGGAGGAGCGCGCTGGACATTCGGCCGCCCGGCCGGGCGAGTGGTGCCACCCGGCCGGGCCGAACATTCGTAAACTTGACCAAAATCTTGGTGCTCGGCCGCCCGGTCGGGCGAGTCATGCCACCCGGCCGGGCCAAAGTTTTGACTTTGGCTCCGTCTCTCGTTTTCGTCCTCCAACTTCGTCCCTCCGTTTCTTGAGCTTCCGACCTCCGATCGACTCGATTCTTTTGCCTATTCCACTCCATTTTTCGAGCCGGATCCAATGGTGTACTCCTCTTTCCGGTCCGATCACTTGTGTTATGTGTTTTGCTCTCAAATTCTATCGTTTTACCTATAAAATCGACAAAACAATACCTTTCTCTCATTTTGGCTAAAACAATCATATTCCATGCATAATTCAATGAAATCCACATCAAAATACACTTCACATGTGCCCCTAAAACACGTAAATTCCACCCGAATCATTGAACAACAAAGGTGTATATAGGGGGAGCAGTTGTAACAAACTGAGAGGAATTATTAAATTGGAGGCTGTATGTAGTTGCTGGGTAGTGGGAGGAGCAAGAAGTGGAGTTTCTTGCGTGGGGATTAATTAACAATTTTTTGGTAAATTTCTGGTAATTGAGGATGCCGCCTATTCAAGGAAGAAGAAGAAACTTCTTGAGGAACCGTGTAGGTTGGGATGGATCGAGGCGTGAGCCCAAGGGCTCGTTGATACCATATAGAGAAACAATGAATTGTGAAATTATAATTTCATTGAGTGATTATAAAGAGTACATGAAGGAAGTATTTATAAATACAAAACATATCTATCATAAATCTCTAATTAAGGAAAATAAAGATTTACCAGATATATAAAATATATTATACAAGATATAGTATATAATATCTCTTACTCCAAATATTTATATAGGGTTGGTCTGCTATGGACTCGAGTGCATGTTATGCACCCTAGTCCATGTTGCACTTTTCAGTTTTACTGACTTACACTTTTTGGTAAATGGTGTTGCACTTTTCAATTATTACTAAAAATATTATTATACAGTTTAATAATTGAAAAGTGCAACACCATTTACCAAAAAGTGTAGGTCAGTAAAACTGAAAAGTGCAACATGGACTAGGGTGCATAACATGAACTCGAGTGCATACTAGACTTTACCATTTATATATGCCTAATACTTCTTATGTCTCTAATTAAATTGCTCATTTTTTATTTCGGTACATTTCTTATTAAATTGTCTCTTTTTAAGATGGAAATAATAAAAAAATAATTATCTTTTTCAAATATTTTAAAATTATATCAAATGTCATTATTATTATTTTATAAAAAAAAAATTTGTTGTCTTATTCTTTTTAGTTGACTGATACATCTTCAACAAAAAAAGGTTAATTTATCTTTATAATACTACTTAACAACTTTTGCATCAAATCTTGTATCAAATTCAAGGGGTAATTGAATGAGGGATGAAGAGAGTACTGATTAGAATATGAAAAAAAAAAAAGAGCAATATGGATAATTGAAAATACTTTTACACTAAGGTGTGTTTGTAAACAATAGTGATTGATTCAAAGTGATTAAAATTGATTTTTGAAATAAATTTGAAAGTGGATAGTGTTTTAAAATTAAGCACTTTTAATCAATTTTGTATATGTTGTGATATTTGCAAAACAAATAGCTTCTTTATAATTTTACAAAAATACCCTTATTACATTTGAATAAGTAATGGGTAAACAAAAAATATTATTTAAATTGTGAGGGCAAAAAGGTAAAATTGGTTACTAAAATGATGAGAAGCACATAGAAGCTATTAAAAGTAGGTGGAGGGTGCTTCACCAAAATCACTTTAAACTACTTAATTTAATCATTTAGTTGTGTTGTCAAACACTCCAAAAGTGATTATAATTTAAAAAAAAAGTGCTTTTAAGCCCATACTAGTGCTTGCAAACACCCACTAAATAAAATGAAAAGTGAACTAAGACTGCAGGACAACAGGTGGATTAGATTTAGGGCGCGGCTAAAGGCACCCGGATTTCCTATAAGTACACCCACCAACCATTTTTTTAATCTTTCAGAACATGTGAAATGTCCAATATACCCCTAGAGTGAAATTTATGAAAAAAACGAAGATGAGTACACCCACCCGTCCACCCGTTCTATTTCACGCCGCCACCACCACCACCCAAACAAACAAACAAACACTATTTTTCAACCAAAAAAAACACCAAAATTGAAACAAAAAAAATCCAAAACACGAACATGTTCGAAATTTTTTCCAAAACAAACTCAATATGTTCGAAAAAAATTTCAAAACAAACTCAATATGTTCGAAAAAAAATTCAAAACAACTCAAATTTTTTCCAAAACAAACTTAAATTGTTCGAAATTGTTTCCAAAATAAACACAATATGTTCGGAAAAAAAATCAAAACAACTTAAATTTGTCCGGAAAAAAAAATCGAACATCTTGTTCGAAATTTTTTCCAAAACAAACTCAAGTTGTTCGAAATTTTTTCCAAAACAAACTCAAGTTGTTCGAAATTTTTTCCAAAACAAACTCACTATGTTCGAAAATAATTCCCAAACTTCAAAAAAAATCCTAAATTTTTTTTCAAAAAACCCTAATTTTTCTAATTTCAGACTAAACTAACCTGTGTAGCGGCGGCCGCGTCTGTGTGGAGAAGGGAGCGCTGCCGTGGAAACCCGCCTCAGCCGTCGCCTCTGTGGAAAACTCAACGTCGTCTTCTTCGCGGCGGCCATGGCTTCGCCTTCTTCCAGCGGTGGGCGGCGCGTGGTCGGATGGCGGCGACTTCGTCTCCTTCAAGGGGGTCGCTACGGTGGCCCACACCTTGCAAACGAAGCAGATCGGCGGCGGCCATGGCTTCGCCTTCTTCCAGCGGTGGGCGGCCGCGAACGGCCGCGAAGGGGAGATGGAGGAGGGGGGAGAGGCTGCGTGCGCGGCGGAGGCGGAAGAAGTGGAGTGGTTGCGGCTGCAGAGAGAAATGGATGTGTAAAAATGGAGGTGGGGGTTGAATATGAGAAGAAGAGGGAAGGAGTTAAAGGTTAATTTTGGGATTTTCAGGTGGGTGTCCTCATCCATTTTGTGTGTGTCCTCATCGTGTGGGTGTCTCATAGGATCTGTGTGCCTTTAGCCGCGCTCTTAGATTTATTATTGTTGTTCTTTTTAAGGGGAAAAGTGTTATACGGGTACATCATATGGATGTGGGCCTATAGTATAAGGCCCAGATGACTAATTTAAATTTAAGGCGTTGGCTATATACCCCTCCAGCTCTGTTAAGTATACTCCCCCTCTACATTTATTAATTTAATATTAATGTAAAAATATCAAATTTACCCTTTTACTAAATATATAAAAGATAAATACACCCCCTCACCCTAACCCTAACCCTAAAAAAGCAGCCTCCTCCCCCAATTCTGACGCCGTCGCCGTCAGCCACCACTCTGGCCACCGTCGCCGTCGGCCGCACCTCAAATAAATTTAGAAATTAAAAAAAAAACCTTAAAAAAATTTAAAAAAAAATCGACAAATCAAAGTCAACCAAAAACACTTCCGTCGACACTGGTTTGTCGACCAAATACACTTTCGTTTTGTAAGATCTAGTCGAAAGAAAATTAAAAAAATATATATAAAAAAATTGAAATTTTCGACAAAGATTGATCGACCAAAAACACTTCCGTCGACACTGGATTGTTGACCAAACACACTTTCGGTGATAAGATCTAGTCGAAAGAAAATAAAAAAGAAAAAATAAAAAAAAATGAAATTTTCGACAAAGATGGATCGACCAAAAAGACTCCCGTCGACACTGGTTTATCGACGAGAGTGTTTTTGGGCAATTAATTATTACCGAAAAAAAAAACCTATCTATGTTGCAGACGGCGGCGGCTGGGCATGGTTGTCGGGGCGGGGGCCGCGTGCAGGGACGACGGCTGAAGCGGGGGCCGCGCGCAGGCAGGCGGCTGGGGAGGGGGCCACGCGCAGGGAGGCGGTTGCGGCGGGGGCCGCGCCAGGGGCGACGGCTGCGGTGGCGGTGGCGGGGGCGGCGCCGTCGCCGGCGGCGGATGGTGGAGAAAGAAATTCAGGGTTTTGTTTTTTTAGAGAGGAGGAAGAAGAAAAGATTGGTGAAAAATGATATTAGGGTTTTGAATGGGGGATTATATTTAACATTTGTCCATTTTGAAAAAAAGGGTAATTTGGGTAATTTGGGGAGTACATTTAACATTTATCATATTTAGGGAAGTACATTAATCGCGGGAGTATACTTAACAGAGCTGGAGGGGTATATAGCCAACGCCAAATTTAATTTTGGGATCATAACGAGTTGCCCAATTACTCAAAAGATATGTAGCGGGTTTGACTATTTACACCTCCATTCCATTTTAAAAGGATGCACCCCTTTCAATTTATTAATATAATAATCCTCTAAAAAACCAAAAATATTCTTAAGTAAAATGTATTCCCTCCATCTTGATATAAGTATCTCATTTCTTTTGGGTGTTTTGATTAAGGAATATGATAAAATAATATATATGGTACAAGTGATATGATGATGAAAGAGAAAATAATACTAGTATGAGATGAATAAAATAAAATAATAGATAAAAGTATAAGTGGTGTGATTGAGAGAGATAAAATAATTTGTCAAAAATGAAATGGAAAACTTATTGTGGAACATCCAAAAAAAGAAAAGTGGAAAACTTATAGTGGAACGGAGGAAGTATTATACTAGATGCACCCCCCTACTATCATTCCTTTCACCTTTCCCCTAAACCACCACTTCCGACTGCCGCCGAAACCCTTTCACGTGACCACCAAATAAAAAAAATCAGAAATTCTAAAAAATATTTAGACAAATCACAAAAAAAAATTATAAATTTCGACCAACAAATGTCGACCATATACACTCCCGTCGACAACGATTTATCGACGAAAGTGTATATGGTCGACACTAATTGGTCGAAAAAAATAATTTTTTTTTAAAAAAAATCAACCATTTATTGTCAACCATATACACTCTCGTCAACAAAATGTTGTCGACGAGGGTGTATTTGGTCGACATTAAACTGTCGAAAATATAAAAAAAAAGGTTTCTACAGAAAAATCTTCCGAACAGTCAAACAAAAACACTACAAAAAACGCGCGTTATAGAGACGTACCTTTGCCGACGGATTAAATTCCGTCAGCATTTCCGACGGAATGCCGACGGAATCGTGTTGTTTGAAAAGTCAACGTACATGCCGACGGAATTCCGTTCCGTCGGCATTTACCGACGGAATATGCCAACGGATTTTTTAAAATATGCATACCGACGGAAATGCTGACGGAATATCCGTCGGCATTTGACCCGTTTAATTTCGCACCGCCTCGGTTTCCAAAAAGATCAACTGATCTTGGGCCTTCTAGATGATTCCCAGATTCAAGATCTCTTGAAAGAGGCCGGAGTACAAGCTGCTAAGTTGAAAGGAGAAGTCGAGAAACTGAGGGGTAAAGATGGGAGAAAAGTGGAGAGTGCATCAGGGGATACATCATTCCAAGCTCTGAAAACCTACGGCCGTGATCTCGTTGAACAAGCTGGAAAGCTCGACCCGGTGATCGGTCGAGAGGAGGAGATTCGGAGAGTTGTGAGGATTCTATCAAGAAGGACCAAGAACAATCTCATACAAACGAAATTTTGATCGGAAAGGTATTTCCTCTTTTTCCCCCAATATTTATGTTGCCTTATAAAAATTGTTTGTGACGTTAATTCACTAATCTTGTTTGAAAACCTTTTTGGAAGTATTATTATTGCAGTTACGTTTTAATTAAGCTTTAGTTGCAGATTAATTCGTGTAGTAGACTTGTAGTTGTATATTTCTTCCCTTATGAATTAGCTAAGTCATTAAAGTAAAAGCTCATATTCTGCACTTAATTTATGGATAGTTACCGTCGTCGTCGTTGATCGCCGGGGCGAAGTACAGAGGAGAATTCGAAGAGAGATTGAAGGCTGTTTTGAAGGAAGTCGAAGACGCTGCAGAGGGGAAAGTGATTTTGTTTATCGGTGAGATTCATCTGGTTTTGGGAGCTGGAAGAACAGAGGGATCAATGGATGCTGCTAATCTGTTCAAACCAATGCTTGCTGACGGAATTTACCGACGGAATATTGACCCGGTTTTTAAACGGGTTGTCCGGATTACCGACGGACTATTTCCGTCGGAAAACATGACCGAAAATATCCGTCAGTAATGCCGACGGAATTAAAAAATTCGTCGGCAAAAAATACCGATGACATAAATGGAGACGGACAAAATTCCGTCGGTATTTCTGTCAGCAAGCACACCGGCCGACGGAAATTCCGTCGGTAAATCCGTCTCTAAAACGCGTGTTTTTTGTAGTGAAAAAATAAAACACGACGATCGGATGCACAAACCTGGGGTGGGGTGCCCAGCATCTTGGACAAGGTGGCGACGGCGAGATCGATCGGGAGAGAGAGGCCGTGCGGAATAGACGCAAAAAATGGATGAACAATTTTTTTTTTTGCAGAAAATGGAGGGGGCCGCGCAGGAATCGAGGGAGAAGGAGGTCGCCGGACGGGAGAGGGGGTACATGGGGGAGAGGGACAGGCCGCGACAGCCCAGGGCAATGACTAGGCCACGGCGGCGGGTGGATGGGGGAGGGGGCGCAACAGCTGGTGTGGGTGGATTGGTGGGGGAAAATGAGAGAATGAAGATGAAGGGAAAAATTAGGTTTTGATGGGAGGTGTGGGTAGTAGTAAGAATTTTATGGAGAAAATGACATACTCCATATAACAATTAAAGGGGTGCATCTATCTTAAATCGATTTTAGGGGGTGCATCAATCAGGTGTGCATCCATCTAAAATGGAGGTGTAAATAGTCAAACCCATATGTAGCCTCAGAACGAGTAGCCCAATAATAGTGTATATCTACTCATTTTATTTGGACAAATCCAATTCTGAATATTGGGCGTCAATATTATTTCTTAATAAAAACAATTCATATAAATTTTTACTGAAAAAACTTTTATGGCATGTTTGTTTTGGACTCACACGTTTGGACATGGGACGTAACGTCCCCCATCTTGTTCTAATTCGAAATTTTACATTTGGATTTCAACATTCAATTACATCCCCTCCTAAAAATACATATATATTTTACTATTATAATAATACAACATAACTCATTCTTACTAATTGATTTGTCATAAAGTTACATCTTACTCATAATACAACATCACACACTCTTACACAATTGATTTGACATAAAGTTACATCATATCCTACTTAACATCCCAAAACAAAAAGTTTCATCAAAATTGACTTAACATAAAGTTTCATCAAGATTTTCTCATCCAAAATTTCTCCATTCGGATTTTCTCATCCTATATAATCCCAAAACAAACACTCCTTAGTGAAATAACAAGTGCACAATTGAAACTTTTAGTAAACAAATGATAAATTTAGTGAAATAATTAATACTTATTCCTGAAATAAATTAATAATTTTAAAAAATTATATGTATGAGTACTCAGTGCTACTAGCTAGTGATATAAGGTTTTGTCTATTAAAAATTTAATTCTATCATAAATTGAACCTGCGAAAACAAATTACAGACAGATAGAACCCAATTCAAGATCCCATTCTACTCAGACTTCTTCTTGAACACTATATTATTAATTTATTGTATATAATAACTGCGTGCATGCAAAAAGCAGGGTATAATTTTTATTCTTAAAATCATCAAATCAAATGAGATGTGTGCCAGAGGGACATCTTATATGATTCCTCAATAATTCTGTCAGGACAATATGAATTAAAAGAGGAAACAAAATTTTGTTTCTCAAAATCTTATTTAGTGCATACTAATTTGTGAGAAAATAGACTATATATATTCCCTAAATAGTGTATTAAAATTGTTTTAATATGATTAATAATATCATAACTAAACTTTCTTGATCATCTGATAAGTGTGAACGAATTAATTGTAAAAACTTCAATGAACCTTTGAATCGTATTCATAGAATTTTTTGTCCCACCATAAACATGAAATGACTTGAAAGAAAAACGCGTTAGTTTTAGGTATTATTGGGGTTCAATTATAGCGCACCGAATTGTTGTTCTAGTTTGGTCTCATAGTCTTACCAAATAACAGCTGTGTTTGATTACATAAACCGAATGTATGTTTTCAAGACCCTACTACACGATTTCAGGCAGCGTTCCTTTTTGGCTATGTCTATTTCCACCCAACTCCAAAAATTAATATAATAGACACAATAATAATAAAGAAATTTTGTTTTGAATGACGAATGTGGATTCTTCTGTATATGTACAACTGATATATAATTGTATTTTTTAAAGTAGGAACCCCTTTTTCATGGTTTAAAAAACACAATTTTTAGTACCAATCCCAATCTAACAAATTATTAAGGATAATAATTTTTTTTCATCCAGTAATTTTTCACATTTTTTAAAATGGTCCTAAGAAAATGTATGAATTTAATCTCAATATTTTTTTATAAGTTTCAATTTAGTCTTTTAGTTGTCAGAATTCTCGAAACAACGTTGTTTTTTGTCATGTGCTTGACCAGTGGACGGTCAATTTCAAAGAAGTTGCTGACAAAAAACGATGTCTTTGTAAAGATTCCGTTAACTTTATGATGAAATTGGTACATATAAAAAATGAGAGTAAATTTGTACATTTATCTATTTTGGGATTATTTATAAAAGGTGGAAAGTTGGAAAAGAGATTATATCTCAAACTGGGATCCTCCTCCCTGATATACAATAGGTGTTATATTCATTGGTCGACATTTCAAATATAAGTTAAAATATGAGGTTGAATGATGAATATTTTCGTAATAAAATACTTGTACTATATCATAATCTACAAGTATTTTGATCCCTAAGAAATTCATGTTTTGCAGTAGTCCAATAACAAAGATTGTATTTGTTCTAAGAGTATCCTCCATTCATCTATCAAGAAAAGCTGGACCAGCAAGACTTTCCAAACATGTCACATACTTGTGTCTCCTCATCTAACATCACAAATCAAATGGGATTCTACCAAAGATACATACATCCAGCTTTCAATAACTAACCACCAATCTTAAGGTTCAATAGTTTCCTACTTATATATACCCCCAAAACACTTCCTTTATTCCATCTCCTAAATCACTGCAAAGTACAAACATGGCAATATTTCCTAGCAAAATATTCTTCTCAACTCTCCTGATTTTCTATAAGATAGTCCAGGTCTACTCCCGCGGCCCCGTTTATACGCCTCCGGTCGTTGAACGATTGACGGATCGCTTCAGCCGAGTTTCGGTTAACAAAAGCTATGATGTGATTTTTGGAGCCTCCAATATTCATGTGATGAATAATGGGACCAGTGTTGATCTAAATTTGGACAAAACCTCAGGTAAAATAACACAAAATCATTGGCATGTACTATTGATTTCATAGGAAATAATACTATAATCATCTAAACCACATATATAATCTCTATTTTTTGTAGGATCAGGATTGATGTCAAAGAACAAATACTATTATGGATTTTTCAATGCTGCCTTAAAGCTCCCTGCTGGTTTTACATCAGGAGTTGTGGTGGCATTCTATGTAAGTTTCTATACATGTTACAACTGGTGAAATATTAACTATATGCGTGCGTGCGCGTGTCCTAATAAACAGTAGATATTTCAGTATCTTCAAGACTCTAAAATTCTCTTGTCGACTATTTTCAGTTATCCAACGCGGACGTGTTCCCACATAACCACGATGAGATAGATATCGAGCTGCTCGGACATGAAAAAAGGCGGGAATGGGTTCTACAAACCAATGTATATGGCAATGGAAGTGTAAAAACTGGAAGGGAAGAAAAATTCTACCTCTGGTTTGATCCCACACTTAATTATCATGACTACACAATTCTCTGGAACAATCATCACATAGTGTAAGCAACCAAATTCTTCAAATAACTAAATAAATCATTAACATTCTATAGTTCTAAATGACATAAAAAAAAAAAATGCAGGTTCTTGGTGGATAACATACCAGTAAGAGAAATAGTACATACCAGCGCAATCGCCTCGGCGTATCCATCAAAACCAATGTCCATTTACGCGACAATATGGGACGGATCAGAATGGGCAACACATGGAGGAAAATATGGTGTGAATTACCAATTCTCACCCTTTGTTGCATCAATGAAAGGAATTGAGATGGAGGGGTGCATTTTGAACCAGAAGGATAAAGGGGTGTCATGTTCGACGAGCAGTCTGTCGAGCTTGGACCCTGTGGACGGCGAACAATTTTCGAAGCTATCGAGGCAACAGACGACAGGGTTGGAATGGGCTAGAAGGAAGCACATGTTCTACTCATACTGCCAAGACAAGTCCAGATACAAAGTTTTACCTCAAGAATGTGAAACCAATTAGTACAATTCATGCACATTCTTTATTCTTTATACTACAAATTTGTACACAATATAAAATGGCCTAAAGCCTCACATATCTCTATATATGAAAGAACTAAAGATTATCATCATCTGATCTGATTGCCCCCTCATGTTCTCTGTTTTTAACATAACACACAGGGAATTTTACTGATTATTATTTTGTTGGTTTAAATTTCAATATTATTATTCTACATAAATACAACACAAACAAATGACAAATTATCCCACTAGCCATAGCAAAAGTTGACTTTACAACATGGATCTAGAGGTCCTTACTTTAAAGTAAATAATTACTCCAATATAGAGGAAAGAGATTAAATTGAATACAAAAATAGGAGGAAAGAGATTAAATTATATCTATATTTATTCTTTTTGTTTTAAAAAATTTAGTATTCCAATAGCCGCTAATATTAAAATTACGACTAAATAATGCAAATATTAATATACTAATATGGCCAAAATAAAATAGTTTTGAATTTTGACGTGGGTTTAAGGCAAACTTGGTTAAAAAAAAAAAAAAAAGGGAAGGAAGGAAGGAAGAAAAAGATACAGCGATCATTGCCCAGAATCTCAAGCGTATTCCGACAGCCACTGTAGTTTCTCCGGCGCTGCCCCTGCTCTCAGGTACTTTCCGTTCTTTTTTTGGTGAATTATTCATCTGAATCTCGATTGCCCGACCTCCGCCGCGCTCCAACACTCGATTTCGATAGCCGCCGTCGTTTCTCCGGCACCACCACTGCTCGCGCTTTACTTTTCGTCCATTTGCTGTGAATTTTATTTATTGCGCTACACTGTGAGGCATATTCCTTAAATAATAGGGCAAATAATTTTTTGAAAACGCCCCTCTCGCCTCAATCAACTATGGGCACACATAATAATATTGATGAATTAGGCGCCTTTTTTATTTGATGGAGTTGTTTTCTTCTATTTCTAGTTAAATTAGAGTAATTAATTGATCAATTGCACAAATTGATTTTTACCCATTTGCTCTGGCAATTGAATTCTCCAAGTTGACTCCAATCCGAGACCCTTCTCGAAGGCAAAATCCAACTGTTGTGTTTAATTATCTGAAAAACAGTGTTTTTTCAGTAAAACCATTCAGTCATCCATTGGTTATTCATTCCCTAATCAATTTTGAAAGACAAGTCTAGTTTTTCAATACTTATGAACTGTTTTACTTTAGGAAGCCAAGATAGATTGGGTTTTTTCATGTGATCAAAGTAGTGATTTGATGCCCTGTAGAGGATCACAACATCAAGTTGAGGATTTCAATTTGCTTGGACATCCTGAGGGAAACCCTGAAAGATCCCACCTTGTTTTCCAGTTTCTTTAATGCATGGTGATATTGGTATTCTACTAGTATTATTCTAGCTTGAATCTATAAGTGTGGAAAGACAGTGCTTGTAGTTAGGTGATAAGAATTGATAGTTTACATGAACTGAAAGCACTTATCTTGCCTTTGTCTCGTTCCTCTCTCTGTGTGTATACAATATGATTATATTGTTTGTGCTTTTCTTAGATAAGGCGATAGATTAAAGCTTTCTACTATGGTTATCAGGTTGTCTGGCTTAAGCATTTTTTGCACTTCTCTCTGAAGTGCTTATGGAGAAACAGAGTAATAATCGAACAACTCAATTAATTGAAGGTTTGGGCAGCTTTCTACGCAGAGTAATATATTTAGTGCTTTCTGTTGGTCCTCTACCAAGGCATGTTGCATTTATCATGGATGGAAATCGAAGATATGCTAAGAAGCAAGGTTTACAAGAAGGAGTTGGTCATAGGGTTGGATTCGTATCTCTAATGAATATGTTAAAATACTGTTATGAGTTGAATGTGGTGTATGTCACTATTTACGCTTTCAGCATTGAAAATTTCAAAAGGAAACCGGAAGAAGTTCAATCCACTATGCAGTTGATTCTGGAAAAAATCGAAGGGTTACTCGATGAAGAGAGTATAGTCAACCGTTATGGAGTGAGAGTGCACTTTATTGGAAACCTTAAACTTTTGAGCGAACCAATCAAGCTAGCAGCTGAACGAGCCATGAAAGCCACAGCACAAAATTCAAAGGCTGTACTTTCAATATGCATTGCCTACACATCAACAGATGAAATAGTACATGCTGTTGAAGAAACTTGCCTAGAGAAACAGGATGAATTTACGGTACTGGACATGAGCGGGGCTGGATATGGTAATGAGCCTCTAATTTCTGTTGCAGATGTTGAGAAGCATATGTATATGGGAGTTGCGCCTGATCCAGATATTATAATCCGGTCTTCCGGTGAGACTCGTTTAAGCAATTTCCTATTGTGGCAGAGTGGGACTTCGATTCTCTCGTCTCCAAAGGTTCTTTGGCCAGATATAGGGTTTTGGCATTTGGTACAAGCAATCATTGAATTCCAGAGGAATTTTACTTTCTTGGAAAAGAAGAGGAAACAAAGTTAGGTTAAAATTCGGACCCTATTAGCATCAGATTGTTTAGGTCTCAGATTTTTGCTCTTTCAACTCCAGTGTGATCCATTCCTATCACCGTTTGTTCTTGTATTGAAGAGGAAATGTGCATCGAAGATCACAGGTATGGAGCTTATCACATGACTTAGAAAATTGGTATGGATTGATGTTGTTTAATCTAACAGGAGTATTGTTGTGAATTATTATTCTGCTGTTGTTGATCGAATATGACAACACTGTATTTTAATTTTCTGATTTGTACCAAATTTTGTGGTTGAATTATGATTCTGGGTTGTGAGTGTTTGTCAATCTATCTAGTGTAGGAGTATCATCTATAGATAAGGCGTTGAAATTCTTGAATAATAAGATGGGTAAAAGACATATCATGCCTCTTTTCTTTTAGCTCCAATTTCAATTTCCAGAGAATTTGAAGAATATTAAATGGAATTGATGTTGGATTTGCATTTTATCTTCATCTGAATTTAATATAAGTTCTTCTTATAAAGAGAAGATGATATTTAAATGTATATGAATACCATCTATTTATTGAAGTAGTTTATAAAATATTATGAATAGTTGTTCAGTTGGGTGTTGTGCTGTTGTTTTTTGGTGTTTACCTGTATTGTAGAGTTGGAGTTGCTGTGCTGTTATTTTGCTCAGTTTTCGAGCTTTGGTGATACAATTGCACATGGTTTAGTTTTTTGTTTTCTTGCCTTCTTTTCTCTTCTTATTGTATATTTTTTCTTTTCATTAATAAAATCTGCATTCAGCTTATTTAGTCATATATCCACATACTCGTTCTCTCCCATTATTCTCTATTTTTGCTTTTAAATGTTATATGCTTCCTCCCTCCACCTATACTTATGAAGTAGAGAATAAAATGTAAGTGTGACGGAGTATATTTTTTAACGAATGAATTAGACACACTTTATTTGGACCTAAAGTGAAAATAAATATGCTTTTAGGGGAGTCATGTCGATTCTTGATATGACATGAAAGTAATACCAAATGCTAGATTTTCAAACCTTGGGTGCTCGCTCGGAATAAAGGTTGTATTCTTTTGAGTTTGATTTACAATTTATTTAAAGATATATAATATGAAATTAAATTATTAACTATTATAATGGTGTAATTCGGTGTAAAATCAACCTAATAAGAATAAAGCGCCATTTCATTTTAAAAGATTGGATGATAATTAAGAGGTCCAAAATGAAAATGGAAAAAAGTACTTTGGGAAGCATCAATGAAGCTATAAAATACTCCCTCCGTCCGCCTATAAGCTTCCCATTTTACCATTTTGGTCTGTCCGCCTATAAGCTTTCCTTACCTTTATTGGTAAGTACTTTTTTTTACACTTCACTTTATATCTTATTTTTTCTCTTTTATCTTTCTCATCTCTCAATCACATCACTTGTACTATATCTATTATTTAATCACTTTTCTTAATCTCTGTGTCAAAAAGGACGGAGGTAGTAGAAGGCTGATGTGATGTAAGATATCAACAATTTAACTGAATAATTAAAAATATATTTAAATTATTTAAATGATATACATCTAATTGCATATAAGAATTTATATGCTACTAATTAAGATTCATCTCACAATGCTTTAAAATATATGTTTTAGACTATTGATCCATCACGTGCAAGTTTTTATTAAAATTATTTTATGTTACATGAGATTAAGGGTAAGATTTTAATACATGTGCAATCCTTATCACAAATAATAGAATAATCAATGAATATCCAAAATATAAATAATGTATAGTTATTTATTTTTGGGTATTAAAAAAATCATATGTTACATATACGTGTATATTAGTGTAACATAATTGAAAAATATATATATTATATTATTACTCCGTATTTAATAAGATTTGGATTATAAACTATTAAGGTCATTTCACTACTAGTTTTTTCTAATAAAATCTACACCATAAATTCTTGTCTAATAGAGTCAAAATTAAATTTCTTAGACAACTTTACCCTTTTACTAATTTGACACAATTCGAAATATTTAATTCAAATTACAGGGTCAACTAATTACCATAAATATAGATTAAGATATTCTCGAAAAAAGCGAGATTTAAGCACCTTCCAAATTTTTAAAAAATTCCTAAATAATAGGTATTCTAATTAATGCGTTTCACTTGCTTAGCTTCGAGAATTCTGCAGAATATTGATTTTGTTCCAGCGATTTGTTCATCGTTATCTGCATTTTTCGGCGACTAGTACTTCGATTTTGCAGAATCTTATGTATGCACAATATATATGCACGGAACTGTGCATAAAACACGTTGTTCATACATTTGATAAGTAGCAAACAAAAGGGTTGAAAAAGTAAATAATCATCCAAGTTTACATAAGAATACTCAATAAAATATAATATTAACTAAATCTTATATAAAGTTCTCCATCACCTCAAACTTCTCGAGCACGATCCGGACAATGCACGAAGATTTGCATATGTATCCGGTATGCCTGTGGGTATGCACACTACATATGCACGGATATGTGCATAGAACGCTGTTCGTACATTTGATAGGTAGAAAATAAAGGGTTGAACAGTAATTCATCATCCAAGTTTATATGAAGTTCTCCATCACCCCAAGCTTCTGTAGCCAAATCCACAAAATGCATAGGGAGTTGAATATGTACACGGTATGCATAATCGGTGCCTACTACATATGCATTGTAATAGGCATATATTTACACACTCGATAGATTACCTTGAGAACTTAGAGGACGCATATTTGTTATTTCAGCCAACAAATCTGCAAAGGATGACGATTCAGTCAATCGAATCAACTTGTTCTTCCCATTGAAATCAACCTTGCAGAAAATTATATAATCCATTTGAATCCTGGACGATATCGACAGTCTGTCCAATGCAAATATATTCGAAAAACAATTAATTGATGTACCAGAATACCTAATCTACAATGCAAGAACTAAAAATCAGAATAATAAATTTACGATGTCAAATGCGATATGCAATAATCGAACGATAAAAAAACAATAGACAAGTATGGGAGACGTACCAGAATTTGGATCTATTGAAAAATGCAGTTCCTAATTCTGATTTCAATGCATAATCGAAAATGACAAATTGAAATCGAAATTGATAATCCAATTTGGGAAATATCTTAGTATGATTTCATTGCATATCCGAATCTCGTAAATTGAAATTGAAGATGGAATTTAGAAAATTTCCTTAATTTGATTTAAGCGCATAACAAGAAACTTCGATTTTAATTTTCGAATTTGGAAAGTCATAAACTTTCTCGTAATCAAGACTAAATTACAGGAATTCATTTCAAAATTCATATTAGTTTAAATTACGATTTTTTTTTTAAATTTATTTTAAGGGTATCATGGGTAATTTATCTTTGATTTGTCTCTATTAGAAAACTATTGAAATTGGTGTCTCTATTTGCTTAAGGGTGTTAATAGTGGACTTAGGGAATAATCTCATAAGATTATTTTATATAATTTATGTATTTTAATATATTTAAAATATATATATATATATTATATTATTATTTGATTGAAATGAGAAGAAATGGGTTGATATTTGTTGAGATATTTGCGTATGAAGAAATTTTGTTTCATTTAAATTTTAATATAAAAAAGTGAAGATTATTCAAAAAAAATTAATAAATGTGAAATTAATAAGAAAAAAGAGATTTTAAAATAGAGTGATTTGAGAAAAAATAGACCGAAATAGACCAATCATTTTGTGACATGTGCACCTAAAATGTTTACAAATATATGATAAATAAATAATTAAGATAATAAGCCTATTAAAACAATAATAAAACAATAATAGCACAATCCGTGATATTAATATATTATCAGCTACTTGATTATATACTTTGTTAAATTACATAAGTGAGTGATTATTGCGACAAAGTGGGATAGTTCAAGTGGTTAGAGCACCACTCCCTAGGCCTTAGGTCCTGGGTTCGAGTCATGGGGTGAGGAAAAGGGATGGGTATTTAACTTGTAATAAAAAAAAAAAGTGAGTGATTATTGCGTGTGTCCTTCCAAAATTATTGTACTCCACTTTATAATTAAAAACTCAAATCGTTTATTTCTTCTATGATCATTGGTTAATAGTGTTGATAAACATTAATTAGTTTTTTCCTTGTAACCTTTGAAAAGGTCAAACTTCACTGTCCAATAATATATTACTCCTTAATACTCCTACTTTTTTTTTCCCTAGATGATAAAAGCAAATTCCAAGATTATATAATTGTGCAGAGTTTCCATAATACGACCAAAAAATTATCTCAAACTATTTTATCTTTTTAATATTTCACATGTTAAATTAATCTAAATAGGAATTTTAAAAAAATATATACTAACTTATAAAATTCATATTAAAATAAACACACTAATTTTATTGACAACACAATAGTGAAAAGACTCAAAATAACCCAAAGTTAAAGTACTAAACTATTGTACATGTTCCATAATTTATAATGTAGTTTCAAATCAAAAATATAAAATACTAAAGTGGAACATAATTTATAATGAAGTTTCAAATTAAAATATTTTAAATACTAAAATTTAAAATAGGTAAAACTGTAAATTAAAAAATAAATTCTAATCATCCATCTAAAAATGAAATTAAATTCAGTTTACAAATTTACATTGTAGCCGTAATAAGGAAACAAATCGGTTCGATTGTGTATAGATTATTGAATATATTAAGATACATACATATCGATTACTCCTATATATTTAAGATACCCTTTTTCTAAATACACGTGAAACAAATCATACCATTTTTTTTTCTTAGAATAAAAATCTTGATGCTAAATTTAAAAATAAATTCATGATTTAATCAGAAAATAGAGAGATTTTGTTATAAATCTTGATAGTAATTCATATCTTTATAAAAATATTCAACAAAAAAATCACTTTAAATATAAAAATCAGAGATCGGATCGGGAGTGTCCATAATAATACTCAATTCATAAAAAGTGATTCTTAGGTAAGTCATTCCAAAAGAGTGGTAACGTGCGACTCTCTCTCTCTCAACCCGATTCTGTAATCAATTCTCACGCACTCACACCCTCACTGTGTGCAAGATTTCTCTGTTTTTCGATTCTCCAATATATATAAGTACAGTTATTCGCAGCTTTTCTCAAGTAGCGGCGAGGGACTCAGTTTCTCAATTTTCAGACTAGCGGCGGCGTTTCTGTTCGATATGGAAGTTAACAACGGCGGCGCTACGGAGGCGGAGTCCATCCCCTCTGTCCTTCCAGGGTGGTTCTCAGAGATTAGCCCAATGTGGCCTGGTAATTTCTTATTTCTCTGTCCTTTTTTTGCTTTACAAACAGACGTGAGCACAATATTTCTCGTTCTATTGTGAATTCCATGGTGTATTCGGATAGATGTATGAATATGAGTTTTTGAAATTCATAACTAGAAGATTTGTTATTTAGTTTGTCAAATGAAGAAGGTGTTTGAAGTTTCTGTATGGAATTATTGTATATGTTGAAACATGCAGGAGAAGCACACTCTTTCAAGGTAGAAAAGATATTATTCCAGGAAAAGTCTGATTACCAGAACGTAATTGTTTTTCAGGTACTTGCTGCTACAGTTAGAAAGAATTCCTTGCATTTGTTTGTTTACACACTCTAATTCTCTTTAATATTAATTAATTTTACTGCAGTCATCGTCTTATGGAAAGGTTCTTGTCTTGGATGGTGTTATTCAACTCACTGAGAGGGATGAATGTGCTTATCAAGAAATGATAACTCATCTCCCACTCTGCTCAATTCCCAACCCCAGAAAGGTAATCACCCTCGGGATCTTTAACATGTAGAATATTTAACTCAATAGTATTGTCTGCTAAGTTATGGATAAATTGGATTTCTGTGACATGTGCTGCCATTAGAAAGTTCATAATTGAGAAATATTTGAAAGCCTTTTAGTTTACTCGTACTGATTGGTAGCAAAGAATTGAAATAAATCTTAGTGCATTATATTATTAAATCATCTGACCACTTTCAAGTTGCATCAGAAATATATAGATATTTCCCCTGGTTAATCATTTACTAGATTTCATTTTTCTTTTCTTCAGGTTTTGGTAATTGGAGGAGGAGATGGTGGTGTCCTGCGTGAAGTGTCTCGCCATTCATCTGTTGAGAAGATAGATATCTGTGAGATTGACAAAATGGTGGTTGATGTGAGTATAACTAATGTTTTCACTCTTTAATCATTAGCTTATTTATTTAATTCTCATCCATTCATTATATGATCCTTTGCTCCCTCACACCTTGGTTGTCCTTATGCACGGTCTGCATTCATTGATAGTAGCATGAAAAACATTTTAGCACGAACTCTATGATCGATTCTTATTAGTTAGTTAAAGCTAACTGATATAGTCCTCCCTTGCAGGTCTCCAAACAATTTTTCCCAAGTGTAGCTGTGGGATTTGAGGATCCCCGTGTGACATTGCACATCGGAGATGGTACAGTCAGTGCTTTTTCTTGCCCTTTTTTGTACTTAAAACTTTTTAATCACACAATTTTCATCCAATCTTTATAGGAGTTGCCTTTCTCAAGGCTGTGCCAGAAGGAACTTATGATGCAGTTATAGTAGATTCTTCGGACCCAATTGGTAAGTTTAACACAAGTGGTTCAATTTAGTCTGTTTTTTAATGTTGATGTTGATGTTGTGTGTGTTTTGTACGAGTCAGGTCCTGCACAGGAATTGTTTGAAAAGCCATTCTTTGAGTCGATAGCTAAGGCTCTACGTCCAGGAGGTGTAGTATGCACTCAGGCTGAAAGCATATGGCTTCACATGCACATTATTGAAAATATTGTTGCAAACTGCCGCCAGATTTTCAAAGGCTCCGTCAATTATGCTTGGACCACAGTTCCCACATACCCAAGGCATTTATTTTCTCTCGCTCTACTAGAACTCGATTGAATTTTATCTTATTTTCAGTAATTTGGTATGTTGTATTCATGACTAAAAGTAGTGTTTTGGTTTCAGTGGTGTGATAGGGTTCATGCTGTGTTCGACTGAGGGTCCTGCAGTTGATTTTAAACATCCGGTTAACCCAATAGATGCAGCAGAAGATGATAGTCATGCCAAAACAATGGGACCATTAAAGTTTTACAACACTGAGGTACTTACTACATTATCATTACCATTAGACATGCACATATGACATAACTACTCTTTCACATTAAGTCTTGCTGTTATTTAAATTCTCTAATTTGTTTCCTCTCTCTCTAGTTTCATTCTGCAGCTTTCTGCTTGCCCTCATTTGCCAGAAAAGTAATTGATTCAAAAGCTGATTGATGGAGGAAGAACCTATTCATCTGTTGAGGCTTGGAGACGTTTTTGCAGGCGATTTTTTAAACGATTATCGTGTCTAGAACACGTCTTTATTTTCCTTTTTATTTATGACTAGTAGGTTAATTTCATTTATTGTCAATGAATATTACATTCTAAGCAAGAGCCCCAACTCTTGTCCCCATTTTCATGAGAATCACAACTCCAGATTCTAGTGTTGGTGCATTTACAAGTTGGGTCGAATTAATGGCCTTAATGCTAGCTATTCATTCGTACAAGGTCATATATATTCTAATGTCATTTTGCTACATCACAATCTTATGTACCTTACTTGCAAAGTACAAAGGTTTTACAACCCCAGGAGGCTTGGGGGTGGATGGAAATTGGGGTGATTACTGTGCAGTTTCAATAGATTTTTTATGATTTGATGGTTCAATATTAAGAAATCAAATAAATACGGAGTAATAGATAGAATAGGATTTGAAAATACCAAGTTGGGAAGAAGATCCAAGTGAACTTGATTAATGTCCTCACACACACACACAACATTGGAGCGATTTTGCACCCAAAATTAAAATTGTTTTGTTTGTAAGGTCTGGACGGTTGGAGTAGTTTTTAAAAGTTCAAATAATCAATTTTAGTTCATATATACTTTTCATTTTTTATTAAATCTAGCACATATTTTTATCAATTAATTTAAAATATTAAAAAAAATTAAATGTGAAAATTATAAATCTAATAATTAAAAATAAAAAAGAATATCTTAAATATATTTAAATTAAAAAAATCAATTTAAAGTCACAAATTTTAAAATTATCTAAAACTATTGAATTAAAAAGAGACTTGCAAAATATATAAGATTTTTTTAATAATTGAAATAAGTTGTATATTTTTTTTATATTTTTAAATAATGTGTTCAGATTCTTTAAACAATTTTTAATTTTTTATATTTTTTAAACTAAAAAACATTATATAATTTTAGAATTTTTTTTATAAAGAAATGTATATTTATTTATTAATTAATTTGATTATATTTATAAAAAGTATTTGCTAAAATGAAAATTTTGAGTATGATTTGATTAAGAAAAAATATGTGCTAGATTTGAGAAAAAATGAAAAGTATATGTATAATTTAGTTAAGAAAGAAACAGTATGTACACTAATTTGATGAAAAGTGAAAAATATGCCGTAGGTGGAAACATGCATGTATCTTGCCAAATAGAGTCCATCCCTCTATAATGTATTTAAATTATTTCTACTTTCAAATGTACTTTTACACTATAAATTTTAAATCATGTCATGAACAAAAAAATATATGTCAGCCAATATGAGATCCTTTTATTATTATTGTTATATTTGTTTTTTTTTTTTTCTTCAAAATTGTGTAGGTTAGCATACATTATTCAGTCTCTATTTTCTGCATATTAATAAATTCATGATTGTTGTGTTTAGTTCACAACTTGATCATCTATTGTTCAATTTGTTATATGCATGCGATATATCATATATTGCTTGATTAATGGTGTTTGAACCTGATTTAGATCAAAAATTGATAACTAAAAGCAAATATGTGAGATAATTGTCTAGAATATACCACTACAAATGCAAGTTGAATGCCATAAATCATCTCATTATATCTTTTGATTAAAAGTCTTTAATGATAAAAAAATTAAAAAAAATAATAATTTGAAGACTTTTATTTAGAAAAACTATAATAACATAATTTTTTGTAGTTAAAAGTTAATTTTCTTGTCTTATGCTACCACAATTTTTGGAAAAATAATTAGGCGAATTAATAATATTTAAGGGAGTAAATTGTGAAAAGAAAAAAGAAAAGGAGGAGTTGCCACATAAGCTTATAATATGGAGTGTTGTTAAAGAGAGCCGTGTTTAATCTTTTTGTTAATAAACTTATGTTACATTTAGTATAGAAAATTACAATTATATATGTAATTGAATATTAATGTGACTAGGATTTTGACAATGGAGGGAAGAGTCATGTTGCACCCGCAATTAGGTCATGCGAATAAATTGAGCCAGCTTATGTAATTAGGTAACCATCAAATTATTATTATTATTCAAATTATAATGTCGTGGATTTTAATGGGCCAGTGAAGAGAAAGCTACGTGTTATTCAAAAGATTAAGACTAAGAAATAACCCTATATGTATATATATAAAATATATATATATATACTAATATACTCACAATATCATTTAGGGGTGTTTAAGCTTTTGTAACGAATATTCCCACCATTTCAATCCTTATTTTTGTATCTATAATTTATCTTTTTTATTTTACTCAATTCAAGCTGAGTAAATTAATTTTTTAAATCACAATATTTATTGATTAATAACAAGAAAAAAAAAAATCAAAATTGAAACTTGAATTTGACATATTTATATATCTATGTAGGTGTATTTTTTTTTTATCAATAGTAATTTATGATTTATTGATTTAGTTTTCAATTTTAAATTTTAAATTATCTCTCAAGTATCATGATTCTCAAAATATATATGTGTCGTAATATCAAAAGAGGAAAAACAATTGGTGCAATTAACCATATTTTTTAGGGCTGGATTGGTTCGACACAAATAACTCAAGACAAAATTAAATAGAATTGTACTATTTGAATGAGACAAGTTTGAATTTAGCAATATGTTTGGATTGATGGATTATATATTTTTATAATTTAATTAACAAGGCAAATTGTATGTTTGGTTTATATGATAAATGTGATTGATATTACAAATGTCTATTGTGCCCCTTATTTCTTATTTCTCATTTTAAATACAAATATAAGGGTAGTTTGGTATTTTTGCTGTTGAGATTAATTAAGTCGGGCCCTACCCTCAAACCGAGTTATCACCCGGTTTAGTCTTGAAACCAAACTTAGACCGGTATGTTTGTTATGAGATTTTAAGAATTTTAAAATTTAGAAAATTCTAATGATTTTTAAGTCTTAGGGTTAGTAGTTTAAATTCCCACCAAATTAGGACCACTTTTTTTAATGATAATGGATAAACAATGGTTCACATATAAATATGTGAATTCAATAATGGGTCATATGGGTCCAAAAGTGTAATAAGGGATACCATATTATTCTCCAAGTTTGGATTCTTTCTAATAATTAATCAACTTGATTTTTAGCAGAATTTGATGTTTCACCTAATAATAATATGTGGTTTATATACAAGGGGACTATTTAATTTAAATTGCGGTCTTGTCACCTAAAATATTTAGGAGGCTCGTGATGTCGATTAAGCTACGACATTCAGACTTTAATTACAACTAAATATACCCACGTCAACATCTATAAAGCTTTTAAAGGCTGTGTAAAATAAAAGATTGAGTACAAGTTTTTCTTTATTGCTAACCTTTTAAGGTACAATTAAATTAAAATAAATTATTAGAAAAAAGAGACATTGACAAAGAATATACAGTAGCATGTAAAAAACTTATATAAGACATTCTTATTCATGAAAAATTCCTCATATACTAGTATTTGAATTTTAATCTTGATAGTCAATACTAATTAATTTTTACCATTTATTTATTCTAAATTACGTTTTATTACTAATTTTGAGCCTTAATTTATACTGAGCTGATGTTCAAACTCGAGTCTAAATTTCTAATTGATTTTTTTTAGTTATTGTTCTACACTTCTACCTTTGTTTTAAGTTATACCACAATTTGGACCAATTAATGCAACTTTCAGTTTAGTAGCTCACTAGTTCTCATCCAACATTAACCATCCCAATTAGTTAATTCAGAATCGAATATCCCATCAGAAAAATATAAGAGATTATTTAATAATAAAGGTACGTAATAATATAAAAAGAAAAAAAGAAAAATTATAAGATCACAAATTGATTCAGAAGTCTCAAAAACACATTGTCAAATGAAAACCCACCAGCAAAGAAAAGGAGAGTACTCCAAAATAGGAGAGATTAATCAATGCTACAAAACAAAGAGGCAAAGGAAAAGTTGCATGGCATGCAAGATCCCAGATTAGGAGAGCTCTAAACATTTTTTCCATATATATAAAAAGTAAACATCTATCAAAGAGTTTTAAAAAAAAGCAAATAAAGTTAAGTAAATAAAATAAAATTAAAGTCATAAATTCAAAAGACGAATTAGAGGTCGGGGTCTCATTAAAATCTTGTCAGGTCCTCCTTAGATATAAAACTCGAGACGAAGGAAAAAACCCTCAAAATAACAAATTAAATAAATTCTATAGACCGGCCGAATTACCATAACAAGATATCGAATCACGTCTCCCTAGCTAAGGACACAAAATATCATGACGGATCAAAAACATCACCCCAATCGTTTTTTATACGAGGCGATAAAGCACATTTCATCGACAAAGAGTGTCGAAGAATCTAACAGTAAAAAAAAACTCTGAATTGATAGAGTTCAACTCAAATATTATAATAGAACGGGACATGAGATGTCGACACAGACATCATTTTCTTCTTCTAGAGACTAATTAATGTAATCAAATTTTCAGTCAAATAATTTTCAGTACTTACTGGTTATGCATGTAAATAGAGAAATTTAAATAATTTAATTTGTCACATTTCGCGCGTACATGTATATATATTTATATGTATATGCATGTGTTTGTGGGTTGTATCTCAATTTATGTTTTATAGTTTCCAGTGAAAAAGATGTATGGAAATTGAATCCTTTTAGCATAGCTAAAATTCAAAATATGTTTTGATTAGAAATTTTGAGAATTTTAAAAGTTGGTCGAATTTAAAGTTTTGAAATTTTCAAAATCGTTCAAAAAGGAAAAATTATAATTAATGACTTGTGAATAGTTGTGATATGCCATATGTTTGTTTTGTGATTTGAGCATGCTAAAATTTAACACTATGCTATAGAATTAAACATAGAATTTGTAGATATTCCAATGATTAACATTTGTAGAGTTTAATTAATAGATAGTTATAAAAATAAATATATTGAGATTTAATTTTAATAATTGAATTTAAAAATAGAATCGAATTTAAATTACGAAACCTTATATTCAATTTTGAAAATCGACGTGTGACATCTTTAGAACCCCGGCCGATATACCTAAATGTGTCGTATCAATGAACTGAACGACTAAGATATGCTACCGCTCATAAAAATGACTTTTTTTTAATACAAAAATGACTTAGATATGCTGACAGAGAAATTCAATAATTGCACAATTATTGGTAAGACGATATGATTGACTAATGTGTATAATTCCCTATTTATGGGATTTGGACTTCAACCATCTACCTTTACTTTTCCACATGCTATATTCATGGCTCTGCGTGTGTGTAGTGTATATGGAAATGGAAAGAAAGATTTAATTTAGATATATACTTCCCTTGATCTACAATTATTTACACTAAACACATCAATTAAGAAAAAAATGTAATAATTAAAGTGCTGAAAAATCGATAATTTTATTAACAACTTTTAATTTAAAAGAAGTTGATTGGTTTGAGACTAAAAATATATAATGATATTTTAATTATGTGACATTTTTATGATGTGCAAACAATTGTGACGAATAAGTGCAAATAATTGTAAAATGTGGGGATTACTATTTGCATATTTGTTTATCTATTTAATTTGTATAAAAACATGCATATAATATATATCAGTTATTTTTATATTTAATATTATAGTTAGATTTGGGTTTTATATAAGTAGTACTATTAAATGAATCTATACCCGAAAATATTTGTTAAACTAGACAATGCTTTAAATTTAATTATCAAATACGTAATTAATACAGAAGTAAGAAAATTCATGTTCAGTCAAAACCAAGTCTCGCAGATCTCTAATTAATCTTTTTCAAAAGTTTGAAATTAAATATTTGTAGAAAAGTAGCAAAATGATAAAAACGTGGAATATCAATGCAATACCACAACTCCACAAGGCACAAACTCTTATCTTTTTTTTATTCTTTATATTTTCCAACTTTTTCTTGCAATATTTATCAAAATATATATATATATACAATCCTCATAATTTAAAGAAATTGGATTTCAAATTTTCAACACAGTAATGTAAGATGTAACACAAAAACCCAATACTCAGTCTTGTATCAAAACTTGCCGGTAGAAGTTTAATTTTTTATTGTAATAAATTTGAAATTCCTAAAATAAAATAAAAACTATAAATAAGCATTTCTAGTTCCACTATAGCTCCAGCTTGGACTAACCGAATATTTTCAGCGTTTTTTTTTCAAAAAAGAAATTATGGATTTTGTGTGCATTTGTTTGCACCTCATTTTTAAATACCTTTTCTCTATTTTGTTTTGTACTGTAGTTCTTTTGTTTTTTAATAACTTTAAGGTTCTAGCCTATGCTACAATATTCCGATAAAGTAATAATGTTGGGGAAACTTTTGTCTCTTTTCCCCGACATCCTTTTTCAGCTAGATAACTCTATAATCAAGTGCGGAGCCACAAAAAAAAAATAAAAATAGGATGGGCTGAAAACCTGAAATAAATACAGTAAAAAATTAAAGTAAAAAAACAATTGGTTGCTTAAGTTGCTTTTTTACGGTTCTTAATGTGATAGCATTCATTGATAATAAGATCAACATCAATATTTTCAAACAATTCTATTTCAATATATACACAATCATAAAATCTGATAAATATAATCACCCTCTATTTTATTTTTGTTTCGAAAAACACTCTTGACATGTTTAATAGTTGAAAAAATGTTCATCCAATTGTCACAGTAGTACCATAAAGAATCACACTTGTGTGCATTCAATTGTCCAATTGATCTAATTAAATCATAATTTCGATTTAATTTTAATGTAATTGATCATAAATTTAATTAAACAATTAAAAATGTATTCATAAAAAATTTCTCCAACACAAAATAGGTTTGTCAAATTATCTTCTAGAAAAATAAGGAATTATAATGAATTGAATTGATTGAAGAAATTGAGTAAATAATAAATCCATCTAGAATCTTAAAAAAAAAAAAAAAAGCTTTTGTAATACCTCCCCATTCGCTTTCACCTTCAATTCAAGAAGAAAAATATTTACTTCAATGGTGTTACATAGAGTGCATGCAGCGCTAATCTAAACTTCTACTCCTCCCACCTATTTCCTGCTGAATTTTTATTTCGAGGTCAGAAATAAAATCACACTTTACTTCTCCACCGCTGATTCCTCCAAATTCAAGTTCTAGAAAGAAGATAAAATCACTTATTTTCAATACAGTTATAAATTACTGAGAAATTCAGAAGAAATACATCAAGATTAAATGTATAATAGTTGCAGAATTTTTTTAATAAATTTTTTTTCCCCAAAAATAGGGTGGTAGCCCACCTTAGCCATGGAATAGATCCGCCCTTGTCTATAATGACTATAACTATATACATTCTCACTCTATATTTGCTTCTTATAATAAACATTTCGAAAATAAATCCATATGCATAAGAGATTCGCTTTTATTTTAATCACATTCCACACACACATATATATATACTTTGTACTCAATTACATGATCTATTAATTGTGCAATAACTACAATTTTAATTTGATCTAAGTAATAAATTAATTGAACAATTAAAATTTTATTCAATTCATTTAAAATTTAATTCTATGGTATGCAATTAATTGCACATAAAAAATTGTCTATTTAAATAAATAATATAATAACAATGAATGGAAATTATAACTAGTTAGTTCAACATTCACATATATATAGGGTATGTAATTAATTACATTTATAGAATATGTTTATTTGAATTTACAAGTATGTTTATTTGAACAATAAAGCATCATAGTAAATTATACTCCGTATTCAATAATTAATTTCTAAATACAAAATGCAAAAAATATTTGTAACTATTCGAACAACCATGCATCTTATACAGTAAGATTAGATATTTCTGACTCAATGGGCTACGTGTACATGTTTCTATAGACTTCCAAATATCTGACACGTGTTAATCAGATATTTATACAAGTTAGGCCCCCAAAACAGCATATTGACATTTCTTCCAAATAATGAATTGCAGCAAATGTGTCGTGTTTGTGTGGGGGTCAATGCATTGAGCACATAATGAATGATATGATCATGTACTTATGCTATAAATATTTGCAAATTGACATATTTTTATGTGAATTTAAAGTGGGTCGTGTGAAAAAAAATAGTACTATAATTTTAAGTGTATTTTTATACACACGCCTACATTTATTCAATATTAATCAATTATTATCTATTTTTCTTTTTGTTTAATTAATTGATTCATTTTAATCATCTCATGTTATACAATGAGAAATAGAGTGTATGTAGCTAATTAGGAACGTACTCAAAGTTTTTTTTTATGCTAATTAATAAATATAAAAAGATAAAAAATATTATTTTAATTTAAAATAAGTAAAAATATTTATTTATAAATTTTCGACATATATATCCTTATTATATTTCTTAATTTAAAACTAAATCACTTTTTAATACGGAGTATAATTTTACATTTCATAACTTTCATTTTTCTTAAATGTTCCAAAATAGAAAATAAAATTACGTCCCAACAGCAAAACCATGTGTCAAAATTCAAGCAAAACACCAAGTTAAAAATTTATTAGATATTTTTTTATAAACCAGGTTATGTATTATTATTTTTAAATATTATAAGGACATTTTAATAAAAATAAACATTTTATCTAATATGCCAAAATTCTTGTTTATAAAAAAAATTAGATGAACCTCTTATCTCATGCTAGAAAAATTAATGTTTTCTAAACTTTTGTTCCCTAAAAATGATTTCGTCTTAAATTAAAATATAATTTTTATAAAGTGAATTTCCATCTTGTCCAAATAAGATGTTATTCTGACAAACTAAAATTTCAAATTTATCATTTGAACACAAATGTCATTATTAGAATCTTATAAGCCTTATCGTCGTTGGAAGATTGACTTACTTTTAAAAATAATTTGAAAACATCTTTTGTTTACAAATTGATTGATACACGGCTGATGCGCACACCCACACCCGCACGATTGCAAACAATTTTAATAAAAACATTTTATTTTACTTATCAAAAAATACCACGTCACATCCTATGAAATGTGGGTAATGCCACACGATTATCATAGAATTTTCGGGAGAGTGGCGTACCTTAGTAGCTATGAAATGCGTGATAGAATTCTCAAAATAAATAAGCTCCTTCAAAATCAGCTCATTTTATATGAACAAATTTAAATGATAATTTGAATAAATAAGAGATAATTAAAGGATAAAAATAAAGTACTATGAATAATAGTATTATTTCAAAAAATAAACTGAACATAATAAAATTGAACCATAAAACAAAAAATTCAATGAATTCTCAAAATATATACTCCATATTAATTGATCACATAATGAATGGACGATATTTGTTAACCACATTGTTTAAAAGAGTTTTAGCTGTCTTAAGGATAAACCACAAATTAATTAGACTATGAATATATAAAAAAGCTAGAGTCTTAGCTTTTTTTTCTTGTCATCCTTTTTTTCGGGAAACAATAATAATATTGGGACCACAAATTTCTTCCGATTTTTTATTTTATTTTTGAAAAATTGAATATTTTATTGGTGAACGACAAGTATAGATCGAGAAGGCTTGCCACTTTATTTTGTGCATTTAATGCAGAAAATGTAGTTTGATGTGCGACATCATAGTCAAATTTGTCAACAAAATATATATATATAATTGAATCAAGTTTAATTAACCCAACTTAATATATGCCTGAGCTGATGACAAACTCACAATTTTATTGAATATATTGTTTTCAATCATCTAATTGTGGTCTGTGTGTAATTGATGAATTATTTTAGGTAAACTATAATTATCTTATAATTGTATTGAAGTCAATTTTATATATGTCAGCGATTCTAGTTATTTTTGTTAAAGTTGATATTTGGCACAAGAGGTTTCAATTGAGGTCAAACTAGAGTTTTGTATAAACGACAATTTAAAAATTACTCGCATTTTAGATTTTGAACCACCATGTCAACTTTTGGTTGTGATTCTAGTTAACTATGCTACCAACCTCAAAATATAATGCGCACAAATTCACCTCAAAATATCCTAGCCTGAGTACCAAACAAAGCAAGGGCCAACAAAATATAAAAAAAAATGTATCCATTATAGAGGAACAATGAATGGAGAAATTATTATTTCATTGAATAATAGTAAAGAGTACATGAAGGAAGTATTTATAGATACAAAACATATCTATCCTAAATCTATAATTAAGAAAAATAAAGATTTACAAGATATATAAAATATATTATACAAGATATATATAATATCTCTTAATATATTTATATATGCCTAATACGCCCCCTCAAGATGGAGTACCGTAGGAGAGTCCAATCTTGATCATCAACATTTGAAGACGAGAACGAGCAAGAGGCTTTGTGAGAGCATCGGCTAGTTGGTCTTCGGAAGACACATGTGAAACACCTAACTGAGTTGTTTTGATCAAATCTCGAACGAAGTGATAGTCAATGGCAATGTGTTTCATCCGAGAGTGAAAAACTGGGTTGGAGCAAAGATACGTCGCACCAATATTGTCGCAGTAGATGGCAGGGAGAGTTTTGATGGAAATGCATAGTTCTTGAAAGAGAGATTTTAACCATTGTACCTCAGAAGCTGCTGATGCAATTGCCCTATATTCTGCTTCAGTGGAGGAGCGAGCAACCGACTTTTGTTTCTTAGAAGACCATGAGATGGGATTTGGTCCAAGAAAGACAATATAGGCACTTGTCGACGTACGATCATCAGTGTTTCCGGCCCAATCAGCATCCGTGAAGCAGTGAAGTGAGTCAGATGGGTTGGGGCGGAGGGTAATTCCAACATCTCTAGTTCCATTAAGATATCGAAGGAGGCGTTTTACAGTGCCCCAATGAGTTGTGGTGGGAGCATGCATGAATTGAGACAATTTATGCACAACAAAAGCAATATCAGGTCTAGTAAGTTGGAGGTATTGGAGACTTCCAAGAACTTGGCGATATTGGGTAATATCAGTGGGCGGTGTTCCATCAGAAAGAGATAAACGAGTAGAGGTGGAGAGAGGGGTTTGGACAGGTTTGGAAGTGAGCATATTATATTTGGTGAGTAGGTCAATGATATACTTACGTTGGGAGAGAAAACAAGTTTTCTTAGTACGGAGTACTTCCACACCTAAGAAATAGGAAAGTGAGCCTAAGTCTTTGACAGAGAACTTTGTACTAAGGTCTGAGGCCACTTTTGTGAGGAATGAGGTGGTGTTTCCTGTAAGGATTAGATCATCAACATACACGAGAAAATATGCAGTTATACCGGATTTGTTGTAAACAAAGAGAGACTCATCAGATTTGGTGTGAATGAAGCCAATACTCTCCAAGAAGGTTCGAAGAGCAAAATACCAAGTTCGAGGTGCCTGTTTTAGGCCATAGATGGATTTATGTAACTTGCACACATATGTAGGGAAGGTTTTGTCAACAAACCCAGGTGGTTGAGCCATAAATACAGATTCGGCTAAGGAACCGTGAAGGAAAGCATTATTCACATCGAACTGACGAAGTGGCCAATCTTTAGTGACTACAATACTCAAGACTGCTCGAATGGTTGCTGGTTTGACCATAGGACTAAATGTTTCAGAAAAGTCAACCCCAGGGCGTTGGTGAAAGCCTTTGGCGACAAGTCGAGCTTTGAACTTATCTAAGGAACCGACCGGTTTTCGTTTGATGCGGAAGACCCACTTCGAACCAATAATGTTTGTAGAATCATCAGGTGGTACTAAATCCCAAGTACCATTTTTAGAAGGGCATTAAATTCAGATGACAGGGCCTCCCTCCATCGTTCATCTTTTAATGCCTGAGAGACGCAGCTACGTTCAGTGTCAGAAGATAAAGTAGAAGATAGGCCATACCTCAGATTTGGTTTGAAGATGTTGTTTTGGGCTCGGGTGACCATTCGAGTGAGTTGTTGTACCGGTGGGGATGGCAGTGAGGGAGCATCTGGCGACTCGAGATCAAGGGTTTGTATCGTGGAATTAGGGTTTGGAGGTGATGAGGGTGTATTTAGTAGGCTGGGGGGTGCAACAGGGGTGGACGTTGGGCTGGGGGGTGTACTTAGTGAGTTGGAGGGTGCAGCAAGGCTGGACGTTGGGCTAGGTGGTGTATTAAGCGGAACAGGGGGTGCATGAAGTGGGTGTGGTGGGGGGGTTGAGTTGACGTCGAGAGGGGGTATATTTTGGGGAGGGGGTGTATTCGTAAATGTTGGGGGTGGGGCTGGATTAGTAGGTAAGGAAGGGGGTGTATGAAGCAGATTGGGTGGTGGAAAGAGCATAACAGTAGAGTTTTCTGGTGGGCAGGGGGTGTATTTACTAATTCGGGGGGTGTATCAATTAATTCAGTGGGTGTATTCGAAATGGCTGTGGGAGTGGCTAAAGGAAATATATTTTCAACGAATTGAACATGACGAGATGTCTATATTCTTTTGGTGTTTAAGTCAAGGCATAGGTAGGCACTTTGGGTAAGAGAGTATCCAATGAAGATACAAGGGGTGGATCGAGGTTCTAATTTGTGGGAGGTGTAGGGGCGAAGCCAAGGATAGCATAAGCAACCAAAGACACGAAGTTTAGACAGGTTAGGAGTTTGTTTTAGGAGATATTGATAAGAGGATTGCATGTTTAACTTGGGTTTAGGGAGGCGGTTTATAACATAGGTTGCAGCACAGACGGCGTGAGGCCAATAAGTGAGAGGCATGGACGCATGATGTAAGAGGGCTAAGGCTGTATCAACAACATGTCTGTGACGACGTTCAGACATGCCATTATGTTCAGGAGTGTGGGGTGGAGTAGTTAGGTGGGAGATTCCATGGGTTTGAAGGAGGGATCGTAGGGCAATGAATTCACCCCCGTTGTCAGTATAGAGGGTTTTGATTTTGGTGTTGTAGAAGTTTTCCACAATGTTTTTAAAGGATGTAAAAGTGGGGAGGACATCAGATTTGCGTTTTAGGGGGTAAATCCATATATATTTACTAAAGTGATCAACAAAAATGACATAATATTTGAAGCCATCATCTGACTGGACAGGAGATGACCAAACATCAGAGTAAATGACCTCAAGGGGGGTGGTAGAGATAATGCTGGAATCGTAAAATGGGAGTTTATGACTTTTTATACAATTGCAGGAGTTACAGTGCAAAGGGTTTGAGGTCGTAGTTGGTAAACTAAACCTGGATAAGGTGTGAGACAGGATTTTAGAGGATGGATGGCCTAGACGGGCATGCCATATGGTGGTAGGTTGTTTTTCGGAGATAGAGGCTGTGGGTGAAGTAGATGCACGAGTCGGCCATACGTAGAGATTATCCACGCGACTCCCTGTGAGGAGAATGGTCCCCGTTTTACCATCCCGCACCTGAAAATAAGTAGAGCTGAAGATAATGTTAACATCATTATCTCGACACAAGGTTGAAACGGAAATAAGATTTTTGGCCGTTTGTGGAACAACAAGGACATTTGAGAATTTCAACATATCAACATGAGGAAACGACAAGGAACCAACGTGCGAAATATGTAAACCGTTACCATCACCGATGACTACATCATCCGAACCGGAATATGGAGAGGAAACTAATAAATTTTGAGGGTGAGTTGTGATATGATGAGAGGCCCCGGAGTCTAGGATCCAAGGGATGGAGTGGGTATGTGAAATGACCGAGTGGACGGAGGTGGTGTATGTACTAGCAGGATGGGTGTATGAACTGGGTGGGGTGTATGAACTGGGTGGGGTGTATGTAGTAGTGAAGTTGGTGCGTAGATGCGGGGGGTGTATTTACCAGAGTTGGGGGTGTTGTGTTTACTGGATAAGTGGGTGAGGTTAATTGGTGGGGTGTATTTACCAGAATGGTGGGTGTGATGTCCTGGTGAGTAAGGACCGAGTTGACTCGGTGAGTTGGGACCGAGTTGACTCGGTGAGTTCTGGATCTGGGCAGCAAGCGTAGGTGGGAGTTCTGGGCATGTCTTCACGGTGTGGCCTTGAACGCGACACAATTGACATATGGGTGGTGTTTGATACCGGCGGTTGGAGGGAACTCCGGCGAACAAGGCCGACGCCGATCTATTCGACGCAAATAAGTGGGCTGCAGATTTGTCCGCGAGCGAACGCAATGCAATAAAGACGTTCGTTTTGCGGGAGGAGGCGTCGGCAACCATGGCCGACGATGGGCTTGACGCCATGGATGCGAGCGGCAGAGGGTGGGTTGCAAGCAGCTGGGGTGCACGGGACGAGGCTGCCATGGATGAGCGGTGGGAAGCTGCCATTGATGGGAGCTTTGATGAAGAAATTGTTGGGGGAGGTGCAATCGGAAGTTTAGATTGCTGTGGAGTAAAGTTCTTAGGCAGTATGTAGTTTAGATTGTTTGTGGGATGGGTTGCAGAAGAGAATTACTCTTAGTTTAGATTGTTTGTGGGATGGGTTGCAGAAGAGAATTACTTTTCTTGGGATTCACGTGGGTATGTGAAGAAGATGATGGTTCTTCTTGAGAAATCTTCTGTGACTAAAGAATTAAGAAGAGGATGTGGGCGGTTGAAGGAACCGAGATTGGGAAAGGTGGTAGTCGGGAGTTTTGAACGACGTTGGACGTCGGACAACGACTACAAGGGAGGGTGTCGGATCTAGGCGTTAGCCGTACGACTCGTTGATACCATATAGAGGAACAATGAATGGAGAAATTATTATTTCATTGAATAATAGTAAAGAGTACATGAATGAAGTATTTATAGATACAAAACATATCTATCCTAAATCTATAATTAAAAAAAATAAAGATTTACAAGATATATAAAATATATTATACAAGATATATATAATATCTCTTAATATATTTATATATGCCTAATATCCATATCATCGTTTCTTGATGGAATTCTTGGATTTCTCGTACGAAGTTCAAAAGAAAATAATTTATTTAGAAGAAATGTAATTATGATGATGATTGTAATTATAAAAAAACAAAGAGTAATATTTTTTTTGTCCACCTTTTAGTTCGATCTATTCGTACTCTTTTAAAAAGAAAAAAAAATACATGTATATGCCATTGTTCAGTGATTAAGAGTATTAGAAAAAGTATAGTAGGATTTCCCAAAACATATGCATGTATACTTTCTTTTAATCTGCATCATAATTGATAAATGGTGAATCGGTGATCGACCAACAAAAAATAATATTTTATTACAAAAATTAATAGCCCCAAACACCAAAAAAAAAAAAAAACCATGGGCGTCTCAAAGATTGCATCAAAGGGTATAACAAATTATTAAGAAGTCTGCATCATAAGGTCTCGTCTCAAATCACGTATATATTGATTGCTGTAATGGTCAAATCCATAACAACTGCATTTTTAATTCACCAAAATAGTAATTTTACAAAGAATGAATTAAATAAAAGTAAAGCATGGGGATTGACGTTAAACACTAAATTGACCTTTAAAATAGACATTTTACATGTATCAAAAAAAAAAAACTAAATTGACCTTTAAAATAAACTCCAACGCTTCTCACGAGGAGTAATATTCATAATGACTAATCAAATGGAGTAATTATTAAATAAATGTATTTTAGACAAAATTTACTCCTAATAAAATAAATAAAGGGGGAGCTATAATTTGAGACAATATAATATAACACAAAAATATAAGATTATCGAGTAGAAGACAAGAACTATTCTTGGGGTTGCGCCACTATAATATTATTAAATATATGGATTAACAATTTAATAATTGAGTATATATATACTCCGTATATTGTTACTGATATCTTTTTTGATGTCGTATGTAGATTGCGAGACATGATTCCATGAATGCAGACGATTCCTAACCATTATTTTAAAACAACAAATTTAAATTCGGGTCTATTACGATTTACGATTATTAATATTAGTACTTTTAAAATAGTTGGTCGGTAGGTCTTTGGTACAAATGCTCTAATCATGTTTAGTATATCATGTTAATAAGGTAAAATTAAAGTTTGCCGTCTAAATATACTCCGTATATAGTTGCTATATATGAGAGGTCTTTTTCTTTGGGATTAACTTGTATAAAACCTATAATAAAAAAACTTGTATAAAACCTACTCCCTCTATCCTGAAAAGTTTTCATACTTTTCTTTTTTATTTGTCCCAAAAAGTTTGCATACCCCAAAATAGAAATAATCATCACAATCTCCACCTTCACAATATACACATATTTACCCTTTATGCCATTACTTTTTGGGACCCACCACACACTCAACTCACCTATTTTATTTACTTTATATATAAAAATTTATAAAATTACCCTTCAACACTCTCATCATTACACTTTTTTTTAAACCATGTGCCCAAAATTTCCCGCAAACTTTTCGGGGACGGGGACGGAGGGAGTATAATACATGACACAAATTCAATTTGCTCATGTTATATGATCTATGAATATATAAAATCCAACCTCAATCAAAAAAAAAAACGTAAATATTAAAAAAAATGTATCTCATATTTGAGACTCGGGTCTTTTCTTAATGCTTTTAAATGCATTCGAAATCGAAACTGTCAATTTAATAGCTTTTGTGTGCTTTTAATTTAATTAGTTTTAACTGCTTTTTACGAAGATAAGGCATGAGTTGTTTGAAAACAAATTTAATGATTGTTAGTATTCAATATATGCAAGATTTTAAGTGTAATTTTTATTCATTTATGTGATTTATTTGTGGTTGTGAATTGCAATGATCGATGTTTCAAATCAGATTTAGAATAAAATCAAATAATAGTATTTTTTTTTTATTAAAATGGATTTCACTTTGGCATGGGGGGATCCGGATATATTCTTTTACATTAATTGTTGAAAGATTATTGGCATTTATCAAATTTAAAGAAAATATTTCAGAAATTAAAAAAATTAACGCATTAAAATCATCCGAACCCGGTCAAAGAACGAGTTTGGTCTCTTTTATTTGATTTGCGATTGAGGAATAATTTTATTTCGTTAATGTACATTCTCAAATAATATTTATAAAATTTTAAACTGTAGTGAATAGTGATTAAGGGATTTTGTTTTGTTTAAATGAAATTATTAGGAACAATCGTTTTCAGATCCCAAGAGTCAACAAGGGAGAACATGAAGAGTTGAATATTAAAACCCACTTAATTTATCTATGAAAAAACTGTGTTTACTTGGGGCTAATCTACCTATCTTTAAATTAATAAGTGGAAAAGCTGGGATAGTACTCTGCATTAAAGATATCCATTTTTCTTTTTGTAGACATTTTAAACTCAATTTAGTAGATTAACATAATATAGGTGGATAATCAAATTTAAAATGTATGAACTGAATTAAATATACTTTTACGTGTTGGGTGAAAAAATGACTTTAACCTAGTTGAGATATTGAGTTTGACCATAAATATCTTGCTTATTATATTACTCCATTTTTTTAATTTTTGTATTCAAAATTTTTATAAAGAGTATTTTATAATTAATTATTTTTTTTAAAATTAAATGTTAAAGAGATGAGTAGATTATCAAAGGGATAGACTAGCATACTTTGTTTGTCACCATCAAGATTATTTTTTAATAATTCCTACCAAAAGCTATTAATCTCATCTGCTTGATTTGGTTGCACACGTTTACACGTCTTTCCCCCTCTCTAAAAACACTCACTCATGTCATTCAGCACACACGCCTACAAAAGAATAGCATTTGTACGTTATGATCACCCACAACTAATAATAAGTCCACCTCTGAGATAGAAAACTTACAAAAACTTCCGATTATGCACTTATAAACCCATATCTCACTTTCTTTCAACAAAATACATAAAAAGAAACAATCTTTTCACTGTCGCAACCAAAATATTCGAACCTTGTTACTTGTGATTCCGATTGAAGCAATTGTTTATCTTTCTTTTTTTAATTTTGTCTCTGCACTTCTTTATCTTGCGATTCTTGTTTGTTACTGTCCTCTCTTTGAGGTTGTTGAACTGTCGTGTGTGACACATTTAAGTACTATCCCAAATAAACTACTATCAATTTTTATAAATTGGCCGTGTCAATTGTGTTTTCTTGAAAGTTCTTCCCTCTGGTGTGTTATTTGGCAAATGGGTCACTGTTAAATTTCTTGAATTTGCAGAAGAAATGGTTTTCTTGAATTCTTGAGGCATTTCCAATGGATCTTGAAACTGGGGCTCATCAGAATCTATTAAAGGTTAGTTTTTTTTTCCCCCTTTTCCCTGTGATTATGTGTGTGATGTTCTTTATTAAGGCTATATATGTGCGTGTGAATGTATATAGGGTTGTTTTTAATTGTGTGTTTTGTTGGAGTGTGCAGAGAGAGTCTTGGAGAACAATTCTAACACTTGCGTACCAGAGTTTGGGGGTTGTATACGGGGATTTAAGTATATCTCCATTGTATGTATACAAGAGTACCTTTTCCGAAGACATTGAGCATTCAGACACAAATGAGGAAATCTATGGAGTTCTATCACTTGTGTTTTGGACATTGACTCTAATTCCTCTTTTGAAATATGTATTTATTGTGCTGAGAGCTGATGATAATGGCGAAGGAGGCACATTTGCATTGTACTCACTCCTGTGCAGACATGCCAAAGTCAATGCATTGCCCAGTTTCCAGTTAGCTGATGAGGATTTGTCAGATTACAAGAAGGATATCACAAGCCCTGCTCCTTTGACTTTTCGAGGGAGACTAAAGTCCACTCTGGAGACATACAGAGTGTTGCAGAGGTTCTTGCTTGTGTTGGCTTTGCTTGGTGCTTGTATGGTGATTGGAGATGGAATTTTGACCCCTGCAATTTCAGGTATGGTGGATGTTAATGTTTTTCAAGATTAGGTTGATTTCTATTCATTTGGTTAATACGCCTTTTTCGCAGTTTTTTCCGCAGTTTCTGGCCTAGAACTTGCCATGGAAAAGAAGCAGCACCTATGTAAGATTCTCACTTTTCAGCTCCATAATATGTAGTAATATTATCCAAGAAAGATGAAAGTTAATGGGATAAACTCTTAGTAGATAGCTTAAATTGATGTTTGTGGTGTTCTGTTGAATTGTTAAGTTGTTTAGAATATGGTTTCCTTCAATTGTTTTTAATTCTGAAAATTGCTTGAATTGTACAGTCTCTTATAGTTGTATTTTCTTTTATTTATGGTTTGTGGATATTATTTGGGTGTGAAATGTGGTTGATGCAATAATAATGTTGCAGATGTAGAAGTGCCGGTCGCTTGTATCATACTGATAGCCTTGTTTGCCCTTCAACATTACGGCACCCATAGGGTCGGATTCTTGTTTGCACCTGTCGTCATAATATGGCTTTTATGCATCAGCGCTATCGGTATGTATAATATATTCCGATGGAATCCTCATGTGTATCAAGCTCTATCTCCATACTACATATACAGATTTCTTAAGAAAACTCAAAGAGAAGGTTGGATGTCCTTGGGAGGGACTCTACTCTGCATAACAGGCAAATAATACTCTCTCTCTCTCTCTTCGTCAGCTTCACAATATTCTGTCTAACATGTAGCCGAATTTTTGCAGGTTCCGAAGCTATGTTTGCTGATCTTGGGCACTTTTCCCAGCTTTCAATAAAGGTGCGGTTACTCTTTACCTGATTTCGAGTTAATTTATTTGGTGTCTTAAACGATATAGTTAGTATGAGTATCTTCAATGAGTGCTTCTCATCACTCTTTTGTGACAAATCAAGTGTTTTTTGTGAGACTAAATGTTGTTTTTTTTTTACTAAAATGGTTCTCTGATGGATTTGTAGATAGCTTTCACATCTTTTGTTTATCCGTCTCTGATCCTCGCATACATGGGCCAAGCTGCTTATCTTTCTCAGCATCACGATATTCAAAACCAGGTCGGATTTTACGTCTCTGTACCCGGTAATAATCTTGAACTGGAGGACCTATTTCAATTACAAGTTATAATAATCATAATTCTGATATAGTATTGTATTGGGTTGTCAGAAAAATTAAGATGGCCAGTTCTGGCAATCGCGATCCTTGCAGCAGTGGTCGGAAGCCAAGCCATTATTACCGGAACTTTTTCTATCATAAAGCAATGCTCTGCACTAGGCTGCTTTCCAAGAGTCAAAATAGTCCACACATCATCAAAATACCATGGCCAGATTTACATCCCTGAAATCAACTGGATTTTGATGATCCTATGTTTGGCTGTCACTATTGGTTTTCGAGACACCAGACGTTTGGGGAATGCATCGGGTAAGACACTTTTACTCAATCTGTTTAATTAATTAATTTTCCTGTTAGCTAAAAATATTTCTTCTGTAAAAATTCAGGTCTAGCGGTTATAACTGTGATGCTAGTGACAACTTGTCTGATGTCTCTAGTTATGGTTTTATGCTGGCACCAGAATGTCCTCCTAGCACTTCTCTTCGTTCTATTCTTTGGGACGATCGAAGCCCTTTATTTCTCTGCTTCTCTAATCAAATTTCTAGAAGGGGCATGGGTCCCGATAGCTGTATCAATCTTCTTCATCATAGTGATGTGTGTTTGGCACTACGGAACATTGAAAACCTACGAGTTTGATGTCCATAATAAGGTCCCGGTCGATTGGCTTCTTGACTTGGGCATTGTACGTGTTGGTGGCATTGGTCTCATACACACTGAGCTCGTCACTGGAATTCCAGCAATCTTCTCTCATTTTGTCACCAACCTTCCCGCCTTTCACCAGGTGCTCGTTTTCCTTTGTGTTAAATCGGTTCCCGTTCCACATGTTAAGCACGAAGAACGCTTTCTTGTCGGACATATCGGTCCTAGAGAACACCGAATGTATAGATGCATTGTGCGTTATGGCTATCGCGATGCTCATAAGGATGATTCGGAGTTTGAGAGTGATCTAGTTTGTAGTATAGCTGAGTTTATAAGGAGTGGAAAAAATGTAGGTTTAGATGATGAACGCCAAGATTATGTAAAGGAAGCCGAAAAGCGAATGGTTGTGGTTGGAACACCCTCGACTCGTCTGGATGGGGTTCAGTTTTCCGAGGAAGATGGAGCAATCCTAGAATCGGCTAGCACGTCAGAACACAGAGAAATAGTGTCGCCGCCGATTAAAAAGATGAGGAAACGAGTTCGTTTCGTTATTCCTGAGAGCCATAAGATCGACAAAGATACACGAGACGAGTTACGGGATTTAATGGAGGCGAGGGAGGCCGGGATAGCCTACATTCTTGGACATTCATATGTGAGAGCAAAGAAAGGGTCAAGTTTGATCAAGAGGATGGTGATAAATTTAGGTTATGATTTTTTGAGAAGGAATTGTAGGGCTCCAACCTACGCTTTGACTGTGCCTCATGCTTCAACTTTAGAAGTGGGAATGGTGTACCATATTTGATCTTTGCTTTACTTTACTTTTATTTTATTTTGTTATGTAAATGTTTTGTAATTGTAAGAATAAATAGATAAGTTTTTACATGTGAATGGTAGGTGATTACATATTTACATGTGTGTGTGACATAGTTTAAAATAACAATTGTCTATTCAAGTATGTAAATATTGAATGAACTCTGTTATTAAAACGATGTATACATGTGAAAAGATGAGTTAACACATGCCGAATCTTATTTTTTAAAAAAACTAATCAAACTCAATTGTCAAAAGTTTAAGGTACGTGTGAGTAATAATTCTCAAATAAGAATGAATGTATAATAATTTTGGTGGTCAATGAAATTTTAAAAATACTATTACTATTTTGTTTTTCAACAATCCTCTCATAAAATCATATATCTTCAATTATTTCACTTCCCCCCACCCCACTATTTTCAATATTAAAGCAAAGCACTATCATATATAACCATAATTTTCACTCTAATTCACCTCATCAAAAAATCTGTTACTTAAACGCCAATTTACAAATTCTTAAATTAATAAAAAAAAAATATATTCAAATTTCGACTCGTATTTTGCTATCTCCCTCATCTCACACTAATTCACATCCACACCATGTCTTTGTTCAAGTTATTAAAAGAAAAAGTAGCTCCAATGATGCTAGAAAATTCCACTTTACAAAAAAATGGTGCTAGAAAATTTCTTTCTTTTGTCAAAATATAAATTTAATTTCACGTTACTTTTTTTTAGTGTTACTATTATGTATACAAATTATTATTGTTATTCATATATACTATCACCATCTAATTATTTATTTATTTATTTTTTATGTATAATAGTATATATAAATAATTATGATAAAGTATTAGGATTGGTGAACGAAAAAAGTCCGAATTTCAAGTTAATAAAATTGAAGACACTTTATTTTATTTTTTAGTCTAATGGACAAAGCAAAGCCCATTAAATTATCCTATTAACAAAATCTTTTTTCTAGTCGACATAGTCAAGTTGAACTCCTTTCGTGTAGTACCCATTAGTGTACTTTCATCCTTTTTTTTTTTCTCGAAATTCTTGTCCATTTTCATTTGTTTTTTTCGAATTCCTTTCATATATTTCGACTCGTCGAATCTTGTCTACTTTCATTTTTTTCTCTCTCGAAATTCTTGTGTACTTTCATTTTTTTAATTTAAAAAATAGTAAAACTTTGACTCCAATTTATCCCTTTTTACAGTCATGTTATTGCTGCAATATCCAATCAACAACAACAAACTTTGACAACGGAACCAAGATCGCAAGTCACAAACCTTTCATTTGTTCTAACTTTTCTAAGTTTTTCTCTTTGGTCGACAAATTGTACGTATGTGTACTTATTACTAAAGTGATTTGAGTGAAAAATGAGTAAAGGATAGTTCAGACATTTCATACCTGTTTTGAAGTAATACTTTTATCATCATGATTACTTGTCCACTTTTTTTATTAGACCTTCTAATATTACTTGCACACTTTTAATATAAAAATACACCACAAAGTTAATACCCGTTCAATATCATTTTATTTTTAAAATTGACACTTCTTTTTTTATAAACATTTACTTTACAACTCACCAAATCTACTTTACATCTAGCTAAATTATCTAAAATACCCCTAATTTATTTTATATCACAAATCACTAAATCACATTTTCTTAAAAAGTGTGTCGGACAAACCAAACAAGTTATTCGGATAAGTATGGAGTATTTTTTTTAAAAAAGTGTACTCATTAATTATTGGGGTTCAAGTATGGCCATATTCACATGATCTCATCATCTTCAATTTCGTTCATGAGAGAGGAGAGCCCAATCAGATCAGACAATCGCATCCAAGTTCCAACACCGCACCACATACGATAATTCCTCCCGCGGAAAATTCCCAGTGCGCATTTTCTAAATTTCGCTTCTCTTTCAATACAATTGTGTACACACACAAGAGTTTCTTCCACCCAAATTGATCATCATTTGTTGGTTCAACATTACTCTTAATCAAGCATACCTTTCCCCAATCTTTTCAAGTTGTAGATCCAAATTTTGGATATTCCCGAGTGTGTTGTTAATCCTTTGCAGATCTCTGTTTTGCCCGTTTTTCCCCCTGTGATCTCATCTATTTAATAATTCTTCTGGAGCAGTTGAGTTGTTATTTGAGGAAGATTCAATTGTAATCGCAGCTGGATCTGGTATAGATATCTCGGAGCTTTCCAACAGACCCAATCATGAATCCCTTTTCCTCCGGCACCCGGTTGAGGTAAGTATATACTGTTAGTTGATTGTGTGTGAGATGATTTTGCTTGCTAATTTTGATTTTAGCAAATGAGTTTTGGGTTTTCGTTGCATTTGAATGTAATTTTAGGTGAGTTGGTATTGCTAATATGTTAGTGTAGTGAAGTTTGATTAATTAGGCGATGGACGATAATCTATTAGTGTATGAATGCATTGTTCAATAAGATGATGAAAACACATTGGCAATGTATATATGATAGTACTTAGTTGCATTTATATTTTAAGAAAAGACCATTTGTTCGTAATCATTGGTGGCTCATTGCTCTAGTAGGTCGTCATATTCCTCTTTAATTGGATTCTGAAATCAACTTAGGCAGTTTGGAAATCTAATATGTTAAACTAAAATCAGTACTTATTATTGAAAGAGCCACTGGTAAAGTTGGTCCTGATTGGTGAAGGTTCATACTATATGACTTGTGGAACTTAAGTGAATCTCTCAGTTTGTTAAAGCATTGGTTGTTGGGTATAACAAGTAGTAGCTTCCATCTCGTCACAACTTCATTTAACCTTGTGGTTACTGTAGCCCTCTGCTGTCTCTTTCATTAGAGCTGTTTCTGTCATGATATTTGAATCTTGGTTACGAAAATGTCACTAAAGCTGACTATTTTCTTGCAGGGACATGATTAGGGCTATACGTGCTAGCAAGACTGCAGCTGAGGAGCGTGCTGTTGTAAGAAAAGAATGTGCTGCGATTCGAGCCTCAATTAGTGAAAATGACCAAGATTATAGTCATCGCAATTTGGCGAAACTCATGTTCATTCACATGCTTGGTTACCCTACTCATTTTGGTCAAATGGAGTGCCTGAAGTTAATTGCATCGCCTGGATTTCCAGAGAAGAGAATTGGATATCTTGGCCTTATGTTGCTTCTTGATGAAAGACAGGAAGTTCTGATGCTTGTCACCAATTCAATAAAACAGTATCCATTCTAAGCTTGATTTTTTTTTTTTATGTGTGTCCTGTTTGACAAAATTACTTCCTTTTGATCACCCAAATCCACTATAAGAGAAATCTCAAAATTACCCTCCCGTCATTTTATGTTATATTGAATGCCTGGCTGATGGTAATTAATTGCATTTGGATACCTTAACTTGTTTTACAGAGATCTAAATCACACCAACCAGTATATTGTTGGACTTGCTCTCTGTGCCTTGGGAAATATTTGTTCTGCAGAAATGGCTCGTGATCTTGCTCCAGATGTTGAACGATTGCTTCAATTCAGAGATCCTAATATACGTAAAAAAGTAAGTCTTTCCTTGCCAATAAGAGTATGTGTAGTATACACTTATGTTATGTATGCGATTGGAAGCTGAAAGTCATTTTATAAATTACTTTACATGAAAATATTCAGTGGATAGTGAAATGATAACATTCAATGAGATAGCCAGCTTTTTTTCCTGTTTGTCATTATACAGTAGATGTGCTCTGATACTTCTATCGGGTATCAAAAGGTCGTGCCGTTCAAGTACTGTTTTCATTTAACTTGTGTGGTGTTGCTGAATTATTGTATCATATTCTCTCAAATATTCTTTCTTCTGTTGGAACGGTTTGAGTTTTTATAAGTTATGGCGGGTGTTTCTAGAGTACTTTAAATGGTTGAATTATATATGGAAGATTAAGGACATTTTCCAAGCTTCTTCCTACATTTTTTTGGTCATTTGAAAATTAATTAACTTTATGAGAACTGAGAAGATAAGTAAAGGACATATTTGACGGAATTGCATAATTTCTCTGTATTCAGTATGTGTGCACTTATCAATGAAGAGTACTTTTCTATTTGTATTCATGCTTCAAGTTCAAGATCAGTTTTGATTTCTAACGGTACCATTTATCTATACATCAACGAAGATTCTGGTTTCATTAGTTTTTAAGAGAGCAAATATACATGTACGCTTGTTCAATACATTAACAGATCAGAAAATGACATGGTCTCATAATTCATGTTTTCATGTTAGTTAAGGAAGTCCTGAAACATGCCATAATAACAAAACTTTCTGGGCAATATAGGCAGCATTATGCACTATAAGGATAATAAAGAAAGTACCAGACCTGGCAGAAAACTTTATAAATCCTGCAGCTGCCTTACTGAAGGAAAAACACCATGGAGTTTTAGTAACAGGAGTTCAGCTCTGTACTGATTTGTGTAAAGTCAGCAATGAGGCTCTTGAGTATTTAAAAAAGGTAATTTCCAAAGTCAACTATATGCATGTTTCGGAGATATAGTCAATAGAAGTAAACATACGATGAAGCTGCCAACTTAGCAAAATTTTTTTTTTCTGTGATTGTAGAAATCCATAGATGGCTTGGTCAAAGTTCTAAAGGATCTTTCAAACAGTGCATATTTACCCGAGTATGATGTTTCTGGGATTGCAGATCCGTTTCTTCATGTAAGATTGCTCAAACTTTTGTGCGTGTTAGGCCAAGGTGATGCTGATGCTAGTGATACCATGAACGATATCCTTGCCCAGGTAACTTGTCATTTCCTAAGCAACTTCCGCTCTCTATAACTTCAGATAACACTGGAAATTTCTCTTTAATAACCACCAACTTTAATGCATGTTGCTGGAAAATATCATGGCTATTTGTCATATGTGTGTACCTAAGGATAATGGACCCTTTTTTGTGTTCCTTGTGCTTTTGACTACCTTGCTTCTAGACGAGTTCTTTCTTACTATATTTTTACAACTATTTAATTGAGTCAGAAAGTCTATGATTTAAAATAGGGTTTGATTCACTGCATTGATCTAAGGTAATGAAGTTGAGGTATTGCTGCCACTGCTTGGCTGAGGCAACTGGCATATAATTTGATGCATTATGACTTGTCCATAAAGATTACGATTTTAGTGCATCCCTTAGCACCTTGTCATCCACCTCCTCTCTGGCAATTCAAAAGAGTAGAACTAGAGAAGAGAATGAGTTCATTTGCTATTAATCTTGGAACTGTTCACATTGATTATAAAACGAAACTTGGTGATACTGATGCTTGAATTATTGATTTGGTGCCATACAATACAAGAGATACTCTCTTTGCAGTTACAAAGTTTCACTTTCTTTAAATAATGTAGGTGGCAACCAAAACCGAGTCAAACAAAAATGCTGGGAATGCTATCTTATATGAATGTGTTGCTACAATAATGAGCATTGAGGATAATGGAGGGTTAAGGGTACTTGCTGTCAATATTTTGGGGAGATTTTTATCCAGCCGTGACAACAATATCAGGTTATCTTCATTCACTTATTTTGACACTTCGTGTTATTTGTCAGGAATATCATCTATTTGCTGAATTTACATTTCCTGGAATATGAATAAAATTGGTCATATTTATCAAAATCTTGTGCTCCATTGAATGTTACTTATTTCAAAAATAGTTCTGGTTAAACTGATGTTTTCCGAGACATTTTTATTTTAAACTTTGGAATGAAATTTAAACTCTCAAGCTAGTTAGATCAGGCTGAAGTTGCACCCTACAATCTAGTCATTTGACTGTCCAAAAGCCCAGTTAGTATAGTTGAATCTATAATTCTGTGTGCGACTCGTATCTTTTACTATGTTATACATATTTAAGGAACTTCTTCTTTATGAATCATAATACTTGTATTAATATACAAGAGTTTTCTTTATCGTGTCTGATGAAGTTAGAAGATATGATTTCAGATATGTCGCATTGAACATGCTGATGAAAGCTATTTCCTTAGATAGTCAAGCTGTGCAGAGGCATCGGGTCACAATTCTGGAATGCGTGAAGGTGTGATGAAACCACTTATATACACATATTTTTTAAAATTATTTAGTTTTATTTTCTTTCCAAATTTTCTCTTGATTGTATGGTTTCATTGTTGCGAAATATGGCACCAACTTGTTAGAAGTTCCTATGCACTTTTTCCCTTAAACTTTTCATTAATTCTTCTAGATTTTAGTTATTTGGTGAAAAATTGGTATTGGCTTGGTTGGATAGTGGGTGTAGTCGTGTAGACTTGTAGCCTTTCACATTCATAAGTCAACCCATCTTTGAAACACTAAAATAATTTTGCAATCTTCAGGTGTAATAATTGTTTTAACTTCCTTCTTGTTCTCTGTAGGTTTTCTGATTTAAACCCCAAAATATGTTTTTCTAAGAAATTTCTCTTTCCTTTTCCCAATATCTGCTCAAACTTGATATTGTAGAACATATTCACAGTACAATATTAGCAACCTATGGATGCTTTATTTGATGTCAGGATTCAGATGCTTCAATTCGTAAGAGGGCCCTTGAGCTTGTTTATCTTCTGGTAAATGAAAAAAACGTGAAGTCATTGACGAAGGAGCTTGTTGACTATCTTGAAGTGAGTGACCCTGAATTTAAGGAAGACCTCACTGCAAAAATTTGTTCTATTGTGGAGAAGTAAGTTAAATAATTATAGAACTTTTGGTCTTCATCCCTGATCTAATAATCTGTATTGAATGCGCATATGAACATTGATGTTTGGTGTACTCGAATAGTGAAATGAGTGCCTACTATTTTTTAGAAGCTCATAATTCTTTAATATAGCTAACTGGTGTCTTGAATTCAACTGATTGTACATTTATGTTTTAATCCAAGCTGAATTTATTTTCATTGTTAGATTTCGTTTATCCTGAGAAGCAATTAGAACTTTTGCAGTCTTGTTTTTGGAAAAAAATGATAGTTAAAAATCAGGCATTTAAAAGTTAATTTATCTGTTTCCATACTAGAGACCTATTCTTTTTCTCTCCCGCTCGGGAAATCTCTCTGCATGTCAAATCTTTATCTCTATTGCTTATTAGGAATCCGTTCACTTCCTTCTCATTGGTTTTCTGTGGACCCTTATCACTTAAGCATTCATTGGATATATTGAACCTCAATACAATCATTTAACCATGTTAAACTTCAATAATTAAACATCTTGCTAGTTTATTGCAGTTCTCGATAGTTTTATATCTTCTGCTGTGTGGTGCTCCAGGTTTTCCCCCGAGAAAATATGGTACATTGATCAGATGCTCAAGGTGCTATCAGAGGTATGGCTAATATACTTTTTAGTAGGGTAGCTTTTAGCACTTGACTATAGAGTTTCTTCTAGATTTTTTGACAAATAAAGTTGTACTTATTATTCCATGTACCTACATTGTCTATTTATGAATTCATAATTTCCAAGATACATAAAGGTAGAAATTTAGTTGATAGAGTAAAGGGGAAACACTAAGATAAAATAAAAACAGAATAAAATAAAATAAATCGTCCACAGATTGCATTCAATCTGCCCAAGCCCTAGGGCAAAATTCCAGATTCAATCCCTAAACTAATCCTAATCCTAGATGGACGTAAATAATAAATAGAGGTAGAGAGAGATCCCAGCCCACGGGCTTGAAGATCTAAACAAATCTCAAATTTCCTAACCTGATCGCTACTGATCCTAGACCTAGATTCAAACAAACCCTAAATCTAATAGGAAACGGAAACATCCTAATCTTTATTGCTAACAGTAAGCTAGTTACCGTGACATAGAATTTATGAGCATGACCTTTACAAGATCTAGATAGATAAAATTCATATGGCAGTGAAAAGATATAGTGAATGCATGTTATATAATCATATACAAATCAAGGTGCATAGTCATACACTTCTTATTTAATGATTATGGATTTTGGCTTCAAAATATGTTCAAGTTCAACACTTTTGGGGCTTTAGCTGCATAAAAAAGACTTACGTCTCTTGGAAAATGTAGATGCTGTATAAAATTTTAATTGGGATTTTTTTTACCATGGAGTTATCATTCTTACATGTTTCAATTAACTGTACATTTATATCACATGTTTTATCTTGTTACTTATTTCCCATGACACTGTTAAGGTATTCTGATGTCAATTATGTATCATCAACGACGTTGTCCATTTGAAAATTGAGAGTTGTGGCATGTTATGCAGGCTGGAAATTTTGTGAAGGATGATGTGTGGCATGCCCTTATTGTTGTAATCACTAATGCTCCTAACCTCCATGGTTATACTGTAAGATCGCTATACAAGGCTGTGCAAACAGCAGTTGAACAGGTATACTCTAGCTGAGGGAGGATGAGTCTTCCCATAATCTTGATAATTGTATATTGCATTTTCACACCATTTCTCTTGAAATTGTGCAATTTCTCTGTCAGGAAACTCTTGTTCGAGTAGCTGTTTGGTGTATTGGGGAATATGGGGAGCTATTGGTTAGTAATGCAGGAATGCTTGATGGAGAGGACCCTTTAACTGTAAGTTTATGCTTCCAAAATATTCTTAATATTCATATCAATTTTTCGGCCACACTTATATGTTCCAATTAGCAATTGGATTTAACATCTCATGATGACTGTACCAAAGGAGCCAAGCAAATGAGTTACGGAGTATTTATTTTTAGTATCATACTTGACCTTGAGCCATACTAAATGTAGATTTGAAAGTCTTATCTGGCAAAAAATCTCATAAGATAACTGGATAAGTGAAAGGCTTAAATTATCCAACTCTTCAGTTTTCTCCCTCTTCGGGGGAGCATCGGCTCATATCTTATCAAGTCCATTAAACCTTTGCCATGGTGCAATTATTTTTAAGTTTTAGCTCCTTTTCAATCATTGGGTCCTTAGTTGGAGTAGACTACACAAAACTTTTCATTGTAATTTAGTTTTTGGATTTATTTTATGGAGGAAGGAATAGTACACAATCAAGAATGTCGTAGAGCTTTGGACCTCTAGTCTTTATGCGGATGCTTACTCCTTTAGATGACCTTTTTCTCGTTTTTAGCACCTTGTTAATTGCAATGATGATGTAAAGTCCGACAATTCTGATAAATGAAGTCTGCAATTTTGTGATCACAGAGAGCTAAGTAATTAGCTCTAACCGATAAAATATTTTGCCCCTAGTTCTTGTATTCATCAAAACCGTAAATTTAATTAATTTTGATTCAAAGCTTTCATTTTTTGTGGACAACTTGTCAATTTTGTTTTCTGGAACAGGTAACAGAGGCTGATACTGTTGATGTTGTAGAAACTGCAATTGGACGTCATTCTTCGGATCTCACAACTCAATCTATGTGCTTGGTTTCTTTGTTAAAGCTATCAAGTCGTTTTCCTTCATGTTCAAAGTATGTTTGCATTACTCCACTGCAAAAGATTGATCTCTATCATGTGGAGCTATACTGCATGTTTCAGTACCGTTCTCTTTTTACAAAAACATGTTATATGACATAAAAAAGGCTGAAATGTATGTCTGACTATGGGATTAACCATTGGGTATTCCTTCATTAGAAGACAAAATGATTCAATTAGGGCAAGAAACTTTATAAATCTCGACTGATTCTTCACCATCGAGCAAACACATATGGTTGCCAACCACTGTTGCCACCAATAACCTTTCCTGTTGCTTGCCCAGTTGCACAGCTATGTTTTCTACTTTCCTCTTTTTCTTCTATGTGTTGTCAGTCTCTTTGCTTTTACATGCGCATTTAAAATCTTTTTAAAATATTAAGAATATATCCAATTCTTTAGTGTATAATTTATTTCTATAATTAAAAATTGCACCCCTCGGGCGCAAGCAGCCCCTTTGCACCTCTATTAACTTGATATGCATTGACTGCTTATATACATTTTCCCACATTCACATGCTGTGTTTATGGTATATAATGTATATATTTTTTAATTGGTTAAGAGTCCATATCCTTCACTTTTCTGTTTTCCCATTGAGTAACAATTAAACACAATAATTATGTATATTCATGTTCTTATCCGCTGAGAATTCATAATGTGATGGCATGTGTTTGTTAATATCTTTATAAAGCTACGAAACATTTCTGAACTGTCGCAGGAGGATAAATGACATTATCCATCAATTTAAGGGGAGCCTTGTCCTTGAATTGCAACAGCGAGCATTGGAGTTCAACTCTATTATTGAGAAGCATGGGAACATCAGGTATAGTTAGGGTCTCTAATTTGTAACATATTCTTCACTTTCGGTTGTGTGAGGATGCTTGATGCATTTCGTCAGGTCTTCCTTGGTGGAAAAGATGCCAGTACTCGATGAGGCAACCTCTAGTGGGAGGAGGGCTGGTTCTGTGCCAGCTTCAGTTTCAACTTCACAAGGAGCTCCTCCAAAGATTCCTAATGGAGTTGCCAAGCCCATTTCAGCTCCTCTCGTTGATTTGCTCGATTTTAGTTCAGATGACATTCCAGTCACTGGCCCCTCAGATGGAGGTTTTCTTCAGGATCTTCTTGGAGTTGATTTGTCCCCAGTTTCTACACAAGGTTCAGTTTTCTTTTTGACTTGAAAAGTGAATCAATATAGAATTATCTGAAACTCTTTGCAGTATATTCATCAAATGCCCCTTCAAAAATATGTGTTTTCTTAGACACTCTCTTATTTCACTCCTTGGTGGTTTTTATTTGCACAAGTAACGAGACAGATCTTAGTGCAAATTGCTGGTAAAATATGACAATTTTGTTACTTATCAGTTATCACATTAAGAGACACCAGATAAGGTGCATATAAGTTGATTGGTATCTCATTTCGAGGCTAGTCTTTGTGGGCATTGTTCAGCATGACATATGACCTTTGTTGCTCATAAATTTAAAAGCTATTTATTGGTTGTTGATTGAACATTTCAGGAACCAATCAGACCCAAAAGAGCGGCAATGACATGTTGCTGGACCTGTTGTCCATTGGAACTCCTCCACCTCAAAATATCTCTTCACCACTTGATATTCTATCCACCACTCAACCTAACCAAAATTCAGTTGATGTGCTGGGGAACTTAGCAACCCCATCAGCGGCAGCACAAATCTCGACCCCTACTTCTCCAATGATGGATTTGTTGGATAGTTTTGGACCCAGCCCATCAATGTCTGGTGCGTATCGTCTTTCTATGTATAATGTTATTACTATGTTCTCTGTTCAAAATTTTAACACCCTTGCTTCAGTTGCAGAAACGAATGGCCCAACATATCCATCAATTGTTGCATTTGAAAGCAACTCCTTGAAAATAACTTTCAACTTCTCGAAGGAGCCTAGAAGCCCACAGACCACACTAATCGAGGCTCAATTTATGAACAAGTCGCAAAATATCTACTCAAATTTTGTTTTTCAGGCTGCAGTTCCCAAGGTAACTTCAATTTTATTTGAATTCTGTGATTTTTTTTCTTTTCAGAAAACTAATTATGTTCTTACATATAAAGTGGTATTGCTTTTGCTTGATATTGATGCATATACTTGTCGCCATTTCTGGCATAAAATGAGAAAGATGTTGAGGATATTGCCTTTTACTTAGCTTGTCTGTGCTGCTAATTAATCTTTTGTGCATCATTTGCAGTTTCTTCAATTGCATTTGGATCCAGCTAGCAGTAATACACTTCCTGCAAGTAGTAGCGGATCTGTCACACAGAAGTTGCGAGTTTCAAACAGCCAACATGGCAAGGTATGTCAATTCATACTTGCTTATATTTTCCTTAAATTTCAGTTGAACCCCTCTCTCTCTCTCTCTCTCTCTCTCTCTTCTTTGGCTTTTAGGTACAAACTTTTTGTGTAAGAAAATCATCATGCCTACCTATTTAGTGATTGATTTTTTCTCGTCACTAATAAGAATCATATAATCCCTACAACATACATAGATATTGCATTTTAGTAAACATTTTCGTAGTTCTTTCTCAAAAAAAAAAAACATGTTCATAGTTCAACTGTATGTTTGTTTTTTGGCATTCAGAAATCTTTGGTGATGCGCATAAGGATAAGTTACAAGGTGAATGACAAAGATGTTCTGGAGGAGGGACAAATCAGTAACTTCCCCCGTGATTTGTGAGAGAACCGTCCTGCCCTTGATAACGCGACTCTGGATAATTGTCACGGCAAGGAAGCATGTGTTCGGTATTGATAGTTTCTGGCAATATTTTGTTATATTATTCTGCGAAGCAGCTGCCTTTCGATCGCGTCTCTCTACTTCTCTGAAAGAGTAGTAGTTTATGTACATTCTTTTTTATAACAAAAGTTCTAAGTTTTTGTGGAATCAAACTTTGCTGTGTGAGGCTGTGAGAACATATAGTAAGAGCTCTTACCCACCTTGCTGAATTTTGATTATAATATTGTAACCCTACTTTATTCCAGATTTTTTGTATACTATTGATGAAGCAATTTTTGTAATTTAGAATTTCAAATTTGAACCTTGTATCGTGAAGGTGTTGAGATGATAAACATTTTGTTGTTTATCGTGAACTGTTGTATTGATCATATTTGGTAGATATGTTCGAAATATTTATGTTTATGTTCGAATATCTCAACTAATCGAGATTAAATTGTAAATTGTATATGCTTTGGTAATTTGATAGGCATACAATTGATTGTTTTTAGGTCGTAAATTTTCTATTTTAAACTTATTTATCTTGGACTATAATTTATCTTGAATTAAGTTACCGACTAAAAAAAGTAGAGCACGTTACTGATGTCGGTCGTCATAATTATTAATGCTACACTACACCATGTAACAATCTTAGGTAGAAAAAAATAATAAAATAAGAAGTTTAATATTTGTAAATCGAGTTTTGTAAGACAAATTTTTTGGGGGTGTGGCCCCACCATTTCACGTGCAATCCAATACTCTGATGTAATACGATTCCCTACTCACCAGCAAATTTGATACGTTGATGGCCTTTTTTTCTTTTAAAAATAGGCATAATCATTTGCCATCATTTTCCAACTCTTGCTGATTTTTGTACAGTTGTACTAGTCTCAAATGAGTGAATTTTGCATTATTTGCAATTGCAACTCCTTTTAGAAAATTGTACGAATACATTAATTTAAATTTATGCACTACTGTCATGACAAAACTCAAGCTAAATCGGCAAATACGACTGACTGATACGGGTAAAGTCGCATCTTTTCTTTTCTTCACACAATGCTCAAAATGCTCCCCCTCCCTTGTTTTGAGTTTTAGATTGATTTTAGAATTTGCAAATCTATTGTTTCTGAATTTCAATTTTAAAGAATCAAAGCTATAACACCTATAAATCTATATTTTAATATATTCAAATTATAATTCATATCATTTAATCATTATAACCACATTTAATAATAAAACATCATTAGCTCCTACATATTAATTTGATATAAGAGTCAATTTCATGTGCACCACTTGCAACTGAAACAAAGGTTAACGTCACACTAACTTTAATTGAAACAAATACTCCCTCCACCCGTCTATAAGTTTCACGTTACTTTTTGGCACAGAGATTAATAAAAGTGATTAAATAATAGATATAGTACAAGTGATGTGATTGAGAGAGGAGAGAGATAGAGAGAAAAAGTAAGATATAAAGTGAAGGGTAAGAGAAAGTATTTACCAAAAAATGTATGAGAAGCTTATAGACGGACATAACAAAATGGTAAAATGGGAAGCTTATGGCGGACGGAGGGAGTAAGTTATTACAACTACACGATATTTATTTATGTAAATAATAACAAATAAATAAAACATGACACTAACTTTGAGGAAGCTTGACACTAGCTTTACTTGCAAAGTGACAGTGCACATGTACACTAAGAGCATGTTTGCTTCATGAGTTTAGGGAGGTTTAATGATAGGGTTTGATATGTAAACCCATCTTCTCCCATGTTTGGTTTCTCATTACTTTAAACACTTTGACCCGGGTTTATAATTTGACCCGATTTTTTTATAAACTAGATTTCATGGATTTAGACAACCTAGTCTCCCCTTGGATTTATGAAGTCAAGGTTTACATATCCCATCACATCTAAACCCATTTTATCCCAACTGTCCTAAGTGCTGATATAAAATTAAATCATACTCTACCTAAAATTTCAAAACAAACACACATCTTACTATTGATTATGATTTCAAAATTACTATAAAACCAAAACAAACATCGCCTTATGTTCTTTTTCTCCAGAGATTCGATCCATGCATTGATGAAAGAAAAACAATGACATTGAGACATGATCTATTCAGTGAAAACTGCAACAAAAAAGAAAAAGGAAAGAAATACTGCAAAGATTTCATAAATTGTTCCCTCCAGATTGCATTGATCACCTTTTCTTTTTCTTTCTTTGGACCATATTATTTTACTTTTGGGACAAAGAATATAGTAATAGTATTGTTCCCATCTCCACTAAACTAACTCAAACATGATCATTTTTGTAATTCTATTAAAAACAACTTCTTTAGAAGTGAAAGCAGAAACAGGTGTTGGGGATTTTTCTCTTTCATCAAGAAAGAAAGCAATCCATTTTTCAAGAAAACAGATTTTGGAAGAAATTGCTTTCTATTACAGTAGGCCCAATGTCATCATACCTAACATGATAATTCATGTCTGGCACAAATACTTAAATCAATTTGTTTTCAGTGCTACAGTGAACAAAACAGAACATGGAACCGATGATAAAGCTAAAGATTATACTCAAAATTGACCCCATCTGTGTGTGTATGTCCCTCAAAGTCAACTCTTCCAATATCATTCATCACAAGAGTGCCTTCTTACCACTTTTTACAGATCCCACCACTATCAATTTCATCCCACAATACATGCCAAACTTTGATTTTCAGGAGCTACAAAAGCATGCTCTCATCATCACTTCATTTCCCAATCTAAAACCCTCAATTAAGCATTAATCCTGATTGTTAATTACTAGAGAATGTGAACCAATTGAGGGCAAATTAGTCATTTAGGCATATGGGCTATGATCTGTTTAAAATGAACTGTTTTTTTTGCCAACACAAGACAAAAGGACAACTGCAAATATTTAGGAGAATGAGAATCAGTCTGTCCTAAAAAGAAGAAAGATGTGGAATTTGAATTCAAGATAAAAAAAAGTATGGGCATCTCTCAATCCACAAAGGTGATATGAAAAAGAAGCATCAGTTGCATCAAACAGTACAAGAAAATAATAGGAGTATTGAAAAAAAGAAAAAGAAACTGCTCATTTATAAATCATACACTGTAATTAAAGATCTTTTTTCATGGTAATCTTGCATTAATAGCATTAGAATAGTTTGTAGTAATTGAAGTTGGAAATTTACCTTTCTTAGACCACATCCAAATCTTGGAAACAGAAAAGCTCTCACCTTTAACCCTACTGCTAATTCTCTTCTCATCAGCACCATCTCCACTAGTGAAATTCCCAATTTGCCCTCCTCCCCTCCTACTGGGAAACAAGGCCACTTGCAATTCTGAATCAGCAACCACATACTGAAATGAGCCCATGGAATAACACCTCCTACAATCAAGATTCCTGTTGCTACTCTCTCCCATCTCATTTTCTTGATTTCCACCACTAATGGCGCTCCTGTACTTCCCAAGCCTCACTGAGAAAACCCTCTTCTCATTAATCACAGAATTACTAGCACCCCCATCCTCAATTTCCTTATTAGAATCATCAAAGAAGAAAACAGGATTCTCAAAGGAAAGGCCATGAGAAAGAATCACCCCTCTGCAAAGAGGGCATGATGAATTAGACAAGAGCCATGTATCTATACAATCAATGTGGAAGGCATGGCTACAAAAAGGCAACAATCTGAGTTTGTCCTGTTCTGAAAACTCACACAAGCAAACAGCACAATCAAAAGGCTCCTTTGAACCCATTACATCCTTGTAAAGAAAAACTGGGAGTGCATCAATGTGGGATTGATCTAGGCCAGAATCATGTAAGTGGAAAAGCTGTTGTAATTGCCTCTGAAAAGGGCCAGATGTTGACATTTCAGAGTGGGGTTGGGAAGAAGTGTGTTTCTTCAGGAGATATGTGATGAGGAGATGAACAAGGGCAGCTATGAATATGAACAACACTAGGGCTAGTAATACTATGATGAAGAGGATTATAGGGCTTATTTTGCTCCCAAATGTTGATTGAATCCAAGACATTTTTGTTTTGGAAACACAACTGAATCAAGAAGGCATTTTTATTTGAAGAAAGTGAGCGATACTTACTAGGTGAGTTGTGAAAAGAAGAAAGGTCAAATCTTTAGCTGGTATTCTGGTGCGGGATGAGACATTGCTTCAAATTTCAAATTGACAAGATTTTGTCTAGTACAGACAGAGAGAGAGATTTAAAAATCAAGAGAGTAGCAATGGCGAATCCTTTTAGCTATTTACCGGACTGACTATTATTGGCTACTAGGTGAGCACCCACGCTAAAAATCAGAAAAAATTGAGAAGCGTGAAAATTCTTGATATAACCTTTAATTAATATACAAAATAATCTTTGAAATGCCTATTAGTATATAGGTGAATTAAATTTCAATATATATTGAATTATGGGAAAATATTAATTTTGGTCACCCACTTTTACCTCTTTTCATATTTGGTCACCCTCATTTAGTCACTATCAAAATTGGTCATTCACTTATTATATTCTATCAAAATTGATCATTCCGTTAGTCAATCTGTCATTGACTAACGGAAAAAGAGTTTTGAGCTCAAAATTTTCAAAACGTTAAAAACTTCTGATGCATCTTCTAGAATTAATGAATGAGCTCAAAATTTTCAAAACGTTAAAAACTTCTTCTGATGCATCTTCTAAAACTAATGAAACAAACGCATCTTCTTGAACTAATGAAACAAACGACTGGAGCATGAAAAAATACCCATTGAAGAATCTTAATCAATCACAAAAATTATAAATTATTTCTTATTTCAATTTAAGTTTTAAGTTTTTTTAAGACAAAATTATTTTATTATATTTATCTTATAGATCAAAAGAAATTAATAGGTCAAAAGGAATTCTCATCATCTTTTAGAAGGAATTTTCATTATATTTATCCTTGATTAGAAAGAATTCTCATGCATGGAACGTGTTTCAATCAATTGCTGAGTAGTCAAAAAAATTTAGTAAATTTTTAATAATTATTTAACTCAATAACTCAATTATGAATTCATTTGTTGTTGGAGAACGTGATTCAATCAACTTGCTGGTACTCAAAAAAATTTGTAAGTTTTTAATAATTATTTAACTCATTGTTAGTTTACTTTTTATTTTACAGGAAATGAGAAACTCAAGAGATAGAATGAAACTTTGTACTTTGGTTTTTTTTTGAACAATTGTACTTTGTTTTTCAATTCTTGATTTCATATTGAATTTGTATAATAAGTGAGTGACCAATTTTGAGCTCAAAACTCTTTCTCCGTTAGTCAATGACAGATTGTTGACTAACGGAATGATCAATTTTGATAGAATATAATAAGTGAGTGACCAATTTTGATAGTGACTAAATGTGGGTGACCAAATATGAAAAGAGGTAAAATTGGGTGACCAAAATTGATATTTTCCCTTGAATTATTTATGTAAAATCAATCAGTAACATTAAAATTGATATTAAATAATTGATATTGATAATTTAGGCAAAATCAATCGAAAGACGACACATAGGTAAAATTAACCAGAAAGACGACACATAAGCAAACTCAACTCCCTATAAGTATAACAGGGAGATTTTATCCCTCCAATCTTCATTTTCTTACATACTCCATTATATATTAATATAGTAAAGATATGAAAAAAAAATATGGATGGAGATAAATTGACAAAAAAATAAGGTGAAAATGCTTTAAAAGTACAAATAATTAGGAACAAAATTTTGAGTATAAAAGAACAATGGAATGGATGGAGTAATATTTCTTTATCACACGAAATATTAATTTTATTATAATCACATCACTTTTACTACTGCTATATGGATTATTTTATTATATTTTTAATTAAAACATTCAAAGGAAAAGGAAAAAAATATAGTGAACGGTGGGAGTAGAATATTTTTAATCATATGTGTTACAGTATTATTTTAAAAAACATTATATTAACTTCACCATAAAAAAATTGCAAAACAAGTTTATAAATTTTTTATCCATTATAATATTAAACATCAAAATTTGTGTGAAAATCATAATTAGAAATATTACTAACTATTTCATTAGCAGATAAAAAGGTTAATTTGATTAATTGAGAGATGAAAAATTACGAGACATTCCAAACAATATAAATAAGTGGAATACATAATAATGAAATAATTTTGCATTTCTTAATCAATTAAAAAATATTTCTTATCCAAAAATTACCATTTGATGCTCCAATATTTAAAGTTAGGGATTGTTTGGTAATTTGATAAACCAAGACAAATATTTCTGTAATTTACCCAAAAGCAGATACTTGACGGCCCAATGGAGGCAAGAAGAATTTGCACTAAAAACTATGGGGCTACCTACTTTTTATGGGCTCTCACATGCATACTCACCAAAGCTGGAAGAAAAAAAAAAAAAAAAAAAAGTGGCATGCTAATTTTCAAATTATGTTATATTTTGGGTTGGGACTTGGGACTGTTTTATGAATTAAAATATCCCCCAACTCTTACCCCTAAAAATTTTCACTAACGCAATATATCTACTTTATCATTTTAATAAAGTTGAAAGAACTACAATACTCTTACTGATGTGGATAAAATGTATCGTCCTATAAAGAGTACGAGAAAATATTACTATCATTTGATATTTAATACATAAGTATTGTAATTATGTATTATTCTTTATTTATATTGATTAATCTATTGACATGATGATAATGACCCAAAAAAAATGGTTTGAGTTGGTTCTTATCTTCTCTTGAGAGGAGCTGAATAAACTCATCCGTGATTTATTTGACGATGGTCAAGTTATTAGACATATTCTGGACTAAATGGGTCTCGAGACCTCATGAGCCTCAACTCTAAGAAGATGGTGCGGATGGTGCTCGGAGGCCCAAACCCATGATTATGTAGGTTCACCGAGAGTTGGGCTAAAGCCCATAAAAAAGTGAGTTATGTGGTTAGAGTTCATGAGGTGTCACCAACTAACTACCATCATTTTCGGAGTTGAAGGAGAAGCGGGGATGGATTAGATAAAGGTTTTGAATGGGGGGATAAGTCATTGATCGAGTTTGTCAATCGTGGACGGAAGTCAGAGAAGGATCTCGACGTTCTATTAGAGAGAGATTGGGAGAGACGAATTTTCCTCCCCATGTACGCCTTTATCATTTTATCAACATCATTTTACGTAAGACATAATATATGAACACAGAACATGATACATTATCACATAACTAGACTAATATTCGTACAACGATTCTGGTAGAACATAGTATTTAACTTAAAAAGACGAGCTGACAACTGAATATTAACGATTGAAGTACACACTTTCACTCATTCATACACATATATTGAGCATCATATTGCATTGAATCCTTGTGTTCTGCAGGTATTGGAGCACGCGCTGATAGCGAGACAACTCCGAGCAATGTCATTTTCATCAATCAATTTGAGGTTTGTTTTGCAATTTTGTTATGAGTTTGATTTGGACGCATCATTTACTTAATTTTTTTTTCTTAGATAAGTGTGAAAATTGATTTGAAACATAGTACAAATTTATTACTCCATTAGTTGATCTGGCCCATGGGATTATATAAAGTTGATTATCTCATTTCTTTTTATTCCATCGAGATTTTTATTTTATTAAATCAAATGTGTGAATCCTTTTAAAGTATGTAACAAGTAAAGAATTATAAAATTCGATGGAGTTAACAATCCTATGATCAAATCTATAACAAGTAAAGAATTACGAAAAAATCGGTAGAAATAAATCTTCTTTGTATCTCGTAAAGGACCAGATATATAGTAATTGGAAAATAGTAACAACACGGTGCAATTTTGGCACAATTAATATTTTTAATGAAAAGCTGAGAACAACCGATAAATATGTTGAAGATTAACACTAACAAGAATTTTAAAACTGAGAAAATGAATTGTAAAGTTGAATTACAGTTTCACATTTGTGGTGTGACTATTTATACACAGAACTGGATGGGTAACCGCTATTATACTAGCTTGGAGGTTAAGTAACCTCTTCTAACTAATTCTATTCTAGAATGTTCCCACTTGATATTTGTTAAGGCTATTCGTATACTAATAAACATGTAGGCTTATGAATAATATTAACATGCTCTGGACGACAATGGACCTCCAGAGGAACCCAGGCCAAGAGTGTTGCCCAGTGTATGAAACCTCATCGGGGATAATGGTTTAGTGAGAATGTCCGCAGGCTGAGAATCCGTCGGAACATATCGGACGTCGAGTTGATTTGATTGGACTTTTTCCCGAATGAAGTGAACATCAATTTCGATATGCTTAGTTCTGGAATGAAAGGCCGGGTTAAAGGCTAATGTGATTGCACCTTGATTGTCACACCATAATATCGGAGTTTTGAGCAACGGAAGACGTAGTTCGGAGAAGAGTGTGTTAATCCATAAGATGTCAGTAGCCGCAACAGCCAATGCACGATATTCTGCTTCGGTGCTACTTCGTGCCACGACCCCTTGCTTTCGCGAACACCAACTGATCAGATTCGATCCAAGCTTAATGCAGTAACCGGAGGTGCTGCGTCGATCGTCAATATTAGCAGCGTAGTCCGCATCCGAAAAACCTTCTAACCTGAAATCAAGAACAGGGGAAAATAATAAACCAAGAGTTAGTGTGCCCTTCAAATACCTTAGGACCCGCTTACATGCTTTCCAGTGATTCATTGTTGGTGCATTAAGGAATTGAGAGAGTTTATTGACACTGAACGAGATATCGGGACGGGTAATGGTGAGGTATTGGAGAGAGCCAACAACACTACGATAGAGGGAAGGATTGGAGAAGGGGTTGTTATCGGAAAGTGAGAGCTTGGAGTTTGGACAAATGGGTGTAGGACAAGGTGTACAGTTTGTGAGATCAGCTTTGGATAGGATATCTTTGATGTATTTGGTTTGTGTGAGAGTGATTGAGGAAGGAGTAGCCTGAGCTTCAATGCCAAGAAAGTAATTGATAATGCCAAGATGCTTTAGAGAGAATTTGTCATTGAGCTGAGTGATGAGATGATTCACGGTCTGAGCATCATCCCCCGCAATGAGAATGTCATCGACATATACCAAGACTATCAACAATTTGCCATGATCTGATTTAAAGAATAAACAGCTGTCCGAGGTGGAATGAGCTAAGCCATATGACACCAGGAACCCTTTTAGCTTGTCATACCAGGCCTTGGGCGCCTGCTTCAATCCATACAAAGCTTTAACAAGCTGGCATACATGAGCTGGTCGTGAAGGGTCTTGAAATCCCTCCGGTTGATGAATAAACACTCTTTCTTGTATATCCCCATTCAGAAAAGCGTTGTTTATATCCACTTGTTGGATGCACCACCCTTTCGTAACAGTAATCGAAAATACAATACGAAGAGTAATCGATTTGACCACCGGACTATAGGTATGAAAATAGTCTACTCCTGCAGTTTGTTGGAAACCTCGTGCCACCAGCCGGGCTTTGTATCTTTCTATCGTTCCATCCTTGTTGAATTTAACCCTGAACAACCACTTGGTCGTAATAACATTCATATCATTCGATCGAGGAACCAACTTCCATGTTCCCTTTGCAACCAAGGCACTGTACTCATCCTCCATGGCTTTCTTCCAATGTGGAATCACCAATGCTTGTGACACATTATCCGGTTCAGCGAGAGGGGAGACCAAATTTGCAGCAAAAACTTTGGGCTTAACAATACCATTTTTCGAGCGGGTGATCATCCTATGAGTGTTTTCAGTAGAGGCTGGAATAGGAGAGGGAACAGGGCTGTTGGAAACAGGGGACAGTGGAGGGAGTTGTATATTGGATATAGGTGAAGTGTTTGGAAGAGAGTTTGGAGATGAAATATTTGGAGAAGGATTGGTGAGAGAGGGAGCTGAGTACTGTGGAGGAGCAAGTCCTGAAATGTAATCAGGAGAGGTGAGGATACTAGATTGAGATTTTGGGAAAGAGGAGGAGAAAAGGGATGCATAAGGAAATTCACTCTCATTGAATTCAACTGTGGGAGATGTAAATACCCTCCCCGAAGGATGCAAACATAGATACCCCTTGTGTGATGAGCTATAACCAATGAATATACATTTTGTGGATCAGAATTGAAGTTTGGATGTATTGTATGGCCGAAGGAACGGGTAACAAGAGCACCCAAACACTCTAAGATGCGATAAGGACGGAGATGATCGAAAAAGAAGGATGTATGGAGATGAGTTACGAAGAGTAGGTGATGGTAGGAGATTTATGAGATAAGCAGCAGTTTTGAAAGCATTCCACAAAAATTTCATTGGTAATTGGCTACGAGCAAGCATTGCCAAGCCCAATTTGACCACATGTTGATGCTTACGCTCAACTAAACCATTTTGTTGATGCGTGTGGGGGCAAGAGTGGTGTAGAGATATTCCCAAATCTCGACACATGTCACATTGAAACGCCTTAATTTTCAAACCAAACTGTCTTTCCACCATGTTAATAAACTGAGATACAATGACTGCTACTTCAGATTTCAATCGTAGTGGAAACAACCAAGAATACCGTGTAAAATCATCAACAAGTAGAAGATAGTATTTGAAGCCATCTGAAGATAAAACTGAAGCAGGACCCCAAACATCCATATGTATTAATTCCAAAGGAGTACAAGTACGATGGACAACAGATTTAAACGACTGTTGATGCATTTTCCCCAACATACAACTATCACAAAACGAGACAGAATTCCGAACACAAGGAATACTCAAACTATGAAGAACTCTAGCAAGTGTATCACCACATGGATGACCTAGTCTGTAATGCCACAGTTTACAGATCTCATTATTACTACTAGAAACATTATTACACTCAAAAGTATGAGATGAGCTAAAGGAGCCTTCAGCTTTATTGAATTCCAGTTGGTACAGATCATCCTTAAGGACACCCTTCAGAAGAACCTTGTTTGTTGTTGCCTCCTTAACAAAACAACAGTCATGATGAAATTCAATGATTGCATGATTGTCCTTCAGAAATTGTGATATGCTTAGTAAATTCTTCGTAATGTCAGGAACATGCAACACATTATTTAGAACGACATGTCGAGAATTAAGTATACACGGCAATTTCAATGAACCGGTGTGTTTAATATTTTCACTAGAACCATTACCAACTACAAGGTGAGTATTACCTTGGTAAGGGGTGCTTAGCTGCAGATTCTCAAGTTGAGAGGTAATGTGGTGTGATGCTCCACTATCAACAAACCAATCATTGCTACCTTCGGAGGAAGTCGAGGGAGATGCTGAGGACGATGGAAAAGAAGAGACATTAGTCTGAGTGTATGAAGGATAAGGAGCTGACCTGTTTTGGTAATAAGTGAAATTAGCTTGTGGCTGGAACTGAGAGAACGGCAGGGAGTGAGCAACATTGGCCTGAGGTTGAAACTCATTAGGTGGTATGCGAGGATTTGGACGATTCTGAGATGGATCGAGGCCATGAAAAGAAGTATCAAAGCGTTTGTAGCACTTTGAAGCTATATGATAATTCTTCCCGCATAACTGACAAACAATGCGAGGTTTTCCTCCAAACGCAGATCGGCCGTGACCACGTCCTTGAGATCGAGTGTCACGCTGAGCCACATGAGCAGTAGGAGTAGGGGAAACAGAGGAGCTGCTGCTAGATCTTACTGATGAGAATTGTTGCATTGTATTAAAATGTTGAATGCGCATCTCATGAGTATGAAGAATGGAGTGCACCTCCGCAAGACTTGGAATACTGCTGCGCGTAGTTAAACTGACCACTACTTCATCAAACTCTGGTCCCAGACCAGCGAGGATATACAAAACCAAATCATCATCCGTGATCGGTTGACCTGCAGCTTCCAGTCCATCAACATTCATTCGCATCCGAAGGATATAATCATCAATTGACAAATCATTTTTCTTCAATGTTTGGAGTTCAAGACGAAGACTCATCGCACGAGCACCTGATTGAGACCGGAACAATTCATCGAACACATTCCATACCTGAAAAGCATGAACACAGCGACTGGCATGACCGAGCATTGATTCTGAGATTGAGCTTAACATCCAGCTTAAGAGAAATTGGTCACGTCTGTGCCAAAAAACCGAATTATCATCCGATACATCAACTTGTGGAACATCATTTGATTCACACAGTAAAACATCTTCAAATCCATGCGCATTAACAGTAGCGAGGATCTGAGATCTCCAGAAAGTATAATTGTTTTGATCTAGACGAATGCTCAGAACAATGAACCGAGGAAGAGATGAGGAATTAGATGAATTAGAGATGTTTGAGGTAGACATGATGATCGAAGAGATATGAGGATTGAAGATTTTAGAATAAGAAGAGGAATTGAAAACTGGAATAATGCATCAACGCAGAAATCATGAAGAACATGTAATCGACTCTAAGATACCATGTTGAAGATTAACACTAACAAGAATTTTAAAACTGAGAAAATGAATTGTAAAGTTGAATTACAGTTTCACATTTGTGGTGTGACTATTTATACACAGAGCTGGATGGGTAACCGCTATTATACTAGCTTGGAGGTTAAGTAACCTCTTCTAACTAATTCTATTCTAGAATGTTCCCACTTGATATTTGTTAAGGCTATTCGTATACTAATAAACATGTAGGCTTATGAATAATATTAACAAAATACTCCCTCCGTCCCATGATTATCTTCACATGTGAAATGACACGCGAAATAAGAAAAATGAATTTAGTGGGGAATTTTGAGGGGTAATTTTATAAACCTTTATGTATAAAGTAAAGAATTGAGTTGACTTTTGGATATGTGTGAAGAAAAAGTGATGACATTTGTGTAAATTTGAGAATATTGTGAGGGTGGAGTATATAAATGGTTTTCCATTTTAAGGATGTGAAAGTAATTTTAGACGTTTTAAAAAGGACTATGTGAAAATAATTACGGAACGGAGGGAAGTAATACATTGAAGTTTGAACAAGTAACAACTAATACATTTTTTTAAAAATAATTGGGGAAATATCACTTTTGGTCACTGAACTTTAACACTTTTCACATTTGATCACTCACATTTCATCACTATCAAAATTGGTCACTCACTTATTCGTCACTGTCAAAATTGGTCACTCACTTATTCTTTCTCTATCAATTTTGATGCTGCTGTTAGAGAATCCGTCATTTACTAACGGAGAAAAGGTTTTGAGCGCCAACTTTTATTTTCCCTCTTTTAATTCCTTAAGTCCTTAACCCTAAATCCCCAAACCCATTTTTTTTTAAATTTTACTGAATTTATCTTCAATTAATATTACTTTTGTGGGTTAAGAATACATTATCAATAAGTATAAATGGGGAAATAAATTCGAATAATTAAATATTTTAAAATAAGTTTTTATTCCCAATCATTATACAAATTCAATATGAAAATCAGTAATTGAAATATTATTCAAAAAAGTCTGAAAAACAGAGTACAAAAGCAAGTCTAAATAATTTTCAACCACAGTGAATACAATAATTATAAACCATTGAACTACGCACCATAATTATAAAAACAGAGTACATAACTAGTACATTACCACCACAATCTAACTAATTTGTCTTGTCATCACTCTCACATGTTTTTCCTTTGGTATTTTCCTTGGTCATTTTGATGAATCACTGTCACTCTTTCCTATGTAAATAGCTAGATTTGACATACTGATGTAATTCACTCCTCCTTTCACAATAATTGGATTATGTACTCTTGATGATTGCACAACCTATAAAATAAAAAATGATCTCTAAAATAGAATGTGTATATGCTTCCTTAAATGCCTCTCCACACTGTAAAAAGGGTGTACATAATACTCTGGTTGCTCATCTCTACACCAGATGGCTGAAATAACATGTTTACCAGGGATCCTTGTTAAATCTCATCTCCTACAACTGCATGATTGGTCCCCTGATTTGAAAATGCTAATCATCTGATTTCATAGGAATGCATTCAGCTGCTTCCTTCATATTTTTTTGTCTTCATATTTTTTTTGTAGTGTCAACTTGATTTTATGGCATATTGCATTATCCCATTTTTGTGCAGCATCTTTATTCACTTGCAGTCTCACTTCCTTTTAGACATTTTCAGTTCTTCGTACAAACTCAAAATCACTTCTATTCTATTGTGGTTTGGGAGTTTAGAGTTACTCAAAACTTTTCTCCGTTAGTAAATGACGGATTCTCTAACAGCAGCATCAAAATTGATAGAGAAAGAATAAGTGAGTGACTAATTTTGATAGTGATAAAATGTGGGTGACCAAATGTGAAAAGTAGTAAAGTTCAGTGATCAAAAGTGATATTTTCCCAAAATAATTCATATAATTATGTAAAGGGAAAATATCAATTTTGGTCACCTAGTTTTACCTCTTTTCATATTTGGTCACCCACATTTAGTCACTATCAAAATTGGTCACTCACTTATTATATTCTATCAAAATTGATCATTCCGTTAGTCAATCTGTCATTGACTAATGAAACATGTGAAACCTACCGGAGCGTGAAAAAATACACATAGAATCTTAGTCAATCACAAAAATTATACATTATACATTATTTCTTATTTCAATTTATGTTTTAAGTTTTATTATGACAAAATTATTTTATTATATTTATCTTATATTAGAAGGAATTTTCATTATATTTATCGTTGATCAGAAAGAATTCCCATGCACTCAATTATGAATTCATTTGTTGTTGGTTTACTTTCGAGAACGTGATTCAAAGTAGTCAAAAAATTTAAGTAAGTTTTTAATAATTATTTAACTCGATTATGAATTCATTTGTTGTTGATTTACTTTTTATTTTTATTTTACAGGAAATGAGAAACTCAAGAGATAGAATGAAACTTTGTACTTGGTTTTTTTTTTTAACAATTGTACTCTGTTTTTCAATTCTTGGTTTCATATTGAATTTGTATAATAATTGGAGATATAAACTTATTTCAATTCATTTCCCAATTTATAATTATTGGAGCATAATTTGTGGTGAAGATTAATTGTAAAGAGATTTCTAAAATTATTCATTCAAGAAAATTTCATAAACTTATTTTTCGTTCTAAATATTTTTCTATTAAGATCATTATTGCAGATTTCTTGAAATGTTAAACAATTGGCATTTTAAATTAATTGAAATAAATTTCTATCTCTTGAGTTTCTCATTTCCTAATTATCTATAAAATAAAAAGTAAACCACTAGAAGATGTAGAAGATGCATCAGAATTCCTTCTGACATGTTATAAATATTTTTGCACATGTTTCATTATTGCTTCTGGAATTCTGGAAGATGCATGGGAATTTTTTAATCTAGATTTTGAGAAATTTCACGCTCAAAACTCTTTCTCCGTTAGTCAATGACAGATTGACCAACAGAGTGATCAATTTTGATAGAAAATAATAACTGGGTGACCAATTTTGATAGTGACTAAATGTGGGTGACCAAATATAAAAAGAGGTAAAACTGAGTGATCAAAATTGATATTTTCCCTTATGTAAATATACATTTGAGTGTCACTGCAATACAGTAGTTATGTTTTGTGTACATTCTATTTGGGCTTGCCTGTTTTTTCGTCAGTTCTGGACCCAATTAATGCCCGGGTCTATAGTGGGCCGACCATGACCCATACCATCGTTCTTGTGGCCCAAGCTCTCCTTAAATTCATTTTTTTTTCTTGTTTCATTTTGATAACTGATAAGTACAAAATGTTGATTTAATCACATTAAATTTACTTATTTGTCCCGTTAACTTCAAAATTAATCTGACAATTCAGTACATCGATCCTAAATCTAAAGTTAAACACATTATTTGAAAGAACAAAGTCAAAATTATACAAGTAATATACTGTACAACAAATTGCAAATTGTATTTAAATCCCTCGTTAATTTTTACTACTAAAGTCAAAATTATGCAATAGTTATATTCAATTTGGGCTTGAGATATACACGAAGCTAAGAGTACGTACACAATTTAGAGAATTCGATTTCAACCCAAAGTAATTAAGTCGGATAGTCTACATATATAAGTAGTAATAATCTTAAAAGTGGGATAAACAACCTTAATTAATTTCACAAAATGTAGCATAATTCATTAATACTAGCAAGCTTATTACATCAAATAGAGAAAAATTACTATTACATAATAATTAATTAATTATATTCTAGAAATGATTTAAAAAGCAGTAAAGGGTTGTTGCGATCAACTACAACGCAATTAATCAACTCCTTGATGAATGCAATAATAAACGTACACTAAAAAGTGTAGTAGTAAAAATGAAGAAAAGAATTTAAGAAATATGTAAATTGTTAAGAGCTTGCAAAGCATTAATCTGAAGCTTAAGAAGCAATATATAATCTGCTGTTCTAAGCAAAAGGCTTTCGGGATTCAGCCCTTCTCCCCCTGGTATGATTTTTTGCAACTTTTGAACTTTCATTTCCACTGAAAATCCAGTACCCATTTTCTTACCACCTTTTCTTGTTGAAATCTTGGGCTTTTTTCCTCCATTGCATCCCATGATTCCTCCACAGAAAAATTAAATGAAGTGATGAGTGTGTTTGTGATATGAGTAGGAATAAGAAATGAGAGGTATAAATAAATAAAAATGATAGATAGTGTGGAGTGAGAGGGGGGTGGGGGAGGGGGAGGCCAGTGGCCATGTGGGCGCTTTGCAAAATATATATGCTTCACTGACTTTTTCAACACTTGACCTCAATGAGCTGTTTCAGTTAATGACCCTTTTTGTCGTTTTTCCTTTTTATTTTTCCCTCTCTCTCGATATACTCCTATATATGTATGTGCTGTGCTGTGCAGTGCAGTACTGTACTATATAGTATGAATGTATGTGATCTGACAGCTTTTGTCATCACAAAACATCACAAGTTAGTTTCTTCCCACTCTTGGAAACTCCCAACATCATAATCCCCTCCCCTCCCCTCCCCTTTTTTCCACACTATAAATTGTTGATATGTGTCGTTTAATCAACGTCCCACTTGTGTTAATAATCTAGTGAAATACTCTTATGAAAAATGGAACAAAGAAATCAAAGGGTCTTTTCTAACGTTTTTACAATAAGTTTTGGATATTAGTATTTGAAATTAATGATCACTCACGTACCCCCGGCCCGGTCCCAAAATCATGGCCGGTTTCCTTTCATTTTTTACCCAAGTTAGTAGAACATCATTTATTTTTTGTCTAAAATTCTAAATTTTACCTATGAACTTTTTTAATATATTTTTATTTATTAAATATTAAAATAATAATCATTCTTTAAATATGGATATTTTAAACATTTTATCCACTAAAAAAAGGGGACTATTTTTTAACAAATTAAAAAGGAATAGATATTGACCATTAGGATGGGATCATGGGATGGTTAATTAATGGAAAGTTTATTGACGTGTTGACAACTGAAGTGACGAGGATCTTTTTTCTCCAAAGGACTGTATTAAAAATATCTGAATCGGAGGGTTAGTGAATTAATTAAGGGAATGTTGGATTTAAATATTACTAATTCAATTCTGATACAATCGACCTCCGTGTTTAATTAAATTGGCGGAACATATGATATGGGCATTGGCAGGTTCTAATGCGATACACAATTACTAAAATATTGTGTCGAATTTTTTAAGTCATCATAGAACTGATGCAAATCTATTAAAAAAACATTAAAATAAAATAATAATTTTGTAATTACAATAAAATAAAATCAGGTACAAAATCATTAAATCTCTTTTTCAGCAATATGCATTAGTGGTAGTATCTTCAGCAATATTACTAGTTGAGCCGTCCAATTTTTTTATACCTAATTTTTTTAATGGCAATATAAAATCATGATACAATTAATTCTTAAAAATCATCAATTTGTATTGGAAAAAAACAATAATCATAATAATTCCTTTAAATAAAGAAGAAAAAAACAAAAATAATTTATGTGCCGTTGAAAATTTGGGTGGAAATTTTAAAACAATCTCTAAAATGACGTGGACGATCTAACAAAATGACCGCGCGCCTAGATCCGACTAAATCGCCTAAGAAACGCTTAATCTCATTTCTGCTTTAGCACGCCCATTTCGGTTGAGCACTGGTGCGGCCAACTTGATCGATTTTGTCATCAATGATATAAAGTTGAAATCACACACGCCATCAACGATTAATCGTAATCACATGTCACAGCTCATTATTTGAAAAACATAATTTGTATGGTTGCTTACATTATATATGATAAATCTCGCAACTCTGGCCACGTACCAATAATAAACTTTCAAAATATATCTATTTTTTAAAATAATATTTTTCTTTCATATGTTTTATATCGTCAGTATAAACTTTAGTATAATATAAATATTAGGTATATTATATAATATATATAGATGAAACATACAATGATGGGTTGAAATGGACCAATCACAAGATAAAAGATTTAAAAAAAAAAATCACATGCACATAAGATCGAAAAAATAACTCGATCAAACAACCAATCGATCTATCCATGCAGTTAACACATGCAGGTCTAAGATTGTAACGATTAGTACGTCATGAATATTATGGTTTTGAATAACATGCATGATTTGCCATGAATGAAATGCTTAAATTAATTAAGCATGATTTTTCGTTAATTATGGATGTAACTAAAGGTTATACTCCATAATGCAATGCAAGATCGAAAAGGATGGCATTAATGATTCAAAAGCGTAATTACATGCCGCATATGTACGTACGTAATTGTGTAATGGTGAACAAACGAAAAAAGAGTTCTTGTCTAGGACATTCTGAACCCATATGAATTAAATTACATGTTTCAATTTTGTTATTTTATAATCGTAGATTATTGACATATATATTTTAAAAAATAACCAAAATCTCATAATAAATAGAGCAACATGTGTTAATAATTCAATATGATGAAATATCAAGTAAAAAATAAAAAATGTAACAGAAGAATTGAATTGTTCAAACCCGCGCGTGAGCCTTGATTTCGATATATTCTTCTATGTCTCTATTAAAAACTTTATATTGACATTTAGATATTAATTTTTCACTCGGTCTGTGAAAAAAAATGTCTTATTTAGTGGAATAAGATGTGAAATAATAAAATTGGAATAAGATGTTGAAAAATAAAATTGAAACAAGTGATCTCATCCAATTTTATACATATATAGTATTTAAATATATATATATATAAATAATATACGGAGTAATTAATTTTACGGGATAAACAAACTTATTTGTATATGTGAATTAATGCATTATATATCTTGTATAATTAGATTTTATTAACATCCCGTCTAATACCGTAGTACTGTAGTAGTATCATTTAATATAAGTAAAACTTATCACTTTCCTATGAACAATAAGAAAAAAGAATAAATATTATTAGTGGGTAAATGAGTAACAAATTAAATAAAGTACATTTAATTTGGATTAGTCTCATGATCCGTCTCATACTGAGTTTATAAAAGAGGGTGCAAATTATTTTAGCCCAACCAACACGAATAAATAAAAGTACATATATATTGTGCGTATAGATTAAAAAGTACACACAAATGAAGGGAAAAGTATACATCATGTGGTTATAATATTATGAAAAAATCATAAGAAGTAATTAATGTGACCATATATGTGTCGTCATGCTCTTGGCTCTTGCTAATTTATAGTGGTCGAGATGATGACAAATTTCACAATAACATACGTCTCTATATTTTGTAAATTTTAAGGTAGATTAATAATTACTCCTTCGACTGCACTTAATTTTTTTTTTTTAACCGTTCACACTTAATACGCACACTACGAATACTAAATTGTAAATTATACATAGTTAATGGTGGATTGAAAAGAATCTTGTGATCTCTAAAAAAGAAAATAGTCAGTAATAAATATAACAAGAATCAGTATAATTTTTTTTTTTTTTTTTTACGTTAATACCAATCACAATATGTATAATTATATTTGTGAGTTTAGTGAATAATTAATGATCATCTCGTTAGAAGGAAATAGTAGATCGATCGAGGTAATTATTTTGTTATGTAACAAGCTAGCAATATCACGCATGTGTACAGGCAGTTTATTACAAATAATTGCATTATATATGTTTGGTTCTTCAATTACTTAGGTGGACCCATTTCAAATATCAATATATATATAATTATATACTATTGACTTATATCATATCTGGGAAGTTAATATAAATAAATAAAAAATATCCAACACAATCCCGATTTGTTGAATCTATAGTATACAACTTGCTGAAATTTGTTGAATTTAATATTTATCAATCATTTGCATGTACATTAATTAATTAGTGGCAGAGGTAGTGATCAGTTTACAATTAACAAAAATATTATGCATCAAACTCTATAGCAAATTTTTTAATGTTAATATGATTAAAATTCAAAATAATAGTGTGCATGGTTTAATTTTCTCCTTTACTTTGTGTGGCGATTTCATTCATATGAGCTATTTTTCTTATTTTACTATATATTTTATTGTCAAAATCTTTAACACTAGTTGTCATGATATATATTATTATTGAAAAATCATTACTTTTCACTTTACATGTGAAATACCGAAAATATTCTATGACCAATATAATGATGTTCATAAATGTGGATGCACACGAACATTTTGCGTAATTATCGATAAGATATTGGTATGGATGGGATGGGTGATTAATTTATTTGTGGCAAAAGTCGTTGTTTCACAAGATACGACTCTTGATGATGCCTAGCTTAATTCATTGTCCCACTATGGCTGATTTTATGATATCCTTCCGCCCATACCCGCATGTGCACCAACCAACTATTGATCATCATTCTTCTGTTTCTTTTATACCAATTTAATTGTCTCTCTGCAATCCTATTTCGACAAAGTTGATTATTGATTCAAAATGTTTTCAATTCAATGGTAACAAGAATGATCATGATAATAAGAACCGTGAGAAAGAGATTATCTCTAATAAGAACAAACATGTATAACTGTGTGGTTAACTTAAGAGCAATGAGACGGAATACGAGTTTATTTCAGCAGGAATCGAACTCAGGACGTCTGGGCATGAGCCTGAGGTTCTGACACCAAGAATTCAGTATCATCTAAAAGTTATCGAGTGAACAATTTAATATGAGTGAAATTGCTTTCCGTTGATTCCAGAACCTGTGAGTGTACGTGAGCAATGAGTCTAAAATTCTCTAATACCATAAAAGAGGAGTATCGAGTATGTTTTATTTAAAAGTTTGAACTTGTAAAAAAAAAAAATAGAATCAATGCATTTATATTAATTATCTAATACTTCACAACCTATCATCAATTTTCTTCAATCAATAATTATTTATTGTCATCCCTTATTCGAAAATGAGATAAAAATATTAACAATGTAACAATCACATTTAATTTTTATTGAAAATTTTAAATAAAGAGAATGTAAATCCAAAATTAACTCTTCTACTAATCTGTAATAACTAATAAGAGTGAACAAGCTGATAATGACAAAGTGGGATAGCTCAAGTGGTTAGAGCACCACTCCCTAGACCTTAGGTTCTGGGTTCGAGTCATGGGGAAGGAAAAAAAGGATGGGTATTTAACTTCCATAAAAAAAAACAAGCTGATAATTGAGGTAATTAATTATTAGTCAATTTGAAATAAACATGCCATGTGACAAGAGTTGCCACAAATTCCTATTGCTTAATTTATAAGAATTCGCACCTCCATTTTTAGGTTAGAAAAATATAAGAGTGGAAATGGATCGTAATCAGCGCAATTTATTAGGAGAACATGATCATTCAGAACGAAAAATATATATTAATATGTACTACAAAGTTACAGAAATAATTAAATTTTAGTTTTTCGCCTGTTCTGTTTGTCTTGATTGATTACTAAGTGATAAGGGATGCCTACCTTTTATATATAGTTCGTGATTACTGACTATGCAGTGACGGAGCCAGAAAATTATGATTGGGGGGCCCGATTTGTATAAGAAGTTTTGATAGTTTCGACTTAAAATGAAGCTAAACAATTTAAAATTGCTTAATTATTAATACCGTTAAATTTTTTTAAAATCATTTTCTTTCTTCAGTTATAATTTAATCATGATACTTTTAAATATAAATCTACAAAAAAATTAAAACACTATTTAAAAAAAAAAACATCAATAATATTGTTCAATTTTAAGGATATTTTTGTGAGTTTAGCAAAAATTTAGACAATAATCTCAAACACACCATCAATCTATTGACTCGATCTATTAAATCAATATATTTTTTAAAGTATTATGAAATAAATTTAAAAAGAAAATACACGAAAAAGAGAAAAAAAAAATCTTCCTTCTAAACTTTGTAGGTAAGCATTCATTTTTTGTTCCGTCTAAATTTAATATGTATATCTTAAAATGAAAATAATATTTTTATTTATATATAATAAAAATAATTACCAAAATAATACATATATAATTATTTAAATAAAAAATTAGCATATATAAAAAAAAAAAAAAAAAAAAAAAAAAAAAAAAAAAAGTGGTGGGTGGCCACTGGACCCCTTTGGGCCCAGTGTGGCTCCGTCCTTGACTACATGTCTCGTTTTATTTAATTAAAGAGTTTGTTATGTTCACCAATTGAACTGTGTAATTGAAAACGTTTAAGTAATACATGAAACTAATTTTAACTGAATCGTGTTATAAGTTAGTTTGCCTGAATACTACTCCTTTTCACTTGAACAATATAATTAGTGGTGTGTATATCACAAAGTAGGTTTTATTGTCCTTTTCACTTGAACAATGTAATTAGTGGTGTGTATATATTGAAATGCAATATACTAGATTCAACTAAAATATACTCTCTCCGTCTTTTTCAAAATTACTCATTTTGTCGTTCCACTGAAATTACAATTTTTTTTTCCCAAAGTCCACAGTCTCTCTCTACATTTTCTTATTTGGGGAATTTTGGACAAATGGTTTAAGAAAAAAGTGTAATAATAAGAGTATTGATGGATAATTTTATAATTTTTTATATATAAAGTAAATAAAGTAGGTGGATTGAGTGTAAATATATGTATATTATGAGGGTGAGGATTGTGGTGATTATTTCTATTTTGAGGTAAGTAAACTTTTCGGGGACAAACAAAAAAGCAAAGTATGAAAATTTTTCAGGGAGGGAGTATAATATATTGTTTAATCAATGTAACAAAGAAAAATGGACAACTTTCGAAAGAATGGAAGAAGTATAAATTACTCTCTTTGTCCGTCTATAAATTTTTTGTTACTTTTTAACATATGAATTAGAAAAAGTGATTAAATAATAGATATAATATAAATGATTTGATTAGAAAGAGAGAGACATAAAGAAAATTTTGAAATATAAAGTGAATTGTAAAAATAAAAAATTAATAGATATTTATTAAAAAGAATATAAAAAACTTATAAATAGACGAAACAAAATAGCAAAATGAAAAGTTTATAAGAGAATAGAGAAAGTAATATAATTAAAACATACATGCATAAAATATCCTCGTTAGATAACTGTCCAAATATAAAATTCATGCACCACCTATGGACAAATCCAAAATTGAATAGTGGGGGAAGGTTGAAAAATACACTCTTCAGCACATTAATATAGTATTTACCTATAATAAAATATTTTGATGTTCATTTAAGTTATGCCTTGAAGATTTCAATAAAATTCATCAATAATTGACCATATATTTATAACTATAATTACAATTTATCTCAATATAAAACATCTTACAATCTCTAAATAAATCACCCACATCTCGTTCAAATTGAAAATAATGTTACTGCATAGATCGGAATTATAAATTTTCTCTTTTGATCATTGATTAAATAATATTTTAATTTAATTACTTGCACTACAAAAAAAGTGCGTTTTAGAGACGGATTTACCGACGGATTTTCCGTCGGCATCCGAGGTTACCGACGGATTTTCCGTCGGCATCCGAGGTTACCGACGGAATGTCGGTCGTCCCCTTTTTCGGCGGCAGCATTTTTTGCCGACGGATTTTTGGATTACGTCGGCATTTCCGACGGATTTACCGACGGATTATCCGTCGGATTTACCGACGGAAATACCGAGGGAAATTCCGTCGGTATTTCGGACAACCCGTTTAACAAACCGGGTCAACATTCCGATGAATTAAAATAATTATAAAATAAATTAGAATGAATTAAAATAATTATAAAAGAAATTAATTTTTGAATAGATTTCGAAATTCACATGTCGACGGATATTCCGTCGGCATTTGACCGACGGAATATCCGTCGGCAATTTACCGACGGAATTTCCGTCAGTAAAACAAAAAAATGAATAAAAAAATATGATTTCGAAATTAACATATCGACGGAATATCCGTCGGCATTTGACCGACGGAATATCCGTTGGCATTTTACCGACGGAATATCCGTCAGTAAAACAAAATATTAATAAAAAAATATGGGTGGCCGGGGAGGCCCCGACCAGAATTTCATTTTCCGACCACAATTAATTGACATTGGTTTGTCGAAATACTTTTTAAAATTAAATATAATAGTATATATATATATAATGCATGGATACAATTTAAGCTTTAATTTATAACAGAAATTCTAACCAACTACACTATATATGCAAGTCTATCGGGAGATATTTTTAATTGTTATCTAAAGATATTCATATATAATTGGTGACAAAATTACCACTAACACAAACCAATAAATTACATATACTACACTAGAATCTATAACAAATAGAGGGGGGAAATTCCAAGCAAAATCATCCAATATTATACGCATACAAATTGGGAATACCTCTGGCAATCCAAACAAAGAGTAGTAAAGCAGGCCACAATTCGTCGTTTTCATCATCATCCGAAACTGAAATACAAAATCAAATCAGTTTGTTCAAACAACAAAATACAAATTGACAACTCAAAAAAAAAAAAGGTTGTATCACCAACTACTTTGTGATGAAGGTTGTATCGCTCAACAGGGCTTCTAAATATTCAACCCCCAAATCCTCCAAAACGACCACCACATTCTCCGATTTGGCACAACTTTTCTTCCGATTAACCGATTTCTTCTTCTTCTTCTTCAAGACGAATCTTCTTCTTCTACTTATTCTCATACCCTTATGCTTTGCTTGTCGAAGAGTGGTGGAGGGAGGCGAGGTGGTGGAGGGAGGCGAGGTGGGAGAGAGGAAATTTCGGAAAGGGAGGAAATTTCGGAAAGAAAACCCTAGGTTGTTGTTTTATATAAGGGTAAATACCGACGGATTATCCGTCGGTATTTTTAAAAAGTAAATACCGACGGAAAGTGAATTCCGTCAGCATTTTGGCGATTTTTTTTTTTTTTTTTTTAAATAATTCAATTTTTTCTATATACTTACTAAATTACCAAAATATTTTTTAAAAAAATCACAAAATTCATTTCTTCCACATATATTAATATATATATTGGTTGTGACTTATATTTATAGTAAATTTAATTTTTATAATTTGTACCTAAATGATAAATAATTAATTAACTTTTATAAAATAAGAAATAAATACATTACATTAATTGAATTAATTTTCATCTTCATCGTCTTCATCCTCCTCTTCGTCCTTATCCTCCTCCTCATCATCATCATCTTCCTCATCCTCATCCTCCTCCTCATCCTCATCTTCTTCATTCTCCTCTTCATCCTCATCTTCATTCTCCTCTTCATCCTCTTCTTCATCCCCCTCCTCTTCACCTTCAATTTCGATTAATTGGGGATTTGCAGCCGTCAAGGGTACAGAAAGATTGAAATCTCCCGTAAAGACTTCAGTTGGAGTCTCTATTTGTTCTGTTTGAAATGGAGATTCATCTTCAGTATTTTTGTCCTTTTTAGGGACTTCTACCATTGACCTTGCCTTTACTTTGCAAACAGCGTGCCATTCATAACCACGTGGAGCTCCCGGATATGTGCAGTAGTATACTTGAGATACTTGATGGGCAAATACAAATGGATCATCCGCAACATACGTCCTTTTCGAACTAACATCAACGAGCTTGTACTCCGGGTGAATTCTTGTTCCTAGATGGCCTGAATCAAACCAATGACACTTGAACAACACTACAGTCTTTGCTGGATATCCTGGATATTCTACTTCGACGACTTCCCGTAACACCCCAAAGTAATCACTTGCATCTGCATTGTAATTCGCACTGCTAACGCAGACGCCACTGTTGGTAGTCCCCTTTGTCGATGCATACCCAGACGTATGAAATCTGTAGCCCTTCACAATATAACCGTTGTAAGTCTTTACACGACGTAGTGGTCCCTTGCTGAGATCTCGTAAGAATGGACTGTGTAGAGCGTTATCCCGTCCCTATACGGCTCAATTTAAAATTAATTAAAATAAATATTAATTTATTTACGTAAAACATAATTAATTAAATGGTACTCACATAACGTTCGAACCATCGGGAAAATTCACGTTGAATACGAGCATCTATATATGCATCTGAGATGTTTGGTTCTGCTCGTCGTAGTTCTTGAGTGTACATCCTAATTCACAACATTCAAAAACTTGGTTAATATTAAATGACATAAATGAAGTGGTATTTAAATAAACGATTTATATATGAAATACTTACTCAATGTATGGCTGAACTTCATCACAATTCAATAACACATACGTTTGTGCTATTTCCGCCTCCGAGTTCGTCTCCCAATATCGTTCAGTGGGTTTTCCTATTGGCCGTCCCTTAGACTTGAATATGGAGAGCATTCCATCGACCTCTTCACTGATATCGTCAGCGGATGTACCACCGAAGTTACGTGGAGCACTTCTTAACTTTGTGTTGACGTGGTCTTCAAAGTAATAAGAACAAAACATGCCAACCTCTTCATTCAAATAAGCATTCACAATCGATGCTTCAACGTTTGCCTTTTGTTTAGCATTACGTTTCAAGTTGTGGAGATACCTGATATACACACACATATATATATATAAAACTTATAAGAATGCATGTGTAATTGTAATGAAATAAAAAAAAAGTAAGATTTTACATTTCAAATGGGTACATCCACCTGTATTGCACCGGACCACAAATTCTCGCTTCATACGCTAAGTGAACGGGTAAGTGTTCCATCGAGTTAAAGAAGCTAGGTGGAAAAATTTGTTTCAACTTACACAAAATCACTGGAATGTCTTCATCTAAACGAATCATATCATCGATCGTGATCGTTGTAGCCGTTAAATCTCTAAAAAATAGACTTAATTCAGTGATAGCCCTCCACACATTGAGAGGAAGAAGGTCCTTGAACGCAATCGGTATCAAGCGTTGCATAAATACATGACAATCGTGACTCTTCATCCTTGCAACCTTACCCGTTGTTGTGTCTACGCATCGACTCAAGTTCGACACGTAGCCGTCCGGAAAGTTCAACTCCTTTATCCACCTACACAATCTTTGTTTTTGTGGCTTATCCAGTGTGTAGCTAGCCTTTGAAAATTTACCTGTACGCTCATCCTTTTTCAACTCTGGACGGCGACAAAGAGTGTCCAAATCCTCCCGAGACTTTGGAGTGTCTTTCGTCTTGCCTTCGGTGTTCATGATTGTGTGGAACACATTGTCAAACACATTCTTTTCAATGTGCATCACATCCAAATTGTGTCGTATCAATAGTGAACTCCAGTATGGTAAGTCCCAAAAAATACTCCTTTTGTTCCAACCACCCTCAATTCCTCTGTTGTGTTCCGCTGCATTTGCCTCAGTACTTTTTTTCAACCCCGTCCACTGAATCTCATATAACAACCTACGTCCTGTACGGAGAGTAAATTATAAGTGACACTAAAAGCAATAGATAAATATACGTTTAATACTCATTAAATAAATGTATAAAATACCATCTCGAAGTGGAGGTCGATTGTTTGTGACTGCTCTATTCTTTACGAAGTTCTTCTTATTTCTTCGAAACGGGTGACCTTGAGGTAAGAACCTACGGTGATTATCGAACCATGAAACTTTTCTACTCACCGGGAGACTGAAAGCTTCAGAATTCTCCATACAATACGGACATGCTTTCTTTCCGGCCGTACTCCAACCGGACAACATACCATATGCAGGAAAGTCGCTAATGGTCCATAAAAGAGCAGCACGCATCGTGAAGTTCTGCTTTCTAAAAACATCGTACGTTTGGACTCCATTCTCCCATAAGAAGATCAAGTCTTTTATAAGAGGTTGGAGATAAACATCCAGTTTGTCCTTTGGATTCGTTGGTCCAGGCACCAATACAGTCAGAAACATTGTTTGAGGTTTCATGCACATCCACGGAGGAAGATTATACGGAGTCAGTATCACCGACCACAAAGAATACTGCTTCCCATGCATCCCAAACGGTGCAAAACCATCAGTACACAAACCTAATCTCACATTCCTCGGTTCACAAGCAAAATCTGGAAACACGTTGTCAAGATGTTTCCAGGCCTATGAGTCTGCCGGATGTCGCATCTCCCTCGACTCAGCCGAAGAGGAATCTGTATCATGCCACGTCATGTGTTGTGCAGTGGCACTTGATGGATATAATCTCATCAAACGAGGAATGATAGGAAGGTAGTACATCTTCTTATATGGCACTTTCTTCTTTGTCTTCTTCGATTGACCACCAGGTCCCTTTCGACGTGCCTCTTTGTACCGGGGATGGCCACACAATCTACACATGTTCAGACTGCTATCTTCGTCACCCCAATATAACATGCAACCCTTCACACAACAATCAATCTTCTCAACCGGCAAACCAACATTCTTCAACATTTGTTTGCTTTGATGAAACGTCGTAGGCACCTTAGTATTTTGAGGACAAATTTCACTGCATAACTGTGTCACTTGCTCATATGCCCTGTTAGAAAGCTTGTTCTCGGTCTTAATGTTTATGAGTCGTGCATTAAATGACAACTGTGAGTGAGATTCACAACCCGGATATAAATCTTCTTCGACTAATTTGAGCATCTCATAAAACCGAAATGCCTCATTCGTCGGCTCCTCTTCCATGTTTGAAAAACCAGCTTCCCTGATCATTGCTTGATACATATTCGGTTCTTCGTCCCCAAACTGTTGTTCTTCGTCCCCAAACTGTTGTTCTTCGTCCCCAAACTGTTGTTCTTCGTCCCCAAACCGTTGTTCTACCTCGTTACTAGTGCCAACATGATCGAAATTTGCTTCTTCTTGATAGATTCCAGCAGTGTAATAGTAAAACACTTCATCAAATCTATAAGGCCAACGTGTTTCGCCATGACTAGTCCAATTATAATAATTATCAACGAAACCATTCTTCACAATATGCACTAGGACCTCATCAATCTCTTTATATTGCTTATTCTGACATTTCTTAGCATTACACGGACACCTAATGCAATTTCCACTCATGTAATGTGGCTGGCTTTTTGCAAATTCAACAAATAACACGAGTTCATTATAAAATTCCACATTCACATTTCCTCTAATCATTCTAGGAGTACAATACATCCAACGACGGTCAGGCAAATCCATCTGCTAAACATTTAAGTGGAGCAACACATTACTAAACTAAACTTATAATAAATTCAAACAAAACTTATGATATATATAAAACATGTAATTACATTATATTGAATTTTATATATAGAGTAAATTAAAAATGGTAGAAAATGTACCGTAATTTGATGTTTCTGAATACCCGAGCATGAGCATAAAAAAATTAGGCAGTAGAAAGTTTTGGTGTAAATTTGCAATACGAAAGTGAAGTGGAAAAAAAGAAAGTTTTAGGAAAAATTTCCCGACGGAAATGCCGACGGACTTATCTTTCCGTCGGCATTTCACCGCCCAAAATTTCCGTCAGTCAAGATAAATGCCGACGGATTATCCGTCGGCATTTATCAAATGGTGAATTCCGACGGAAACTTAATTCCGTCGGCATTTCACCGCCCAAAATTTCCGTCAGTCAAGATAAATGCCGACGGATAATCCGTCGGCATTTATCAAATGGTGAATTCCGACGGAAACTTAATTCCGTCGGCATTTGGCGTGTTATTATTATTATTTTTTTTTAATTAATTCAATTTTTTGTATATATAGCAACACAAAGCTCACACACACCATATTCGTTTTTTTCTATTTTGCAAAGAAATATCATGTCTTCTTCATCTTCTATTCGATTTCAGCAAGGCCTTGTTTGTTATTGTGGAAAGGCATGTCGTACATATGCTTCTAAACAACCTAGAAGTAAAGGGAGGATATTTCATAATTGTCCTGACTTCCTAAGTGATGGTTGTGGTGGTGGATGTGGTTTCTTTGTATGGGCTGATACTCTAGAAAACTGTGGTGTTGACAAGAATCAAGGATCTAATTAAAGTGACCAAGAAACTGAAGACATGAAGAAAATGACTCAAGAGATGAAGAAATTGGTTACAGAAATCAAGAATTTGGCTGAAGAAATCAAGGATTTAATCAAAGTGAACAAAATCATTTTGATTGTGCTAGTTCTCATGGTTGCATCTACCACCTTCAAGTGGTTTGGTTAAATATATGTATAATGCACTCTATATGAGGCTATTTTAATTTGTACTAAAATGCACTCTTCAAGTGGTTTAAATCTATATCTAGAATGCACTCTAAATGAGATTATTTTGTACTCAATGAAACAAATGAATGCACCCTATTTTCATCTATACACCAATAAACTACACAAATAAACTGCAATATATAGTTCAACATATTTTTCAACATAAACATAAATATATACATAAAGATAAATAAGTTCAACAGAAAATTAAATAAGTTCAACAGAAAATTAAATAAGTTCAACAAAAAAATAAATTAGTTCAACACAAAATTACATTGTTCAAATTGTTCAACCAGGATAGTTGCCAGGATAGTTGCCAGGATAGTTGCCAGTGCCCGAAAAGTTAAAAAATTGTTCCACCACATCCTCATTCAAGTTGACGTCGCCACCGTCGGCCTGACCTGCATCTTGACCTGCAGCTTGATCTGGAGCTGGACCTGGAGCTGGAGCTGGCGGTGGTTGCCCCATCGTCTGTTGATAGATGGCCTCGATCTGCTCAGCAGACATCCCCAACGTCCGACCCGCATTGGTACTCCATGTGCGGAAGTAGTTCTCGAACGTTGCCATGAAGTTCGGATCCGGGACGGCAGTGGAGGATACGGACGGCTGCGATGCACTCCGGGCCGACCGACCACTTGGTGTCCTCACGGCGCTGCTCATCCCACCAAGGCCAAGGACCCTTCCCTTGGAGGTCGGGGCAACGTCAATGTAACACTGGTCCACGTCAACAGCCGGAGGGGTACCGCTGCTTCCGGATTCAGCAGTAGTCGTGGCGGTGGCTTGCGTCTCGGCCTCTTCAATCCTCTGTCGGACGCTCAACTACATAATTAAAAAATTAAAATTAATTTAATTATCTATATATATATATATAATGTAATTAATACATAAATTTAATTAAACTTACGTGGAGGTCAGTAGTGCGCCCGTAGGTGGACGTCTGTGTATCGGCATTAAACGGATGAAGAAGACTCATCCGATCCAAGTGGGTGTGTGGACGTCCAGTCTCCCGCTCCTATTACGTATCAAATAAACATATACAAATTAATTTAGATAACTAATATAAAATAATTAACTATAATTATTTAATTTTTAAAAATTAATGAAAACTTACGATAGCAAGTGATTGCTCGAGGACGGACCGAGCTCCCCCCCGATGCACTGCCATCCCGCCTCCAACGTCGGTTCTGCGGTTGGCCCGAGCTTTCTGACACTTCTCTTGGTAAGCCGGGTCCGACCACTTCTCAACCAACGACTCCCACAGGTCAACACCATCCTCTACCCCCAGAACAAGATTTACGTCTTTATCACGCCAGGCCGTTCTCCAGTCGTACATCATGTTCGTGTACCGAGTAGAACAAAGACCGTACCACTTCTCGTAAATATCGGCGTCCGAGTAGATCGTCGTATCCCAACGGGCCTTTTTCTATACAAATAAATATTCAACATATTTATCAAATAATATGAATAATTAGTTATTTAATAAACTTTAAATATTGTAATTATATACCTGGAACTCCTCGAAATATTCATCCTTTTAAGATTGTGGCACCGTCAACCAAGTGATAGCACCCTTAGAAATCTTGCAATTCTTAAAGGATTTTGTGCATATCCTGGACACCTCATTACCGAGCACCAACCTGTAAAATTATTAACAAATTTATAAACTAACACATTATAAATAAATAAATAAATAAAGTTAATTGTTATTGAATACTGTTAAACATTAGAATTATTGACTTACGCCCCAGAAATGATTTCAATGGGTTTCCTTTTGTCTCGAACAGGATGCGTACGAGAAGAGGATGACGAACCAACCGACATCGTAGTCGGCGGCGGCGGCGACACTGCCACAGGAGGAGGAGGAGGAGCCGTCACAGGAACTGATTCATCCCGAGACCTCCTTGAACGACGTGACCAAAATGACGACCTACGTGAACCCGAACCCTGATTCGGTACTTGTTCACTCATCTGTTTCAATCAATAAAAAATACATAATTTTACTAATTATCAATTTAATGAACATATTGCTAATTTAAAATTTTTACTAATATAGCATATTCCTAATTTAAATCAAAACAATATATATATAACCTAATTACAACGTGATACCACCGTCGAACCATCTAATTAACTAATAATTTAAACAATTGATTGAAACATGCATCACCTACATTAAAAATATATCTAAATTAACATATTCCTAAATTAACAAATCTAAACATAATTAAAATAATACTTTTCTAATTGGAGTTTTCTAATTATCAATTTAATGAACATATTCCTAATTTAATTTTTTTACTAATATAACATATTCCTAATTTAATTAATCAACATATTCCTAATTTAATCAACAATAACCTAATTTAATTATTATTTTTCTACCTAACTTAATCAATAATAAAAAATTGAACATGTATATTCCTAAATTAACAAACCTAAAACTAATTAAAATAATAATTTTCTAATTGGGTCAATAATTATCAATTTAATGAACATATTCCTAATTTAAAATTTTTATCCAACGGTCGAACCACTATATCTAAACTAATTTAAACAATTGATTGAAACATGCACTACCTACATTAAAAATATTCTATATCAAAATTACACCATTAAATTAAACTAGTAATTAACTATATAACAATTAATTAATGTATACATATAACAATTAATTAATTAATTAACCTTAAAAAAACTACTCGATCTATCAAAATTATTCTTAATCAACAAATTAAATTAACTAACGTACATACTAACATGATCATAATATTTTAACAACTAACTAAATCAACATAACATGCAAATCAACATTAAATTATTCATATTTACATATATCCATGCATAAACATATATAAGTATTAAAATTAAGTAATATAACTAATTAAGAAAACGTACCGTATCAATGTAATCGGAGAAATTTGCTTCAATAGCCTCGTCCTCGTCTTCGTCTTCCCCACCGAATCCTCACTCACGCACGCCCCTTTTTTTTTTTTTTCTAAAACGAATCAATCTGAAGGCCCTTATATATATAAAAAAAAATATATATTTTTGCCGACGGAATATCCCTCGGCAACCGCCGACTTTAATGCCAACGGTTACCTTATTGGAAAACGAGGCGGTGCGAATTCAACGTGTGATTTCCGTCGGCATTTCCGTCGGCATACATATTTCAAAACTTCTGTCAGCATTTTCCCTCGGTAAATGCTGACGGAACGGAAATCCGTCAGCATTTCCCTCGGTAAATGCTGACGGAACGGAAATCCGTCAGCATTGACGTTGACTTTTCAATCCGTCAGCATTCCGTCAGCATTTCCGACGGAAATGCTGACGGATTATAATCCGTCAACATTTGTCCGTCCCTGTAGCGCGCGTTTTTTGTAGTGTTGAAAGATCGATCTGTTTTAATTTGTTAAGTTGCAAATAGTTATCTGATTCGTCTTCATATGTTACATAGTTGAAAAAACTCTGGTTCAGCTATAACAATCAAATAAATTACTTATCTATTAATGAACAAATAGTCCATTAAAGCTAAATTCATCTTAGTTACAGCATTTAGCTCAACAAGTTATAAAATAATACTAATAAAATATAAATAAACAAAGATACTAAATGAATTTTAAAAAAAATCATACTAGTATATATTTTTTTTCTTTTTGAAACTGAATCATAAAAGTATTAATTTCAACAATAGAGATTATTAACTAATAAGGTCATCATAAAAGTATTAACTTTTAAAATTTCCTAATAAGATCAATTTAGTGTCAAAAAACCGTATTTACCCTTAATATTCATATAGTCCTTTAATTTATATATTTGAAATGTAATTCGAAATTTAAAATCATAATTAATTGTTATCAATTAATTCCCAAATTATAGGTCACATTCATTCCCAAAAAAAACAAAACCCTAGATCCCTCCCCCACCCCAATTGGTCGAGCTCCCTCCCCACCTTGGCCGCCGCACCCACCTTGCCGCCGTCGCTGCCCATGACCTTCCCGCCGCCCCCTCCATGGCCACGGTCATCGCCCCCTTCGCCATGGCTGATCTGTTCGCCGTGGACTCCATCTCACCACGCTGAGTCGTTGTAAACCTTCGCCGGAGGTCTTTCCCCACCATGGCTGTGATGTTTCCGGCGGAGATGCTTCTGGTGGTTCGTGGTGGCCGGTCTGACCTTTCATTTTTCTAGTGGAGTTAACCCCCAGATCGAAGCTTCGCCATGGCCGCACGTCGGCGCATTTTAGAGCGGTGCCCTTCTGTCTCTATTTATGTGTTATTATGCCTATGTTCTTCGATTTATCAACTGATGTGTTGTTGTTTAACTTATTTTCTCTAATTCCGTCCTACTCTTAGGTGGATCTTCTGTGCCTTAGCTTAAGATCGTTTATCACTTCACTTCACATCACATTTTCGATTAAATTTTGCCTATGTTCTTTTCTTTCTTTTTTCTTGTTTTGCGTGTTTTGCACTCTTCGTTTCTGTTTTGGTTTGGTTTATACAAGCATTTGATTCACAGATTCAGCTCCTCTGTTTTTTTTTTGTCGATTTGTAAAAGTTGATCTTTCACGTCTCTTTAATCGAGAGTTTGAATCGTTAATATGTTATTCTACATCTTTTGGCATGAGTGCACACACATTGTGGATGAACTTTCTTGTTAGAGATTGCTTTCCTAATGTTCAGATGCTTTTGATTAAAGTGACTTTTCCTTTTTGGGATTACAGATTTATCGCATTGCATTCATTATTCTTGTATTGTTTTGCAAAGTTCTGATATAAATTGTTACTGTAAAGATCGTTGTATTTACTAAAGGTCTTGAAGGTGTTTTCAAGATCTTGCAGTATGAAACTTCATGACCCTAATATCAAACCTTGTTTATGAAACGCTATGGCATCATTGACACTAAGTGTAGTGAATTATTCTACAATGTTTAATTGTTTTCCGATTTTTTATGCCCTCCTGCTCTCACATATTGTGGTGTTCTTGGAGATACCCTATCTCCTCAGTCTTGTGATGCAAAAGTTGGTGCTCCACTGCTGCTGTTTTATTTTTTGGCACCTATAAAATTGCTAGTAGCATTTATATCTTTAAGAGAGTTGAACTTAATCTTGCCCTTAACTAAATAATATCCTTAATAACTCAGTATTCATGTCTTAAATTTATGTTTTCCTCATTCATAATGGATATTTAAATCTGGTTGCTTGAGTTGTTATTCAATACAAGTCAGCTTTTGTTCCTGATCACTGTCATCACTTATCACAATTTGGGGATAAAAATCAATTTTCTTATTCCAGCTTTAATGATAATGGTGCCTTTAATTTGTTTTTGTGCAGATTATGGGTTGCAGTTGCCTTGAATGCATTTGTATCAGATTTGACTCTTACAAGCTTAGATAATGGAGGCAACGGTGCAGCCACGATCTCTTAAATTTACTCTCAAATTGAAGAGGAGCGAAAATGTCAGTTCTTCACCTACTGCAGTTCCCCATGATGTATTTAAATTTTTTTAGATATGTCTCCGGTTATGATCTTATTGATTCTCTCTTGTTTTTATTATTTGCAACAAGCTTTTGCTCTTCTGGTAGCTAGTAGTCATATTTAAATCTTGATATTCCTATGTGTAATTTGATACCTTATTTGCTCCGGTGGTTTGATTATCTGACATATCTGCATCTCAATGAGAGGATTCGGTGCGAGCACGGCAAGAGAGGAACGGTATTGTCAAGGCTAGTGATGGACTCGAATGAGGCGGATAAGTACATTCAGCTGGTGAGAGGCCGTGAGGGTGCAACAGCAGAGGGGTTTACAAAAGCACCATGGGGAAAGAATGTAACATGTAATTTTGGTGTTGTTTTATGCGATTATACTTAAGTTTATGGATAAAAAAGTTGTTTATTCACATGTTGTTTGGTTTACAATCAGCTTTTCCAGCTTGAATTTCGATAGACTTATTATTCAATTGCTATTCGCAGTGCATCTGAAAGGTGCATATACTACTCTTACAACTTCATATCAAAATGAACTTTCCATATGAAACATGGATACCGATGTAGGCATTATCATTTTATGTCTTCGTCTTATTATTCTGAACAATTCTTTTCAGTGATATTAACTGAATTAAGTATGAAATCCCTACATCACAACAAACCGCTTTTTGAATATGTCATTTACAAATGTGCACATCTATTTTGCATATTGATATGCATGTCACTCTTTGCACATTGGTTCATGTTATTTTATGCATACCAAAAAATTCAGTCCTGTATGCCGTTTTAAACTTCATATTGAAATGAACATATGTCTTCATAACTCATTTCTACATACCAAAATTCATTTCACTGTTCATATTAAAATTCATAATCTATTTCATATATATATGCATATTCAACATATGGGGAATTGTATACTCTATGACACGCTTATTTTTGGATCATAAAATTCAGATTTTTTAACTTTATTTGTTTGGATAATTAACAATTAATTCGAATTGCTTAATTTTAGGAATATTTGAATACTTTATTTGTTTGAATAATTAACAATTAATTCGAATTGTTTAATTTTAGGAATATGCGTATAACCAGGAACTGCATTAATTTAAAAGATTTGATGTAAATCCAATTAATTTTTATTAATTTCAAATTATGTAATTGGTAAAGGGCAACTATGTCTTATTAGGTGTCATTTTGACTCTAATAGATTTTAAAAAAAAAAACTTATTCCCTATTAGATAAAACTCTTAGTGAAATGACCTTAACAATAATTTCCACTTAACAATATTGATAGTTGGGTGGATTTTAAGTAAAACCACATCCGAAATTTGAAGAAATTTTTTCGGCAAATACTTGTGTGTACCAGTTACATATATGTAATTAGTATCATATGATTCAATTTTTTTTTAAATCAGTGATTTTTTTTTTTTTTGAAAGGTAAATGAGTGAATGTTATTCATAAGTTATGGTAAATACAATATAATATTAATTTAAATACATTATATCATTAGTTCACATATTATATAGTATTAATTCAAATATTAAATATAAATAAATTATATGTATATAATTGATACACAAGAGTAAAATCCAATTTGTTCTTGTTCTTGTTGTTGATGAAATTCTTGTATTCTTGAATTTTAATATTTCCTCCCATTCACTTTATTTGTCATTTAGAGATATTTTATATGAATTAAAAAAATATTAGAAAACAATAAATATATATGTGTAATGTGACGTTGTTAATGATTATTTAATTATTACTCCCTCCATCTATAAAATGAAATCTCATTTATCTCATATTCTTTGTTCACCAAGCCAAGGTCTTGTATAGACTCGATTCCTTATAGGGAATCAAGTTGACCAAAAGTCAACTTTTTTAAAAGTGTATATTGAAAAGTGTAAGTCATTATAATTAAAAAGTGCAACACAATATTACTAAAAAATGTTAGTCGCTATAACACCACAAAATAATTGCAAAAAGGCGACGGGGAAGGCAACGTTAACTTTTAAAAAATGTGGCGACGGGGAAGGCAACGGATTCCCCCTCACTAATCATGAAGGCAACGGCAAAGGCAACAGATTTTCGCCGTTGCCAATATGCTCGTTGCTATTTTATAGGCAACGGATTTGGGGAAAACCGTTGCCTTTCGACAAGGGCAGGTGGCCGTTGCCTTTTTATTAACTTTTAAAAAATGCGAAGGCAACCAACACCCCCCTCCACCGCTGGGCCACCCCAATTTTCGGAAATCCTCCACCGCTGGGCCACCCCAATTTTCGGAAATTTCAGAATATATGCTTCCCAATTTTCGGAAATCCTCCACCGCTGGGCCACCCCAATTTTCGAAAATTTTCAGAATATATGCTACAGGCGGGGTTCGAACTCGGGACCTCTCGGTCTCGAAGGCTTTTGGGCGCCCCCTGTGTGCCGTTTAGACTAGGAGCTTTAGTCGACATGTTGTGAATGCAATTAATATATATTCAATTTAATTTTAATTTTTAATTCTTTATTTCAATCCATTCTAACTTTAATGGTTGCTTATTAAATTAATTATCAAAGCATATCATATTTATTTCTAATTGAGTATTAACTAAATTATGTTTTTCAAATTAAATAATTTAATTACGGTATCAATTCACACCATTTAAATTTATTCTAATCTTTAATTTACAACATTTAAATTCATTCTGATTTTCAATTGACAACATTATAATTACATACAACATTGAATATAATTATTTTCACTTATACATTTAAATTTATTCTAATCACATCATTTAAATTCATTCTAATTTTCAATTCACAACATTAAATATAATTATTTTCACTTATCCATTTAAAAATATCAATTCACTTATCCATTTAATTAAAAAGATTTTTATCTATTATAAAATCATTCTCAAGTTCATTTTTAATTAAAATAACATCACAAACAACATTAATTATAATCATTAGCATGTTCACGTCAATTAAAATAACATCACACACAACATTAAAATAAAAATTAATCCTCAACGTCAATGTAATATAATAACATCACACATAACAAAGTAATATAAAAATGTATCACTCCTCATCACCACCATCATCCTCAGTATCATCCCGATCCTCAACCTGACTACGATCATGAACGTTGTGCGACGCCCCCGACGGCCTCGGCGCCCCACCCATCTGACCCATCCCACCCATCTGACCCACCTGATTCATCTCACCCATCTGACCCATCCCACCCATCTGACCCATCATCACTGCCATCTGATCCTATAAATGAGATTCCACTTCATTAGGATCTCTATAAGTTTGATTTCGACATCTAGCTTTCGAACAAGGACACCTAATTTTTCCTTCCCAAATCGAATTCGGATTACTAGTGGCAGCTTCAATAAATCCATTTACTCCACTAACAAATCCGGGGTTCATAATCCCATTCACTAATCTTGGACTATACATCCAACTACGACTTGAATAATTCATGTCAATCAACGTTTACAACACACAAACAACCAACGTCTCATTCCTCCAACTCTATTAAAATTAATTAATATAATTCAAAATATATTCTAATAATTATTCTAACACCCTAATTAACAAATAAATCCATATAACTTAATTAAACCATACATACATACATATATATATATGTATGTATATGTGTATATATATATATATATATACATAACACAATATAATTCTAACACCCTAATTAACAAATAAATTCATATAACTCAATTAAAACATACATATAATAAATATATAACACAATATAATTAACAATTAAATTCTAGTTAACAATTAACACATTATGCATGCATAAAAATTAACATTTACAACATATATGCATATATATACATATATATACATATAACTTCAAATTTAACCAATGAAAACGAAAAAAATTATCGTAGAAATGCTCCCATCGAAGTGTAGAACACAAATGGCCAAGAACCGAGTTTGATCTGCAAACGAACGTGGATGTTGAGTTTGGAGGTGGAAATAGATTTTAATGGAGGAGGTGTGTGTGCCACTTCTGTAATTCTGAAAGAAAGAAGGGTGGGGTTTTAACTCAATTAGGGCGACGGCAAAGGTGACGGGGCCCACTGCCGTTGCCTTTTAGCGAGTGGGGCCCCGTTGCAATTTCGCAACGGGCCCACTCCCGTCGCCTTTTCGCAACGGCCGTTATATGCCGTCGCCTTTTTTCTGTCCGTTGCCAATTGGCAACGGTAGCCTGCCTTTGCTAATCGCCGTTGCCTTTTGGCCAATATTTTGTAGTGTAATTGAAAAGTGCAACACAATTTTTAATGAAAAATGTAAGTGATGGAGATACGGCCCCAGAATCTTCAAACTAAAGGAATGATTGGAAATTGAGAGCTTGATTGAATTAGTATTTTAATTATAATTGTTATTTTCTATTTCAGTACTATAAGCCCACGATAGTGTTTAGCCTTAGATTAGGGTTTGTTGAGGTTTGCCCTACTATTAATAGGGAGTGTTTTTCATTGTAAAAGGGAGGTGATTTGATTAATAAAAAAAAAGAGTTTATCTCAGTATCTTCGTGAATCAACGTATATGAGTTTGATCACTTTTTCGGGTATTCGTAGAATCAACGGATAGTAGTGTGTTTTCTTTTGTGTTCTTTCTTATGAATGACCTCTTTCAGTAATTTCTTTGAAACGTCAGCTTCCCTTACCAATATCATGTCTCTTGACATAGACTTATAAGGCAAAATTAACTTTATGCAATCATCAGCTGCTAGTTTCAGAAATTCTTCCCCCTGGGCGACATTATAGTCTGATGCAATAAAGAACTCTGCTATATTAAATATTTGGAGAAGGCAAATACACTTGAAGTATATTTTGTCACATCTTTTGCTATGTGCCCAAAGAGCTTTCATCACTCTCCTCCCCCCTATGGAAATTAGATCATTGATCCAATATTTTTTAAATCATTTTGATCCTTCTCATCAATACTAACCACCCATGCGGCGTCAGGGTTCATCAGCATCCAATTGTCATTTTCACAATGAACTCCAAAGAAATTTAAGATGAGCCTAGTAATGCTTCCCACTTCGAATTCGGTGGCATCAGAATTTCTTAAGTTCTCAATATCTTCCAAAACAATCGAACTACTTGATCTCCACAAGCCCCATAGGTAAAACAGTGTTGACGAAGAAAATTGATTTCTTTCCATTCTATCCACAAATGCCACTTCGTCAAGCTGGAATGTAGGATTCAGCTCACAAAATACCGTACTTCATTAGAAGTGTGCATCTAAAAGCCTGCGTATAGAAATTATTTTCCCCATTTGAGTTGACTCCCTTGAAAGCAGGTATAATACTTGATCAATGTTTTGACTCGCATAGGATCGTCCGCTAACAACTTACTCTCAGCCAGGATCAATTTCTCAAAAGAAGTGTTTTCTTAGAACTTGAAAATATGATTCAATGATAATTTTGAATACAATATCACCTATATATAGGTGAGATTACAGGTGAGATTGCAAGAAATGTGAATTTCTAGATTAATTGTATTCAAACTAAGAATTAAATGTAATTAAGGAAAAAATGGGTGAGTTTGACCATAGAAGTTGATTAGTCATGCATGTACCTGACACGTATTTTTCAATACTCACCTCTCAAGTGTAAGAGGATCCTCATAGTAAAAGTAAGTGCCCAGTTAAATTATTGAACCACGGGACTAGTTAGCTAGTGTAGCCTTAGTGTTGTGTGTGTCACGTAATTATAGTGAACGAACATGGGGGTGAGCTAAAGACTAAATGTAAAAATCAACAAGATAAATATTAACTAAGAAAAGTGAGTAAAGTGATGATCAAATATCAAATGTGAGTAGTGTTTGGGTGTTCTTCATTATATGGAAATCAATTAAAGCTTAACTTGGAAGTTTAATTCATTGATTGATGTATGATAAGAGCAATCACTAAGAATATATCTAATAAAGCACCTCGAATCGAAAGGAAGAATAGAGACGTTCTTACCCGGGTATTCACACAACTAGGGGGTTCTACTCTATCTAATTAACTAAACTAATCCCTAATTATGCTTTTCCACTTGAATACTAGAAACCAAACTCCTATAGTCTCTTCATTAATTACCCAAACTCACATTCAAATAATTAGTGTAAATTAATGGGGTTCTAATGAAATTTACCCAACTCTCGTTGCGATAAACCAATATATACTCAATCCACTTGATTCTCAACCCTCAATTATACTATCGTCAAGACTAACCAACTCTCGTTGCACTAATCATGCGTCAAAATATAATCTAATAATTGAATTCAAGCAAATGATATATCAAAACCCATTAATCTAATTAATACACCACCAATATAGTTAAACAATTCAAATCAAATTAAAAATCAAAATTCCTCATAAATCCAAACACCCAAACACCAACAAACCTAGCTAAAAACTAAATTAACAAATGAAAACAAATAAATAGAAAATAAACAATAAAACATGGAATTAAGGAAAAATATCACTTCAAATGGTCTTGTTCTCCAATGCTTACATAAAATTAAATACTCGATTTAAATCTATCTAAAAATATGAAATTAAACTAAACTATTGAGTGGAAGTGTGAAAATGTGGAAGTGGAGGAGGGTTCCCCAATGAAGATGTGCCATGTTTCTCCCCTCTCGCATGCGTGTCTTCCAGCTGAAGCAAAATATTAAAATGGGGCCTCTAAATTTAATTCATGGGCTGGATTAATTAAATTAGAGATGGTGAATGGGCTTAGGCCCAAAATCCATTGAAATTTCCAGCTTTCCGTGCATGGGCTTGATAAAAAAATCAGTTGCTTGCTTTTCATTTCATATGGGCCACATGAAGAATAAAGAATGGACCTTCAATTAATTCCAGCAATTCAGGGTTTTTTTTTGGGTTAATTGCAAATTAAATCACCACCTTTCGATGAATTGCAATTTAATCTAAACTTTTGAATAATTGTAAATAAAATCATCACCTTTCAATATTGTTGCAATTTAGACTTCTAGACAATCTCATTTGTGCCCGAATTTGACGTTTCGAGATTAGATCGAAATAAAAAACAATGTTGTTTCATTAAGAAGGTGTCACATCCGCCAACCACGTTAGATTTGAGCACAAATGAAACTATTAAGAAGTTTAAATTGCAACAATATTTAAAGGTGGTGATTTTATTTGTAATTATTTAAAAATTTAGATTAAATTGCAATTCAATGAAAGGTGGTGATTTAATTTGCAATTAACCCTTTTTTTTTTGAGCTCGGCCGTGCATTCCTACTTTCAGTGTGTTGCTGTATCGGGCATGTCCAGCTCAAGCCTCGATCTCGGTCGTGCCCCTCTTCTCTTGTTTTGCTCATATCTTTTGATACGGGTATCCGATCGACTCGATTCTTGTCTCGTTTCGACCCCCACTTCACCTTTTTTCATGTGATCAACTCATGGACTCGATCCAACAGTTGATTTTTTTGTGATTTGATTCAAAACACCTCGTTTACCTACAAAAATAGCAAACTACACAATTTCTCCAAATCAAGTGCAATTAGTCAATTTAGTGTAAATAATGCACGAAATCCTATAAAATTATGCAAATTAAATGCAAGAATTTCGAGCAATTTTCACACTAATCAGTACCACATCAGTCTCCCCCACTTGAAAAGAACTCGACCCCGAGTGATCTGGGTAGGATGAAGGTTCTTCAGGGAAGTAACGGTATAAATCACTTACGTTAAAAGTCTTCGAGATTCCCATCGAGTCTGGAAGACCCACCACATAAGCATTATCATTGATTTTATGAGTGATTTTGTAAGGTCCGTACTTCTTCGGCTGCAACTTGTGATATTTTTCCAATGGAAAACGCTTACGACGAAGAAAGATCATCACATCGTCCCCAACTTCAAAAATATTTGACCGCCTATGTTTGTCTGCAGCATCCTTAAATTTCTGATTAGTCTCCATCAATCTTTGACGAACTTCTGCTTGAATATCCAACCCATCTTTAGCCACCTTTTTGGCAGCCACACTAGCAACACCCGGTAACTTTACAAGATCAACAACGTGACTTGGAGCCTTCTGATAAACTATAGAAAAAGACGATTTTCCTGTAGAACTATGAACTGCGTTGTTGAAGGCAAATTCTGCTTGTGGTAAGGCATAGTCCCATTGTTTCGTTCGATCCCCGCAAATACACCGAATCAGGTTCCTAAGGGTCCGGTTGACAACTTCAGTTTGACCGTCAGTTTGGGGATGAGCCGTGCTGCTGTAATTAAGTGAGGTGTCGAACATTTTCCACAAGGTAATCCAAAAGTGACTCAAGAACTTACTATCACGAGGTGATAGATTTCGGTACGCCATGCAGTCGCACCACTTCTAGAAAGAAGAGTCGAGCAATATGAGAGGCATCAGATGTTTTTTTTTTTTGCAGGGGATGAAATGCACCATCTTGGAAAATCTGTCCACCACACCAAATACGGAATCAACACCCCGTTGTGTACGAGGTAATCCTAGGATAAAATTCATGGATAAGTCCTCCCAAATAGCTTCAGGAACAGGCAAAGGCATGTAGAGGCCGATATTCTGGGCGTGCCCTTTTGATGTTTGACAAACGTAACACCGACTCACAAACTTCCTCACCTCCCTTTTCAGTTGTAGCCAATAATATCGTTCTTCTAAACTGACCGTGGTTTTCTCCCTTCCAAGGTGCCCGCTCAATCCACCACCATGTAAATCACGAATTAGTTTATCCCTCAAAGATGTTCGGGGGATACACAATCGAGCTCCTTTAAAAAGATAACCATCATATGCATAGAAATCTTCAAAAGGAAGATTATCTCAAATTCCTGCAAAATCCTCATCAGTGGAGTATAGTTCAGGAAGAATTTCGAAACATGTTACCTCATGACTCATTGTTACGAGCAAGGACGCACGCCTACTCAATGCATCTGCAGGTTTATTTTGAACCCCAGCCTTATGTTTCAGTGTAAAGGGGAATTATTGTAAGTACGCCACCCATCTCGGATGCATCTTACTTATATTTTTCTGGCTATTAATGTATTTTAGGGCCTGATGATCAGTATACAACACGAACTGATCTTGGAGGCGATAATGTTCTCAATACTTCAAAGCTCTGAAAACAGCATAGAATTCTTGATCATAAGTGGACCATTTCCGACGCGCCTCGCTTAGTTTTTCGCTAAAATAGGCGATAGGTCTGCCTTCCTGGGACAAGACAACGCCTATTCCGACCCCACATGCATCACACTCTACCACGAACAATTTCTCAAAGCTGGGAAGTGCTAAAACAGGAGCCGAACATAATTTCTCCTTAATCGTCTCGAAACTCTCTTGTTGTTCCAGTCCCCAGCGGAAGCTTCCTTTCTTTAGACAATCGGTCATTGGTGCTACTATGGTGCTAAAATTTCGAATGAACTGCCGATAGAATGTGGCTAGCCCGTGGAAACTTCGCACTTTCGCCACAGACTTCGGACTCGGCCAATCATAGATTGCTCGAACCTTTTCCTCATCCACACGAATGCCGTCCCCTCCAACCACGAACCCGAGGAAGATAAGACTCGTTTGCATGAAACTACACTTTTTCAGGTTAATATAGAGTTTATTAACCTGCAATACAACCAACACTTGGCGCAAATGGTCTAGGTGCTCTTTCTCGTTAGTGTTGTAGACGAGAATATCATCGAAATATACTACAACAAATTTGTCCAGAAATGGTTTTAGTACCTCATTCATCAATCGCATAAAGGTGCTCGGGGCGTTAGATATCCCAAATGGTAGAACAAGCCATTCGTACAACCCTTCATTTGTCTTAAAGGCTGTCTTCCACTCATCTCCCGATCTGATACGGATTTGATGATATCCACTCCGCAAATCTATTTTGCTGAAAATTTTGGCCCCGGATAGATTATCCAGTATGTCCTCTAATCTCATAATCGAAAACTTGTAACGCACCGTTATTTTGTTTATTGCTCGGCTATCCACGCACATACGCCAAGATCCATCCTTCTTCGGAGTTAGTAATGCGGGGACTGCGTATGGGCTCATACTTTCTTGGATCAGACCTTTATGTAACAACTCTTCCACCATTTGTTGTAAAATCGCATTTTATTTTGGGTTCATGCGATAGTGAGGAAGATTTGGTAATGTGGCCCCTGGTACCAAATCAATAGCATGTTGTATACCTCTCATTGGTGGTAATTCTGCAGGAAGGTCTTCGGGTATTAACTCCTGAAATTTTTTAAACAAATCAAGGACACGATCAGGGACCTCACCCCTCTTCTCGGAACCACCGACCACAAATGTCGTCTTCACTACTAAAGCGTGTATTTCTTTAGTGTCACGTGCGTCCTCCATCCATTCGTTAGGGTCAGAAATTTTCGGGTCTCGTTCTTTGGCTTGAACCCCAACGACAGCAATGTTATCCTTTTTCCATCTTTGAAGAACTGGTAAGTGTTCTTTCTCCCATCATGAACGGTTGCAAGATCAAATTGCCAAGGCCTACCAAACAGTAATTGACAAGCATCCATATCCACAATATCACACATTACTTCATCTTTATAAAATTTTCCAATGGATAAGGGAACGCAACACCTCTCTTTTACTTTAATTCCTTCCCCTTTAGTAATCCACACAATACTATAAGGTTCGGGATGTTTCTCCACGGACAGTTCTAAAGTCTTGGCCAAGTTATGAGAAATAATATTTTCACAGCTCCCACTATCAATAATCAATTCGAAAATTTGATTAGAAATGGTACACCTGGTTCGAAACAATGCGTTTCGTTGGGAATCATCTCTCTTTGGCGCCAATAGGACCTTACGAACAACCATTGTTTGTTGTTCGTCATACTCCTCACCATTCGGCTCGCAGACTCCATCCTCCCCTTCCCATTCATCATCATCATTTTCAGTATGCTCGATCATGTTGACCGGACGACGCTCGGGGCAATTGTTTGATTGGTGTCCAACCTCGTGACACCTATAGCATTTGTCACCCGTTGGTCTTGCGTATGGGTTTTCCGCCTTCTTTGCGGCCTCTCTCTCTCTACCCCACGCTTCATAGAACTAAAAGCCTCTTGGGATTGGGTTTCGGTGAATCAACGAAATTCTTACGAGGTTCCTCTCTCCCATAAAAATTTCGAAACCCCATTGATTCAGCTCGTTGCGCCATATTGATTGCCTCGCTGAGGGTTAGGATAATTTGACACCCGATCTTTTCACGGATCATGGGTTTGAGTCCATGAACATACCTTGCTACCTGCTGCCCCTCAGTCTCCATCAGGTTGTTACGCGAGGAGAGGCGTAAGAAATTTGAGGTATAGTCTGCCACCAATTTTTATCCCTGAACTAATGTCTAGTACTGCTGGAATAGAAATTGTTCATAATCTGGAGGGAGGAAACGTGCCATCATCATCCTCTTCATTTTGGTCCACAATCGGACCGGCTACTTGCCCAATCGTCGTCGTTGGTTCTGGACTTGTTCCCACCACGATGATGCTCCTCCTTTCAAGCGATAGGCTACGAGCTTCACCTGCTTATTTTCTGATGTTTCTGCAAAGTCAAAGAATCTCTCAACTTCAGCGTAGATCATCAATAAAAACGTCTTTCAAGCGATATTTAAATTTCAATTCACATAAAAAGTGCAGAGATTAGGTTATCAAACCCTCGAAAAGACTTGTGAGGTTCCAGGTATATGTTCAGGTCATTTCTGACCTACAACCTCAGTCACCCTCGGGAAGGCTATAGTGGCTGGAACGCCCTGAACAACCATCACCTTCTCCATGGCTCGTGTTATTATAACATTAAGTTGTTCAGTAGTCAATACAAAAATTCTGAACCTGCAGCTGCTGGAGGTATCTCCCTGCTAGGTCTGCTCCCGAGGGCTCCAGACATGTCACCCTCAGTAGGGATAGGGGTGTCTAGAGTCTCTTCCCTCAGATTCTGGACCTCTATTGGTGCAGGGGGCGGATTTGCCCCTGAAGAAACGAATGCAAGTCATTTTCCCGAACTCTCAACCAAATTCTTCGGAGGGGGAGGAAGGAAAATAGGTAGTGGAGTTACTCCTCCCACTCGAGTTCCAAATTCAGGTCGTATAGGGGAGGAAAATATATCATTTCCCTCTTTAGTAGTTCGTCTAACAACCTCATGTTCACCTCCAATAGTTATGGAATAAATCTCACGTCTTAGATCTATTTTCCCACAGACGGCGCCAGTTGTTGCGTAAAAAAGTAACGATGAAGGATACCGAATCTCCCTGTCGGGATTATGGCGGTTGCTGGCTTAAATCGTCACTTTTTCGCAAGCTTTCTCACGAATGATCCTCCTTTTAGCTCCCAAAAGACCTGCAAAAACACGCCGGAGGGGATTTCGGCGTGGAATCTCCGACGCTCAAGTTAGAAGCTTTCTCAAGAGAATTAAAGAGGAATTTCCCTAAGAATCGAGGGAAATTCTCGCAAGAATCGTAGGGTTTCTCTTTTGTTTTCTGTCTATTTCGTGTGAAAGTATGTGTAATTCGTATGTGTGTAAAAAACGTAGTCAAAACAGTAATTAAACCTTCTTTTTTTACCTGGCCGTTTTCCTGGGAGGAAAGGAGAATATTTCTTCCGCTTACCTCTCAACTGCTCCCTAAGACTCGGTCCTCCCTCCGACCTCTTTCTCCGAGATTTCTGGTACCAGTTACTACTCTCTTATCTCCTCTCTCTTCATTCCTTTCGGGCCTCATTTGCCAAAGATACTTGGGCCAGGGGTATTTGGGCCACGGATACTTGAGCTAGGGACATAAGCTGAAGATCAGGTTTGGGCCTGTCTCTCTCTCTATATTCAGGGGTGTATTAATCCCTTCTACAAAATCATCACTCATAGCAAACGAGTTTAATTCATCTTATATCCACGTGTCGTTATTTCAGGAGACGACATATTTTGGCCGCATCATTACTAATGCACTCTCACTTATTTTTCAAAACCAAGTTGTTTGTGAGGATGCAAGGTAAAATTGTTGAGATCTATTACATTTTTCAAATATATAATTTAACGAACATATTTAATTTACTTTTAGGGTCAAAAGATCATTATTCATTAATAATAATGTAAATAAAATTCACATTGACGTAGATTGATTTAAAATAAAGAACAACACTTTGATTTTCATATACAAATTCATCAATCTTGTTCTTGCTACCATAAACTTGAAAAAAAAACTTAAAATAAATAAATCCGGTCCAAACCCGGTCCGGAATTTACCGGTCCGGTCTGGACCGAATTAATTACGGTCCGGTCTCCGGTTCATGCATTAGGACAGATTCCGATCCCGATCTAAACCGATCCGATTTTGAACCGGTGCACACCCCTAGTAGTGGTTAGTACTGGCAAAGAAAAATTACTGCAAACCTTTCTTGTTGCTATTTTAGAGGAAATAAATGAAAAATAAATTATAAGAAAGATCATTTTTTAATTTGAGAAGATACAATTAAAAAACCATTGAATATAAAAATAGAAAACCATTGTTAAAAGGTATTTCTGGAATTTGACACTAAAATTCAATTTTATCCAACAATCCAAACAACTCGAGTATATATTATCATATAAACATAAAAATTTAATTCATCAATTCAAACATAAATTTTACATAAACCTTTCAAATTGTGAACATTACAATCCTACTAAATTCTGTCCTATTATATCTATCTTATCTAGCGAACCAAACGAGTCCTTACTTTATCTACTTTTTCTTTAAAACTTGTGTCCCATCCCAATGAAACTACATTTGGTGGATGAAGGGAGTATTATAAAAATTACTCAGTAAAAAGAAAATTGAAATATAACCTTTAAATTTTTAAAATTATTACAAAATGCCAATTACTTTTTTAAAATAAAAAAAATTCTCTAAAGAGACCTACAATAAATTTTGTTACCCACCCCCTTCTCCCACCCACTCCAGTAGCGTCCACCCCCTCCTCCTTCCAACTGCTGCCGCCCACCCCTCCTCCATCTTAGCGACGACCGTCCACCCCCTCCCCTCGACTGTAATAAAAAAAAACACCTTCGTTGTGCCGTCGTCGTTTCCGTTTGAAGGCCGCCGCTGCCATCGCTCATTTCATGTTCCATTTACATAAAAAAAAATATATACATTATGTATTAGGGTTTTAGATCCAAATGTATTAGGGTTTTTAGTTTTTACAAATCCAAATGTAATGTATAAGGGTTTTTGAATTTTTTTATATTTGTTCGAAATTTTTTACCGAATTTCATTACTTTTTTCAAAAAAAAATCCAAAATATTGTGTCCGATTTTTTTTTCCGGACAAATGAAGGTTGTTCATGTATTTTTTTCGAACATATTGAGTTTGTTCAGGAAGAAATTTCGAACATTCTTAACCTTGTTCATATAAAATTTTCGAACAAGTTTTTTTTCGGAAAATGTTGATTTGTTCAAAAAAAAATCCCGAAATTTTATTTTTCTAATTTTTTGTCTATTACGATTTTTTATTTATTTAATGATGGTGGGGATGACTTTGGTGAAATGGAATGAGTTGGTGTACTCATCTTCGATTCCTTTTTAAAATTTTATATTAAGGGTATATGAGACATTTCACATACTCTGTAGAATGAAAAAAAGTTATGGTGGGTGTCCTCAATTGGTTTGTGTGTGTAGCCCTTTTGTTATTCCATTTTCAATTTAATTAGCTGGGCAGCCTGGGCTGGGCCTGGGGGTTGTTTGGGTTGGGCTCTTAAAATACATATAAATATAATGGCCACAGTTATTAGAACACACTATTATAATTAGTACACTCACCGATATTTTTTTTAAAATTACTCCAGTAATTTGTAAAATGTCAATACTGTATTAAGCTTCTCTTAAATTTTAAAAAAATGTATATTATGTGATAAGTGCACCCATCATTCTTTTGCTGGGTATTCTCGTCTATATTTTTCTCTCCTTCATCTTCCTCTTCGTCTCCACCATCATTATCTTGACTATCCTCAGTCTTCATCATCTCCGTCTCCTTCATTATTAGCTTCCTAAGTCTAACTTTCCATTTTCAATCCTAAGATTACATAAATCCTTTATTCTTTAAAATTGAAATTACATAAATTCTTTATTCTTTAAAATTGAAATTACATAAATTATTTTTTTAACTATAATTACATAAATTATTTTTTTAACTATAATTACATAAATGTTCTACAATATTTTTTTGATGTAAAATTACCTAAATTTGAGTCAACTTAATTGACTAGACTAAAATTTCAAATTGGCCCCTCTAAATTTGTATTATGCACAATACTTTTTGAAAGGTTAAATTCTATGTAAAGTAGTATTATTATTCAATTGATTTGTATTTTATTTATATTTTTAAAAAATATTCATTAAAAAATATTTGTTTGTTAGCATTAGTTATTTTATAAAAAAATATTAGTTAATTTACTATAAAATGACAATTACAAACGGTTGTTAAGAAAGAGAAAAGGTGGGAACAGTGATTTGGGTGGGAGAGGAGGTGGCAGCGTTGGGGGCGTCGTCGCTGATTACAGAAATGGAAAAGGAAAAAAGAAAAGGAGAAAGGGAAAAGGGCGGCTTGGCCGCGCAACGGGGAAAGAAGGTTGAAGAAGAGTGGGGCTGGGGGAAAAGAAAATAGGAAAAGTAAGATTTAATGAGAGTGCATTTATCGTACCAAATTTTAAAATAAAAGAGTATAATAAATAATTTAGGGGAGTGCATCTAACATTCATGGAGGGCATATAACCCACGCCTGAGAATATTTCCTTTACTTTCCCATTTCCAGAGTTGGAAAGTTGAAAAATAGATAAGAAATAATTTGAACTAAAAGAAAAGCCAGAGTAGTACTCCCTCCGTCCCAAAAATGTTTGCACCACTTTATAGATATACAAACTAAGAAAAATGTGTAATGAGTGAAGTGTTGAGGGGTAATTTTGTACCTCCGTCTCGAAAATGTTTGCACTTTATAGACATACAAACTAAGAAAAATGTGTAATGAGTGAAGTGTTGAGAGTTAATTTTGTAAATGTGCAAACAATTGTGGAACAGACTAATAAAGAAAAAATGCAAACAATTGTGGAATATACAGAATATGAACTATGAATAGTAGACCCGAACTTTTGAGAAAATAAAAAAGTTCGTTATGGAGAGATTTAGGGGAGAAGGTTATCCCTCCCCTAAGAGGAGTACTACTCCCTCCGTTCCTGAGTAAGTTTTCCACTTCTTTTTTGTTGTTTTGATTAAGGAATATTATAAAATAATAGATAAAGTATAAGTGATGTGATGGTGAGAGAGAAAATAATAGATGAATATGAGATGAAGTAGAATAAAATAATAGATAAAATATAAGTGATGTGATTGAGAGAGAGAAAATCATATACTAAAAATGAAAAAAAATGAAATGAAAAACTTATTGTGGGACGAAGAGAGTATTTTACTGTCACTCACAATTCAAGTTAAACATGAGAGATATGATATTGAGTTAACATTATAGAAGAGGATTCTTCACTAATAGAGTGCTCTTTCAATATTCATTGAAATTTTCAATTCTAACTTGAACATCTAAGATTCTGCGCCAGAAATCTTTCTAACTAACGTGTTTTGTGGGGCCAAGAATGTATTTGGGAGCGAGCAACTATACGCACAATTGCTTATGTCAGACCTTCAAAGCTTGTTTCGTAATTGTTTGTTGTTACATGTTCGCAGTTCATATTCAACACAACATAAACAAATTTCACGAAATTATTATTCACATAAGATCCCAACTCTTTTATTAACAGTGCTCTAAAATGGCTTGTTTTGATAGTATTAATTATTTAACTAAAACATAAATTCATTAATACTAATTATTTCATTAAAAATATTAATTGTGAACTGTCTAATTATTTTTAGCTGAGGAGAGGGGGCCCGAACGAAAGTAGGTGTGGAGTGAATTTAGAACATTAACATGTCCTGGTACAGAAAAACTAACAAGGAAAAACACTAGCATTTTCAGAGTCAAAATTGTTGATGGGGTTGCTAGAGAATGCAGCGACGCCGTATTTGGGGATGGTGCTTTCCTCAACTGCCCAAGTAGGGTTGATTATTATCAGCAAGAAAGCCATGGCGACTGGAATGCCTAATTTCATCTTTGTTGCTTATTCCAACGCTCTTGCCGCCCTTCTCCTCCTCCCTTTATCTCTTCTCCTTCACAGGTATTGTATTCTACTCTTCTCTGTGGGACTGTGGTTGTTTTTTATTTTTAAAATATAATAATCATTGATGTATTTAGGTCATAAATTGGGATTTATGCAGGTCATCAACTCGGCCTCCACTCACTTTCTCGTTAGTCTGCGGATTTTTTTTATTAGGCGTCCTTGGGTAAGTCTTTTACTGCATTCTGTGAATAGATCGAGCATTTTTGAATGATGGTATTTTTTTGTAAATGTAAAAGTTTCCTGAAATTGATGAATGTTAAGATGCACTTTAATCTGGGTTCCACCAAATTTGGGAAGAGTGATGATGAGCTGAGTTTGCTTGTATTTTTTTGTCTAAATGTTGTTTTTAATTGTATTCTTAGCAAGTGTTTTGCCACTTGGGTTTATGTTGTTTATGAAAGTTTTAACAAGTGAATACGAATTTTGTGTTTTTTATGCTTTTGTTATAAATGTGTAGGTGCTTGGGACAGCTTACTGGTTATACTGGAATTAATTACACTTCTGCTGAATTTGCCTCGGCAATGCTTAATCTCATTCCAGCATTTACCTTTATACTTGCCATCATATTCAGGTTTTATTCTCGTTCTAATCGCGGTTCTTTTTCTGATAAATGGTTTTTAATTCTTAAAGTTCGACGTTGTGTTGTTAGGATGGAAAAGCTAGCTTGTACAAGTTCAAGTTTTTTGGCAAAAGCAATTGGTACCATAGTGTCGATTGCTGGTGCTTTTGTTGTAACACTATACAAAGGCCCTGGAGTCTTTACGCTTCAATCATCTTCTATGTTGCACTATGGTCGTATTCGTCTACCACAGTCAAACTTTATAATTGGAGGTCTATTCCTTACAGCAGACTGTGTTGTCTCTTCAGGCTACATAATTGTACAGGTACGGCTTTATAGAAGACAAAAATGGAAGATAAAGAAAATAAGTTAGAATGATAAAATTGAAACTGCTTTTGGATAACAAGGCCCGTTTTCACATGATTTTTATGTATAATACTTAACATTTTTTTTAGGCATTGATTCTAAAGAATTTCCCAGCGGAGCTGATTATAGTCTTCTTTTACGTCTTCTTTGCTGCCATTCTGTCCACGATAGTATCACTGATTGCTGATCGAGATCCAAGTGCTTGGGCATTGCACCCTAATATCAGACTGATTGCTGTTCTGTATTCGGTATGCCAAAAGACCAGTTCTTATAAATTTATAATATGATATTTAACTAATTCCAATTCAACTTAACCCTATCTAAGCTCAGCTCTATTCTCATTTTGAATTCTTACTCATTTGAGATTCCAAGTTTTCCTATGTACCTTATCTCCCACCTTAGAAATGAAGACTAATCAGTTACATTTGTCATATAATTCAGACCACTTCCTGTTTTTCCTAGGGGGTTTTCGGTTCTGCATTCCAGGTCAGTGTAAACGTATGGTGCCTTCACAGAAAGGGCCCACTTTTTGTTGCAATGTTTCATCCTCTGGGCATTGTGATAGCTGCTGTACTCGGTATTTCCGTTTTGGGTGACACACTGTATCTTGGAAGGTAAGATGCATGTACTTTCTATGAAATTTCATCACCAGGAGCATTCCTCTAATTACATGTTCTCATCATATGATTTTTTTGGGAGTGTTTAACAGTTCTAATTTAATACAGTTTGGTGGGGTCCATTATCATCGTTATTGGGTTCTACTCGGTGATGTGGGGAAAGGCGAAAGAAGTCAAGCTGACGGAGAACAGTATAGACAGAAGTTCTGAATCAACCAGTGCAAAAACCCCTCTTCTTTCAATCAAGGATGAACCATGAAAGTTTAGTAGTGAATAAACAGAGCATCATTGAAAAGAGGTTTGCCCTTCTCTTTTAGGTGGAAATTTCCAAATCAGAAACAAGTACGTTTTTAGAAACACATTGGCATCCTGTTGCTTTAAAATTTGATTAAACATGCCCAGGGAATAGATAGTTTCTTCGGATAATTTTTTCATCTTGCCAAACAGAGGGTATGTTACACATCATAGATTACACAACATATTCCTTGAAGTTTTCAGCAAATGAATAACTGAAAATCAAATTGCACCAGTTGTAGGCTTTGCAATAAAGCTTTTAGACAAATGGATCTTTGATGAACTAGTAGATAACTATGAAAGGCTATAGTAGCTTACATGGCACTCCAAGGTGAAAATGGCAGCCGTTTTCTAGCTTCTAATACCTCGCTATTTTGCCATAAGATTCCATTTTAATTCTCGCAAGAAATAACCTACTACAACTATATGTGTGCTTAGATAGATGCTCTGGGTTGACCCACGAGTTTGAAGAGGGTTGGAACTAGTATTTGAGATTTTGGTATTAAACTAAAAAACTAAAATGTTATTACCTACTTTGGGACCTGTAAATCATGATAATTTCCACCAAAATAGTTGCATAAATATCATTATCGAAATGTGAAACACTTGATTTTCAAGTTGCTTACTTTTTATATTGTAGTGATTGTATATTGATCTAGACTTTATAAGATATGCTTGCCCAAGTGATACATAATATTTCACATCACATAATGCTCCTATGTTGTCCCATGACCTTTAATGTTTGTCCTTGCTGCTTTTATTACTATATCTATTATACCCTTTTTATCCGCCTCTATGTTTAAAAGAAATCAACAAAATTTCACTACATTGGATGTTATATTCTAGAAAACCATTTAGATCAAATGGAGGGAGTAGGTAGATGAACTTAAAAACATCTCCAAATAAGGCATTATGCAAGTCAACTTTTGTTGAACCAGATGAATGTAAGAACCTAGGAGGGTACATTATATCAGTAGTATCAGAAATTCTATGATCAGGTGGACTTTTCTTCTATGGATTATACGAGTTCTAGTGATTCACATAACATATTAAATCTAGTTTCCTCTATCCTTTATATAGTATAAATACACGAATATTTTAGTCTAGCACCATATTGGTTATCTGGCCCCTCTTGCAAAGGTCAACACTTCATATCCATGTCTTGACTCTTGATAGATATATCCGACGTATATGTGCAGGAGACACATTTGACACTATCTTCCCTATCCTTTCACATAACTGAAATATTCATGTCTCATCACAACTATATATTTTCTCATGTACCGTGTCAAATCTCTCTCTCTCTCTCCGTGACGCAAATGTTCACGCTCATGCAAGCACTATATTTTCATAAATAAATATAGGTTGAATCTCATTTTTGTTGACTTCTCACTCATGAGTGCTTCAGGTGGAACAAGTCAGAACTCTGACCAGCATTTTGGGTATATTGTCCAAACATGGGAAGCATGACCTTATAATTTGTACAATTAATCTTTTATCTTGTTGTTACTGCCAAAGAATCTAAAAGGCAGTAGTAACACCATTCTTCTCCCTGTTCAAAGGATACATTTATAGGTTGCAGTAACATTATGTAATGTGTACCTGTTGTAAAATTTCTGTAAAGTATATTGTACAAACTTTGTTGGTGAAAGGAAGCCTTAATCCCCTTATATTATTAAATGGGGCTTATTTTGTGCCTAGTTACTTGGAACAGATTTGGTGTGCAGAAAATCAAACAATTCAATTTGGAAATGGGATTCTTTAATTTTGATTTCTCGATTTATTCAATTAGTGCATGTTACTAATTATTACTCCTTACTATATATGTCTGATGTTTATATATGGAAAGGGGGTATCTTTGGATTTTTTTTTCAATATAAATGTAGACTTTTATGTTACGAGCTCTCCCCTGGAACATGATACTACTATAATATAAAGGTTTTCGTCTCGGTAAAATTCTAGACCCGTCCCTGTGTAGAATAGAATGAAGTACAGCTAATGATAAAAGAAATTTGTGTGCATATATAGGATCGGTGCGACTTATGCACTTGGCATGCTTGATATTTCTCTGAATTTGATGTGTAAAAACGGTGTTTATTTCCTTTAATTCATTACTGTGATGTTTGGTTTGGGATTGTGGTGGATTGGATTGGGATTTGGGTAATCCATGAATAGTAATTGTGTGTAAGTTGTGTTTGGTTAAAGATTGAGAAGTAGTGGTAGATGTAATTTTATGTCACATCAAAAGTGATGTTATAGTAGTAATATTTTATTATTGTTAGTAGTGAAAGAAAAGTAAGAGAGAGAAGAAAGTAGTAGAGAGAGTGTGTGAAAGAAAAGTAAGAGAGGGAAGAAAGTAGAAGAGAGAATGAGTGATTGAAAAGAAAAATAGTGATTTGATTGTATAAAAATAGGTGTACAAGTGTATTATATGGGTGAATTAGTATTTGAATTGAGATGATTTAGAGAGTTTGAATTATTGGATTGGTCAATCCCAAAACAAACACATGTAGTCTAGTACAAGAAAATAATGCAAATTTATAAATATTGATGACGTATCACTGGATCAGATATTATTACTGATATTGATACAGTTTGTAGCTGGGATCCAGATCAGTTATAGGTTTGGAGATAAGCTGAACAAATATAATACAAATATAATAATTCTCGTAATTAAATAAACACAATTATACTCCATAAATTAAATAATTTTCCCATTTTTGTGATCAGATTATCTGGAACTCTTTAACCAAAGACGTGATAGCCGCTATGACGCACGAATTGTTCTGTCGAAAAGAACCAAATCTGCTGATGCAAATCAAGAAAAAGATACTAAATCAAATAATTAAGATTAATCACAGTTAAGTTAGTTGTAATAAACTAGTGTTTACCAACCTTAGTGTAGATCAAATTACCAATGAATGGGCTGGATAATATTTGCGATAACGTTATTTATAAGTGACGATAGTATGCACAAATGGGAAGATTTTTGACACGTAAACATAATTAGAGGGACCCTTTGAGAGTCCATTATGAATTTTGGTAGGCCCTTAATTGATATTAGCCACGAAAGATATATCGGCCCGGTGTGACATCACAATTTTACCAGATAAATTTAGGTAAGAAAAAATACATATTTTAATCCACAAGGGACAAATGATTGAGGAACATGTGCACAAGTTTTCCAAAAAAATCAATGACAGGCTTTTTGTAAATTAAACAGATTATATTTCTTCTCACCTCACTATATATCAATAAATTTATGTAAAATAAAATCAAAATATACACCAATTAATTGAATTGGGATGGTAAAAATTTATCAAGTAGTCAAAACACACTTAATTTAGATCCATCACACAACACCGTCTTTCGTGTGCAGTAGTGGATTCACAATTTTAATTTAATTCTAGTCATGTGATAGATTAAAAATTCAATTGAACAATTAAAAATACATACGGTAAAAATTCAATTTTGATCGATTTATTTACCTCAAATTGTAGCAATTGGACTGAATTCAAAATTTCGACCAACTTATGGGACTAAAATCAAAATGTGTATTCCATCGGGACCAAATTCAAAATTAGTCCAATTTAAATGACTAAAAAAACTTTAATCCCTATAAATTACTTAAAATTCAATTGCATACAAAAATTGTCTTTTTATGTAAATTAATAATTTGTAAAAAAGAAAAAAGAAATAAAATATATATGGTCAGCTTTTTTGGCTATGCATGGGGCAAGACACGAGTAGCTCATTCCCCTTTTGTCACCCTCAACTTTCATGAAGGGTTAAGGCTCCATTTTCTTCTCTCTCCTCCTATTTGAAATAAAGATGTTTTTAATTATATATAGGTAGCAGGATGAAGAAGAGAGGGTGAGACAAGATAGAAAGAGAAAGAGAGAGAGAAAGAAAATGAGAGAAATGAGTGTCGGCATGAGGGCGGCGATGAGGGATATTCTGCCGTGCGCCGCCATGGTGTTGATGGAGGGTAGCATTATAGCATTAACCATATTGGCTAACACCGCCATGGCCAAAGGGATGAGCCCTTTTGTTTTTGTTGTCTATACAAATGCTCTTGGATCTCTCATTCTACTCCCTAATTTCTTCTTAAATAGGTATGTAATTATACATCTAATTTAATTACATAGTTCAAGAAAATATATTAATGTAGTTTTTTTAATTTATTTTTTTCAGATCAGAAGCGCCAATCTTGAACTTCCCTTTTCTTCTACGAGTATTCTTGCTTGGTTTGATAGGGTTGGTTCTCTATTTTAATTTTCTCAAATTTCAATATATATTACTATTAATTAGTTTATATATAGTATTTAATTAAATAATATTGTTGCAGGATAACCATGGCTCAGAACCTTGCATTTCTTGGTCTAAGTTATAGTTCTCCAATTGTTGCATGTGGAATGGCCAATCAGATTCCTGCTTTGTCTTTCCTTCTTGGAATACTCCTCAGGTACAATGAATTAATTTCTTGTTTTTTTTGACGTGTATGTCACTAAAATGAATTAAATTGAAAATGAGTTACTACAAAATTTGTCAATTGATGAAGTCGGCAGCTGCTTTTTGGTTCCCCACTCGCCTGCAATAAATCTGGTCCATATGAGTTAAAATCAAGTTAATTGGTTGAGTCAGGTTTACACTTACAACTTGCACCACCTTCAGTGCTACCCCTACCTGATAAATAATTAAAGGGGATGATTATTTAATGGTTTATTTTCACACCATTAATACCCAATAACTGCGTATTAATTAATAATTATTTCATGGAAGACATATATATTTTTGTTTTGTAAGTATATGTTAATTATCAGTAAAAGCTTTAATTAATTTTAATTTATGCACTTTCATTTATTTGTAATGAAATCGAGTCCCTCTATTTTATTTTATTTACAACCAATAATTATACATAAAGATTCAAATTTGAATTCATAGTGTTGAATATGTTAAAAACATTGTAGTTTATTAGAGTATCTAGGAGCCACAAGTGTAGAATCAATTATGATTCCCAAAGTTTGTAGGCCACACGTTGGTGGTATCTAAGAGGTATCTGTTTTTGAGTTAATAATTCATTTATGACTAATTAAACTGTGTAATTAACGCTCTTTGGTTGGTAGTCTCTTTCACTTATTAGCTTGCTTCTTCGCCAAATATACAAATAAATAATTAGTTCCAATATGACTAATTACTAGTAGTACGTTTGACATTATTCCGTGATGTTGATTTTTGATGACCGATGCATTATCAGTTTATTAATTTTATATTTTACAATTTGGATTTTAACATGGGTATATTAATAAAATAGAATATGGAGAAAAATAACAAATGAATATATGACGTATTTAAATTTAAAATATTTATTAATAAATGGGTCCCTTCTAAGTAAACAAATACTCTGTTTTCCTTTTTTGGTTTTGATCTAGAAGGGGCGTGTGTTATGTGTTAACTACGTTTTTAAGTCTTTATTAGATATTATGAGAATATTAGACATAATTTTCCGTTTTGCTTATATACATATTAATATTACTAATGCATATGTGAACTATCTAGATTGATTAATTTGACCAATTTATAGTAATTAATTATGTATATTTTTTGCAGTATATAAATCATAAATAAATGTGCACTTAAAAATAATTTAAAAAACATTTAATAAATACAGTATAATAATAAAAAAGGTAATTAAATTAAATTTGTTACATATGGTGTTAATTTCAGGACAACAAAATTTGATTGGAAAAGGTCAGGTAGCATAGCAAGATTATTAGGCACGTTGATATCTGTATCAGGTGCAATTTCACTCACTCTCTACAAAGGCCCTGCAATCAGAAACCACTCTTCTCCCTCACTGCAAGCTTTTCCGGCAACCGCAGTGGTGGTGCCACCGCCACCGCCACGACTATTAGTCTTCTCTTCGCCACATGAAAATTGGGTTCTTGGCTGCCTTTTATTTGCAGCTTCTTCATTCACACTAGCCATATGGAACGTTGTCCAGGTACATAAATTAATTAATTAAATCTTGATATATATTTAATAATTTTGTTTTTAATTAATTAAAATAATTAATTGTGAATCTGCAGGTAGGAACTGTGAAAATGTGCCCACAAGTTATGAAAATAGTATCTTTTTATAGCTTATTTGGGACCATTCAATCAGCTATAGTTGCTGTGATGTTCTTAGAAAAAGATCTCAGTGCATGGAGATTGGAGCTCAACTTTCAACTCTTGATCATCATTCTCACGGTAATTAATTAAATTAATTTTGAAAAAATATTTAGATTAATAATATCAAATTATGTATGTGTTGTTACGGACAGGCAATTTTCAGTAGTGTGATCCGCAGCAATGTGTTAATTTGGTGCACAAGATTGAAGGGCCCTCATTTCGTTCCTGCATTCAAGCCTTTTGGAATTCCCTATGCAAGTACCTTCGGTTGCTTGCTCTTTGGTGATACTTTTCACTATGGAAGGTATGCTATTTGATTTTATTTTTCGATAAATACGATTTTGATATGAAATCAGATGATGGTGGGTTCCATAAAAAACAGTTTTTAGCATGTAAACAAAAATGAAAAAAGAAATGGAGTTAATCCTACAAGTTTGATACTTAATTTTCATTTTTTTTTTTAATTTCTTAATTGATTCTTATATGTATTAAAATAATTGAAATATGTAGTATGATGGGAGCATTCATCTGTGGAGTGGGGTACTACACGGTGCTGTGGGGACAAATTAAAGATGAAGAACATATTCATCATGTGCGAAACATAAATGATGATTCTTCTACTTCTACTTCTACTTCTAGGGATGATCAGAAAGTTCCTCTTTTGCAAGATCAAGACTCTCAAGTATGAAATCATCAATTATCATAATTAATTTATTATGATAATATAATTAATGTCTTGATCAGTTGCACAAAATTAAGAGAGACAGAGTTGAGTGTGTATATAGATTTGGTAGGGTTCGTTTTTTAGGACCCTCCAAGGGAGTCCAAAGTTTGTATAATAATGGTTTTTTTTTTCTTTTCATTTTTGTAAAGTAATTATGATTTTCTTAAGAAACTAGTATTTCAGCTTTGATATTAATATTATAATTCTTTATTTAAAGCATGCCTTAATAACATAATTAGCTAGCTTGCTGAACTCTGGAAACTCCAATGTGATTTTTTTGTTACGTTTTTCAGACAATTTAGGAGTGATTTGTTAATTTATACTTCCCAATCAGGATAAAAAACTTCTTCGCACTTATATTTAATTTTTTATATAAGTCTAAAGAGTCACACACTTGTGTGTACTCAATTGTATGGTGCAATTGAGCTATAATTTTAATTTGTTCTAATATAAAGGGTCAAAATTTTAATTGAACAATTTAAAATTTATCAAAATCACTTAAAATTTAATTGTTTGATATGTACTCAATTATATACAAGAACTAGATGACTCCCCGCGTATTACGCAGTATATTGATAAAAGTTACGGAGTAATATTCAAAATATAATATAACTCCTATTTTTAAAGATACACTTATAAATTTTCATAGGTAAATTTACTTTTCATAATTTAAAATTTTATTATATATTTTTTATTTTGAATAATTTTTTTTAGGTATAATTAGTATGATAAAATTTATTTTATCAATTAATTTATAATATATCTTCAATTAAGATATATTTTTAGACAAAAGAACATAAAAGAGAACTTAATCAAAAAAAAGATATTAATTGATTTTAATTTTAATTTAGGTGAGACTTCCCATTTTAATATCAATGACATATGTAGTTTAATTACACATTAAATTTTTAAAAAATCAATTTAATCTCCATGCAACACATCATCACATTTAACCATATGATGACACGTGGCAAAACTAAACTCCCTATTAGTATATAGGGGTGATTTGCAATATATAATGACATGACATCCCTTACATTTCCTAATGACCACTAATCGCCTCCTTGAAATATTTGCAATATCCCAATGTTTCCCTATTTAAATTTTTTTTGATGACTTATGCATTAAGTGGATAATTTAATATATTTCAATTCAGGACGTGGGGTGTACATTGTCAAAAGCTTTAACATATTGAATCATATATATCTATACTTATAATAATATTGCAACATAAAATTATTACTCACTACAGAAACAAACTTGCAATAATAATTTTTCCTTAAACGGAAAACAGAATTACAGAAAACAAACTCTTGACTTTTGATCAACTTATTATATTAAACATCCAAGATTAACCAACACTTGGGATATGAAGTGGAGTATTATTAAACTTAAAAGTAAAACTTAAATGTTTATTTATCCCTTTATTTATGCATGTGATTATTATTATTAATCATGCATGGATAAGATAAGCATCGAAATCGTGGTAAAGCTTGACACAAAAATCCCTGTGGAGAATTGGATCTGGAATTTGTTCATTTGCCTTTTCAAATTCAGCTGAATATTTGAGCACACATCCATCGCCTTCCTTACCACCAGTCACACAAAGTGTGGTCTTGAAATTCTTGTAATATTTCAATATGTCCCCTTCTAAAAAGCTGTAACCAAATGTTTTCTTCTCTTCATCAACTAAATCAATCCTCTCCTTTGATGGTGTGGTAGAAACCATCCCCTTCACTTCTGCAACAATAATAATAATAATAAAAAAAAAATTGTGTTTAATTAGTGACTAATTTTTTGTCACTATATCTTAAAATTTTGCCACTAAAAATAGTTAGTGACAATTATGGGGGTTGTGACTATAAATTGATTTAACGTCTTTCTACAAGTTTGAACTTTCGTATGAAATATTGATTTTTTTTAGGAACATATGAAATTCGATCACGAGCTATATATAGAGAAATTCATATTGTAATTATATATACTTAATTCATCACCTGGTTTGAGAGTAGCCTTAAAGACAGATCCAAGAGATTTTCCATCGCCTTCAATTATTTCAATGCTTTCAAACGTATGAGGCAACGCTTTGGGGAAAGTTGTGGCGAAGTTCTTGAGATTTTCCCAAAACTTGTCAACACTGCTTTTCAACACAATATCTACCTCAACCTTCGAATTAGCCATTGCCCGGCCTAATCAGATTTTAACAATCAACAAAGTTGTATATTGTTCTATAAGAAATCAGTTGATGTGTCTCAAGGTTCTAAAAACCCATCTATATATAGGTGCCATTTTCTTAATTATAAATATTAGTTGGAGATGCAAATGCTAATAGCACCAAGCATAGAGGTTGGCGAATAGCTACCTAGGATATGTGTATAAATTTTGTCAACTCTTAAGTTACGGTTTTAAAATAATGTTGTGTTTGGATGGAGGGATTTGATTTGAGGAGGTATTTCAAATGGAAGGTTTTGAAAATAGATGGATTTCAAATGACATAGTTTTAGGGAGAATTTAAAATCCTCACAATTTTAACTAAAAAAATATGCTAAGAATTTTAAATTCATTCCTTTGTTTTTTAATCCAAACAAGTGGAGTGGATTTGAATGGAGGATTTGAAATCCATTGATCAAATCCCTCCGTCCAAATGGAGCCTAACATTTTTTCCATGATAAAGTGTAGTCATGAGATTTGAGTTATGTGGAGGGTTAATTTTTTTTTTTTCTCTCTTAGATCGATTTAAAAACTTAATTATTGTTCTCTTGGCCTACATCCTAGCTCTATGGAGTAGCGACGTTAAGAAATTAAATATAGTTGAAATAATTGTTGTATACCACACATCCGATATGTATATTTACATAATAATAATAATAGAATCTTATTAGTTAGCATTGCATTGTATCTTATTAGTTAGCATTGCATTGTGTCATTTGTCTTGTCCCACATTGATTGAATTAAAGTTGAGTCTATGTTGAAGATATAAAATACATGGTGGAGTTATTTAATTTATTAAGTTGTTTTTGGATTCTAGTAATTCAATTAAAAGCTTTAATAAATAATATTTTTAATATGAGCAATTGGTGTGTGAACGAGAAAATCGTTCGCAAATAGTTTAAACCTTTTTTTTTTGCGAAGAGGTGCGATCGAAAGGTTCTAATGGTTGGTGCGAAAACCCTTCTTAAAGAACAGTTACCCAGTACACTTTTTAGAAGTTGTGGCTTTTCGACGTGGGATGCAACTCTTCCTTGCAACCTTTAACTATCTATAAATAGTTTGTGCTTGTAAAGAGTTGAAGCATTCGAATTTTCGTGGAATAGGTTTTGTATCCTGTTCTTTGAGAGAATCATTTACACCTGTATGAGAGAAATTAATACCTTTAAAATATAGCATCGTTTTTTGGTGTGCCTAACCTATCATTAAATCCATTACCCAAAATTTTACAACAATAATTACACAAGGTTTTATCATAAATTAACTTTCATACAAAGTGTAGCCCAACTTCTTTATGACAACTAAGATTCTTAGATCTTGCGAATCACATTATTTACCACACTATTATTTCCAACTTCCATTCATACCTAACATTCTAACATCCCACCAATCACTGTGATTCTAAATTTCTAATTCTCATACATACAATTAAATGATTCTTTCTCGGTTTCTCCCACGTAATTTACGAAAATTTAAAAATATAGTATATGATCTTGTATATACCTAACACCCGTGGTAAAACAAATCGAGTTGAACTAACGAACCTCTTCCCAAATCTACCCTTATATACTAATTCTAAATCTATTTTTTCTTACGTGGCATCTAATTCTCCTCCATTTCTGTTTTTCTAATTTTACAGAATTTCTGATTTTTTTAAAAATTCTTTCCTTTCTCTCTCTCCTCTGACAGTTTCTTTCTGTTTTCCTAATTTTACAGAATTTCTGATTTTTTTTAAAATTCTTTTCTTTCTCTCTCCCTCACAGTTTCTTTTTCTTACTGTTAATTCATCTAATTTTAAATTACTTTTTTTTATCTAACTTGCAATTTAAATTTAAGTGTAATGGTGAACAAGAAAAAAAAAAATTGTGCAATGAATTTATAAAATACTATTTAATATAATATATATATATATATATATATTCTTTTTACAATTTTGCATAATACGCGAGTTTTGCACTAGTTTCAATTTATAAATAAGGAAATAAAAATTACAATTTTTTCCTTGAGGTTTAACCAAATTATCAAATGTACCCCGCTTCTTGCGTAAAATACCAAATCAAATCCTAAATATGTACCCCATGATTCTTTTGATAATTTGGACAAATTTTAAATGAAAAAATAAAATAAATCATCTTTTGTGGTAGAATTAATCTCCAGTACCCCATGAGCTCTTAATCAGATCCATCAAAATCTCATTCCATGCATCAATAGGTCCAGGCAAACACCAATGCACACAATCATTCTGCACACGTTCTGAAACCCCATTTGCAAAAGGGAATGGATTCATGTAAGGCCCAGGGTGCCCATCAGGCCTCATCAAAGCCAATTTAGTAACATCCAATGCCACTATTCTTACATTATTATTACTACTCCCAAATTCCTTTTGTGCTTCTTTCACTTTTTCCACTCCAACTTTCCTCATTTCTTCGTTCATCCCTTCAAGAATCTGCTCATTCTCCCTATACGGTGCCCTTTTCGGACACGCCCCTAGTTTATCCCACTCTCCTTCGAAATGTGCTGGTGAAAACGTTGTCAAAAACACCGTTATGTCATTCCTACTTCTCTCAACTATCCACTTGAACGTCGTCTTTAACGCCTTGCTATAAACGTCGTAGAATCCGATTTCCGTGTAGTTTGGACAGTAATGGCAACCTATTACTGTGTTGTTGTAGTGATATACCGCAGGATGTAAGTACCTGCAGTTGAAAATGATCATATTGACATCAAAAAATTAGAAAAGTGTACAAAGGAAATTAAATAATACTATCTGGAAATTTAAAGGTCCAACATTATAAATAAAGAAAACCCAAAACTACAGCCATCTATTCAATAAGCAATAACATAATCTAAGATGAAACGTATATACATCATTACACTTTAAATAATGTATTTTTATGAATATTAAGTAAAAAAAAAAAAATGGTCTATAAAGAATATGGTATCTTTCTAAAAAAACAATAATATATTGTAATCAAATCCAGCCAGACAAAAGCGTACGTGTATTTTTAAAAAGTATCAAGTGTTTTGTTAAAAAGTAGCATTACTCTCTTCATCCAAATTCATAAAGTGATGATTGAAGAGTGAAAATAATGTAGTGTGAATAGTATTATTAATCTTACAGTACCAATGACCTGCCGACAGAAGCAGCATGTCGATATCCTTAACGTCGGATGCCCAAACCTCGTTCACAGAATCAAGAAAGAGCGTGTTGAAGTTGTAGTCAGAAGTTTTCTCGATCCCTTTGACAAGAAAGGGGGACCAATATATGGAGACATTAATGTTATGAGGAGAAGGGAAACTCCATTTCCTGAACTTGTTGTCTTCTCCATCCGAGTAATAAAGGGTGGGTTTGGAGGCGGTGGAGAGCATGCAGAGCAATGACTCCACCTGGTTTCTTGCTAAAGAATCTCCGACGAAGGCCACGTGTTTGTTTTGGAGGAGTTTAAGGAAAGTTTTGGGGTCGAATCTGGGAAGTTTGCAGTGCTTAGGCTGCCATCTGTAACGGAGATAGTCTGTGTCGGGCCTCCCGAAAAGCATGCAATTTTGGCCCTGTTTGATTAATGTGTCGCATGTGCTGCCGTTGTAGAGAGGCTCCTGTTTTGTTGGGACCCATTCTCCTTCGCTGTAGTCGCATGATAATCTTGTTTTTTCACTTTCTTTGTTACTCCCAATGGCGTCTGCAGTATAATTAGTTAAAGAAGCACTAAGATGATAGCATAAAACATCAAATAAAAAACAATGGAACAGAGGGCCAATTAATTTGTCTGTTACATTTATCGTATTTCATCCTACTGTATTTTTAACGCATGTTGCTCACATTATTATGCTGTGGTAGATCATCTTTTGACATGACTCATTTCAATAAATCAAATAGTGAAATACAAAATGGAACACTAAAAATGAGACAAGATTTTTATAATGTGTAGATAGATAGTGGATTGTAACCATGCAATTAGCACCTTGATCAAACATACAACATGTTGCAAAACTCTAATTTTAAGTCCATCATGCGGATGGATCAGTCCAAATATATAATGTATCATGTATATATAAGAAATTAAATTGTTGTCCAAATTAACATACATATATACCTTGAGGGGTAGGAGATGAGATGATAATGCGATTTGAAGAAGGTATTTGATCTGCGGTTGAAGGAGGGAAAGAAAAGGAAAAGGGATCAAAACATAAGTGGATGAGGAGTATAGGAAAGAGGGCATATAAAGGATATGGCAATAATTTCTTTAACAAAGCGAGTTGATGATATTGTTCCTCATTCTTTGATGATCCCATTTCACTAATTCTTCATTACTCTAAAAACTGGGAAACAAGAGGTAGATGAGACAAGTTTGATTAAGTCAAAAGTCATCTCGTGAATCCCATTGTGTATGGTTGGCCAAGTGACCTTTTGAATCCATACTTTATTTATATGTGGTACATGACATTTTGATCCATTTAACTTCCGTGGGTAAAATAATTTAGTATTTTTTTACCCTCACTATAGAGATGGTAAAAGGAGGACACACGTATATTTTTTTTTTATTTTGAAGGGCCAACCATTTTACTAATACTCTTCATTCTGTATTTTTTTTTTTTTTTTGTCTTATTACCCTTGAAAATAAATGAAAATTGCAGTGTGCGCAGAAGTTTTTCCTTATATATTGTACTCCTGCATTGTTTGATATGGATTTGGCAATAATTGTAGGTCGGAATGGGAAGTGTCGTGGAAACACTATGTAATGTAGAGCATTTCTAAATTATAATGACAAGTTGGCGATCATATTCGCCACCCCAATTTTGACCCCGTACCAAAACTAATAGGGTTCATAACACTTATAACCATTCCTCAGTTTCCTGCTTTTTTTATTTGCTCAATTTTTTGGTGCTGGCTTTTTGTTAGTGTATTGGGAGATTATATCATATTTGGTTCCATAAAATATTATGTTAGTGTTATAAAATAATATATAAAATGGATGTCCTTTCAAATACTTTTAGATGATTCTAGTATAAGCACTTATGATAATCACTTATGATGATCTTTATGTTAGAATTCTAGGAGCTTCTCTTTCTCCCTATAAAAGGGTGGTATGCCACTCCATTTTGTACACTCGATGAAATAGGAATAAAAGTATTAGTTTCACAACACGTTATCAGCACGAGTCTCTACGTTGAGCCAAAATAATATTTTCAAGTATTATATACTTGAACCTCTTCAAGGTAGATTAAGGTAGTGTTTTTTTTTCTCCTTTCTCATTTCATTCTTCATTATGGCTACTTTCACAAAACTTGAATTTGCACCACTTGATATCACCGGAAAAAATTATTTGTCATGGATTTTAGATGTTGAAATTCATCTTGAGGCTATGGGTCTTGGTGATGCTATTGTTGAAAATAATAGTGCATCAAATCAAGATCGTGCCAAAACAATGATTTTCCTTCGTCATCATTTGGATGAAGGATTGAAAACTGAATATTTAACAGTGAAAGATCCACTAGTTTTGTGGAGAAATTTAAAAGAAAGATACGACCACCTGAAGATGGTCGTCCTTCCAAAAGCCCGGTATGATTGGCTTCATCTACGTCTGCAAGATTTCAAAACTGTCAATGAATATAATTCGGCTATGTTCAGAATTACTTCACAATTAAAGTTATGTGGTGAAACCATAACTGATGATGATATGCTTGAGAAGACATTCTCTACTTTTCATGTCTCGAATATGCTCCTGCAGCAACAATATCGAAAAAAAGGTTTTAAGAAATATTCTGAACTAATTGCATGCCTTCTCTTAGCCGAGCAAAATAATGAATTATTGTTGAAAAATCATGAGTCCCGACCCACCGGTTCTAGTCCATTCCCTGAAGCGAATGCGACTCAATCTCAAAATTCTGGTCGTGGTCGTGGACGTGGACGTGGTGGTAGCCGAGGACGTGGTAATAATCGTGGTCGCGGTCGTGGTAGATTTACTCCATATAATAACAACAACCATGATCGTGACAAGAAACAAGCTGTCTCCCAGAAGAGAGACAATGGAGAAAAGAATGGAGAAAAGAAGAAATATGAGGAACATTGTTACCGGTGTGGAATGGAAGGTCATTGGTCCCGCGTGTGTCGAACAACGGATCATCTTGTTGAGCTTTATCAAGCTTCTTTGAAAAATAAGGCAAAAAATGTTGAGACAAATTTTATTGATAACAATATTGCTCTTGATGGTGATGATGTGGTTATGACCCATCTTGATGTACCCGATTTCTTTAACGATGTTAACTAAGCATATGATGAATACCCTATAAGTATTTCATGATGAATAAAATATTTATATATTTTGCATCTTTTATTAATATTAATTTCTAATTTATGTTTTTTTTTTTTATGAAGAAGCAATGGATGCCAAACATTTGGGAATGAATAGTGATGGTGATATTTGTCTAATTGATAGTGCTACTACACACACTATACTTAAAAATGAAAAATATTTTTCTCATTTGCAAAAGGGGGAGACAAATGTTAACACTATAAGTGGTAGTGCAAATTTGATTGATGGCTCCGGAAGAGCCACAATATTTCTCCCTGAAGGAACTAAACTAGTTATAAATAATGCACTACTGTCTCCCAAGTCTCAAAGAAATTTGTTAAGTTTTAAAGATATCCGCAAAAATGGGTATCATATCGAGACTCTAAATGAGAAAAGCAGTGAATGTCTATTGATTACACAAGTTGTTTCTGGAAAGAAACGTGTGTTAGAAAAGCTGTATTCACTCTCTTCTGGTCTATATTACACGAATATAAATACAGCTGAAACATATCACCTAATAGACCAGAAGTCTATTACTCCCAATGATTTTATGGTTTGGCATGATCGCCTTGGACATCCTGGTTCCACCATGATGAGGCGCATAATTGAAAATTCACATGGCCATTCATTAGAAAATAAAAAGGTGTTAAATTCTAATGAATTCTCATGTGTTGCATGCTCTCAAGGGAAGTTAATTGTTAGACCTTCACCAACTAAAGTGGGGATTGAATCCCCTGCATTTCTAGAACGAATTCATGGTGATATTTGTGGGCCTGTAGATCCACCATGTGGACCATTTCGATATTTTATGGTGCTAGTTGATGCATCAACGAGATGGTCACATGTATGTCTCTTATCCTCTCGCAACTTGGCATTCGCAAGATTACTTGCCCAAATAATAAAGTTGCGAGCACAATTTCCAGATCACCCAATAAAGAAAATTCGTTTAGATAATGCTGGTGAATATTCATCACATGCTTTTTATGATTATTGCATGTCGATTGGAATAAGTGTTGAACATCCTGTAGCTCATGTTCACACACAAAATGGTCTAGCAGAATCATTTATCAAACGATTGCAATTAATTGCTAGACCATTGTTAATGAAATCAAAACTCCCTTTATCTGGTTGGGGACATGCTATACTACATGCAGCAACACTTGTGAGAATTCGGCCGACAAGTTATAATAACCTTTCTCCCCTTCAATTAACATTTGGTTATGAGCCCAATATCTCCCATTTAAGAATTTTCGGGTGTGCGGTTTATGTTCCAATTGCACCGCCTCACCGAACTAAATTGGGCCCCCAACGAAGGTTGGGAATATATGTCGGGTATGAATCACCTTCTATAATTAAATATATTGAACCATTAACAGGTGATTTATTTACTGCTAGATTTGCAGATTGTCATTTTGATGAATCTCATTTCCCGACATTAGGGGGAGGTAAGGATCAACCGAAAAAAGAAATCAATTGGAAAATTGCATTAGATTTCCTTGATCCTCGTACAAAAGAATGTGAACTAGAAGTTCAAAGGATCATACATTTGCAACAAATTGCAAATCAATTACCGGATGCATTTAGTGACTCTAGAAGAGTTACTAAATCACATATTCCTGCAGAAAATGTTCCGGTTAAGATTGATGTCCCTGAAGGACAAATAACAAGTGCTAATGAATCTAAAGCACGCCTGAAGCGTGGTAGACCTCTTGGTTCCAAAGATAAAAACCCTCGAAAGAAAAGAGGAATAATTAAGATCGACGAGTCAAATGAGGATGAACAACTCGCACGTAGTGAGAAAATTCAGCTTCCTGAAGAAGTTGTCTCAGAAGATGTTGCTCCTGAAGAGCATGAGGTTGTAGAAACTTCAATAAATTATATCACTACGGGAAAAAGTTGGAACCGAAGAGAAACAGTCATTGACAATGTTTTTGCATATAATGTAGCACTTGATTTTTTGGAAGAATTTGAGGATCATGAACCCAGATCGGTTGATGAATGTCGGCGTAGAAATGACTGGCCAAAATGGAAAGATGCAATTCAATCCGAGTTGGATTCACTGGCAAAACGAAAAGTATTTGGACCTGTAGTCCAAATACCTGAAGGTGTAAAGCCAGTGGGATACAAATGGGTATTCGTGCGAAAAAGAAATGAGAAAAATGAAGTTGTGAGATATAAAGCACGATTGGTAGCCCAAGGTTTTTCACAAAGACCTGGATTTGATTATGATGAAACATACTCTCCTGTGATGGATGCAATTACATTTAGATATCTTGTAAGTTTTACCGTGCATGAAAAACTTGAGATGCGTCTAATGGACGTAGTCACTGCATACTTATACGGTAATCTTGAAAAAGATATCTACATGAAAGTCCCTGAAGGATTCAACATGCCTGAAGCATGTAAATCAAATCCAAGAGAAATTTATTCTATTAAATTGCAAAGGTCTTTGTATGGGCTCAAACAATCTGGACGTATGTGGTATAATCGTCTTACCGAATGTCTAGTCAAGGAAGGTTATACCAATGATCCAATATGTCCATGCGTTTTTATAAAGAAAAATGGATCACGTTTTGTGATAATTGCAGTGTATGTTGATGATCTCAATTTAATCGGGACTCCTGAAGAACTCGAAGAGGCAGTTGCATATTTAAAGAAAGTATTTGAGATCAAGGATTTTGGAAAGACAAAATTTTGCCTTGGTTTGCAAATTGAACACCTCGAAGGTGGAATTTTTGTCCACCAAACTGCTTACACCCAAAATGTTTTAAAGAGGTTCTATATGGAAAAGGCACATCCACTAAGTACCCCAATGGTCGTCCGGTCACTCGATCCTAATAAAGACCCTTTCAGACCGCGAGATGAAAATGAAGAGATACTTGGTCCTGAAGTACCATATCTCAGTGCAATTGGTGCACTTATGTACCTTGCTAACTGCACAAGGCCAGATATATCATTTGCAGTTAATTTACTAGCAAGATTTAGTTCATCTCCCACAAGGCGACATTGGAATGGTATAAAACACATTTTTCGCTATCTCCAAGGAACAGTTGATCTTGGCCTATTTTATTCAAATAAATCTCGGCCTGAATTGCTTGGTTATGCTGATGCTGGGTATTTATCTGACCCACATAAAGCAAGGTCTCAAACTGGATATGTATTCACATGTGGTGGTACAGCCATTTCATGGCGATCTACAAAACAGTCACTTGCTGCCACTTCTTCAAATCATGCTGAAATTATAGCAATTCATGAGGCCAGTCGGGAATGTGTTTGGTTAAGGTCAATGATTAATTATATTCGAAAGAATTGTGGATTGTCTCATGACAATAAAAATCCTCCAACTTTATTATATGAAGATAATGCAGCTTGTATAGCTCAACTAAAAGGAGGATACATTAAAGGAGATAGAACTAAACATATTTCACCAAAATTCTTCTTTACTCATGAGTTGCAAAAGAATGGTGAGATCGATGTGCAACAAATCCGCTCAAGTGACAATTTAGCAGATTTATTTACCAAGGCACTACCTACTGCAACATTTGAGAAGCTGGTAAAGCGTATCGGAATGCGTCGATTAAAGGATTACGCATGATGCTTGGATCAGGGGGAGATTGAATACACTAAGTAATATGTACTCTTTTTCCCTTGCTAGGTTTTTGTCCCACTGGGTTTTTCCCTACTAAGGTTTTTAACGAGGCATATTCTTTGTGTAATGACGAACATCCAAGGGGGAGTGTTATAAAATAATATATAAAATGGATGTCCTTTCAAATACTTTTAGATGATTCTAGTATAAGCACTTATGATAATCACTTATGATGATCTTTATGTTAGAATTCTAGGAGCTTCTCTTGCTCCCTATAAAAGGGTGGTATGCCACTCCATTTTGTACACTCGATGAAATAGGAATAAAAGTATTAGTTTCACAACAGTTAGTCGATTTAGTCTCAATTTTTCGGTGAAAAATAAGCCTAATTATTACACAAAATTCAGAAGTGGCAATACACTGGAAGTAAGTCACGAACCAGATACATATACCTTAAGACAGTGAAGCCCAATTAAACTAAACTCCAGAATGTGGATGAATAATGAATTAGTAATATGCCGGATATACATATTACCAAAAGGGGTATAGAAAGTAACATAAGATTAAATACCAGAGTAAAAGTTCAAAAACTAAGTGCAACTGATAATTAATTAAATAAAAACAATTAACATCATGATTCTAAAAAAATTAACCTTAAGCATGATCACAAAAAATATCCATTACCTAAAAAACAAAACTGTCCAAAACCAAACAAGAAGCCACCAGATTCTAAAAAAAATAACCTTACATGATCCAAGCTGTCGACACACCACTCTCCATATATATTTAGAAGATTGTCCTGCCCCGATTAGGCAACATATTGAACACATTAAAAGTGTTAATACGACATGTCTTCACATTCTGTCTTCTCTCCTCCTTGGAGCACAAGTGATAATCTCATCCACTCTCAGAATCATCTCAGCAGCTTCTGTCGCTGAAAGCAATACGGCATGCTTCACTTTGAATGCCTCGCATATACCTAGTTCTGACATATCACCAACCTGTGCAAAGAATAATGAAACCGTCAGTTAAGGTTTATAAAATTGCCAAATTTTCAGAAATTCAAATAAAAATAAAAATTTATCTAGGACAAAGCCAATACCCAAGAGCCAGTTTTTAGTAACAAATTGTAAAACTATGTTGCTATGAGGGAAAAAAATTGTCAACCCCAACACTTGTAAAGAAAACAGACAGTTCAACGCTATCTGAGGAATGAACCATATTCGATAATACAACTTCTCCCAGAACTGAAACTTGTCACTGACATATCAGTTTTTGTCCACAAGTACTTGAATGATTCAACCACAGGAGGAGATGTCATCCATTGAGACACAAAATTCAAAAAAGAAAAGAAAAGAAAGAAAACAGAACAAGCTTGCTTCAGCAAATTTAAAGATAGTGGTTACTCACAGATCCGGAGATGACATCTATCCCTGCATTGCTTCCGTCATTATGGTGCTCTGCACGAAGTTGAGCAATCAATTCAGCACTGTCCAAACCAGCATTGTCTGCTATAGTAGTTGGAATGGCCACAAGTGCCCGTGAAAATGCTTCAATGGCATGAGATCGTTTCCCCGGTGTCTTCCTCGCCAATTCATCAACAGCCTTAGCCATTACCATCTCAGGCCATCCACCTCCAAGCAAAACCCTACTGTCATTTACTGTTTGCGATAGAACGCACAACGCATCATGCAAAGATCTTTCAGCTTCATCCAACATATGAGGGCTGACAATACATTATAAAGTCTTTATATTAGGAAAAGAATATGTTATTTTATACTACTTAATAACAGATAAAAGATGAAACGTTATACAGGAACAGCCTTGAAACTCACTCATCTAGTTATAATATGCAAATTAGTAACAACACAGCAAGAGAGCCCTGTAACTATCGAACAGGATTTACACAATATCAGAAAAGATAACAGAGTTCCTAAAATTGTTAAAAAAATAGAGTAGCAGATAAATGTATACAAATTTACTATCCTTTTCACACATACTGAAAAAACATCGCAAATTCTAAGAAACGTCTTTTTCTCCCCCAAGATGAATAATTGAATAGAAAATTTGATCTTCAGAATGAGAATCAAAACTCACAAATTTCTTAGCTGCTTGTAAGCATTTCAGTTCATGTGACAGAAGGAAAAACAACTTTGAAGCGATTAAACAAGTAACTAAAGTTTTTACAACTTTTATCCTATCATAATAAAAAATGCATGTCCCCTGAGAGATACCCTTAATCAGGATTGTCAATGACAGAAGAAATAAAAAGTTTTAAGAAAATTAATGTCAATATACCTTGCACCTCTCAGAACAATAGTACATGCCTGACCCATTGCAACCCCAGAAAAATGGATTAACTTGTCCTCGCCAATCATTATTTCTTCAATAAGCTTACATTGCCCAAGCTTCACAGACTCCGGATTATCAAAAGTTGATGCAATCTCACCACCAGTAACAAGAGCTAGACGCTCAATTCCATCAAAATCAGCATGTTCAATGGCGAGTACTCCAGCATCAGCAAATAATTCCTCAGGAAAATTGTAAATCAACTGCCGATTAACAAAGCAGTTGATCCCATGATCGATAATCTTTTGGACCTTTTCCCTCATCTTTCCCTTCTCAGCCACTTCAATCTCAGCAACCTTAGCCATGGAGTCCACTCGAACACGTGCTCCATATATTTTAACCTTATCTGTATCCATTGCCGTGTTTGCCACCAGAATCTTTGCATTCTCTATGCGTTTTGGTTGGCCAACACCAATTTTTTTGTCCAAAATAAACCTGAGTGGAGAAGGACATCAACTCAAAGAGAAAGCTGAATGAAGAGCCATCAAGCACAATTAAAAATAGACCTAAACAGTTTAATTTTAAGGATTACAATTACAAACTTTCTGAAAAATTGAATAGAATCTTTTTATGAACCCAATGGTATTAAAACATTGCAATGTGAAAACAGGCAAACATGAAAACACAATGTATCGGCTTTAAAATGCTTCAATGAATAAACTTGATTAATATGTCTTATGCATTCATAGGGTATCTCTAACGTTATTTGACACAGAAAAAAATATTAAATATTAACATATAGTATACTCAAGTAAACTCCCAAGTGTTTAAATATTGTATTCATTGGAGGACATACGAGCCACTGCCAGGCATTTTATTAACTTGGAAACAGCAGATAAATGTGTATCTGAGACAAACTTTAGTGCACGTTTCAGAATTTTTTTAGTTTTTAACAAAAAAATGATATCTTAGTCATGTAAAGCATTCGTATAAGTAACTGATTCAACCTGGGTTTACCACCAAAATAGACTGTACCTTATATAATCAAATTATAACACGTGAGGGAATTACGGATTATGTTATATGAATTCATAAAGTAGCATTGTGTACGCCTCATCTAAAAATGAATCTTTCATGACGCAATTATAGATTATGTTATATGAATTCATGAAGCAGCATTGCATACCCCTCATCTAAAAATGAATCTTTCAGTGAACCGCCAGGCTTCTTTATGATTTGAATGGACTCCAAATTTGTACTTCCCTGTCATTTCCAAACAAACTAGATCAGATATTTTACAAGGGAAAGTGACCATTACAAGGAGGGGGGGGGGGGGGGCATGGGGGATTAAAAAGAAAAAAAAGTTAGAACGACTACATCCAAAGATAGAAACACAATGGCAGAGACAACAGATTTAGAAGAAACAAACAAACCTGCACTAGCAAAAGTGTAAAAGAGAAGGCTATAGTAATCTAAGCCCAAGGTAAGCACAGACTATTTTTTCATTGAATAAACACAGATTGTGGAAAAGAAAAATTTGAGATAAATCCACATTACGAAATCAGTTGCTCCCAATGGAGACAATTGACATGTGAAGCAAAAGAAATTGTAGAGCACTATTATAGAGATAATGCAACTTACTGTGCCTACACACCACTATTATAGAGCAAAATAAATTGTATTGAAAATTTATGTGCCCAAATTTGCATTGAAATCTCAAATTGCACATTTAAATAGGAATAGCAGCATGTACATTTCTTCTTCCTCTTTACGTTCTTATTTTTCCTTTAATGCAAAGAATGATCTTCACCTACATGTCCTAGTGGAAAACATCAAACTTCTCAACCTAATAAACTTAATATTGGAATTCACATAATGAGCAAAAATAAAATATACAAATGAAATAGAAGTCCTCTGCATTGAAAGCCACTGTTGATCAACCTAACACAATGAGTTGGCATAGCTGAATCTATAAGGAGTAAAATTAAAATGAGATACAAAATACACCATTTAAAAGACAGAGAAAACCAGGACCAGACTTATCTACCAACTCAAATAGGTTTTACCTTCAATCTCATAACTGCATCAACAGCTAGTTTTGCAAAATGTTCTTTATCCTGGGACAGAATTTTGGAACTCAAAGTAGTCATCGCAATCTTCATCAAGTCAGTTTTGAATTTATCTGAAATAGAAAACCAAAATTAAACCCCCACAATTATGTCAACTAAATCAGACACCATGAAAGTAGAGAAGAGAAATTCTCATGCACTCCAGTTTATATCTTTTAAAGGACTACAAAATTATTTTCTGCAAAAGAACCAGCTACAATTTAGCTACAATCGTGATGATTTTAACTATTATAAAATGTAATAGCCCACTTATTTTTTGCTTCAGTGCAAAAAGTATGGGTATGGGCAGCCACTGTAACATGAACATTGCTGTACAGACCACAGAAGATTATGTTGTGTAATAGAATCATAGTAAAAACATCGTCAACAAAGGGATCTCCACCAAGAGATACTGACAATTAAAAGAAAAGAGTACAAGAATAATCACCTGCGTCAAGTTTATTGTCTACAACCTTCTCCAGCAATGCATTTCTAGCACATTCAGCCGCCATACGATAACCTTGTAAATGCACAAAAAAACATTACAATTAACTACAATGAGAGAGATTCCAAACAGGGGTACCTTCATGAAGAGAAAATGGACATAAAATGCATGGCTCTACTGAGATGAAAAAAACAGCAAAAGCATACTTAACCAGCTTGTTTGAAAAATTGACATCAGGTGACTTACTATAACAATGAAGCAATTGCAAAAGCAGACAACAAATCATCACAGATAATGAATAAACAAGGACAACTAAAAGAAACCATAGCAAACAAATCTTATGTTCACTTTTGTTTCATGTTATAAGTAGACAAAGGCAGTCAAAGGAATTGAAGTGCATAGTCTATAATGCAGGTGAGTTAACTTAGACGCATACACCAAACCTGAAATAATAGTCATTGGATGAATCTTGGTATTTACTAGCTTCTCTGCCTCCCTTAGAAGCTCCCCAGCTAAAACGACAACTGATGTTGTACCATCACCGACTTCATCATCTTGTACTTTTGAAATATCTGGCGATGCAATTTAAGGCTAACCAAAGACGGAATCATAGATTATATCACCACGATAAATATCCCTAATTCCCTATAAACTTATCATCCCTACGAATCTTACCTAAGGACTTAATCATTAGCCAAATCATTTAATCTTTATACAAAAATAGAGACAACCCAGTTTTATAGTAGGGGTCTGAATGGGACCTTAACTCATTTAAAGATAAAGTGAGGTAAGATTATAAGAAAAAAACAATTTCAAGGATACCAACTAGGACTTTGGCAGCAGGGTTATCAATGTGCAAGGACTTTAAGATGGTTGCCCCATCATTTGTGACAGTTACACTGTGTCCTCTGCCTGTGGATTGCAAAATCTTATCCTACAAAAGCAAGAAGAAGATTTGCATTGTTTAAAGAGGAAAAGGTACCAAGGTTTTTCCAGTTGTAATGTAATCTAAAGAATCAAGATATTTACCATTCCTTTAGGTCCCAACGTCGTCTTAACCAAGTCAGCAATAGCCATGGCTCCAATAAAGGAGGCCTGTCGTAAAAGGGCAGAACCAAGATGTAAGCTAAAATTGTTTTGAGCAACTGAAAATTAGAACTGGGATTACCCTGCTCACAAACTGCAGTACATGTGAGATGAATGCATATAAAATGTTCAAGAAACACTCACCATTCTGGCACGCTCACCCTTCTCTTCTGTGGCCTCATCTTTAAAAAGGTTATCCACCTATGTACTCAAAGCCAGACGCATAGTTAGAAAATTAGAAGGTAAAATAAAACAAAAAATAAGCTTGTTCTTCAAGTGGAGCGAGAAAATGTCGTACCGCCATTGCAGCCGAATTTAAGTTTGATACTGAGAAGATGGAAAAGCACGGCCTCTAAAGTAAATGGTTTTCTGAGGAAAAAGAGATAAAAGAAAGCAATCGTTGTTACTATCTCATGAATCAGCAAAAGTTGGAACGATATTGCTATGTCAGGCAACTGTGCACTTAACCCTAGAACAACAGAAAATCCCTACCAATCGAACAAGAAAAAGGAAAAACAGAAACTATATACTCCGTATACTGCAATCGGTCGATAAACAAGCTGAAAAACCATTACAAGATCTCAACAAGTCTAATCACGTGTAAAACTAGAACACATTTCAAAGAGACATTAGACAATGCGAAACCAAAATGAGAATAAAAATCATCGAGAGAAACAAAGTTCGAAAACAAACCTTGTAGCACCAGCGATGAAGAGGTGAGAGAGTGCGAATGCAGAGATTGAGGGTTTATGAAATTCCAGACTTCCAGTAGCGCTGCTTCTGGATCTCTGAACAATCAACGGCTGTATTTTGCGCAAGAAAACACGGACGGTTGGATTTGCTTAGAGAAACTCAAAATATTCCGTCAAATGAAAATTACGATTTTAACCTACTTCAATTCATGTCCCGCCACTGCCTTTTCAATCTCGAGAACAATTTTATTTTCTTTCCTCAAAAATTTTATACAACGTATATTACTAAATACACCCTCAGCTCTCACGCGGATTTTTAGGTTTAGTTCTCAAATGATGGGGGTACTTTAGACCTTTAATATAAATCTACTTTACACGACTACAAAACTCTATTGTCGCATAACCTATAAGTCTAAAAGCGCATTTTGCAACGTATAATAAAACTAGAAAAGGAAAAGGAGAAAATCAATTGCAAAATTTTGAGAAAAGGAAAAGGAAAAGGAAAAGAGAAGGAGAAAATCAATTGCAAAATTTTGAGTCGAGCGGCCATGGAAGCTCAGGGCCAAGGCGAAGAATTTGCAATTGGTTGCGTGTTATCAATCAAAACCACTCTCGGCGAAGAATTCCAAGCTCAAGTCATTTCATATGATCGCCCTTCCAATCTCCTCATCCTTCATATCCTTGCAAATAATTTAATCTTTAACTATTTCTAGTGCTACTTATAGATTTATGCATGTGTGAAAATTCGATTTTTTCTTTTATTTTTGCTATTTAATCTTCCTTTTTGCTAGTTCTTTAACTTTAGCTTGGAAATTACAAGAGGAAGTGAAATCTGGAGCAGGGCCAAAGAGGAATTTAAGGCTTCTTAAGGCTGATTACATCAAAGAATTCACTTTCTTAGGTCAAGGTGAAGACCCGCTTGATGTGAAGAAGTGTTTTCTTGATCTGAATGCTGTTCAAGCCAGGGAAGAAACGGCTATTAGGTAGAATCTCATCAGTTTTCTAATTTTCTCCAATTCTTAAAATTTATTTAGGGTTTTTGGTATAATTCAGGATTTTTATTTTGGCGTGGGTTTAATTGTAGGCAAGCAGAGATTGAAGCTGGAAGGATTGGAGTCGGTGTTACTTCTGAGGCGCAGAGTATTTATGATGCTTTAGCTAAAACGTAATGTGCCTTTTTGCTTAATTTTTATGATTCAATAAATTTTCAATTCTTGGAGATTATTATAGCTTAGTTTATAAATTTTACTGAATACTTTACCTTCTGCTTGATGAAAGTTGATCTTTTGCATAGTTAATATAATCATATCCCCAGTTGCATAAATATATATATATATATATGTTTAGTCTGGAATGAAAAAGACAAAGTGGAAGTTACTTCGCCCATGTGAGCACATCAAGCATAGGCTTGTTTATTGCTGAATGGTGCTTCTGCTTCCTTGCTTGATCTTTAAATAATCGAATTTTTTATTGATTTAATATGTTTAAACTACTATTTGGTGTTTGGATGGACATAATAAGAGTTTTTGTTCTTTCAAACTAAATGGGCTAGATTGATAATGGTAGAAGTTTTTATTCGACTAGCAAACTAATTGATAAATAAGTCTCCAGTCTCTTTGTGTGTAAACTGTGAATGTAATTCGCCCTAGGTACGTTGAAGAGGATAAAGGAGTTTTCAGTATGTGTGGTATGTAGTCTACGTGTTATGGGAGTTAACCGCTTGAAATTTGGTTAACTATTTAATGTACTCAATGAGGATGAGGATTCTAGGGGCACGTTTGGATGAATTTTGGGTTTTATCGGACAATTTTGACATCATGCCATCATGTCACGTATGTATGAGGGTAAACTTTTGTCTTTATGGAAATGTGGGCAATTTTGAGTTCTAAGTGAACACTATCAGAGCAAACGCATGCATATTATTTTTGTGATGAATGGTTTAATTGGCTTTTGAGTGTTGATGAAATGTGTCCTATTTTGATGCACAAACAGGCTTCCTGTTCGCTGGGATAGAACCACAATTGTTGTGATGAATGAAGTGCGTGTTAGCAGCCCTTATCTCCCTGAATCGGTTAGTGGAGGAACTCCTGCTGCCAATGAACGTGTGCGCAAAGTGGTAAGAAACTTGGGAAACTTTAAATTTGAGTTTGCAGAGAGAGAGACTCTACTGAGTCACCTTTTATATTCTGTGTTTTTCGTGTTCAGCTTGAATTTGAGAAGAAGAGGTTGCAATCACGCAATGTTGGTTAATGATAGTCTCAGCTCGACTTCACTCAGGTAACTGACGACTTTGAACCATGAGACTTTGACAAAAGGAGTGGGACCGTAACCTCACTGCATGAGCTAATTTTATCAATTTATTGGAACTGAGGAATTTTAATTTTGATAAGATTATAAGAAATTTCTTGTTCTTGTTCTAAGTTAATAAACACCTCTATGAAGTAGGTGTTGAGGAAGGAAATTCTACTGTATTGAGTAACTACGGATCTTCGTATCACACGTTCTATTTAAGTTCGTCCCAATGTCAAAATGGCTATTTTGATTTCACGTTTTCTGCAAGGACCAGGCATTGCAAAATTTGTATTCTATTTATCAGGCATTCAGGTGTGTGTGTTTTGTCCGAATGAACTGTAGACGGATGTATTAACACTCCTTGCTAATCAATTAGTGAATTACTATAGCACAATAGTGAAGAAGTTAGAAGTACATGGAGAAAGGATGGGTTTTAAACTCCTAGGCTAGGCTTGGTGAAACATCAAATCGGGCATTATTACCTACCTGAGTGATTCATACAAGTAACTAGTGTGCTATTAGCTTTTTTTTTTCCTAGTTAGTTTAGGGGGTGTTTGCAAACCGAACAGTGTAGAATCATTTTTTAGAAGCTGGTGTGGCCTAGCTTTTTTAAAGTAGAAGTGATTCTAGCTGGGTGTTTACAAGCCCTTAATGTAAGATCATCTTAAGGATAGGATTGAATCAAGTACGTATAATAAGTTGTTATCGTTAGGGGGGGGAGGGGGGTTGTTATTATAGGTAAGGCTAAGCCCAATGCATGGATGAAGGATTGTCTCCATGGTGATTGCACCACTATTGTTGTGCTGCTCTAATTTTGGGAAAATGAAACAAAAAAAAATGTTGTTGGTTGGGGCACATTGGAGAATAATTGAAGAGGATGATTATAGGAGGAAGAAAGGTTATTAAATAGGGTAATGATTACCTTATTTTAGGAGAGAAAATAGTGTCGTTGGATTATTTTTTGTTCTCGTTAACCACTATAATTACCATATATCCTCATTGTAGATTTAAGAATTTTCAAATCAAGCTCCACCTTAAAAGTGAAATTAACTGTCAAACTGGGCATTATAGGTAAGCCTAAGCCCAATAATTAAGTCTGAACCCATTAAACTTTCTCTGGACCCAATAACTAAGCCAAAGCCCAATAAATTTAAGGCTGAAATGTTTTAAAAACCCAATAAAATTTCAAATTGGGACCAATAATTTGGCTTGAATCCAATAACTTTCAAACTGGGTTCACTAATTAAACCTTAGCCCAATAAACTCTCAAACTGGGACTTATTTAGAGGCTGAAATGTTTTAAGAGTCTGAGTATTTTTCTACCTATAAACACCCTCATTGAAACCCACAAACAATGGGCTTATGCACACTGTATATGCTGCAAATCAAATTTATGGGCGTGTGGCTTGGCTATAGGGCCTAAATACAGATCTCTCCATGAATATACTTTCTTTGCCCCTCGTTAAGTTACCAATTTTTTTCATTTTAGGTGTTCTTTGTTAAGTGATCTATTTCCATTTTTGTCAACATCCTATGATTCCTATGTTCTCTCTGTATTTTTTTTCTATTTTCTATCTTTCTCTATATCTACATTTTCTCTTTCCTACTCATTGTCTTTTACCTTTCCTATTTCTCTCTACATCAATATCTCATCACACATTAAATACTATATTCCTTAAAACATGTGCAAACAGTAAATGAGTAATTTAACGGAGGACGGAGAAAGTATAATTTTTTGTTCATGGTAGTATTGATCAGCAGTTCAAATGTCCATCAACCACATACATGTATATAATTGGAACTTCTTATGTAATTTAAAAAATGTTTACACATTAGTATAAGAAGTCGTAGGCTTAGGTTAAGTGGATGCTATATTTCTCAAGTTGAGCAAATATTTCAGGATTTAGAGGAATGGGAAATGAAATTATTGAGAAGTGACAAGAAAGGGACAAATTACATGGCCAACAACGAATTACATGAAAAGGACACTATGGGCATGCAAGTGAAATGTTTTATCTCAATTATCATACTTTACTGTCTGCAAAAGTGCAAATGTGAAGGCAACGGACAAATTGCCATGAAATCATCCTAGTTTTTAGTAGGGTAGAAGGCCGACTAGGCCCGTGTGTCGCCTCCCAATTCATCGAGTTTTGTAGGCATGTTCCTGCCTAACCAATGATTTGATCCCAAGATTCCCATTTTTTTGCTCTTTAATGTTTGCATGTAATTGAAATATCACACCATACAGTGGAAAGTGAACAACCAACGTGAGCCTTTTTCTTTCTTACATACATATTTCTTGCATTTTAGTTTCGTGCAATTCGTAGAAAATTTGATGACGTGGTACAGTGTTTTGAGGTGGTTAGTAGGGTGGGGAGAAGTGTTCAAAAGCGTTGTCGAATTGTCCCATACTTTTACACTCTTGTTGCAAGTGTTGGTAAAAATGGTAATGGACTCTATGACCTAGTTTGGTTTGCTTGATTATGTTGGATTAGGCTTGATTGACTTTTTATTCCCAACTAATCAAACGTTTGGTTTGATTGATTATGGTCCGGGATTAATGCAAGGCCCGACAATTTTGTACTACTTTTCATGCATATGTGAGATTATTAATCATAGAGGAGGGGTGAGTTAATTTATCCCACATTATCCCATCCATAGGGTATGTTTCTTATTTGAGATTTATCAAGACTTTAAAATCCTTGATGAATTGGTAGATTGAGTGCGTGATTTGAAATTCCTAACTTCTATGAGATGGAACCATTGACTTCCGTTTAATGGAAGATAAAATTTAAAAATATATATATATATATATATATATATATGTATATATATATGTATGTGAATTTTAAAAAAAAAAAAAACAAAGGTTTTAATAAAGATGATTGCAAATCAAGTTTTTAAGCGATTACAGATTTGAACTCAGGTGCTTAAACAAATACAAGTAATCAATTCCATTACACGCCCGAATGTCTTGTACAAATTTTTATTTTTTTGTGTGTGAAAAGATATAGCGTAAATACGATTTTTTTTTTCTCTTTAATTGTACCGGTTTGATTTTTGTCTTTTATATTTTTCGACCATTTGTTGTTTTTACCGGCAAGGCATACATGCATAGGCTATGTTTGTTGAATTTAAGATTGTGCACTTAAAATTTCCATTGTTGTGTAAATAAAAGCTTTGATACTATAAAAGAATTTATCTTTAGGTAAAAATTACTTTACTAAAGATAATTATTATCATTGCCAATTTACTGTAGTATTATTATTTGTTAATGTTGCATATAATTAACGAGGGCAGTATATCTAGAATCTTTTTCTCGAGCTGATCGCCTGCTAGTTGACCATTAGCATACTGATTACAAAGTAATCACAAATAATCATTTTTAATCAGAAGATAATCATATCTTGGTCCCATAAGCTGATGATAAAAACTGATTATTTTTCAATTGTTTTATATCACGCGAGTCCATATATCTATATAACGAATTAGATAGGTCCGAGTAAGGTTAATTAATTAAGATATTTTCTTCAAATGTGTGTATACATACTATTTACAATACATGCTTGCACGATGAATATTGAATATTTATCATAAAAAAATAATACTCCACTCTTAGTATATGTTGCAAAGGTATATATTAATGATATCATTCTGGACGAGTCTTAAGCAAAATTATGCATAATATTCTGGACGAGTCATAATATTTGCATTATATATATGGTTCATAAAACGTGATTTAATTTCTTTTTTCTTGGATTGAACACAGCCTAATTTAGATTCATCATTGGAAGAAAATGATACTCCAATTTAGTTAAATTTTCTCTCTACAGTACTTTGAGCACGTCTAATTAGTATTATTTCAAATTAAAATATTAATTATTGATGTGCATTTATTTTACACGAACCAAGTTCATCATTCAAGGAATATGACCCCAGCACCTCACATGGCTTACATAAACATATAATTCTGTTACATCAGTTAAGATTTATGACTATATAATTGATGAATTAAATAAAAAAGAAAAAAGAAAAAAAAAATCCTCACATAATACAACTAAAATCAATTAATCGTATAGAGAATTAATTATAAATTTATAATCCATAAAATTCGACTTATCACAAAAACTCGTCGTATTTGCAATCCCCTCCAAAATAAAGTATATCTATATTTTCCACATTGCATCTATTTTCTATCACATTTCCCTTAAAAAAACAAAATAATTCTCATATAACGATAATATAGATGGTGTAGTACCAAAAAAAAGTTTGTTAAGAAAGTATTTGCGAAAGAAGACAAATATCAAAGATTATACTTTTATTGAGGTAGTGTTGCGTGACACGGTCTCACAACATTGAGACACGGAATATAATTTGATAATAATATATACTTTAAAATGAATGAGTATTCATTTGTTGTAGTTTGTAAATGGGTCTCTTGATTAAATCCTTCAATTCTAAATATTATGTACACTATAATAGAAAGTAGACGACTAACATAATTCGAGATCCATTAAAAACTCCAATATTAGTTTCCACATTGTACTCAAATTGTACTTCATAAATAATTAAATAGTCTAAACATTGTACTCAGTATTCCATATCAATACTAAAACTTTCGAGAGAAAAAGAAGTCGGAGGAGAATAACGTTTAAAGTGAATCCTAAAGCAGCACGCATGCTCAAAACTTGATTTGGGTTTTGAGGGGAAAAAATCTTGCTTTGCTTCTAAGTTCTATAAAGGGTGTGTTTGTTTTTGGATTAAAGTCTGCAGAAAAATTCTGAATTTTGATATAAATTTGAAAATACGATGAATAGTAACTATATGGGTTGGTTTTGAAATTTTGATAAGGGCGTGATTTTACTTTTTCTCAAATTAGTGGGTAAAAATTACTCCAATATTTTACTAGTATTAGAGTGTATAAAGTGCACTCCATCCCATAAAAATAGTTCACTTTGTTTTTTACCCATACAAATAAAACATTATTTATTGTGTACTTGAATTTCTAGATTGTATCTATGAGGTTCATGATATACTCTTATTTATTGAATGACAAAATGAAAAAAAAAAAAATGTATTTCAATTTACATTAATATGTGCATTTTAGACCAATTATACCCTTTAAAAATGAAAGGAACTATAATAACTATAGAGTCATAGATTTTTTTAGATGTAATTTGTAGTGAAATTTAAAACAGAGCCTGATATGAATGGGAAGGTCTCAAATGCTTCATTATGATTTCCAAAACAAGATTAGTTATTTTAATAATTATCCCACACATAAAAAGGAGTATTAATGGAGCATGTTGATAAAGTGAAACTCTTCATAATGCTTAATAATTTAGTAAAGCATCTTCACACAAATCTAAATGTTGTCACTTTGCAGTTTATGACAGACCTAAGTGTGTGTAGTGCTTAATTTATAATGATATTACACGATTTAAAGAACCAAAATGGTTGATTAAAGTAAGGGATACAAAATTCTTGGTTTCCAAACAAATTATGCATATATTGGTTTCCTTATAAACAATTAACCAGTGCACATACCACTAGATGTAGCTGCCCTTACCCTACATTTCTAGTTTTTATTTATTTATTTAAAAGACATGTTAATAATTCCAAATGCAAAAACTTTTGGGTAACAATGGTATATTATATAACGGGTGTACGACTATTTTCGACTAAACGTCATGTTTAGTGTTCAATCACTTCGGCTTAAAGAAATACTAAGTGTACAACTAATTTATCAATTCAGTCAGAGTGACTGAACATTATGTTTGACGTTCAATCGAAATGACTGATCACTAAATATATCGTTCGACAACAAATAGTCACCAATTACATACTACTCCCTCCTATTCATATTATAAGTCGTTTTAACATTTCGTTTTATTTTGTAAAATATAAGTTATTTTGCACTTTTCAATGCAAATTAATTGCATTTATTTTGAATAGAATGGTGTATGTAATTCAATCATTGTTACAAAAGAGATCTCCTCAATGCTAAATTATTGAAGTATATTTTTCTGAACCTTATGTCATGTACTTTGGAATTATTATGATTAGGTGCCTTACGTTTATTTATAAATACTGAGTAGTCGTATTTGTATTAAACTTGTTGACAAATGTAACTTGCATAAGGATTATAGATATAAAACGATTACACACACCAAAAAGTTGACTTGATATTTCCAAGCAACATGTGTCTAAAACTAAGTGCTTATATGGGAACTCAAAACACAACTGTTTGCAATATATACATAGAGAATATAACTATTTGGCCGGTTCTAACTAAATGTAGAAATCACTCCATGGATCTTGGCAACACCAATTATTTTCTCTATTTTCAAAGACCGTGAAAGAATATAAATATAAAATACACACTTTATTTAATTTCATTATTTCCACTTTCTTATTTTAATTATCAAATTTCACTATTTACATTTTATTTTTTAAAATAATATTATTCACACTGTTTTATTTTCATCTTTCAATGATCATTTATTTACTTAAAATGTCATTCACTTTATTTATAAATATGAACATCAGAATAACTCATCATACCTCAATAACTCAACATACCTCCAACTTATCTACTTTATATATAAATAAACAGAGTAATTATTAAACGTAAAGATGGGTGGGGTGGGGTGTGGGCATGAGAAGGATAGGCTTGATTTCATTTAATTGGTTTGACTATGACTAATGTTGATGAAGCCAAGAAACAAAGAGATCCATCAAAAGTGCTCATTTCCAAGAATACCAAATCAACAACAAGATCACCACCTTTCACGGATAACCACGTGGCATTCCCAGAATCTTTGATCAAAAGCCCTGCTGCCGGCGCCCATGATACCATGTAGATGTAGTAATAACAATCATTACTAGTATTACTTATCCAAGATGAATATCCTCAATTATTATTTTTAAATCAGAGAAAGGGCTAATCTGGTAAATGATGATGTATATATTTAAACAAGGGAGGGACTCCTACCATTCATTACATCACCTCATTTCTTGTTTCCAAGTTTCTCCCCCTTACTACACACATCATCTTCCTTTATATTCCCCAACAGAAAAACAGAATTGTGAGAGATGGGGAATTGCCAGACAGTGGATGCTGCTGCACTAGTGGTACAACATTCCAATGGGAAGCAAGAGAGGATGTATTGGCCTATCAAAGCTAGTGAAGTAATGAAAATGAATCCAGGCCACTATGTTTCTCTCATAATCCCATTAACAGTTTCCGGTGATGTACAAGAGAATTCAGACGATAAAAAGACCGTTAGGTATACTCGTGTGAAGCTTCTCCGCCCTAGTGATACTTTAGTTCTTGGGAGGGCATATCGCCTCGTCACCAATCAAGGTTGGATTCTTGCATTTTCAGTTTACTTTCTGTATGGATGAGTTTTCAAGTTTTCAGATAGTTTTACTGAAATGTGAGATTTTGTTGCAGAGGTTATGAAAGTGATTAAAGCGAAAAAGCATGCAACAACGAAGAGAAATCAATCAGAATCAGGTGAAAATGTGCTGATAAATTCAGAAAAGGAAATTACCTGTTCTGAGTATGGAGCAGGAGAGTCTGCATTAGAGAACAACAATCAGGTAATTTTCTGCCATTTCTGCTTCACCTGCTTCCACAAAGAATATAAGGTCATAATATATGATCAAGAGGGTCTTTGAGGGTAATAAGTATACAACATCAAGATTAGCAGTAATCACATGTTTAAAAAACGGCACTTTCGACTTTCAACTGCAATGGGATGTCTAGTAACTGGGGAGAGAGAAGAATGCAAGATTTTAATCATAATTGATAAAATTCACCATGTTTTTAATAAACTATACTTAAGTATACATTGACAATGTTCAGGACAAAAGCACTCAGAGACAAAAGCAAAGATCAAGATCCACAAATTCTGCCTCAGGAAGGCCTAAATCATGGCGGCCATCCTTAATTAGCATTTCCGAGGCTGGAAGCTGATGGTCAACAATGGGGGACGGAGAGAAAATTTATGCGATGTTGTTAATTGCAAAATCTTGAACTTGATCAATAATCCTTTGTATAGCTAAGGGAAGATATAAGGCAAAGTAGAGCCTCTTTCTTGATTAGTACAGTTTTAGTAGCACAATTTCAATATTTCGACACCTCTTCATTTGCATTCTCATTTCTCAACTGAGTAAATAAAGTGAGATGGGTAAATAACGCAGTACATCATTTGTGTGGTTTAGAGTTCCAATCTTCCCAATCCTGATCGACATAGTTTTGTGCCCACAATAGCGAAGCTCGAGCAGCTTCTGGTGCTCCAGGAAGATTTTTCTCCTTGAGTGCCACCATCATATCTGTGAAAGGCTCAATCAATAATGTCCCAGGTCCTCCATAATCTTTATGTAGGAATTCACTGAATATCTGATATCGTAACACAGTGTTAAAAAAAGGTTATTTTTAGAAGATTAATGATAACTTCAACTATTTAGAGAATCAATTATAAGCACCAACCACAAATATACTCATGACAAAAACAGCCTTTTGTTATATCTGATATTCTGAAAATTGGGGTAACGAGATTGGTACTACTGTATTATTATTAGGAAAACACAATTCATTTGTCTCATGGTATGATCTTCTACGTCCTAGGTCCTGTTTCATCATCTGGCTTATGTTCTTTATGCAACATTCAAACCAAATGACTATTATGGTGATGTAGGAGACATCTCTGTGTTTTTTTTTTCTGCGGAGTTTTTAGAATATCAACTGCGAGACTTTAAATTTGCTTTTGAAATTTGCCTTTGACCATCAAATGAGGCGTGAACGCCCGCCCCGTCTGTGATTTAAAGAACTGCAAATAATTGCACAAAACCAAAAGAGGAGAACCCAAATTTTCCAACTTCCACTCTTTCAAAAAAAAAAATCCAACTTCCATGTGAGAACACTACAAGTATGTAATAGCAAGTCATAACTACGCTATTACAGATATCATGCCTGTGAGGCTTTCTGCTAAATAACCAAGTCAGGGGGAACTTTCTATCCAAAGCATCTATTGATGGAGAAAAAGGCTATAACAGAAATAGGTAAAATCCTGGAGCTATAACGCTCAAGTTGAGTAGCCATTCAAGAACATAAGACAAATGAATACAAATTCCATGAAGTTAATTTTAATCATAAGCACAAATTTGCAGAATAAATTTGATGAAAAATTAGTGGTTAGAAACTGAAGAAAAATGTCAATCAAATTGGAGGATTTCAAGCATATCCACATTGAATAGTAATCACAGAACCCTAAATATCAATCAGAAAACCACAGAATTTACCACTGCGCAGACATTAACAACCGTCTGAAGATCCTCTCCATAGATGCCCTTTTCCTTTGAAAGTTTCTTCAGCAATTCGGCTTTAAACTTCTGTGTCTCCTACTCAAAACATCACTAATATTACAAAAATACTTATCCATTTAACAAGAAACTATAAAAACAAAATCGCAATCTGACTTACAGCTGCTGCGAATTCAGGGATAGGGTCAGGATAAACGTACTTCTGAGATGGGATTGCTTTTGGAGGTCTCGGAAAAGTTTTTTCGGTTAACGAGAACGTAGCCGCGCGCAGGTTAACGGACGCCGAACGTCGGGCAGAGCCATCTGCGATTGGGTTTTTGACGGGAAGGGCCGCGGGCGGGCGGACGACGGAATTGCAGACTGACGCCATTAGGTGGTGGCGCGTCAGCTGAAATTCTTAATGGACCAATGGATTAGCCCATCAACTGTTTTGGACTCTTAGCTGAGCCTTTGAGGCCCATCACAGGTTTGGGCTGGTACGGTGAGATTGGCCCATTATAAGTTTCGGAGTTCAAGATGAATTAGTCCATCAAAGGTTTGGGCTGATTCTAGTTGTTTACGCATCGCCTTTGGGCCCGAGATATCACTAATGTGGCCCAAAATAGTCTTGTTTTTAGTTTGATAAAAATGTGTATAAGACGATCTCATACAACATAATGTCTTCTGTCGTTATTTATTTATTTTAAACTAGAGTATTTACTTCAAGAGCCTGTTTTATTTTTAATCCTTTGAAAAAAAACTTCAAATATTCAACATACTAAAATTGGCAAAAAAATTATGTGAAACCGTTTCATTGCATACATTTTTTGTCTCATTATTAAACGCCCTCAATAAATACAATTTGTACAATATAAATAAATGTTATTGTCAATCGTACTTTTTTTTTTTTTTAATCATTATTTAATATATAAAGTGTCACTATTTAAAAATTAGGATAATGAATTCTGAATATTAGACCTCATGTTTAATGGAGCAAGCCAAGTATATCAACTTTTAATCAAAGTTAGGTTGTGTGTCTCCCTAATTAAGCACTATATTCAATAATCATAGCATAAAATCCCACAATATGACAAAAATTTTCTTGGTAGAATTCAGAGTTAAAAGTTAATGTAGATCCAACACATGTATGGTGTTTGTTGATGATTGTAGAGATGACTCTTTTGTCTCCACCTTCTTACAAAAAAACATGGATGTATAAATGCACTTTCACTAAAGATAAGAGCAAAAAAAAAGGATTTTCAGGCTCCTCTCCATTTGTGGCTGGCTAGCTACTTCTCTTTTCTCTGCTGCTTTTCATCCATCTTTGCAAAATGGCATCCAATGACCTAGCTATCTATGAAAATATATATGAGCTGGAAAAAGGAAAATTACATATTTACATAAATATTTATCTCTCTCACAATTATGCTCGATCCAAAAATTTGCCCTCGATCTTTTTTTATTTCCGAATTTTAAACAGACCCTTGAATTAAATGAGACAAAAAATATATACACTTGGTACAATAATTTTGGCACATTAAAAGGGGGAAAAAACGCACACTTGTTACATTTTATTCTCCAACACTTTATCAATCAGTGAATGTACACAAAAAATAGTTTGTACTCGTATAAATTAGTATACATGCATGAGATGTGATCATATATATTATGAAAATAAAACTGGAGATGAGAGGTGTGCTGTATCCCATTCCCATATGGGGTAATGTAATGGGATGAAAGTGTTAAATTCTGTCTTGCATTCAGCATAAAATCTGATTTTTTTTCAGATCAAATAATTCCAACTTTTGAATCTTTTTAGTCAATTACTACTCTTTTTGGGGTTTTTTACAAGAGAAAAATAAGAATCAAAAGCTGAATTTTAGGGTCCTATTATTCTCTTTATCACATGGCCTATTAAAGTGGTGAATTTTTCTGATAAAGAGTATACTAATCGAATAACGTTAACATTCTCCTATGCTTTGCTTCATCAAGGCTGGATTACACAAACTTGTTTTGGCTTTTAGGGGACACTGGCTACTTCGGATTCTCTCCATACAAAATTAACTCTTAATTCTATCTGTCATACTCTAATTCTAATTAGTTTTCACGTAAACACTCTTTTCAACAAAAACGATTAAGTTCAACCGTGTCTCATGTGAAATGTTAATTTGTTGTGATTTTTTTTTTTTTGTCTTATCTAAAAGTTCGAACTTGTAATACTGACAAATAAAGGCGCATAGTTAAATGGCACTGTTGAATTACGGAGTATGATTCTATTTTTTTATGCAATAATTATTTTAAATGATTTAATATCTTAGAAGGACGATAATAATTAGAGGCCCATGTTAATTTAGAACTTTGCCTATACTTTATTTATTTATATGGATGTGTGTGTCATTGTATAAATTATTCAGTTACCTAATCTTCCTTATACGTACCATAAAGGAGTGCCTGACTAAGTTCTTCTAAAATATACCAATGTAGACAATTACTATGAAATATATATGAAATTACGTTTGGAATGATTGAAGTATTCGTGTATATGAAGCAAGCACATATATGCGAGTGAACAAAATCATTAGACCTTTCTTATATTATTTCATCACTGAGAACAAAATCATAAGAACTTTCTTATTGAAAGAATTTTGTCTCATTTAAAAGTTTGAACTTGTAAAAAAGTGGGAAATTAATTCATTTATATTAATTCCCTAATACTTCCCCTCACTCGTAGGCCAGATTATCAACTCTTACCCTTTGGTGAAGAGGCTCATCGAGTGGACAATTTAATGAGTAGAGTTGCTTTCATCAAGGACATTTTCTCAGTAATGGATCTATTGATCGTTATAAGGCTCGTCTAGTTGCACATGGCTTCTCTCAAATTCCTGACTTTAATTTCTCTCATACTTTTAGTCTGGTTGCACAAAAACTCGCTAAGCATATCAATATCGACTGTCATTTGTGTGCAAATTGGTTTCTTCCGGTAAATTGGATACCCAATTTGTTCCCACACCACAACACTTCAAATTGCTAACATTTTTACAAAGAGTCTTCCTCATCCGAGTTTTGAGTTGCTTTGTTCCAAATTTTGTGTTACTCTACATTTACATTCACATCTCACTTGAGGGGGTAATAGGAATGAAAGAATAAGTCTTTGTAAATATTATTTGTGAATAAAATTTGTTATATTCGTAATGATAAGGTTGTTAGATATCTAATGTAATCTCTTTATATTAATACAAGTCTCTCCTATCACCAATTCAATGGTGACCAAATATTATTGTTCAACACTTGTATTATTTCATCAAAGAATAATACTTCTTCCGTACAAAAAAATGGTTTTCTATTTTTATTTTTCTTAAAATATAGTCCACATTTCTTTTAAAAGGGTGTAAAATGTTCAAAATACACATATTTAATGATTAATGTTTTAATGTTTAATAAATAAAGATATAATCGATCAAAATTTTATACATAAAATTCAAAATTTTAGGTAAAATAAATAATGTTTTATAGATCTATGTAGAAAATAAAAGTGGACTATTATTTTAAAACGGAGAGAGTTATGATAAAATCAATAATCTTTTTCTGTGTCTAGTGATTCAAGAACATGCCATTATTTAGTAATTAATGGTGATCTAACAAACCGATCGAACAAATCCATTTAATACAACCTTTGAAGAGGGGAGCTAATACCACAAAATTCTTCATCTTAAATAGTAGTATTAGAGTTTCCAACCTATTAAATTAATCCCGTTACAATTGTCTATTGTATATTAAATATTATTTTTGCCTTAATAATTGATATAAGAAGTTTCAAATTTTAAACCCTGTAATTTGTCTAGACAACTAGCATTATGTACATGTAAGTTGCTAGGCTCCGAAACTCTCTTCAAAAGTTCTCATCTTTGGGTATTGCTTGTATTAGTTACTGAATAAAACTTTATTTCACCAACCAAAAAAAAAGGGGGGGAGTTTCAAATTTTAAGTCAAATCAATTTTTATCTTTTATTTTTATAAAACATAAGTATAATAAAGAACATATTAGTAATTTAATGTATGCATGCCTTATATTTGTTTCAAAGAATGAAAAAAAAAAAAAAACTCATGAATTTAAATTTAATAGTACATAAGTAACATTTTCATTAACTAATGTGACATATAAACAAATTACATCGGAAGATGATACATCAGCAAAATAATTGTTTATCCGTATAAGTTGTAGTAAAACATTAACCTCATTCTATAAATAAGTACATGGTAATGTGACTTACAAATTAATTACCAAGTAACACATCGTATTAATTTGTGAAGTATATAACAAAATTATACTCGTATAGTTTAAAAGTTAAAACAGAGGAGACATTAGGAGATGCCGGTCCAAGCAGGCAATCAACAATTAATCGTACTTGGAAATGAAATTTGTCGCAATCTAGTTAACATTTTTCCAATGGACAAAAACCCCAGCTGTTTTATGTCCAAAATACACATATGAGTATGATTTGTCATGTAATTCTCAATCTATTCGTACTTAACCTACTGGCATATTTGTTGGGAAATGTTTAAAAGGGCACGGGTTTGTTAAGTACTACTATTCTGAATTTGTTTTCTTTTTAAAACTACACTGGAAATGGACAAATATTATGTCGAATTATCTGAAAAGTAAGACTATATATTTAATTGCAAATTTTTGTAATACATGTGCTCTCTTACCCTGTTTCGGTTGATATAGTAAATAGAGGACCACAAATATTAATGTCCTGATGTATGTAAAAAGTCTATAATCTGAACCACTTTTTATATGTTAGGTCCAATCATTTTACATCAACATTTTGGGACTCGATTTTATTTTTTTAACAAATGGGCACAAAATAATATATGAATGGCCAGTTGTGATAATTTAATCTTTTACTACATATTATGATTACAACTTTTATATGTTTTTAAACATTTTATTTTGTTTCCAACCGTGTATACTATGTCAAAACCAAGTAACATATTTTTTATTTTTTTTCCTTACATTAAGCGTCATTTCCTAAATGATAATGTTACACATGAGAGTATTTGTTACTTTTGATAGATGTACATTTGGCACAAATTTAAGATTAACAATGATCGATATGTGAAGGTTAGATAGAATAAATGCAAGCCACATTCTATTTTGGTGTTTCATCTTGTGTTTTATTACATTTAATACATGATACTCCTATGTGTTTTTTTTTTTTTTTTTTTAAGTCTCGAATATCCGGTACAAGAGAATTCGAACATGAGATCTAGAGAGGCGCACACTCATAAGTCTCAAGTTTACACCACTAGACAAATTCATTGGAGTTCTCATATGTGTTATTATATGTGTCCTTTTTAATAGGACTATAGGAGATTCACAACCCCACCCTTTTTTTTAAAGTTAGAAAATATTTTTTTTTTGAGAAATTTAAAGTTAGAAAATATTATAAATGAATACAATATGTACTTTCTTTTTTTTTTTTTAAATGAATATTATAAATGAATACAATATGTACTTAAATCTCTTCCAACAAGCATATTTTCAAATGACCGTTGAAGGTTTCACATTAAAAGAGAAGGACAATTAAGTCTCTCTTGGCCAGATATCTTTTGTGGATATTATATAGAGAAAATTGCAGATTTGGTCCCATTAACCATGGGTTGGTTGGGTTTTAGTCCCATTGTATTTGAATTTAGTCCCATACGATATAAATCTTGCAAACTTGGTCCCATACGATATAAATCTTGCAAATTTGGTACCATACGATATAAATCTTGCAAATTTGGTCCCATACGATATAAATCTTGCAAATATGGTCCCATACGAAATAAATATTGCAAATTTAGTCCCATATGAAATAAATCTTGCAAACTTAGTCCCAAACATTACAAAAAATGCAAAATTGGTCCCAAACATTACAAAAAATGCAAAATTGGTCCCAAACATTACCAAAAAAATGCAAAATTAGTCCAAAAAGTAAAAAAAAAAAACCTCATTAATTAATAATTATTATTTAAATTATATAATAATGAACTATTAATTAATATATAATAACATTTATATAATAATAAATATTAATAAATATATAAAATCTAAATAGACTTTATAATATTTAAATTTTATAAAGAATACGAAATAGACTTTATAATATTAATAAATATATAAAATTTAAATAAACTTGAAAATTTATATAATAATCAATATTAATAAAATTTATATAATAAATAATATATTACTAATAACTTAACATATGAGATACATACACTTTATTTAAAATTAATTATTATTTATTTTATTTTTCTTCTCTTATGTATTCTAATAAATTTGTATTGTAAGTTTTTTTTTTTAAATTCTACTATATGATTTTGATTTAATAAATAAATAAAATTAAGTGTTTGTAACCATTGAAAATTTTAATAAATTACTCATCACCCTTATTTAAATATCAATAGGAAGGGTTAGCTATTGTTAATTTATTATCACTAGCTATAATCATTTTGTTGTAATTTAATTATTAATGTAGTTATTAATTTGATATGTATTCATTGAGGAATACATGTCTCAATTATTGTATTGACAAGTTTGATATAACTTTTATTATTATTATTTTTTATAAATTTTACATTTAAAAAAGCATACATTGATGAGAAAATTAAGTTATACTCTTTTTTATAAAATTTAGATTGATTAGATTTTATATATTTATTAATATTGATTATTATATAAATTTTATTATATATTATTAATAGTTAATTATTATATCAATTTGAATAATAATTAATTAATGTATTTTTTTTTTTACTTTTGGGATCAAATTTGTATTTTTTTTTTATAATTTCATTAAATTAAAGTATAATTTAATTTTCTCATCAATGTATGCTTTTTTAAATGTAAAATTTAGAAATAATAATAATAATGGAATTTATATCAAACTTGTCAATACAATAATTGAGACATGTCTTCCTCAATGAATAAATATCAAATTAATAACTACATTAATAATTAAATTACACATAGACAAAATGATTATAGCTAGTGATGATAAATTAATAATAGCTCTAGCCCTTCCTATTGATATTTAAATAAGGGCGATGAGTAATTTATCAAAATTTTCAATAGTTACAAACACTTACTTTTTTTTTATTTATTAAATAAAAATCATATAGTAGAATTAAAAAAAAAAATTAAACTTACAATACAAATTTATTAGAATACATAAGAGAGGAAAAATAAAATAAATAATAATTAATTTTAAATAAAATGTATGTATCTCATATGTTAAGTTAGAGAAAATTTCATTTTACGTCCTATAACTTAGGCCTAATCCAATTTATATCCTTTATGTTTTTACTTTTTCAATTTCCGTCCTTTTTGGTCCAATTTATGTCCTTTCCGCCGGAAAATTTTAAAACACACCGGAATGTGAGGAATAAATTGGGATTTCGGCCAAATAGTCCAATTTACGTCCTTTAAGTTTGAAAATTAAAATTTAATAATTAAAATTTTCTAAAAATTCCATTAAAGATTTAAAAAATCTAAAATATCATTAAAAATTCAAAAATCTCCTTAAAATTAAAAAATATAAAATATGTAAATAAAATTCAAAATATATCAATAAAATTTCGAAAAATATCATTACAAATTATAAAATGCGTAAAACAAAAAAAAAAATTCTAAAATTTTGAAATACAAAAAATAAAAAATTCTACCATTTAAAGAATGGAAAATGTGTAATTTAAAAATTAAGAAATTCAAAATCTCATTAAAAAATTTAAAAAGTAAAAAAATCTAATTAATTTATTAAAAATGTGTAGATGAAAAATTACTAATTCTGAAAATCTAATAAGAATAATAAAAATTATTAACATTTCATTAAAAATCAAACTTGATTCATACTTGTCGATCTGTCATTAAAGTTTTGCTCGAACTCCTAAAATTTTTGGGTCCCATGAGATTTTCCAACTCACCGTCGAGGTTGAGTGGAAGTTCCACACCTTGATCGATTTTGGAAACGTCCCAAATTCATTTTCACGATATTTTTAAAATTGTGGAATTTTTTATTTTAAACATTTTAAAAAGGGTTAATTGCAAAATAAATCACAAACTTTAGTGTTTTTATCAATTACAACATATTCTTTTTTTCTTTGCAATTTGATACACCACCTTTTTAAGTTTTACAATTTAATACACCTATAAATATTACGACCAATTTTAATATGAAGTGGCACCGAAAATACAAAATTCGTCACGTCGTCGCCACGTAGACTGCCAACTAATTAATTATTTATTATAAAAAAAATCATTTAAAAAAAATTAAAACTCTAATAAGCATAATATTAAACCACTAACTTAGCAAATAGGAGTACAATTTTTGTCTTATTGAGGGTTTTGTGTTGTTCATGATTTAGTTTAATGTCTCTTCTAGGATTTGCGCTACTGTTGTATGATTATAGAAGAATGTGTATGTGCAATTTGTTTAATAAATATGCTTTATTCGTAATTAGGAAAAAATAAAGCAACAAAAATATTTTGTTAGAATTATTCATGAATTGTGACATCCTCTACGGTACTTAGTTTTCTGTAGATGAATAGATAATCATGATGAATAACAACAACACATCTGAGTTGATTTTTTTTCATATTAATAAATATGTTTGAATTGTTCAAATTTCCATATATTTGAATGTGTTTATCTGTTCTATGTAAATAGATGCAGTGCTCTAGTGTATCTTCATCAATTGATAATAACCAGTTCTTGATAAAATAAGACCCTTCCAGTAAATATATAATAATAAATCATTGAATTAAACTAGTTATTTTCCTAATCAGAAATTTGAGCGTGAGAGTCATGGAGAAATTAACAATGAGTTTTAAAATGTATTTTTTATTTTGTGTTTATTAGAGTTTTGAAATGTTTTTCTTTAAATATTTTTTTAAAAAAAAGTTGGTAGTCTACATGACGACATTTTGGCGAATTTTGTATTTCCGACGCCACATCATATTAAAATTGATCGGAATATCCATCGGTGTGTATTAAATTGTAAAACTTAAAAAGGTGGTGTATCGAATTGCAAAGAAAAAAAGTATATGTTGTAATTGATAAAAACACTAAAGGTTGTGATTTATTTTGCAATTAACCCTTTTAAAATTTTTAATTTATAGATTTTTTTTATTTTTATGAGCTTTTAGAAAAAAAAATTAAATTTACACATTTTCAGATTTTTTGAATTGTAGAAATTATAGATTTTTTTATTTTTATGAGTTTTTAGAAGAAAAAAAATAATAAATTTACACATTTTCAGATTTTTTGAATTATAGAATTTATAAAAAAATTTAGATTTTTTATATTTATTTTACACCATTTATAAGTTTTTAATGAGATTTTTTAATTTTTAATGATATTTTCATAATTTTTTAATTATTAATTTATAATTTTTAAACATAAAGGATGTAAATTGGACTATTTGACCGGATTTTCAATTTTCCGGTGGAAAGGACGTAAATTGGACCGAAAAGGATGTAAATTGGACACCCTAGGACTTAAATTGAAAATGTGAAAACTTAAAGGATATATTCTGGATTAGGCCTAAGTTACAGGACGTAAAATGAAATTTTCTCGTTAAGTTATTAGTAAATAGTAATATATTGATTATTATATAAATTTTCAAATTTATTTAAAATTTATATATTTATTAATATTATAAAGTCTATTTCGTATTTTTTATAAAATTTAAATATTATAAAGTCTATTTAGATTTTATATATTTATTATTATATAAATGTTATTATATATTAATTAATAGTTCATTATTATATAATTTGAATAATAATTATTAATTAATGAGTTTTTTTTTCATTTTTTGAACTAATTTTGTATTTTTTTTGTAATGTTTGGGACCAATTTTGCATTTTTTGTAATGTTTGGGACCAAGTTTGCAAGATTTATTTCATATGAGACTAAATTTGCAAGATTTATTTCGTATGGGACCATATTTGCAAGATTTATATCGTATGGGACCAAATTTGCAAGATTTATATCGTATGGGACCAAGTTTGCAAGATTTATATCGTATGGGACTAAATCCAAATACAATGGGACCAAAACCCAACTAACCCATGTTAATGGGACCAAATCTGCAATTTTCTCATATTATATATCTCAAAGTCTTCTTCTATCTAAAGAAACGAAGGTACCTTAATTACTTCGAAAAAAAAATTTACTTCGAAAGTCTTTGAACCATATATATATAATTTATATAGCAACACAAATTAATCATAAAAAGTAAAATCAAAATAATAATGTAGATATACGTACCGACACATTGTACGAATTCGTTATACATGATTAGAATGATAATAATATAATATATACTACCATTCAAATTAATTAAAACCCACACAATTAATAATGCAACTGTAAAATTTGGGAGAAGAAGGTGACCCCCATGTTGCTCTTAAAGTTATACACACATGCATCTTAATTATTTATGGTGATCTACGTACGAACTATAAAGTTATATGTTTCATTGTGTGTAGGGGTATGCCCTGAGATGACAATACGCCTAATTTTAAGAATTTTCTATTTTATTTTATTGGAATAATGTGAGTATTTCTATAGATTCTGAAAAGGAAAGATGATCCAAGAATAATACTAGTATTTACGGTAATTAAGACGGCGTTTAATTAAAATAGAATTGAAATTAGTTAGGTGGAGGATATGGACTTTAAGTTAAATTATTGGTTGGGTTTGAATTTTTTTTTGTCTCAGCAACCACTTTCCTTTTTAATTATGAAAACGAAGGATTAAAAAAAAAAAAAAAAAAAAAAAAGAATTTCACAAAAATTGTAGGAGTCAATTCAAAATTTTGTAGGAATGCTAAAAGCACCGTTACTTAAGTTAGCGTGATTAGGGTGGGAATAAGTCAAACTACCCAATATGTGTCCTTAGAAGCTGGACTTGCCTTTTTTTTTAGTAAATAAGTTAAACTTGAACTTTTTTAAAAGTCCATTTATTTATATATATCAGACTTAGATCTTTACAAAAGTCTTTTAAATATAACAAGTCGACTCGTTTAGTATACATATGTATTCTTATTTTAATTAAAAAAATTGTACAAATAAAATATCCAAATAAAACAACCTAGTCATAATAAGTCATAAATCTCCTTAAAAAAAATCTTAAAATCATAATATTAATATGATTATTCTTAAATTGACTTTAAAAACTTTAAATTGTCTTTCTTGACACGTTTAATAAAAAAAATTACTTTTAAACCTATTTAAAAGTCTATCATAACAATTCCAATTTGAGTCTAATATTATATGTGATAGACTTTTCAATATTCACACTCCCAAAGTGTGATCATTGGTTCAAATTAAATTAAGTACTATTGTATACTGTCATACAAGACTTGTCAAATTTTTTATAATATTATGTACATTTAAAACAGAGGAGGGTACATGGTGGATGGGGAGGGATTGTGAATTCAAATATATCACTCATACATAGTCATTACTAAATGTAGCAGTGCATAGAGAGACACAACAAGTGTCTGAAATCTTGGCAAGACGAGACAGTAGATGGGGCCAATCCACGAGCACCCGGTTGAGGAGTCATGTTCAGTGTTTTATTGCTCACCCCCCACATCTTTACCAATAAAACTACTACTATATCATTTCCTTACTTAACTTATAGTGTGTTTGTTTTTCGTTTCTTTCCCTATAGGTTTTAAGCAATACTATAATTTATTTATTTATAAAATAAATAAAATAAGTTGAATAAGGTATTTTTTCAAAAGAGAAAACATTCACACTTTACATGCGTGGACAACAACAAAATAAAAATAAGCACATTTTATATGAACGGAAGAGTAGTAGTGTTTTCTTTATAAATTGTAATAAAACAAATGGGAATGATACAAAATCTTCATTGTCAATCACATGCGTTGCGCAGGCCCGGAAAAATGGGGTCTCACTCTGATTTATTATAAGGTGGTAGTAATATAAAGGAAACCGTATATACTCCAATTCTTGACCCTTACAAACCAAACCAAGCCACGTCGCTTTCCATAACCAAAAAACTTACAAACAAATAATGATACGTGTGTGCCCCTGACACACGTGATCACAGCCTTCACCAAAAAAGATAAATAACAATTCCCGCCAAAAAAAAAAAAAAAACACACTACAAGAGTGTTAATTAACACACATCGATCACTCACCATCCATAAATATATTATTACTATAATTAAATAAATAGTCTTCGTAGAACCATGAACCTCGTTATTCTCCTCCATCTTCTCTGAATTGGAGCTTTCATTTTTGTAAAAAAATGGTGGTATGTGACAGCTTAGCTAGCTCAAACTTCAAAATTGCAACCTCAGCAAATTTGGGTCCCACCAATCCTTTACCTTTTATTGAATAATCAATGCTTCAATTGAATTCAATCTCCACTTCATGCGAACCACATGACTCCACTAAATACAAAACTTTTTTTCCCTTTTTTTTATTTTTTAAATTTGTCACACCAAAATATGAGTAATAATAGTATATGTACCAAACCCCTTTTCTTGGGAATCTGCAAAGCCAGACTATATGCCTAGCCGACCATGAGGGGGTTGTAATTAAATCCCCCAAACGTACATATTCCATTATATATTAATTAATTAAACCTACACCACTCTTGAAAGTACCTCATTTACCCTCTTAATCGAAGCTTCTTTCCTCATTCGTCCAAGAATCGTTACTCAATTTTCTTCTCTTGTAAGATGAGGACGAGGATGAATTGGACGAGGTAATACTTGCCCGATACACGACTTGGAGTTGGGGTAATACTTTTGGTTGCGTCCTTGACTTAGTTCTGACTATAATTTGTTGAATCATCTTTTGACAAGTAATTATATCATCCTGCAAAATAATTAAAATTTTAATTACCCATTTTTTAATAAGCATAAAAATTAAATTTTAGATTTTAATAAATTTTCGTACTTTGTGGAGTCCATCACACCATGATTCAGCATGTTGAGCAGTAATGAAAGAGAACTTTGGCAAATCATTCGCTGCAATGAGTATTGTTGCAGCGGCAATGCACGATGGCCTATGCTCAAGGAAGCTACACTCTGTTGAATTAAAAAAAAAAAACAATTTTTTTTTTATATGTATAATAAATAAATTACAAAATGAATAAATATATAAAAAGTGTGTGTAAAGTAGTACCTTGAATAATTAAGAAAATAATTTCTTTTGCCCTTGTTGTAAGGAAATCGGTATAAGTACCAGAAGGATCGATCTTTAGGGCGAAGAAGTGGAAATAGCAAAATGGAGAAATGGATCGAAGTCTCCAATCTAACACACTTAGGACAAGAAGTTCCATTCTCTGGACAGTTCTTGCTTCGAAAATTAATTTTGCACCTTCAACCTAATAATTAATTAATTAATTGCTTTAAAATTAATATTATTATTAATTAAAATAGAAAATACGTACCTGAAGATCCAAAAGGGAAGGTACCAGCGGTTCCTCCATTTTAGCAGCTAGAGACAAGCATGCAACAGACAAGAGTTGCAGTGGCCATCCATTCATTTTCTGTAATAAGACGTGGAAAGGAAAATTATTAAATTTCATTAATTATAATATATGTATCTATTTAATCTAATATAACAACAAAACATTAGTTGTACTGAATCTATATATATAAAAATCGAGTAACAAACAAACAAATAATGATATTCATTCCTATAGCTAGGTTGTTAATCACCAATTAACAAGACAAACAAACCTTCCCAACATCTACTTTTAGAGATGATAATATTGCTAATTAATTAAAAATCATGCTTGAAATGTATTAAAAATTAATCAAGCGTGCTAATAGCTCTTTTCGTCATCATTCACACACTTATACAAATTTTATTTAGTTTGTAATTTTTAGATATTTATATTGTATAAGTATAAGAAAAAAATGGTCTGGACAACATTATTCTTTCAATTCGCTGCCATTTCAATAATTGGATTGGTGTCAATTCGTTTATGTTAATTCAATGTTTTGTACCCTTTACTCATGGATTTATTAGATGTAGTCCATTTATGTGACACCTTTACTCAATAATACCAAATATTATATTATATTAAATGAACTTTTAAGTGTGGGTAGATAAATAATTTAGGCACATACAGTTAAATGCAAATTAAAGGGATATATAAAGTCGGACATTAATAATAGTATCGAACGATATTTATTGGGTAACCAATTAAACTGGACGACTATAAATGATCAATGAATTGGTTTATGTTCCGATTTAATTAAATCAATTATTTAAAGACCTTAAACATCCACGGATTATGGGTCCTTGTCAATTGTGTTTAAAAGTCAATATATACTAGAGTATATGAAATGACTATGGGGTTAAAGAAAGTTGGTGAAATCTCCTAATTTATTTAATATGTCCAGTACATAATTTATTCAAGAAAAAAATAGTATACCAATAGTTTGTTTTTTTTTTTTTTTTTGTATGCTTTTTTACCGCGAAGGCAAAGTGTCAGAAGAGAAATAAATAAAAATCTGGGGTGACAATTAACGAGCGGTACTTAACGGCGAGGGGATTGTAATTTGTTACCTGAAGGCGACGGGAGTAAAGGAAACGGTCAAAGTAGTTGACTGATAGATACGCCGTTAATGGCTGAAAACCGTGATATCGCTGCACCTGCACAAAAAACGTGTGACTCATAAACTGCGCCGTAAGTCTAAAGTGCGCCAGAAATAATCTGGAGAAAAAAAAGGAATATACATTGAGAATCCATGCAACAGATTCGGTTCTAATTGACGCATCAATCGGTTGAAGGCTGGAATGATCACTACTAATTCTGGGTAGATCTCTCTCGTCTTCCAAAAGTCCGGCGATGGATTCATCGGTGTTTGGCGGTGGAGAATCGAGGTCCGATGAATATTCCGGCGAGTAATCATCACCACCGGAGAAGTAAATATTGGAGGCCTCGCCACAGAGGAGGTCGGAGAAGCAGTCAGAGCACGACAGTGACATGGCGAATTCGACCGCCGAAGTTCACTCGTCATTCTCCTCTGATCATTTTAGATTTGGAAATCGCCGGAGATAAGTCGGAATAAATGCCGGAAAACGTGAGGGAGGATGGGAGAGAGAGTATGAAATGAAAGAGGGGGTTGTAGTTTTGGTTCAGTGTAGATTCACTTCTCTTCCATGTGTGTTGCTGTGGATACATAAATAGCTAAAATAAGACTTTTTTTTATTATTTATTTATGGTTTCCGATGTTTTTCACATTTATTTTTCCTTCGCTTAAGTATCCAAAAAAAATATATTTAAGAATTGAGTCAGTATTGTGTGTATAATCTCAAAAAAAAAAAAAATTGTTTAATTTTTTTTTCTTTTAAACATCATTTTCAAAACTTCAAATCCCACATGCACTTGTTATATTTTAATCAAAGCTAGTGTCACGTTTTAGTTAAAATTAGTATCATAATTTATTTGTAATTATTTTATGGAGTATAAATTAATACAATTCAATTATATTAGCTACTAGAAAATTTGTATTAGTTTTTATAATTAGTCCAAAGCACATTGTAATAGAATTTAAGTTGAATTTGTAGAGATCGTCTATCTAGTATAAGACTTATAGGCCAATAGTTGAAGAGAACTAAACGAACAACTGAGCTCGAGACTAGACCAACTTGCGTATGCTCAAGATCTAGATCGATGAAGATTTAACTCAGTTGATAGAAGACTTGAAGAATCCAAAGATTAAAATACAAAAGATGTCGAGGAGAAGATCATTGAGTATTAAGTCGCTAAACATCCATGAAGCCTACTCACATGTTTCATTAACAACAGCTAATCTTGACGGCTAAGTTAAAATGGTAAAGTTTAAAAAGATTTATAATTTTTTTTTTTAGAAACATCATAGGAATAAACAATAAAGCCCCTCTATCGAAAAGATATCCTATGAAAAGACACGTACTACTCCATTTCAAACACGTGAAATGGTAGAGTATACACTACTCTGTGCCAAGTTATGTGCTCTGACGTTTTTTGCTCGAGGTAAATATGAAAATTTGCACACTACAAATTTTGGTATTTCGCTCTGAATTCTCGAGACAATATCCATTTCGGCCCCCGGTCCTTTGGGTCCATCATTACACAGCTGGATAGCCTGTTGTGAGTCGGTTTTAATCTCCACCCGAATCACCGCATGTCGTTTAGCCTCCGTCAGTGCCCGTTCAATTGCTCTTAACTCCGCTCCCAAAGGGCTTCGTTGTGGTGGAATTCTATCGGCGAAACTAAATAAAATCTCTCCATTCTCCTTTATACATATTCCACCCACTCCAAATTTACGCTCCTCCGCATTGAAAGCTCCATCTACTTCAACAGAAATCAAGTTCTCCTCAGATCTTTCCACCTTATCCCTTTCACAATGTGTATTACTTCCATTGTGCTTACCTTCCTCCTGAACTCTTCGAAAGGCCTCTAGGTAAGCTAACACACTATCACCCATCGTGCTCTTGCACAACTTCCTTGTAGACTCAGGATCATGCAGTATTGTACATCGATCTCTCCAAATTCCCCATGCCACCATGATAAAAGCTCCTAGATCAAGTATGCTTTTAGACTTAGAAACCTTCAAAAGAAGCTGACTTACTGTTGACTGTTTCCCTCTCTTAAACAAATCCCAGCAACCCATCTTTTTCCAAATTTTTCGAACCCCAACACATGTAAAAATCACATGCATAGTAGATGGCAAGAAACTTCCACATAAACCACAGTTATGATTACATCCAATATTTCTTCTCACGAGATTACTTTCAGCCGCTATGTAGTCCCATGATAATTTCCAACCAAAAATCTTGATTTTTGGAGGGACATCCAACCTCCAAATGGTGCTCCACCATTGCTCCTTTTCCCCCTCATTTGAGCTCGATGCTTGATTTCTTCCACTTTCATTCATCCCTGTAGCTACCCAGTATCCCGACTTTACACTATAGTTACCAAAGGCGTCAAACACCCAGAAACGTTTGTCCTCCTCATCTTTACTGCCAACCACCGTTCTCAAAATTCCGTCAGCTTCGAAAGGCCAGAAAGCTTCCCGAACCATCTCCTCATTCCATTCTCGATCATTAGTCAAGAAAGCATTCACATTATGCCCAGCCGCGATTTTTGACTTAATAAACCCTTCTTGAAGACCTTGGACCCAAGCATGTTTGAAAAGAGTGATACTTTTGCCGTTTCCAATTGTCCACCGCATCCCCTTATGCAATATCTCCCTACTTGAACACAAAGACTTCCAAGTAAAAGATGAATTTGACCCAACATCCGCATCCATGATATCTCCATGCTTAAAATATCTAGCTTTGAGTGTTCTTGCCAAGAGCGAACCCAGATTCTCAATGATTCTCCAAACTTGTTTCGCTAAGAGTGCTTCATTAAAGACCACCATATTTCTAAATCTCAAGCCTCCTTCGGATTTTGGTAAACAAAGTCGATCCCACTTCATCCAATGAATCCTTTTCTGACCCTCCTTACTCCCCTACCAGAAATTTGATATCAAAGACTCCATTTCCTTATGGATCTGAATTGGGAGTTTAAAGCATGTCATTGCATAAGTCGGTATGGCTTGAAGAACAGACTTGATAAGAATTTCCTTGCCTCTCTCAAAAAATTATTTATTCTTCCAATCATCAATTCTTTTCCTCAGTCTATCCACCAAATACGAAAACTGGGCCCTCTTCACTCTCATCGAAAATGTAGGCAAACCCAAGTATAATTGATGTCCCTGTGTAAGCCTAAACATTAGAATGTTTTGTACCTCGTTCATGTTCTGTACTGCCGTATTAGGGCTAACCAGAATAGATGACTTCTGAAGATTGATCACTTGCCGTGAAGCCTCCTCATATTTTTTCAGAAGTCTCAACAGATTTCGAGCATAATCTGGTTTCGCCTTAAAAAAACAAAACACCGTCGTCAACAAAGAAAAGATGTGAGATCATCGGGGCACCTCTCGCCACCCTAATTCCTTCCAACCTCCCTTCCTCTACTTCCTTTGCAATGCATGTAGACAAGCCTTGAGCACACATGACAAAAAGGAAAGGAGACAAGGGATCTCCTTGTCTCAGTCCTCTAGTCGGCACCACCTCCCCAACAATTTTATTATTGACGTAGAAAGCAAATCTGACTGTCGAGATACATCTCATAATCAATACCACCGTTTTTTCCGGGAAACCCAAACTTTGCATTTGAGATTGAAGGAATGTCCATTCAATACGGTCATATGCCTTACTCATATCCAACTTTGCTACAGCATAACCAGCCTTGCTCCTATTCTGTCGAAGCCAATGCATACACTCAAAACTGAGCATGACGTTATCTGTGATGAGTCGTTCCTGAATAAAAGCACTTTGATTATCATCAATGACCATTGGAAGCACCTTTCTGAGTCTATTAGCAATGACTTTTGCCACAAGTCTGTAGCAAACATTTCTCAGGCTGATGGGGCGGTAATCATTGATAGACGAAGGCGACTTAACTTTTGGTATCAGGGTCATGAGGGTTTGGTTCCAACTTTCCACCTCCTGCCCAAGATTAAGGACCTTCAAAACCTCAGTGGTAACATCCTTACCAACTACTTCCCACATATCCTGAAAAAATTTAGCATTAAAGCCATTAGGGTCCGGGGCTTTATTTGGGTGCATATCGAACATTGCTATCTTGACTTCAACACTTGTATATTCTAGGCACAGAAAATCAGTCATCTTAGAATCAACAATTCGGAGGGTGTGAGATGTAATCCCCTTCACTTGTGTCTCTGATGGATCAGTAGAACTATACAGCAAACCAAAATGCTTTGATAGGATAGCAGAAATTTCAGTTTCTTCAGTTCTCCACGTTCCATTCTCATCCTGTAATTTCATCACAGCATTCCTCTTCCTACGTTCCGTTGCTCTCTTATGAAAATACGTTGTGTTTCTATCCCCTCCACGCATCCAATTAACCCTTGATCTTTGATTCCACATAACTTTCTATTGTGTTAGGAGTTTCTCCAGTTCCCGCTCCATGTCACAAATATCTCTCTCCTCACTGCCTCCATCGTCCATGTCCTGCTCTTCCATTGAATAAATCTGTTATGACAATGCTCGGATTTTTGAATCAATATTACCAACATATTTCATTACCCAGCTTCGAAGTGAACGCGCACTAAAGAGTAATCGAGAGGGCATACTCGTACCTTCTCTACTACTTCTCCAACAATTCTCCAAATTAGATTTAAAGGACAGTTCGTGCAACCAAGCGTTTTCAAATCTAAAAAACCTTTCGAATCGTTTGACCCATCGAAAAGGGCTTGAAAAAATCTGGAGTGAAATAGCACTGTGGTCCGAACCATACCAATGAAGATTGTGAACCTTAAATGTCTCAAACAAGCGAATCCAATCCGATGTAGCGACAAACCTATCAAGTCGTTCTTGTATCTTGTGAGGATGTTTCCTCTTATTTGTCCAAGTGAATTGAGGGCCATCATACCCTAGATCATGCAGCCCCAATTCATTCAAAACCAACCGGAACTTGTTCATATTGTTTCTAACAAAACCATTCATGTTACCCCCCCCCCCCCCCGTTTTCACTATATTTCAAGAATAAGTTAAAATCTCCGATCGTGCATATCTCGGATACGTTTCAAAAGTGTCAATGAGTCTGTTCTAAAGTTGTTATAAGGGCTCCCATGGAAACCCGTAAAATACCAAGACAAATTGTTCCAAACAATAAAAACATCAACATGTACAAAAGAGTACGACAAAACACGAATGTCCACATCACGAGTAGCAAAAATGATAAGTCCTCCCTTAGTTCCAATAGCATCGATTACAAAGAAAAATTCAAAGTTGAGCAACATTTTCCAGGAATGGACTATCCTAGTACAAACTTTTGATTCATTAACAAAGAGCACTGAAGGGTTATTTAGGGCAGTAATCTGCCTAAGCTTGTGGAATGCACTTGAGCCCCCCAAACCTTGTGCATTCCACGTCAGAATCTTCATGCACTCTCGCGGAGTTGGGAATCACCCGACTCCGCCCAAGTAGAGCTAACCGCATCTTCATCACTTTTGCACCTCTTCCTCCCTCCTTTCTTCCCAGACTTCAAACCCCCACTGCCATCTTCCTTGTTCACATCTGCCTTCAAAGTTGCATTGCTTGGACGCCTCCTCTTTCGCTTTCCTTTAATGCTCATCTGGACCTGAACATCAAGACGGGATTCAGTCTCAACCCCGTTTTTATTATCATCTTCAATCATTTTTCCTTTGAGCTTCCTTTCCACCATAGGGCCTTTCCCAGCTTCTGCCCCCTCTCTAATCTGCAGCGGCTTAATAGGGCCAAAAGCTGCCCTATTTAAATAGCGAAGGTACTCCACATCTCTCTCAATCTGACCAACTGTCTCTTGTTCCTGTAGTGCCAAAACATGATCTCCCAACTGATTTTGATACTGAGTGGCCTCTTCCAACAATACAGAATCAGCAAAGTAGTATGCCTCATCCTCCCTTGTCGCATCTGGTTGTTCCCTGTTCCTCGTAAGCTCCAGCCCTCCAATCCCCGGATTTAGAATGATGGTATGTGAGGACGAAGCTCCGACAGGTACCTGAACAACCGGCACATTAAGTGTCGGGGGACTCGGCGGATTTGTCTTCAGAAACTCATAAACTTCTGCTTCTAGCCCTCTTTGACCTTCAGCTCGTAACCACATAGGGTAGTTTCAAGCACCAGCCCCCTCGTTTCCATCTTCTGAATACCTCCCCGGACAATCCTTCTCAACATGTGTAAGAACACCACAGATATAGCAAAAATCACCTAGCTTTTCATACCTGAAGGGCAGCGTAATAAGTTCCTCCTTCATCAAGATGTGAGTATTGCGATGAAGTGGCTTATACAGATCCATCAAAACTCTGATTCTCAAACACCGACCCCAGGCAATTGCTCCCTCCGGACAGTCCAACTCAATCACGTCCCCCAATCTCTCCCCTAGCTTAAAAGCGATCTGCCTAGTCATGGCACAAATCGGGAGTCCATGAACTTGGACCCATAGTGGAATAGTGTTGATGAACAGATCCTTAGGCTATTCATCCCCTCGCAGCTTCGAAAGCACGAGCATAGGCCCATTCACAAACCAAGGCTGCCTGAAAAAGGCCTTGCTACAGTCCACCTCCCCCATCTGAGAAATCCTAACCATACCTTCTGGTTTCCAGATCTTCCTAAGGGAGGACAGAATCTCCTTGGCACTTGAGGCTTTTCGAATGGTGAATCTTCCAAGAAGGGCATTTCTTGGGAAGATGAGATCTTCTTTAGCAACCTTAAGTGGCACCTCCTCCGTCTCCGATAATCGCACTTTCCTCAGAGGTTCATGGAGATTATCCGCCATTGAAAGAAACTTGCAAGTATGATCGAAAGTAAATTTTTCTGTGAGATATGTTGCAATCCCTAGAGTCCCAAACCAATATATAGTCGCTCCCACCGCCACCATGGCCAATCCCAGCAAAGAAACCTTCTCATGGGATTTCGTACTCATTGCGAATCGAGCCCTATAGGCCAGAGAAGATGAATCGCCGCCTCGAAGAACTGAAAAAATCGGCTGCAAAATGGATAAACTCACGTGAAGCCTCGGTAACAGATAATCCCTTTCTTCCATTGGGTATGCAAATTAAAATTGCAGACGTTTCCGACAGGTTAAATGCATACGCCAATATACTTGGAGGAGGGATAAAGAAAAACGGTAGGAAATGATTGAGAGTGTTGGGGAATGTGTAACCCTAGCGTATGGAAGAACTCCTAAAACTTTGAGAATCGCACCTCAAAAAGGTGTAAATCGCCCCTACTAACACTCAAATCGCCTCAGACCCGCGCGTCCCACTTTCCACAACACTAACACATGCTCAATAAGTGTTTGATATACTGTAATACCTGGGGTTGAAAGTTTGGTTGTTTTTATGTCAATTCCAAATAAACAGCCAACTTAGATGATTAGACGCTCAAAACCCCAAGGAGTTGGCCTAGTGGTATATGCTTGGGACTTAGGAGTATGCTCCTCTCTAGGTCTCAGGTTCGAACCCTCTAAGGTGCAAACAATTTCTATGGGGTCATGTCCATACAGAGCGCAAAGCTCTGGCTTTAAATGGGACCCCCGCAAGTGGACGGTGGGATTGGTCCCCCCACAATTTTTATGGGGCCATGTTATGCACCCTAGTCCATGTTGCACTTTTCAGTTTTACTGACTTACACTTTTTGGTAAATGGTGTTACACTTTTCAATTATTAAACTGTATAATAATATTTTTAATAATAATTGAAAAGTGCAACACCATTTACCAAAAAGTGTAAGTCAGTAAAACTGAAAAGTGCAACATGGACTAGGGTGCATAACATGCACTCGAGTGCATACTAGACTTAATGTAGATTTAAATACACAAACTTTAGTGTAAAAAATCTTAATCCTATCTTCTTCTTCAGGTTCAAAACCTTCATTAACTTCAACAGGTTTACCAACTTCAGCAGCAGGAACAACACGACGAACAACATCTTCTTCTTCATGTTCAAAACCTTCATTAACTTCAGCAGGTTCACCAACTTCAACAGCAGGAACAACACGACGACGGTGACGAACTTGGTGAGGATAATAACGAACTAGGTGACGAGGACGAAGCTGACGACCATGCATTTCTTGAACTTGATGTTCATCACCTTGAACAACTTCAATAGGAGCAACAACGTCAACATGAGGAACTTCTTCATGAAGCCCATCACCTACACATCCACCTTGCTAATCACCTCCTCCACCTCCACCTTGCTCATCACCTCCTCCACCTCCACCACCTTCACCAATTACAATCCACCAACAAGACATATGCTAATCATGCAATTATTACATTAATCTACTAATTATCCACATAATTTCAACACCCAGCAATTTGTTACATATAAAAGACGGTTTAAAGAAATTAAATAGGTATGACCTTTTTAGTCTTATTCATAAGCCAGTCGGTTAGTGGTTTGGTTAGTTGATTGTATATAAATAGAGGGCATTGTGATTAGATTAGAGATTAGAATTCATATTGTATTTTGGCTTTATGCTTGGGCGGAATTATTCTGTGGACTCCCTTTCTCTCTAAATACATATACTTCTTGATTCTTGTTAGTCAAGATTCTGGAACTACCAAACATGAATTTAAAACTATTGAAATATATCACCTCTACGAGAAAAAGGAACATCACCACCACCACGAGAACCATCACCAACAGTAGTAGGAAGAGGAGCTTCAACAATATGAGTAGATTAAATAACTGATCCGTGACATTCTAAAAAAAAGGGACAATACTCTTTTCTTTTCACCTGGACATCCTCAAACTCTTCCCTTTCACCTAGAAAGGTTCTCATTCTCACTCTTCCCTTTCACCTAGACAGTCCTCATCCTCAGACTCTTCCTTTCACCTGGACAATACTCATCTTCAGACTCTTCCTTTCACCTGACAATCCTCATCTCCCTTTCACTGGACATCCTTATCCTCAAACTCTTCCCTTTCACCTGGAAAGGTCCTCATTCTCAGACTCATCCTTTTTATCATCCTTAGACTCATCCTTTTTACCTGGCCTGAGAGAGAAGACGAAGGTTGTCTTTCCTTCCAACTCGAAAGTCATGTCACCATCCTCCCAGTATAACATCGTTTCTCTTATACTTAAGAGATAATTCCTAAAACCAGATTGGTTGAAACATTTTTCGGGAGAACTACGACCATGAAAACATGGTCGACTCCGTAAAAAATCAGTGGCACCGATGGGCACACTGTTTTTGTGGTCATAATAGATCCGTTGCCCTGATAAAATTCACACACACAAGCTTCTTGAACAAGTCCTACCTCAACCGCGAAGCATTGTTAGAGTTAGTAAATACAAGTCTATATATATATATATCATGTGTTAGATAAACGAGCTATTTCAATCTATTAATTGTATAAATTAATACCACACACCACAAGTGGTGAATTTCAATTTCTATATATATTATGTATCTTCTTAAGCCATTAATTAATTTCTTAATTCCTTTCAAATGATTTGTTTCTTGATGCGTTGATCCACTGTATCTTCATAATTCCTCCTAGCCTCTTTGTAATTAATTATTATTGAAAAGTGTAAAAGCTAGCCAAAATAATACTCCCTCCGTGATTACTTGCACACGTACTCTTAATATAAAAATTACCTAGCTAAAATACATCTCATTCGATCATCACACATCACTAACCATTAAATTCAATTTTTTAAAGATATTTATGTTAGAAAATTTGAGGTGTATGTGTAGACGAAGATTAAATGCTGACACAGACTTTAAACACGAAAGTCGAGGCTAGAGTTTGACTCTATCTCCGTAAGACGTTATTGCCCCGTACACAGGTGCAATACGGATCACTGGCAACCGTCCCCAAGATACAACGACTTTAAACTTCACGACTGTTGCACTACAAATCGGAAGCTATCGGCGAATCGCAAAATGGATATCCGGAACTTCCGATAAAACTCTAATGCAAGGACTTAGAATACTAGAATGCTTTGGAGGGTAAGAATGTAAGAAAGCTTTTTGGCTTGAGTCATTTTGGAATGCAAATGTGGGGATCTATTTATAGACTTCCAAGAGTCTTTATGATAATAGTTGTGACTCTTCATAATAATCTCTTCTTTTCAAAAGTTACAACCTTTGGAAATAAACTATTATTCACCAAAAGGTATGTCTTTTAAATTAATGCAATAATTCTAAAAGACACCACCTTTAAATTAAGGAAATAATTCTAAAGGACACAACCTTTGAAATATAATCATTTCACCCAAAAGACATGACATTTCATATCTATATCTATAGGTCACAATCCATTACTATTATCATATAATAATAAATACATTCAACAATATATTTATTCACTCATTAAATGACCAACTTTAATATTAATTTCTCATTCACCCAAAATTTGGTTTTGAGAAATCAAATCAACTAAATCCATTTACGCAAAAAACGGATTATAAAATTGTCACTTAATAATTTATAAAATGTGGTCAAAACCAACATTTTCCAACAATCCCCCACATGAATGAAATTAATGCATGTGACACCCTATGAAAGTTCCGACGAACCGTTACTGCATCGGGATAGGTAGCTTCAGGCTTTGAACCTTCCCTAGTAAAATGCCATCGGATTTACTTGCCACTCAGTGAACACGATGTCTTGAACTGGTTGGCATTTTTTGTAAACCAAGACAATGACATATACACAGCAACGACTCTGATACCCTTTGGTTCTCACGTTGTGTCCATTTCGGCCCTGGACCATATCTTGGATTCTTAAGTGTGTTTTCATTTGAAGCGGCCCCACTTCACACTTATATAGGTGATCTCCTATCAAGAGTACCCTACACTGCAATACTCCACCCTTGGGATATATGAATCATTAAAAGCTGTTAAGCTTAACCTCACCACACGTCAGCAGGTTTTCTACACCGGAAGGTGTAAGGTTGCACTTGAAGGGAATCGAGAATGGCTTTCTTTTATTTTCTCAAGTGCACATCTGAGTGTTTCATAACTTAGTTGTCTCGTTGAACCAAGTTCTTGGGATCCTCCAGTCAGCATGGACGAGTTACTGCTATGAACACCCTTTAATGTGTGGGTTTTAACCCCATTCCCCTTACCGCACTATACATTTGATCTCGGTTAATGCCTTTTGTAAGCGGATCCGCAATATTTTCTTTTGACTTCACATAGTCAATGGAGATTACTCCACTTGAGATCAAATGTCTAACGGTGTTGTGTCTCCGACGAATGTGTCGAGATTTACCGTTATACATATTACTTTGTGCCCTCCCAATAGCCGATATGCTATCACAGTGTATCATCACTGGAGACACTGGTTTGTTCCAACCGGGAATATCCTCTAAGAAGTTTCGAAGCCATTCTGCTTCTTCACTAACATTGTCCAACGCAATGAACTCCGATTCCATTATGGAACGAGTTGTGCAAGTTTGCTTAGAGGATTTCCATGACACTGCTCCCCCACATTTCCAATGATGGGCTTAGAGTTTGTGTCCAAATATCCAGTTTTCACAACTAGATATTTTTACATAAAATTCCACCTCAGGAATTTTCGATTTGTTCATTTCAAATTGATAAGCATTACCACATGCTTCAATCTTTACTAGTCACTCCCACACTTCGAGATAATCAAGGAATCACTTTATTCCTTTTCATAGTTCACATGATTTTATCTCCTTATGTGGTGACTTTACTTGAATGTTATTTTTCAAGATGAACAAATTCATATAACTTGTGGAAAACATTCTACGAAATTCAACCGTTTTAGGTTTTTCCATATTTAGCTTTAGGGTCACACCTTTACTAACCCCCTTACATTCGAATATGTCGACGGAGACCTCTTTCCCCCACATTCGAATGTGTCCATGTGTGGAGACGCATTCCCCCACATTCGAGTTGTTTGTCCTTTTATTTGTGAATTTCTCTTATTCACCAAATTTGGACACAATCTCGAAACATTGGAAAATCGAACGTTGAATTTTTCTTTTATTGGACTTCATTCCAATTTCCAACTCAAAAATTAATTTAATCTTTGGTGAACAAACCAAAATTAAATTCAATTTCAAATGTAGCATTTAATGCCACTCATAACTCGAGCATAATTTTCGATCAAACTATACGAGTCAAAATCTTTTGAATTTAACATTTGTGCTCTCAAGCACAACTTTAATTTTCAAATTAATTTAATGATAAATTCAATTTTAAATATGGCTTTCAGTGCCACCCTTAACTCGAGTATAATTTCCGATCGAATTATACGAGTCGAGGTATTTTGGATCCAAAATTTAATTTATGCTCGCAAGCACATATCATTCTTGATCATAATAAAACCTTAGTTTGATATTCACGATCAAGGAATGAACCATTATGGAATAATATTTTATAATATTTCACATATTATAAAATAAATTAAACCATAACATTATCTCTTTTGGCTCAATACATCAACATCATATATCAACATGAATATATATGATTTTTATGTACCTTTCTGAACCATCATGCCCGTCACTCTTCAATTTTGAAGAAGTGTCGCGTCCGTTTACGCGGAACCCCAACAATGCTGCTAGCTACTTGATTCAATTTTCTGAGATAGCGATTAATTCCAGCAACATTGGATTTGTACTCATAAACTATGAAGATTATTTATTCAATAGACAAGTTATTCATAAATAATCTCAAACAAATAGTTTGAATAGTAATCAATTTCAAAGGAATTTAATTTAAAATTCACAAAAGATTTTGAAATAAACTTCCCTGAAAATGAGTGAGATTTTTGTCACTTATAGGCAAATCTTCGAATACACAAAAATAACGTCTTACGATTGTTAGAAAATTTGAGGTGTATGTGTAGACGAAGATTAAATGCTGACACAGACTTTAAACACGAAAGTCGAGGCTAGAGTTTGACTCTATCTCCGTAAGACGTTATTGCCCCGTACACAGGTGCAATACGGATCACTGGCAACCCTCTAAGAAGTCTGTGTCAGCATTTAATCTTCGTCTACACATACACCTCACTATCTAACAATCGTAAGACGTTATTTTTGTGTATTCGAAGATGTCTACTTCTACTATTTCTGTTGCTCCTACTTCTCATATTCACTCTGAGAAACCATCGAAATTTATTGGTAATGATTTCAAAAGATGGCAACAGAAAATGTTGTTCTATCTGACTACCCTGAACCTTGCACGGTTCTTGAGGGAAGATCCTCCTACTGTAGATGAGGATGACAGCGACCAACAGAGGTTGACTGCTCTTGACGCATGGAATCACAGTGACTTCTTGTGTCGTAATTACATTTTGAATGGGCTAGACGACTCATTGTATAGTGTCTACGCCACCTTCAAGACAGTCAAAGAATTGTGGCAGTCTTTGGAAAAGAAGTACAAAACGGAGGATGTCGGATTTAAGAAATTCATTGTCGGACGGTTCCTCGACTTCAAAATGGTTGACTCGAAAACTGTTTTAGAACAGGTTCGAGAGTTGCAGTTGATCCTACATGAGATTCATGCCGAGGATATGCAACTGTCTGAATCCTTTCAAGCAGCTGCTCTAATAGAGAAGTTACCGCCTCTGTGGAAGGACTTCAAGAACTACCTCAAGCACAAGCGCAAGGAAATGGGCCTTGAGGACTTGATCGTGAGACTAAGGATTGAGGAAGATAACCTAAAATCCGAGGGTATAAGCGATAAGAGTAGTGAAGAGGCGAAAGTGAACCTGGCTGAGATCGGAAGAGGCAAAAAGCGCAGACGCGTTGATAAACAACATAAACCTCAGAACGCTAAAAGGTTCAAAGGTAACTGTTATAATTGTGATAAGCCCGGACACAAGGCAAGTGAATGTCGCCAGCCGAAGAAGGCCAACGCGAATGCCAACCAGAATCAGGCTAATATTGTGGAACACAAATCCCTGCCTGAAGAAATGTCTGAACTAGATCTATCCGCTGTCGTGTTCGAAGCAAACTTAGTGGATAACCCGAGGGAATAGTGGGTAGACACTGGTGCTACCCGTCATATCTGTTCAGATAAGGAAATGTTCTCATCCTATCAAGCGATCAATGGCAGAAAACTCTTCATGGGAAACTCTGCTACATCGAACGTGGTTGGATTGGGGAGAGTGGTACTGAAGATGACCTCAGGAAAAGAACTAACTCTTGTCGATGTGCTGCATGTCCCAGACATTCGAAAGAACTTAGTCTTCGGCTCATTGTTGAACAAAGCCGGATTTAAATTAGTTTTTGAAGCTCATAAATTTGTACTGACCAAATGTGGTCAATTTATTGGGAAAGGGTACCTTGAGAATGGCCTTTTCAAAATGAATGTACTAACTGTCAAGCGTGACATTAAATGCAGTATTAATAATAATGATATTAATTACTTGCTTGAGTGTTCTAATTTATGGCATGGTAGATTAGGACATGTAAATCAAAATGCCCTAAAACGTTTAGTGGATTTAGATTAACTCCCCAAAATGGAATTTGATTCACAAAAGTGTGAGATCTGTGTTGAGGCAAAAATGGCCAAATCAGCATTCCATTCGGTTGAAAGAAGTACTACACCTTTAGAACTTATCCATACAGATATATGTGATTTAAAGTTTGTGCAAACTAGAGGTGGTAAAAATTACTTCATAACGTTTATTGATGATTGCACAAGATACTGTTATGTATACCTCTTGAAGAGCAAAGACGAAGCAATTGAAGCTTTTAAAGCTTATAAGAATGAGGCTGAAAATCAACTTAGTAAGCGAATCAAAATGATTCGAAGTGATAGAGGTGGAGAATATATATGTTGCACCGTTTGAAGAATTTTGCTCCCAAAATGGCATCATTCATCAAACAACGACTCCATACTCACCTCAATCAAATGGCGTTGCAGAACGCAAGAATAGAACTCTGAAAGAGATGATGAACGCTATGTTGATTAGTTCGGGCTTACCCCAGAACATGTGGGGGGAAGCCATACTTTCAGCCAACTATATTCTTAATAAGTTACCACACGAGAAATTGGATAAAACTCCATATGAATTATGGAAGGGTAGAATCTCGTCCTACAATTACCTTAAAGTGTGGGGGTGTCTGGCGAAGGTTGAAGTACCTAAGCCAAAACAAGTAAAAATAGGACCAAAAACGGTCGATTGCATCTTCATTGGGTATGCACATAATAGTAGTGCATATCGATTCCTGGTGCACAAATCAAACGTTCCGGAGATGAACGTAGGAATGACTATCGAGTCAAGAAATGTTGTGTTCTTCGAGAACATATTCCCTAAGAATCAAAGGGAAGAAGTAAATTCACATAAGAGAACTTATGAAACTGCAATTGGTTCACCAGAGGTTAATGCGGAACCTAAGGTTGATGAAGAACCAAGACGCAGTAAAAGGGCCAGAAAGGAAAAGTCCTTTGGGCCAGATTTTCTATCATACATGATGGAAAATGAACCTTGGACAGTTCAAGAGGCACTGTCTAGTCCAGATGCTCCTCTCTGGAAAGAGGCTATAAACAGCGAAATTGAGTCTATCATGCACAATCATACTTGGGAGATAGTTGATCTTCCACCAGGTTGTAAAACTTTAGGATGTAAATGGATCCTAAAGAGAAAGTATAAGGCTGATGGATCAATTGATAAGTACAAAGCTCGTTTAGTAGCAAAAGGGTTCAAACAGAAGGAGGGATACGATTTCTTCGACCCGTATTCTCCTGTAACGAGAATTACATCTATTAGAGTGCTCATTGCTATTGCAGCATTGCACAACCTTGAGATACACCAAATGGATGTAAAAACGGCATTCCTAAATGGGGAATTAGATGAGGAGATATACATGGAACAACCTGAAGGGTTTGTTATACCTGGCCAGGAGAACAAGGTGTGCAAACTTGTTAAGTCCTTGTACGGACTAAAACAAGCACATCTCCAATGCCATGCGAAATTTGATACAGTGATGTTATCAAATGGCTTCAAAACGAATGAGTGTGACAAATTTGTTTACATTAAGGGCACACACGAAGAATATGTGATAGTGTGTCTGTACGTAGATGACATGCTAATAACGGGAAGCAATCATGATATAATCATGAAAACTAAGAACATGTTGAAACTAAATTTTGACATGAAAGATATGGGTCTAGTAGACGTCATACTAGGGATAAAGATCTCTAGAACTCCTGACGGAATTGTTCTAACACAAGCTCATTATGTTGAGAATGTGCTTAGAAAATTTGATGTCTTTGACGTTCCCCCGGCTAACACTCCCGTGGATCCAAATGTGCACTTAGCCAAAAATAAGGGAGACCCAGTAGATCAACATAAGTATGCTACAATTATTGGAAGTCTAATGTACTTAACGAATTGTACACGACCTGATATAGCATACTCAGTCAGTAAGCTCAGTAGATTCACGAGCAACCCCAACAAGATTCATTGTAAGGCTCTGATGAGAGTCCTTAGGTATTTGAAACATACGCTAAGTTTTGGAATCTTGTATACAAAATATCCAGCAGTGTTGGAAGGATACACTGATGCCAATTGGATATCTGATTCAAAAGACTCCAAGTCTACTAGTGGATATGTATTCACTATAGGTGGAGGAGCAGTGTCATGGAAATCCTCTAAGCAAACTTGCATAGCTCGTTCCACAATGGAATCAGAGTTCATTGCATTGGACAAAGCTAGTGAAGAAGCAGAATGGCTTCGAAACTTCTTAGAGGATATTCCTGATTGGAACAAACCAGTGCCTCCAGTGATGATACACTATGATAGCATGTCGGCTATTGGGAGGGCACAAAGTAATATGTATAACGGTAAATCTCGACACATTCGTCGGAGACACAACACCGTTAGACATTTGATCTCAAGTGGAGTAATCTCCATTGACTATGTGAAGTCAAAAGAAAATATTGTGGATCCGCTTACAAAAGGCATTAACCGAGATCAAATGTATAGTGCGGTAAGGGGAATGGGGTTAAAACCCACACATTAAAGGGTGTTCATAGCGGTAACTCGTCCATGCTGACTGGAGGATCCCAAGAACTTGGTTCAACGAGACAACTAAGTTATGATCCCAAGAAATTATACTCGTATAATTTCCAAAATGTGGTCAAAACCAACATACTTAATCTACTAATTATACACATAATTTCAACACCCAAAACAATCAAAGTTTAGATATAACTAAAATAATAAATGCAAGAAGGGAGAGTCATCAACTTCAACAACAGTTTCAAAACCTTCACCAACTTCAATCAACCAACAAGACATAGGTTAATCATGCAAATGCAATTATTACATTAATCTACTAATTATCCACATAATTTCAACACCCAACAATCAAAGCTTAGACATAACTAAAATAATAAATGCAAGAAAACACATGTAAAATAAACTACCAAACATGAATTTAGAACTATTGAAATATATCACCTCTAGGAGAGAAAGGAACATTATCACCACCACGAGAATCATCACGTAGTAGTAGGAAAGGGAGCTTCAACAATATGAGTATGATATTCATAATTGTCATCATCTCCACCCCTTTCAGCAACTTCAATCAAGACATATGTTAATCATGCAATTATTACATTAATCTACTAATTATACACATAATTTCAACACTCAAAACAATCAAAGTTTAGACATAACTAAAATAATAAATGCAAGAAGGGAGAGTCATCAACTTCAACAACATGAATATGAGGTTCAAAACCTTCACCAACTTCAATCAACCAACAAGACATAGGTTAATCATGCAATTATTACATTAATCTACTAATTATCCACATAATTTCAACACCCAGCAATCAAAGCTTAATTAGACATAACTAAAATAATAAATACAAGAAAACACATGTAAAATAAACTACCAAACATCATAGTAGGAAGGGGAGCTTCAACAATATGAGTATATTAAATAACTGATCCGTAAAACCGACATTCTAAAAAAAAAAGGACAATACTCTTCTCTTTTCACCTGTACATCCTCATCCTCAAACTCTTCACTTTCACCTGGAAAGGTCCTCATTTTCAAACTCTCACCTGGAAAGGTCCTCATTCTCAAACTCTTCCCTTTCACCTAGACAGTCCTCATCCTCAGACTCTTCCTTTCACCTGGACAATACTCATCTTCAGACTCTGCCTTTTACCTGGACAATCCTCATCTCCCTTTCACCTGGACATCCTCATCCTCAAACTCTTCCCTTTCACCTGGAAAGGTCCTCATTCTCAGACTCATCCTTTTTATCATCCTTAGACTCATCCTTTTTACCTGGCCTGAGAGAGAAGAGGAAGGTTGTCTTTCCTTCCAACTCGAAAGTCATGTCACCATCCTCCCAGTATAACATCGTTTCTCTTATACTTAAGAGAAATAACATTCCTAAAACCAGATTGGTTGAAACATTTTTCGGGAGAACTACGACCATAAAGTTATGGTCGACTCCGTTGAAAATCAGTGGCACCGATAGGCACACTGTTTTTGTGGTCATAATAGATATGTTGCCCTGATAAAATTCACACACACAAACTTCTTGAACAAGTCCAACCTCAACCGCGAAGTCTGGACAGCAATTTGCTCCACTATCAATTAGTGCATTAGCAACGATGTCGTTGATTGTAACCTCCACTATGAATAAATTAGCCAATTTTAGTGGGGAGGAGGAGGAGCTCTGAGCACGAGTGGGGTGGAGGTTCTCCTCGAAATGCCAGGAGACGCAAGACGGGAGGAGGAGCTCTGAGAACCAGTGGGGGTGCAGGTCCTAATTGAAATGCCCCGAGCCGTAAGGCTAGTGAGACTAGGGCGGGGGAGGCCACCATTGTAAATTTCATATTAATCTACTAATTATCCACATAATTTCAACACCCAGCAATCAAAGCACATAACTAAAATAATAAATGCAAGAAAACACATGTAAAATAAACTACCAAACATGAATTTAGAACTATTGAAATATATCACCTCTAGGAGAGAAAGGAACATCATCACCACCAGTAGTAGGAAAGGGAGCTTCAACCATATGAGTATGATCTTCATAATTGTCATCATCTCCACCTCTTTCAACAACTTCAATCAACCAACAAGACATATGTTAATCATGCAATTATTACATTAATCTACTAATTATACACATAATTTCAACACCCAAAACAATCAAAGCTTAGACATAACTAAAATAATAAATGCAAGAAGGGAGAGTCATCAACTTCAACAACATGAGTATGAGCTTCAAAACCTTCACCAACTTCAATCAACCAACAAGACATAGGTTAATCATGCAATTATTACATTAATCTACTAATCATCCACATAATTTCAACACCCAGCAATCAAAACTTAGACATAACTGATACGCCTCTTAGGGTGTATGAGAGGCGTAAGTGAAGACGGAGGAGTGTTTTGGCATGTTTTCCTTAGTATTCGATTTATTTCCTTTTGAGTTATTTTGTTATTTTCTTTTATGTGTATTGAAGCAATTGGCTCGGGCCATGAACTTATAAGTATTGTGTGCTGCCCTATTGGGCAAATCTATCTATCAAATTATTAGAGTTTTCGGCCATTGGCTTGGACGGGAGTAGCTCCCGGGAATTTACGTGCTCTTCTTCATTAACTCCAACAATTTGGTCCGACCTGCTCGGTTTCCATGACGACTCGTAGCGAGACTCGATTGGACGCCGTCGAAACGTCCGTGTCAGCGTTGGAGAAGGAGGTCAAGGTTTTGGGTTCGGGTTTGGCTGAAGTTCGTGTCGCGATCTCCGCGTTGACGTCCTATATCGGGGACCTCACAAAGGGGTTCGAAAGTGTGCATGAACGAAACTCGTGAAATGTGATAAGTTCAAAAGTGTCCCTTGACACTTAAAATCCAAGCATTTCTCGTTTGAGGGATTAATTCACAACCGAGTATGTGGAGTGAACGTATGAGTCAAGTCTCTTGACCAGTATAACTTCTTGTGTTTTTACAATTTTAATATTACCTAATATTCATACATTATATATGTCATTTTATAAAATTACACACTACGTAAGCAGTTATGCACTAAATCAACTGATATATATTTTCAGGCATAAAATATTAACAAAAGTTTTCTTTATGTTAAAAATTGAGTTTTTATAATCATCCAAGACTGTTTTAAATGGTCTACACTCTTTTTCACACCTAACTTAATTAAATTAGTAAGGCATAAACTCCTCTCTCTAGAATTCTCTCTGCCTTCTCTCTAAAATTTCCACCGCCCACTGCCTTAACCTCCACTCAAGCTCCTCCTCCTCTCCAATTCATCCCACATCCACACCATCACTATCATATAGATTTTTAAAGAGATCTAATTTAGAAGGAAAAATGGGTAGCCGCACCGCTCATCGTGTTTAAGCATTGTTCGTCGCGCCGCTGCCCCGCCGCCGGTCGCGCCACCACACCGCCGCTTGTCGTGATGCTGTCTCTTAGGGCATGATTGGTATGACTGAATGAAAATGTGACTGAATGGAATAAACTCATGAATGGAATGAAAATCTGAATGGTCATTCTCATAATTGGTATTGACAAGGAATGGAAAAATCATTCCTTGATTGATTCCATTCTCATGATTGGTATAATAAAATGAATGCAAAATAATGTAAAAGGTTTATTTTAAATGACTAAAATACCCTTATACATATTTTATAGAAACATATTAAATTGGTTAATATGCTATTATTTTAATAATAAAACTAAATATAAATAATCGTTCATTTAAAAAAAATGATATACATTTTTACCCATTATTATAAGATGTAATCATGAAATATATATATATAAAAGCAAAAACGAAACATAGTATATATATTACAGCAAAAATGAAACATAGTAGTATATATATTAATATATATATATATATATATATATATATATACGAAACAGAGAGTTCTTCTGTATATATATATATAGAACAACAATACACTACTATTCTTTGACTAGTTCTTCTCTTCTGCGTTTTTTTCTCAGCGTTCTTCTTTTCTGCGTTTTTTTCTCAACGTTCTTCTCTTCTGCGTTCTTTCTCAGCATCCTTCCCTCTTGGTTAAAGAAGGTTAATGAATATCGTATTTAATCGTGGATTAAGGTTGGATAAGAGGATTAATGAAAATCTTTTTAATTGTTGATAAGGATAACTTTGTAAAAATATTTTTTTAATGATTTTTTTATTTTAGAAAATAAAAATAATTTGATTTCACGTAGAATGGAATGGGTAAAGATATGGGGATGGAGAGGAATCAAAATTCTTTATTTTTGAGAATCACCATTCCACGAGAAATCACGATTCTGTGTAAAAAAATATACCAATCATGAGATTAGGAATAGGTCCATTAATGCTCATTCCATTCTAAGTCCATTTCCCCATACCAATCATGCCCTTAATCTTTTTCAGCACATCATCAAGTGGGGTTAGGGGTTTCTTTTTAGGTTTTTAGTTGGGATCAATGGATAAATCCTCCCCGACGCCGCTACGGTGGCCGATTGGGTGGGCTATCCGTTGATCCCTTTTATTTTCTGTATTTATTTTAGTTTTTTATTTTCTTGCTTTTTTAGTTGTTTCTGTTTTTTTCTGGTTGATTTCTGCAGGTTTTTTTGTTTTCTTAGAATAGATGTTCAGTTTTTGTTCCGAAGCCCCTTCACCCTTTTGTGGTGGTTTTTCTTCCCTTGTGGTTATACTTATTCCCTTGTGGTGTTTCTTCCCGGGTGGTGTTTGGCAGTGCCTAGAGCTCTTTTGGTGTTGCCTTTGTGGAGTTTGAGGATTTTGTGATGTTGGGTGGTTGGTTCCTGATTTTCTTTTTTTGGACTGACCCTTGGATGTTATGGCGCTCGGTGATTCTTTGTCTTTATTTTTCTATCTTTAGACTTCTTGATTTGTTGATACCTTAGTGTGGGGTGTCTCGATTCGAGAAATTGAGATCTATGATTCTGTTGTGGACAAAGTATTCGCTCGTTGAATTACTTCCTCACGATTGGTGGTGACAACGACTCCGTTTGAATCTGTCTGGTTTGAAGATCTTGAGCTTAGAGCTTGGATTAGACTTTTGTTATATGATCTTTGTAACCATGTCAAAAAAAAAAAAAAACTTAATTAAATTAGTTTATCAAATTATTTAGAAATAAATTAAATTGAAATTTCTTTTAAGAAAACAATATTTCATTGATAATTTTTTTTTTTTTTTGTACTCAATTGAATATTTTTTTTTTACCCCCACCCCCACCCCCACCCTTTTAAGATTTATGTTTAGGGGATGCTTTTTTCTTTTTTTTTTTTAAGGAATAAAACATTTTATGTAAATTTTTTGTGAAAAATGTAAAAAAGTATAAAAAAATGTAGATAGAAAAGGTAGAAAAAATGTAGATAGAAAAGGTAGAGAGGGAAAAAAATGAATGATAATCAGTGTAATTTTATTAAGAGAAAAGTCCATATGCATAACAAAATTAAAAACCATCTACTTATCCATTCCGGGATTGTTAAGGGAAAGAAAGGCGATAATATAGCAGTTGGGTACTTGGGTTATGGATTTGAATTGTATAGATTATATGGAAGTGACAAATCAATGCCATTTTCGAAAATTTTGAGTACGTGGAGAGGAGGATTTTGGATGAAATTAAGATCGAGCAGGACTTGGAGCTGGTTTTCTTGCTTTGATCCGGGAGTATGTACAAACACCTTAGAAGAATGGAGGATTGATCAGTAGCGATATCTCTCTCTGTAACACAACTTTACTTTCTTTTAGTTACTCCCTCCGTCCCGGAATTACTTGCATAGTTTGACCGGCACGTTGTTTAAGAAAAGTGGATTTAGTGGTTGATGATGTAAGATAAAGGAGGGGTATTTTAGATAATTTGATGATGTGTAAAGTGAAATGTATGGAAAAAATGAGTGACAAATTTGAAAATAAAATGATGTTGTGAGGTTATTAATTTTGTGGGGTATTTCTATATTAAGAGTGTGCAAGTAATTTTGGGACGTCCCAATAAGAAAAGTGTGCAAGTAATCACGGGACGGAGGGAGTACTATTTATTTATGTTCCCATACATCTCTCATGCCTTTTGTACTAAACACGAGATTTAATGAAACCCTTTCGCTTGATAAAAAAAAGAGTGTAATTTTGTATAAATGTTGGTGTTGGTCCCAAAAGTTGAGTTTTAGATTGAGTAAGCTAAGAAAAAGTTTAGAGGGGAGGGGTGAATAGATTTTTCAAATTCTATCAAAATATCAGAGTTTAAGTGCGGAAATACGTTTTGTACAGTACTGTTCTTAGTATCAGCTCAGTACTTAACAGTTAGCTTTTATACTCAACTTTTCTTTAGAAAACTTACTGTTCTTGGTTAAACAAATATAAAGCAGATAATCAAAACAAACAGCAAAGAACACACGATTTTATAGTGGTTCGACAAATGTCTACATCCACTCTCACAACTCCAGTTGCGATGTTTTATTACTCTTTCCTTCTTGAGTACTTGTAGTTTAGAGTCCCAAGGTTAAGATTTCGATCTTGTCGATTATACCACCAGGTATATTTTCGATCTACTAGTAATTTTACAAGTAACTAGCACACTTGTTTACACAATACAAACTTAAAACGAAAAGTAAAACTTCTCTTTGCAGTAATAGCCTTTGATTCTTCAAATCAGATCTGTGGCTTCTCTTCAGTACGATCTTCTTAACTCTGTGAGTGCTTGAATACTTGAATACTTCTTGATTGCTCTTGAATACTTTGAGTAGCAGTAGTCTTTTCAAGTAGAAGATCACACGGTATTTATAAGATCTAGTAAGACAGTTAGCAGTTTGTGAACTAATCTCAACTAACTCATAACCGTTTCTTGTTGTAACTTCCTTCTTTTGTAACCAACTTATCTTATCTTTCCAAGTCAGCATATCTTCATATATATCTTCAGTTACGCCTTAAATAAGTCATCCAAACTTATTCTTCAAATAACCAACTCAGCACAGTAAACTACTCTTCTTAGTTTTACTGCTCTTGGTCAGTCAGCACAGTTCTTCAAAACTGTTCAGCTTCCTTCAAACATACTTCTCTTGATTTCTTCATTCTCTGAAGTAGTCTTCTTTCTTCAATCTAATCTACTGTTCTAACTATTACAATGCTGAATACAATAGAATACAACTTTACAAATATAAAACCTATCTATACATCAACTGAACTACATACAGATGAGTACATCTAAGTCCTATACTATAAGCTGTCTATACAATTCATTCATCAGCTTAGTTCTTAAACAGTTCATATATCAGATTAGTAAAATACTAAGATCAGTAAACTTAAACTTCATATCACAATAAGATCAGTAATCTTATATCATATATTTCACATAGAACAACATATAATCACATATATCATTAACTCTAAAGTTGCTTTTGGCCATCAAAACATATAATCATCAATTAGAACATTGTTTATAGGATTCATATCCCAACAGTTGGACCATAAATAAAAAGAAAGTAATTATTTAAAAAGTACACTCAAATTGACCAAATGTAAAATTGAAAATTGGGAGAATATGTTATGAAAATAGGGAAATAGTTTGTAAAATGAAGCATATAACCCCACCAGATGTAAAATTGAAAATTGGGAGAATATGTTATGAAAATAGGGAAATAGTTTGTAAAATGAAGCATATAACCCCATTGTTCCACCTTTTGGAGGAGGTTGGATATGATTTGACTAATTGAGCTCACACCCCAGTCCCCACACAAAAAAATGTTGTAAATAGCTCATCGATATGTGGAGTGAAAGTGATAATTAACTTTTAAAAGTTCTTTACAATATAATCATCCTCTCATATCAAGATTAATTGTCAAATCATAAATTTGTTTGATATTACAAGATTTGTTGTCCGAATCCAAATAATTGCTGGAATTATTGCAAGTAATTATAAGCTCGTAAGTGGCATATATTGCAGGTAATCTAGTAAGCCAAAATGGTAAAACCGGTATTATTATTTTAAAAGATAATGTGGGAAATGTAAATTAATTACCCCTATTGCTAAATGAGAGTATTATTATTATTTTTTTTAATTACCCCATTGCACTTTTAATTTGTTTTTATTTTTAAGTTTTGTCTTACCTTTTTTATTTTATATGCTTTTGCTCAAGCCCTTTGTAAACAGAGCATGCATGATGAAAGCGGTAAAAGTTAAATAAAGAAAAAAAACTGAAAAAAGAGAAGAAAAAAATGGTACCTAGGAAGAAAATAACAGAGTATTGATTAAATTGTAGGGGTACAAATGTAAAATAATTAACTTCGTTGAAAAAGTAAAATAGAAAATGAAGCAATCATATTTAATATTCTTGAAACTAATTATCTCACAAACGCATCATATAATACTCCATATGAATTTATAAAAATATTATTTAATTACTGTATTAAATAACTTGTACTATTAAATACTACTTCATATTCATATTATTTAACGAAACAACTAATACTGTTAAAAAAAATTCTATACAGTAAAAAAAATTCTTATCTATAATTTTAAACTTTTTGAAAGGTGTAAAATTAATTCATTTTTAGTATTAATTTTTAATATTCATCCTCAGTCATAGGTTAAATTACCGTCTCTGCCCTTTAGAGAGGAGGTCCATCGAGTAGATAATTTAATATTGGTAGAGTTTATTTCAACGAGATTTAAATTCAAAATGTATGGACGTGAGCCCAAAACTATGATACTATGGAATAATTCCGTCTATCTAAAAGTTTGAGAATTTAGGGAAGTGTAAAATTAATTCATTTATATTAAGAGTAAAACTTGTGTGCACCCAATTGAATGGTACAACTGAGTCATAATTTTGACTTAATTCTAATTTAATTTGGTGGATCAAAATTAAATTAGACAATTAAAGATATATTAAAATCTCTTAAAATCCAATTATATGGTATGCGTGGACGAAAATATCCGGATATTTTCCCGATATATCCATTTTTCATGGTTATCCATATTGGATACAAACGATATTAGTAAAAAAATATTTGAAAAAAAAAAATCGATATACAATAACAATATCGAGACTAATATAAAAAAATGTCGAAATTTTTTGAAAAAATGTCGATTAAGTTTTAAAAAATATTATATGAAATAACATTGTAGGTTATATTTTATATAAATTTATCACGGATATAAATGTGTATAAATTGTTTTGTTAAATTTATGAATAAAAAATTTGTAATTAAATTTTCACAATTTTAAAAATTTATTGATATCGATATTTTCACAAATTTAAAGTTTCGATATTTTCACTGATACCAATAATTTCAACCTTTGGTATGCATCCAATTGCATATAGTCATTTATCTCATATTAATTCTCTAGCACCTAATATTTTAGAGCAAAATAAGATATACTAAGTGCTAAAGAAGTGAAGCTCTCTCATAGATGATATTGTCCTCCACCAAACTTTTTAAAAATATTATACTCAATTCTTCCAAGATTGATGTATCTTTCTATCATTTTCTAAAAGGTAATAAAACAACTTAATTACTTTAAACTTTAATTTTAAAATATTTCAAAATTTCTTTTATCATGCTAAGGTAGAAAATACTGCCCATTCAACCTTCTTTAAAAACATATTTTATCTCATTTGATATTAATAAATAATGCAAAGAGTAAATAATGCATCTATTTTGAAATTGTGGAAATATAAATTACTCATATATATGTGTGTGACAACATTGTCCCAATTGTATGTGTGGATCAAAGTGTCTTCGCCCCTCAGCAAGTCTAAGTTGACATTTGAGCAGACCTCATATGAAAAAAATGCTTGTTAAATTAGGGACATTTTCAACTACAATTATTTATGCTCTTAAAGCCATTCAATTAATACTCAATAGGATTTGCCAACATACAAGACGACTAGCTACTACTATCATGTCAAATTAGATGAAAATCGAGCATCTACCTCATATATATTGCATTAATTAACATAGATTTTTCATAGTGCCCATCATTCGTGAATAGTTGATGCACATTTCCTTGATAAATAATAAATTTTATCAAATAATAATAATCATAGTATTAACATTCCAAAACAATTGCAAAAATAAAATTTGCATCCATATCTTTAAGAGAGATATTCTACTTACTTTTTTTTTTTATCTTGATCGGATATCAATACGATTTGACATAATTTGAATGTGTTTACAAATGTGATCTTATACTTTGTTCATGGATGTTTTGTCTTAAAGTGAATGAAGCATGAATGTCTAGACTTTAGATAGTTTCCGCTCGTATCAAGAAGAATTGATTTGAAGGACTCAATTTGAAAGTCACGATCAATTTAGTCTCTTATCAGGGAGATTTGATTTATTGGATTGTTAGAGTCTTAATTTGAAGGACTCAATTTGAGAGTCATGAACAATTTAATCTATTGTATCAATGAACCATATAGATAGTTTATGCTCTTGTAGATGAACTTTAATTTGAGGGCTCTAGATGGTTTTTACTTTTTTTTTTTTTTTTTAACGAATAGATGGTTTTTACTCTTAAAAAATAGCATTGCAGATAGTTTATACTTTTTTGAAGGTGGCATTTGATTTAGGGATCAAGGAGTATTGCACAAAGTTTATGCTCTTTTCAAAAAGCTTTTGATTTATGGGGTTTAGATAATTTTTACTCATATTAAGGAGAATTGCATTTTATACTTTTGTTAATAAATTTTTAATTTAGGAACTTTAGATAGTTTTTACTCATATCAAGAATCGTCGTAGATAAATTATACTCTTGTCAAAGAACATTATTATGGGAAGAGAAGAGAGGTATAGATGTCCCATTGGGCGTGTCAAATTTATAACAACAAATTTTGTGAAATAAATATATGAACACAAAATTGCAATACAATTTATAAATTATATGATTCAAAATACAAATTTTCGAGTACAGCCTCTATTTAACCATTGATTCGCTATTTTGAAACCTTGAATGTTCATCTTCTTGTTGGTGGTGGAAAATAAATGAAAATATCTCTTTTTATAGGGAATAATGAATATTTTCATTTTTCATGTCATCACACAGTGCATTTCGATTGGTTGATGACTTGATGCTGATTTGATTTTCTTTTATTCTCTTCCATTATTGCGAGATAGCAATATAATTTAATTTGATGTGATTAATTAATTCTACTTATTTTCTTCTATTTTAATGTGCTTATATATAATGTCGAGGAGGTTTTTGAGATCAATGCCTTTGGATTTGAAGAACGTTGTTGACTCACAAATTTGACCTGAAAAATGAGTTAACACTAATCATCACATCCTTGTAAAAATGTTGTTTTAGACGCCATTCTCCTCAATTTAACTTATTACTATACGCGTGAAATATATTTATTAAGAGTATGAAATATTAACTGGAAATGAATTTTATTAATAATAATAATAGTTGAATGGCAAATAATCAAAGTCCACATCTGATGAACAGAGAGAGCATTGTTGCCCATCTTGAGGATGAGATAGGGGGTTGTGCTGGAGTTGGTATATGTTTCTCTACATATAATATAATCCTGTCAAAAACAAACTCAATGGGTCCTTTTTTTATGCTTTGTTTTTACAATTTCCATTTTAATTTATTGCTAATTATCTAAAGTGGATATCATTTTCCATGGTCACTATGGTTAATGTGTTCAATATTTCAACATTTGTGTTACTATAATGATGAAATTGGATGGACTTCTAGCTTGTGTAAAACATTGTTTAAATATATGGACCCAAGATTCAAACGAAAAATCAACGCAAACTTGTGGTGAGTCACTAGTTAAATCGTTTTCAAAAAATTGAATGTCGAACAAAGCCAATTATTTGAGTGCAATTTTGGCCAAATATTTTTAAACCTAGCATGAAATAGAATAAGTTTATAATAATCTTATGAGGTTGTTTGTAAATTTCTACTATATCATATTTCAAATGAATATATATATTAATTGAAACCCAATTAGTTGACATGGTGAATTGGTGATGTAAGTTTGAGACTTAGAAATGTGTTGAGGGTCAAATAATATTCCACATTAAAAAAGACATTGATGATCATGAGGTATAAAATGATGGTCGACTAGTATCTCCATTGGTATGAGGTCTTTTGAGAAAAATTCAAAAGCAAGGTCGCGAGGGTTTAGCTAGCTTAAAACGTCCGTCAATATCATACTAAGTGAAATACTTCTTTAGAGGGTCTAAGTTCAGCCCGAAAACTCAACAAAATGTGTTTCTCTTTAAATTTGAAATCCCTTATGTGCATACAATCTTAACTTTAAGTAGGCTTCCGTCTACTGACGATTGAATTTGTCATCGAATTAATCGGCCATTGGCCTAATACTAGATTTAAAAAAAATAGGGTTGGTCTGTTATGGATTCGAGTGCATGTTGTGCACCCTAGTCCATGTTGCACTTTTCAGTTTTATTGACTTACACTTTTAGGTAAATGGTGTTGCACTTTTCAATTATTAAACTGTATAATAATATTTTTAGTCATAGTGACTTACACTTTTTAGTAATATTGTATTGTACTTTTTAATTTAATAACATACACTTTTCTTTAGATTAGGGTGCACAACATGCACTCGAGTGCATAATAGACTTTACCAAAAAAAATATACTTATATTAATTGATGAAAGTAATACACATAGTAAACCAATTAAAACTTTCATGTAGCTATAATTACACGTTGAAGTAATGGAGCAAGCATTTAAGATTCCACACGCAAAGCACCTTTCTTCTATTAAAGTATGTCAATTAATTAATCATGCCTCCATATTTGGCCTAACCTAGTTCTTGAATTTCAATTATCCAATAATAATAAAGTACATGATAATTCATACTAGCTAGCTAGCTCCTACGTACATAAGTGGATTAGGAGGATGAATCATTCTAGTAGATAAGTTGGCTCAACCTAGAAGGCTTGGCTTAGTTGTAATATTTTTATTTATATCCTTTGAAATAAACACACATTTTTTTATATTTTATTAGTTGCTCTAGGTTTGGGTATTCGAAAAAATGGTTGAAAGTCCACTTTTCAAATGTTTTTAGTTACTCCCTTCACAATTGTGAGTGTGTTAATTTTCTATGAAGTGATTTACATCTACTACGATGTAATTATTGATTTTTTCAACTTCATCTTCACCTCGGTATATTTTTTATTGGTAAATTTGTAATTTTTTTTTGGAAACGGCCAAAATAATATTATTGGGTATCAGAAATACCCAAAAGAAATATCAACATAACAGAGTTATACAGAACGATATAAAAAATAACAGTACTAATTTAAACATTGAGTGGGTTCCCTTCTCCAATCTTCAAAAGATGCCCATTTACTGATTTTGGATTGAGCCTTGATCCACCGAAATGCCACCAACCTTATATTCTCAAAAATGTTTTCCTCATCAAATTGTAATGAATTTCGAGTACCTCTTATACTTAAGATTTTTTTATTTTTTTTAAATGGTTCATGGTTTTCTATAATTATATAAAATCAGGAATTTGATATATATATATACAACATATGATCAAGGCACATGGACAACAAAAATCATTATACAATAAGTAGATGGCTCAAAATCAAGTAATTTTCCAAAAATAATATTAGGACATCATATTTAACCTTAGTTCATCATGTGAAAGTTAAGAAAAAGGCTAAAACCAATGATATCAAAACAAAATCTGAACTGGTGATGTTTCAGTTTTCGGTTTCGGCACAATATTGTCTTAACTCTTAACCCCTTGCAGAATAAAAAAAAATTAAAAAGAAAAACCAAAAGACTCTTTTAACCTCTTACAGAAAGTATCAAATAATTAACACGATTTATTTACAAAAGAAATAATAGTATATGGAATATTGTTTTGTTGCCTGTAGCCAAGTGGTAATATTGTTTTCTTCCATGAAATATATTTTTTATTTTTATATTAAGGATCTTTTTTTTTCTTGACAAAATGCTTATGGCTGAAGCAAACATCAAATCGAAAATAGAAAAAAACCATGTGGCGTCTGACGATGAGCACCGTGCCACTATTAAGAATAGTTTTAAATTGGAATATCGATCAAATTAAAGTAACATTAATTTCCTAAATAAAATAAATACAAGTAGCAAAACTATATGCATAATAATAAGAATAATGCAGTGAAAATTGAAAGAAACAAGATGTACAACACATGCACGAGCTAAGGGAGTTAATATATATATATATATATATATATATATATATAAATGTTTCTCTTAATTCAATTATTTATATAAATAATGCGAAATATACTTAATTCGTACCCCTTTTTTTAATTTTATTTTTTAAATTGTATTAACGTAAAAGGTGGGGATTTAAATAAATAGCTTATAGTCAACGGGAACTGAACTTTCACTTACTCTGTATTTAAAGAAAGTGAAATATTGATAAGACTGTGTTTAGTAACGAACCAAATCTAGGGAAAAAAAGTCCAAATATTTATTTTGGATTGAATGGGATTAATACTATAGGATTGAGTTCAACAGAAGTGTTTTTTCCTTTTCTTTTTTAATTATTAACATTGGATGAGGCCTAATAAAGTTGAATTTCTTTAATTGAAAACGACATTTCGACTTTTAAAATAATTTAATCAAGAACTCAATTAAAGATGAGACATTTTTTTCGTTCGAATTTCACTTTGTTACTGTTAGTCTATATCATGTGCACATTTACGACTTGGGCTTTGCTAATTGGTCTTGGGCTTACGTCAGCCCCTTCTTGGTCCAACTCCAGCTTGGCCACTATAAGGACCAGGCTATATACGGATATACCCCTCCATACTTGTTAAATAAACTCCCCCATTTATGCACTCCCCTCAAAATCGATTATGTTAAATGTACTCCCCTCAAATTATCTATTATACCCTTTCTTTCCTAAAATTCATTTTGATACAAATACCCCTATACACTAGTTTCTCCCTTCATCTCTTTCTTCTTTCCACCTCCACTCCCAAGTCCTACCCCACCGCCAGCGGCCCCGTTGCTCACTCCACCGCCGTCGTGACCCCTCCATTGAGGATGCCCTGCAAGGCCACACCCGCCTCCAATTTGCAGGGTAGCCGTCTGCCGCTCTCTCCTCCCTCGTCGGCAATGCAAGTAGGTTTTTTTTTTTTTTTTTTCATTTCTGTCCGCAGCGGCGGCGGCCCCTCGCTCAGCGCCGCCTCCTTCCTCGCCGCCGTCGACCATATATATTTTTTTTAAAAAATTTTATACTCATGTGATGGTTGTGCCGCCCCCTCGTCTAGCGACGCCGCCACCACCTCCCTCACATGGCAACCGTCTCCGCCCACTCCTCCCTCACTTCCACGGTCGCCCCCTCTTTTCCTTTTTCCCTTTCTTTGTTGCATTTTTTTTACAGCTCTTGATCGAAAATATATACTATCGTTGACAATTATCAACGATAGTGTATATTTTTTTTACTATAAATTGTCGAAAATATTAATTCTAAAAAAAAAAAAAAAAATCCGATAAAAGTTGCCGACAAGAATATTTTTCCTCGACAAACCAGACCAGTATCGAAAAATGTATTTTTATAAAAAAAAATCTAAGTTTATTTTAAATTTCTTGTGTTGCAGCCGCGAATGCTTTTTCAATTAGGATTAGGGTTTATTATTGAAAAGTGAAGAGGGAGTGTATTTATCGGGATCATTTTAGGATAAGGGTAGTTTAGGTATTTTACATAAGTATTAAATTAATAAACGGGGAGGGGGAATATACTAAACAAGTATGGAGGGGTATATAGCCTGGCCCCACTATAAACGTAGATTAATTTATGTATTCTACTTTTCATATTTTTACTAGATCTTTAACCCACCCGACCTTCACTATTATAAGGCGACACTTATTAATAATGCTTATAGTGGAACACAAAATGAAACATCACGTATCAATCAACTCCACATGTCCGTTGTATTGTATGATTAATTGATTATAATATTATGAAAGAATCGGGATTAGTCGGTTCTTGGACCGGATATCCGAGACTTCAAGAAAAAAAGTATGAAAGAAATATCTTTAAAAAATATATATATATATTTTTTAATTAACTGAGCGAATTTTGAATTTTAATAAATAATCTGGAACAATGTAAATGGACTCCAGTTTAGGCCCTGTCCAGCTGAAATGGCCCCCCTCACTAACATTAATAAATTAATGGGCGCGGCTAAAGGCACCCAAGGATCCTATGAGTACACCCACTGAATTTTTTTTTTGCAGGAGTGGTATGCAAAATGACGTTTGTACCCCTCTTGCACTTTTTTAAAAAAAGGCCGGATGAGTACACCCACCCGTTCTATTTCACTACAGAATATCTCCACCGGCCAACAAAACACAAAAAAATCAACAGCATTATTCAACAAAAACACAAAAAATCAACAAAAAAAATTCTTAAGATGTACGGAAATTTTTACCCAACAAATTCAATATGTTCGAAAAAATATTCAAAACATCTCAAATTTGTCCGAAAAAAAAAATCGAACAAGATGTTCGAAATTTTTTCAAAAACAAAAACTGAATGTTCGAATTTTTTTTCAAAACAAACACCAATTGTTCGAAAATGTTTCCAAAACAAACTCAATAGGTTCGAAAATAATTTCCGAACTTCTAAAAACCCTAATTTTCCAAAAAACCCTAATTTTCCTACAATTCATAATTTTTTCAAAAACCTACCTTGAAACGAGCGGCGGCGAGGGCAGGGGCGGTGGCGTTCGAAGCTGCGACGTGGGGAGGGGAGGGGAAGAGCGGCGCCGCTAGGGAGGGAGGGGTGGTGGGCGGACGAGGGCTGGGGCGGCGGCGGCGAACGATTCGCCCTTCTCCAGCGGCGGCGGCGTTCGAAGCGGCGACGTGGGGGAGTGAAGCGGCGCTGTCGCCGCGTGGGGAGGGGAGGGGAGGAGCGGCGCCTCTAGGGAGGGGTGGTGGGCGGCGGCGCCGATTTGGGAGGGAGGGGGAGGTGGGTGCACCCTTCCTCCTGTGTGTTAAAATGTGAGAATGAATGTGAGAATGAGAGGATTGAGGAATATAAAGGGTCTAGATAAGAAATGTTATTTTTGACATTTCCGTGTGGGTGTCCTCATCCGTTTTGTGGGTGTCCTCATCGTGTGGGTGTACTCATAGTATTCTTGGGTGCCTTTAGCCGCGCCCTAAATTAATATGGGGCACATTACACCGAATGTCTCTTAGATGAATTCTCCTTTGAAGTTAATTTCACACGGTAGTATTATATTTTAAAATGTTTTGAGTTTTAGACTAATTAATCTTCAACTACTTAAAATTCATGATCATTTTAGATAGCCAATTAGCCATCATTGATCGTTAAAATAAGAGTAATCCACAAAATTTCAAATAATCATGTTATAAGGACGAGGTTAACATTTGAAAGTGATTATATGATTAAAAAAAAAAATAGTACTCACTTATAAAAATAAATTTAAAATGAGAAAATACTATGTACACCCTTGTTACATTAATTCCTACTAACAATAATATTAATTCTTTTAAACAATTACTAATACTACTGTCCACAATTAGTTATGCCTTTTAGAATTGTATTGGTCTAATCAACAAAGTTCCCTCATATAAACTCTCCATTCCAAAAAAAAATAAATCATTATTATATTGTATATGAAAAATTGCTCATACTTTAATTATTCATTTAATATAAAAATGGCTAATTCTAATCTCATTTATGGAGAAAATTGCAGATTTGGTCCATTAACCATGGGTTGGTTGGGTTTTGGTCCCATTGTATTTGTATTTAGTCACATACGATATAAATCTTGCAAACTTGGTCTCATACGATATAAATCTTACAAACTTGGTCCCATACGATATAAATCTTGCAAATATGGTCCCATACGAAATAAATCTTGCAAATTTAGTCCCATATGAAATAAATCTTGCAAACTTGACAAAATAAAACATGACAAAATAAAGCATGACAAAAAATGGAGAAAAATGCATCTACGTTTTTTGTGTTTAATTATGATTGTACTTAGTCGCGTTTAATTATGATTGTACTACATTTTTTATTGTCAGCCAAGAATAAAGCATGTTTCATGCTAAAAGAGTGAAATGGACATGATGTTGTACAGAATGATTGTCCTCAGACTTTTGGAATTTAATCCAATAAAATCCGAGTCCATGAATTCTTACACCTTATTTAATACTAGTATGAAGATGATGAATGACAAGAATTGTAGTACAAGTCGCTAGTACACCCACAACCAAGTCAAATACTGGATTATTAATTAGTAGCAAAATTTGCATATAAATACCTACAATAACTTGTCCCAATTAAGCCAAAAATATTCAAGATTAGAATCATCATCAATTGACATGGGTTTTCTCGGGTTCATTGCATATTTGGCTTTCTTTGCTTCCGTCGTAGCCGCTCATGACGGCCACGATCACAGCAACATGGGGCCTATGCCGCAAATGATGATGCCACCGCCACGGCCCAGCGCCGCTGTCATCACTTCTCCATCGGTGGTGGGATTCTTGGCTGTGCTCCTTTCATTCTTCGGAAACAGGCAGCTTTGATTCACTCACTTCTTCTCCTTTTATTTACTAGTACTGTTTTTGTAATTGTATCCTTCTCATTGGATTATTTCAATTCCTTTGTGTATTTTCATCATTGTAAGTTTGCCTTGGTGCAGTGTAATAATGTTCCTCTTTATCATTTGAATTTTATTCACCCTTCTTTTAAATACATACAAAGACTATGTACTTTAAATTAAATCAATCCATTTCGTTTATTTGTAATTTTTTATTTAAATTTTTAAATAATTTTGCAAGCAACTTAAGTATTGTTTCAATTTTTTTTTTTTTTTTTTTTTTTTGGTCAGGCAAAAAAGGCTTTATTCAAAGGTAGAAAAAAACCAAGAAAACAGAGTATTGGTACCAGTAGTACCAGGCCTCATCAAGTACAGAATGTGAAAAACTAAAGGAGCTAAAACATAAGCATACACATACACCTAGCATTTGCTGTCAAGATAGAATCTTGGCTTTCTATTCCAGTCAGTAAAATTTGCTTGAGATATCTTGTTGTCGCACATAAGCCAACTCCACACCCTCCCTTTTATTTCCTCTGTGATCCTCCTTAAATCCCAGCTTGTGTTCTCGAAAATTAGCTTGTTTCTCCACTTCCATATCGTCCACACGACACAAATCCAGATGCCTACTGCCCTGCTGCGACCTCTGCTCCCTTCCAATAGACCCGCGAAACCCAGGAAATGCTCTCGGATGCGATTATGCATAGGCGTGTATGCCTCGATCCACCCATAGCTGTCAAGCCAAATGCCGTACGTCTCTTTGCATTCCAGAAAAATGTGACAAGCTGTTTCTGTGACCTCTCTGCACAATGGGCACAGTGTGTCATTCGCCGCGAGAGGTACCTGTCTCTTCAGTAAGTTATCCTTGGTCGGGAGCCTATCGTGCATCAATCTCCAAGCCATCGTAGCTGCTTTTGCCGGGACGAATCTGCTCCACACCTCCACGGGGACTTGGCTATCGATCGATCTGGCCCTATCGGATTCGGCTTCTAAGGCCATTGTCTCGTATGCCTCTTTCACTTTGTACTTCCCTCCTCCTCCCTTCGATTTCCAGCGCCACCCATCCTGCACCCCTTCCTGGATATTGAACCTGTTCACAAAAGTTATTAGTTGATCATGTAATGCTTTCTCCCTATCAAACAGATCCCTCCTCCACCTCCATTCCCATGCCCATCTCCCATCTACCCAAGCCCCCATCTCTATGATGCGCGCTTCCTTGTCCTCACTCAGCCCGTACAACCTAGGGAACATTAACTTCAGCGGCTCGCTCCCAGTCCACATGCCCTCCCAAAAGCTCGACCCTCCCCCATTTCCTAATGAATGCTCTAACTTTGACCAGAACCACCGCCCTCCCTCTCCCGACACACACCTCACCACATTCTTCCACCAGCTCGAACACCCCCTCGTCCTACCTCCCTCAAAACAGCCCTCCCTTCCAACCACTAACCTCCCATGTAGGGCATTAATCACTTTCACCCACAAGCTCTCCTCATTTGACAAATAACGCCACATCCATTTTCCTAACAAAGCTAAATTAAACCATTTGAAATTCCTCACCCCCAGCCCCCCATTCCCCTTCGACTTGCAAACTTGCTCCCACTTCACCCAAGAGATCTTACGAGTATTCTCATTCCCCCCCCCCCCCCAAAAGAAACCTGCAACACAAAGAATTTAAGGATTTGATCACACTCGATGGTATAGTATAAAAGGATAGGTGATAGATCGGTATTGACATAAGAGCCGACTTCAAAAGGGTAGTTCGTCCCCCCATGGAGATTTTCCTATTGTGCCACGCGTTCAACCTCTTCTTCATGCTCAATATTAGTTCCTCCCATATCTCCACAGCCTTGTGCTTTGCACCCACCTTAACTCCTAAATATTTAATTGGTAACTTGCTTGTTGTGCAACCCAGAACCCTAGCCATCTCTTCCAGCTCGGAGTTCTCCATATTTGTGCCAGTCAAGCAGCACTTATCATAGTTCACCCTTAGTACGGACAGTAGTTCAAAATTACGGAGGATGCACTTCATAGTCCTCACATTTCCCATACTAGCTTTGCCTATCAGGATGGTGTCGTCGGCGTATTGAAGGTGTGTCAGCTGTAGCCCCTCTGCTCCCAATTCGGCTGCCTCAAAGGACCCATTTGCAGCAGCTTTCGAGATCAACCTACTTAGACCTTCCGCGACCAGTAGATATAGAAAGGGCGATAGGGGATCTCCCTGTCGGAGTCCTCTACCCAACTTGAATTCCGTAGATGGGCTGTCGTTAACGAGCACCGTTGCGCTTGTAGTCGAAACACATTCCATAATCCAGCTTCTCCACTTCCTGCTGAAATCGAACCTTTCCATCATGATGTCCAAAAAGCCCCAATCGACTGAGTCGTATGCTTTTGCAAAATCAATTTTAAAAAACAGCCTTTTCAGTTTTTTCCTTTTGGCCTCCTCAATTGCCTCGTTCAGTATCCATTATCCTGCTCAGGGATGTACCTATTACCCACGAATGCGCTTTGATTTTCCGAGATCAGGTTATCCATTATCCTGCTCAGCCTTCCTGCAAGGATCTTCGCCAAAGTCTTATATATGCAGCCGATTAGGGAGATTGGTCTATAGTCGCTCACTGATCCAGCGGACTCCTTTTTAGGGATGAGAACGATATATGAAGGGTTGATTCCCCTGACCAACTTCCCGTTTTCGTGGAAGTCCTGTAACATCTTCGTAAAATCGTCTTTCACTATGCTCCAACATTCTTTGATGAATTTGAAGTTAAATCCATCTGGACCCGGGCTCTTTGTGCTATCGCAGTTCCAGACTGCCTCCCTTATTTCCGATTCTGTGAATGGGGCGATTAACTGGGTGTTTTCCACCCCGGAGACTCGTTTATCCACAAAGCTATCTTCCACTGTAGGTCTGACTATGTTAACCGCAGCGTAGTGTCTGCTGAAGAAACCACTGATCTTGTTTTTCACTGAGTCAACCCCCTCGATCCACTGACCATCAATCTCTATGCCCACCATCTCATTTTTCCTTCTTTTGTAATTCACCACCGAACCTTTGCCTTCTGTGCCATCAGGCTATTTCGCCAGCTCATATTTCTAATTAGTTCGGCTTGCGCCGCTTTTCGTCTGATGTTTTCCTCCTCCTCAAGTCCAAATACGTCATCTATGATGCCTGTCTCTTTGATTTCCTGTCTCAGTCTCTCAATGTTACCCTCGATGGACCCGAACCTGGCGCTGTTCCACTTCCTCAGCTCTGACTTTAGAGTTTTGAGTTTTTCTTTAAGCACATACCCTCCCCACCCACTCGCTTGATGGTTCTTCCAGAGGTCCTCCACGAATGGTTTAAACTCCGGATTCGATAGCCAGGCGTTGATGAACCTAAAAGGCTTTGGCCCCCAATCAGTCTCGTTTGATCCGAAGAGCAGCGGGCAGTGGTCCGAGATCGATCTCGGGAGACCTCTGAGGCACATATTCGGCATCCTCTGCATCCACACATCATTGACTAGTACCCTGTTGATTCTGCTTTTACACGAGCCATCCGGTTTATACCAAGAAAACTTTCTTCCGTGCAGCGGGAGATCCTCTAGGGATGCGCATACTATAAAGTCGTTGAACCTCCTAATCTCTCCTTGGCCCTGACGCTGATTTCTCCCATCTCTTTCTGCACTACATCTAATGGAATTGAAATCTCCAATCAGGCACACCCCTTTCCCCATATTTTGGTCAATTACTAATCCCAGCCTGTCCCATAATTCTTCTTTATCCCTGCCTGAGCAGGGTGCATAAATGTTTATTAGACACACCTCAATCTGTTCCTCTCCCCACTTACCGTTAACCACGACGCCGCCTTGCATATGCCATTTGCTTGAACAATTGAATTTTTCTGGGTTCCATAGTGTTAGGATGCCTCCAGCTCTGCCCTCTGACTCTCTCGCGGCCCAGTCAAAGATGTCTCCACCCCAAAGCTGCTCACACACCCCTCCCTCAATTTTTTCCAGTTTCGTTTCTTGAAGACAGCAAATATCCACTCTGTGTTTCCTTATCAATTCTCTAACCTCTGTTCTCTTCGCCTTGCTCCCCAAACCTCTAACATTGAAAGAGACGACCTTCATTGATCAACCTTTCCTGTATTCGCCTTGCCCTCATTTCCAAGTGTGTTAGTGTTCCCTTCCATCTCTTCTAAGTTTCGAATCATATCCTCATCATTTCTTGTACTTCTAAGCCCAATTGATTTACCAAATTCCCATATCAAACGAGCCTCATCGCTGACTTTCCCCGAAATCTGGGACCCGTTTGTTTGTCCTCTTTGGTTCCGCATATCCCTCTCGAAAGCAGCCACATCCTCCTTCGATACGATGTTGACCGCGAACTTCGACCATTGCTCTCTTTCTCTGTTCTGCTCATGAATTCTCCACTTTCCTATTCCTTTTTTATTTCGCTGGCCCTTCGACACTCCAGCGACCGTGGGGGGTACTGGCTTAGTTGCCTGTGCACGGCCGGAACTTGGGTGGATCTCGGGGTCGTGGACTGCTCGAGATTTCCCTTTGTTTCCCGCTGTCGGTTGGGTAGGGTTTTTCGCTTCTAAGAGTGATGATGTGCCCGTGAGGCCAATTTGTTTGGTGGGCTGGGTCTGTGGAAGGCCTGGACCTGGGTTAAAAGAGTCATTAATATTCTCTAAATCGGTTAGCCCACGTGCGATGGGGCTCTCGTCCCCCCCGTTGGCTGCATTTTTTGGATTGGGCCTGAGGAAATGGTTATTTGCCTCAGCAGGCCCAGAGTTATTATTTATCTCTTCAAGCCCAAGAGGTGGCCCTTTTGTATAATTAATTTCCTCAGATGGAGCACGCATGCCCCTGTCCACGTCAGCCTCGTTAATAGTTGCCTGTGTTAAATTCTCCTCGATTGTGTGGAACGAGGCAACTTGAGTTAACTCAGCCGCCTTTGGATCGCGTGAGGCGTCTGTTTCGAGGGGGGCGCATGCTGACGGTTCAGATCCGAGAATTCCAATCGACTTGGAGAGGTCCCCACCCTCCGATAGAATTTCCGCCTTGCCGGGGTTATCCGAATCCCCTCCGCCGCCTGACCAGTAAGAATCGGACTCGTCGGAGGACGACTCATCCTCCCCTTCCGACCTGTGATTGCACCTGCCATCCGTCTCCTCTGTCACTTGTATTGAAAACGCCACCCCATCTATACGTGCATGAAATCTCTTATTGATGGATGTCCAACCCGTGGATATTTGGATCCTGGCGAACTCAAACTGCTCATTTTGGGCTGTTGGTTTATCCACCTTCGCGAGGAGACCCACCTTTGCACATAACACCGAGAAGAAATTGAAAGACCATGCATGCAGGGGGATCCCGTACCATCGCGTCCATACGTATCTCGTCTGGTTCACATCAATATTCCTCAAAGGGTTTACCCATTCAAACCAGAACGAGGCCCACTCGTCGAGGCTTTCAATGATGTCCTGAGTGCTTTGATCGGTCAGGCTCTGGATGGAGATGAGCTGGTCGCCCATCGTTCTAATTCTCATGATACCCCCACATTCACCCTGTATTTCCTCTCCGTGTTCATCCCAGCTGAACTCGCGCTTTAGGAAGCCTGTATAGCTATTTTTTAGCCAGTCCGTTTATGTGTCCGTGGTGGTGAAAATCACCTCTCCGGTGTTAGCAAGTCTATCATCTAGCCCTGGTTCCCTTCGTACAGGGGTCACCCCCTCTCCCCACCGTTCGTTCACCCTTCCAACCTTTTCCGCGTAAGATTTGTTGTCAATGATACTACTCTTCCAGATCGGGTAGGAACTCGGCACCCGCGCCGCCTCCCTCTTCTCCGGGCGGTTGAACCTGGGTACATAGGCCCTAAGCTTATAGCTACCGATCCATGTGTTGTTCAACTTCTTTAGATACCATGCCTCCACTTGGGTTTTTGGGAACCTGACGAAGCCAAAACGCTTCCCCTCCTTATCTTTTCTCTTTGGGCAGAAGATGTCGCGTATTTCCCCCACCTCATTGAGGTGCCTGGCCAGTTTATCGGCACCGCAATCTTCGGGGAAGTTTTTGATGAAGAAGGTGAGCTCGTCTTGAACTGTGCTGCCACCAGGATATTCCCTGCGATTCTGAACTGTCCCCTTCTGGCGCCTGAACTTGATGTCGTTAGTCGATCTATCACCTGGAAACCTATGACGGCTAGGGCTACTCCTAAGGGTACTGGTATACTGCCTCACCGGGGAGCACTCGGAAGAAAAAACGTGGCGTTCTACCCCCCTCCTTTTCTCTCTCCTCACCTCTCTCCACTCTCCAGACTCCATTACTGGTATTATTGGATAAGACTTATCGCGTACAACCATACCATCATGTTAGGTTCGTATCATCACTTAATTCATTTTGTATCATTATTTTTATATCTCTATGTTGTTTCAATTTTAATTTATTGACAATTTCAGTTGTGTCTAATTTAATGTAGTTTTTGTTTGATATACATTTTCTTAATAAAACAATACTCTCCGTCCATGAAATATTCTTTGTCCACAAAATGTAGTTCGATACTCTTTTTGAAAATTATGGACCACACAATATCCAACTTGACTGGGTTAATTGCACGAGCATATTTAGGGCTGGGATGTGCTAACTGGGTTTAGGCCTACGCTGGTTACTTATTGGTCCGAATCCAGCTTGGGCACGAATTTGGAATATAAATAAGGCCACGGTTATACACCCAATTTTCGATTTTTACTTTTGAAAATTGTTAATTTTTTTGACATTGATTGATCGAAGAAAATAGTTAAAATTTGGAACTATGTATTTTAATATTTTACTTTAGTGATGGAGTTCGTTTGATATTTTTGTTGTTTTTGTTGTAGCAACAAAATGGAGGTGGGTGTACTTATCACGTCAATTTTTTTTTTTAATTTTAGCTGAGGGTAAAACTGACAATTTATATATTATTAATTTGTAAAAAAAGATAAGGTTAGTGTACTCAACAATCGCATGTGTGTGAATAACTGTGGCCTATAAATAAATAAAATAATAAATACTCCGCAATTAGAAACCGGAACAATGTATGGACTTCAGTTGGCCCTGTCCAGCTTAAATGGGCCTCATCACTTAGGCGGTGTTTGGTTTGGGATTAACCATCCGGATTTGGATTGGCCCAATCCCAATCCCAATTCAATCTCTTTCAATCCAAATACAAATTCAAATACTAATCCACATCTATAATACACCTATACACCTATTTTTATACAATCAAATCACTCTTTTCAACCACTCATTCTCTCTCCTACTTTCTTCTCTCTCATACTTTGATGTGACATAAAAATACATCTACCCCTACTTCTCAATCCTTAACCAAACACAACTTACACACAATTTACTATTTATGGATTACACAAATCCCAATCCAATCCACCACAATCCAAATCTAATTCAAATCAATCACAAACCAAACACCACCTAGGTCTTAGTATGAGGCTAATTACACGAATATCTTTTGTTTTGTTGATAAATTTTTGTATTCAATTGAATGCATTTAGGTAAAATATAGGTTTGGTCTGCTATGGACTCGAGTGCATGTTGTGCACCCTAGTCCATGTTGCACTTTTCAATTTTACTGACTTACACTTTTTGGTAAATGGTGTTACACTTTTCAATTATTAAACTGTATAATAATATTTTTAGTCATAGTGACTTACACTTTTTAGTAATATTATGTTGTACTTTTCAGTTTAATAACATACACTTTTCTTTAGACTAGGGTGCACAACATGCACTCGAGTGCATACTAGACTTTACCTAAAATATAACTTTTGGTCACCCAATTTTACCACTTTTCAAATTTGATCACCCACGTTTAATCATTATCAAAATTGGTCACTCTATTATTATTTTTTTATCAATTTTGATGTGTTGTTAGTAAACCCGTCATTGGCAAATTGATAGAAAATAATAATTGAGTGACCAATTTTAATAGTGATTAAATGTGGGTGACCAAATCTAAAATAGTACTCCCTCCGTCTCAACTTAACTTTCATACTTACTGTTCATCCCCTATTTTAAAAATATTATAATAAATAGAATTTTGAGATATAATTTTATAAAAAAATAAATAAGTGAGTTGACTTGTATGTATGTACCATAAAAATAATAACATTAAATATAATATTTTAGATATTGTATGGGTAGAGTTTCTAAAGGACCGAAAAAGTAGGAATGAAAGTTATATAGTTTAGTGACCAAAAGTGATATTTTTTCATGTATTTATATATACTCTCTCATTTAGAAAGATAGAAAAAGTAGGAATGAAAGTTATATAGTTTAGTGACCAAAAGTGATATTTTTTCATGTATTTATATATACTCTCTCATTTAGAAAGATAGTCCACTGACATATAAATTTTTTAACTTAATACATTAGAATTAAATTAAAATTGTTTTGTGTCACAATTTCATCATTTGTATTATGCAATTGAGTGCACATGACTCTATATTCTTTTTTTTTTTTTAAGGAGGTTTTACAAAGATCAAATCATAAAAATACAACTTCAAGCTTCAAATCTTGATCTTCAACGGTATCGCTGTCCCCTCCAATCATGTGAAGAGAAAAAACGAGTGTTCCCTTTGTCTTGATAATAGCCCAGGTCTCAAACCTTTAACTGAGTCAACCCCACACTAAGGTGTCTTCAAATCAAGGATAAGAAACACCAAAATTAGACAAAGTTTCACCAAGTACCGAACCCCAAAGAAAGTATCAAGGACTCAGGAACCGATCCAAAAGAGTCCAACCACAGGAGAGAGTCCAACAATCATCGCAACCATAGCAACAGAGTCCCAAAGAGGAAACGAAAACAACTAGCAGAAACTAAAGTCTATACTAGAAAACAATAAGCTACCTATAAAAAACAGTAAATGGGATCAACGAAAAATACCCGAACGGTCACCGTAGCTCCGATAGGGATAATTATACGTTGATCCCAACAAAAAACGAAGTAAAACTACATAAAAAAGGGAGAACGGAGACGACCGGAGCGACGGCGGCAACGACTTCCGGTCTGGAACAAAGCAGATCTGTGGATCTGCTACCGGATCTTGCAAAAAAGCCAAAGAAAGAAGAAGTCGGAGCAAAGTCTGACGGCGGCGGCGGAGGCGGAACTACTGAAAACGGCGACACAGGCGTCAAAGGTAAGAATCTACACCGGAGACAGAACGAGACAACTACGGAGACAGATCGGCGACGCCGGCAAGACGGCAAGGGCGGAGGGCCATCGGCAGAGAAGGGGAGGAGTAACTCTCTAGAGAGAGAAACTCTCCCTTCTCTCTAAAAGCCCCGATAGTGTCTATATTCATTTGCATAATACAATTAATATAATTAAACACAATTTTAATATACTTACAATAGTTAAAAAAAAAAATCATAAAAGTTTTACAGAGATGTAGGCTCTGACATGTGTGGGCGATTACACCTATTGTAGGTGCGATTTTTTATTCATACTATGTGCGATTCTCACCTAGTTAACTAGTCTCCAACTATTGATATTTTCAACCTCTCTCTCTCCTCGCGAAACACAGCAGTGTGTGTTATGCTTCTCCTACAAAATTGAAAATCAAACTTCAGGCCGTTCAACAATTTTTTTGAGGGGTTTTGCTCTCCCCGACGAGGGCTTCATATCTACATCGACATTGCGTCCTGTGATGTGGTGAAACGTCACCACTACTTTGAATCGGTGAACAAGGTTCCGGCCACCGTGAGGCTGCTCGTTTACCGCCGAAGTGCGGATTATCTCGGTCTTCCCGACGCTGTGCGTCTCCCTGCCCCATCGTGTCCCCTCGTCCCTTCCACCGCGACTCTTTATGAAGGTGTTGTCTTGGAATGCACGAGGTTTGAAGGGACCGGATGCATTTCATAAAATTAGGCGTGTAGTCGCTTTAAATAAGCCCTCTATGTTTTTTGTGCTAGAATCAAAAGTCCCGACTAGGATAGTGAAATCTTGGAGGACCTTGTTACATTTTCAATCCTGTTTTGTTGTGGATGCAAATGGATTGAAGGGTGGATTGATATTTTTTGCTACTAGTGATGTCAATTTTTTTGTGCAATCATATACTTGTGATCATATTGATGTGTGTGTTGAGTGGAATGGACTCTCTTGGTATTTTACGGGTTTTCAAGGAAACCCTAATGGTTATCTTCGTCGAAATTCTTTTGATCTTCTAAAACGAATTCGAGGAGCACATGATTACGGAAAGCCTTGGTTGGTTGGTGTTGACTTTAATCAATTCCTCTCTTATAATGAGAAGAAGGGGGCGTTATCAACAGTTCGATTAGAAGAAATATGGATGGGTTTCGGGAAACTCTTTGTGAGTTGGGACTGCATGATTTGGGATGTAAGGGTCCCTTGTTTACTTGGACTAATAAAAGAAGACAGCCTTTTAATATTAAGGAGAGATTGGATAGATTTGTTGCAACTAAGGAATGGATTAGCATGTTTGAGTCTATTTCGGTCGAACATTTGCAATTTTTTGGTTCGGACCATAGGGTGATTTCTCTTAATGTTACTGCGAAGATGTTGAGGTGGAGGAGACGTAATCCTCCTATTTTTCGTTTTGAAAATGCTTGGCTGCATGAAGCATCTTTTAAACATGAAGTTAGGAGAGTATGGGAGACGGTTGATGAAAGTTTGGGCTTACCAAATCGTCTTCGCATTATGGGGGACGCTCTTCGTGGATGGGCAGCGAAGGCAGTGGGTAATATTGAAAATAGGATCAAGGCTCTCTCGAAGGACCTTCGGTTTTTCGAAGAGAACGAAAATGAGGACGAGTGCCTCAGGCTGGAAACTCAAATGGAGAAGTTGTTCACACAACAAGAAGATATATGGCATCAACGATCGAGAGTTAATTGGATGCGATGTGGGGATCGAAATACATCATATTTTCACAAACGGGCAACTGAGAGACGAAATCGAAATACGCTGATGGAACTACAAGATGAGAATGGGATTCGGCACACGAGCTGTGAGGGAATCACGAAGGTGCTAACCTCGACTTTTGGATCATTATTTCAGTCTACAAACCCTTCTTTGGATCAAATTGAGTGTATTACTAAGTATACACAACCAGTGGTGAATCATGATCTGAAAAGGGTGTTGAGTTGTGTTTTCTCGGGTTTGGAAGTTAAAAGAGGCTGTGTTTGGAATGAGCCCGAATAAAGCTCCTGGACCGGATGGTTTCAATGCTAGATTTTTTCAAGACATGTGGGATGTGGTTGGACAAGAGGTTACTCGACAGGTTCTGGGAGTTTTAAACGATGGTAAGGAAATTGGGGATTGGAATCAAACCATTATTACTTTGATTCCAAAGAAAAAGAAGTCATCGACGGTGAGTGATTATCGACCCATTAGTTTTAGTAATGTGTGCTATCGTATTGTTGCAAAAGTTATCGCTGGCCGGCTAAAGGGTGTGTTTCCACATTTAATAGATGAGAATCAAAGTGCTTTCGTCAAGGATAGATTGATTACTGATAATATTGTGCTTAGCTATGAATGTATGCATTGACTTCGACACAATAAAAGCAAAGGTGGATATGCAGTGGCGAAATTAGATATGAGTAAGGCCTACGACCGGATCGAATGGGGCTTTCTCCAATCACAAATGGAGAAGATGAATTTTCCAGTCAAGATGATTAGTCTTATTATGAAGTGTGTGACAACTGTCAAGTTCGCTTTTAACGTTAATGGAAGGGTATTTGGGGATATTACTCCCTCGAGGGGACTCAGGCAAGGAGATCCTCTTTCTCCTTTTCTCTTTGTTCTGTGTGCACAAGGCTTTTCATCTTGTTTAACAGAGAGAGCTCGGAAAGGGGCTTTGGATGGAATTCGAGTTGCAAGGGGTGCCCCCATGATTACACACCTTTTCTTTGCTGATGATAGTGTGGTTTTTTTCAAAGCAAAAAAGGAGTTTGGACAATCCTTGCATGATGCCTTAAAGGAGTATGAGACAGCGTCGGGACAACAGGTTAATTTTGATAAATCCTCAATTTTATTTAGTCCATTAACTTTGGAGCAGAATAAAAGGGACATTCAGGAGGTCTTGAACATCAGGTCATCTCAAGGTCATCAAGTTTATTTGGGTTTGCCTACTTTATCTGTCAGGGGAAAAAGAATGCAATTCTCGTACTTAGTTGATCGAATGAGGAAAATAATTGATGACTGGAAGAATAAGGAATTCTCGGAAGGAGGAAAAGAAACACTGATAAAATCTATCTTGCAAGCTATACCAACTTATGCAATGACATGCTTTAAATTGCCAATTCAGACGTGTAAAGAGATGGAGTCCTTGATAGCCAATTTTTGGTGGGGACAGTCTGAGGGACATAATCGGATCCATTGGATGAAATGGGATACTCTATGTAAAGCTAAGGCGGAAGGAGGAATGGGGTTTAGAAAAATGACACAGTTTAATGAAGCCCTCCTTGCAAAACAGGTATGGAGAATCATTGAAAATCCAGATTCTCTCGTGGCAAGAGTGTTGAAAGCTAGATATTTCAAACATCAGGATATTATGGATGCGGAGATTGGATCGAGTCCTTCGTTCATTTGGAGATCCATCTGCTTTGGTCGTGATATCGTCAGAAAGGGTACAAGATGGATTATTGGTAAGGGTGACAAGGTTACAATGCATAAACATGCTTGGGTTCTTGGACTTCAGGAAGGGTTAATTCGATCACATATTGTTTCTGGCTATAGAGTGACTGATTTGTTAGATGAAAAGAGAGAGTGGAAGGAAGATTTGGTTAGACAGGCTTTCCTGCCATTTGAGGCTGAAGGAATTTTGCGTACGACGATTGGGCATAAAGAAGATGAAGACAAATGTTTCTAGGCTTATGACACAAAAGGGCAATTTACAGTCAGATCTGGCTACTGGGCCATTAGAGAGGGTCGGGGCGAGAAGGGTGATAGTGCCTCAGGTTCGGAGGAGGATAAATGGACAAGATGGTGGAAAATCTGTTGGAAACTAAAGCTCCCCCCTAAAATTCGAATTTTTGGTTGGAAGATGTGTTGGGATTACATTGCAACGGAAGGTAATTTAACAAGGAGACTCGAGGGGACAAAACCAAATTGTGACCTTTGTGGAGCATATATGCCGGACATGGTGCATGCTGTATTTACATGTGTGGGTGTTAGACATGTCTGGAAAGGTCTTGGATGGTGGGAGATGATTGTTAAAGGTAAGTTTCTAACAACTGTACAGTTCCTGGGCCGAGTTTATGAAGAAAGAAAGGTTGATGGATTGGAAGAGTTGATTATTATCGCATGGGGGGTATGGCGGGAGAGATGTAAGATTACACATGATGTTGATAGGGATCGGCGTCGATGCAATAAATCTGTGGGAGATAGAGTTCTGGTGTATTTAGACACTTTTCGCCATATCTCTTCTGAAACCAAAGGAAGTTCAGTAGAAAAGGAGGACGAGTTTGAGTTCACAAACGATATGGCAATCATTGAGGTTGATGGAGCTTTTAATGGGGATTTGCGTAGGTATGGTATTGGGGGAGTCGGGATTAATGAAACGGGAGACGTGTCATTTTCTTTCTCCAACAAAATTGCTCCTCAAAGGGGACCTTTAGGGGTGGAATTACATGCCATTGAAAGAGCCTTAGTTGAGGCAAAACGATTAAATTGGAGAAAAATTGTAATTCGCTCTGATTCCCAGCAGGCTATTGGTATTTGCTCAAAGTTTTGCTCTGGAGCAGGTCCAGAATGGAGCTGTGATACAACAATTGTCAAAAGAATTTGTAGTGTGCAGATTCATTTACATTCCTAGGAGCAGGAACAGACAAGCGCATAGGCTGGCTCAAGCAGCAGTTAACTCTACCATCTCTCGTGATTGAGATGGAGTAGTTTCTTTTAGATTCATAGGATTTTCTCTATCTGGTTTTCATTGTCATAATCCTATGGTATCTTAAAAAAAAAAATATACTTACAATAGTTGATAAAAATCCAATTGAATTACTTAAAAAATTCAATTAATTGCATATAACAATTTATCGAAAACAAATCGTGGCGTAGATGAAATTAAGCCAAAAAGTCGTGTTACGTAAACTCGATGGATAAACGCATATGCGAAATGGCGTGTTCACTAGCACGGTTGCACCTAAACGGCTAAAACTGCTGCCCGGCTTCTCCCCCAACCCACACGCGCGCGCGCGCGCGAGGAAAGGGTTCTGCAGGACTGCAATTCGCACTTTAATATATCGCTGAGGTATAATTAATCACTCATCTGCAATTTGCTCCTCTTTTTCTAATGATTGCTATGCGTTCTATTATCGAACTGTGTAAGTTAATGGAGTTTCGAGCTTCTAATTTGGGGTTGCAATGTGTGTGTTTTAAATTTTAATTCATTCATCGACATTGATGGGAATTCGTGCTTCTTTGAAAGTTCAGATAGTCGATATATGTTGGGACTTGGTAAACTTAACAGATAAACTTGTTGTAATTAGGTCAAATTATTCAATCTTTGAACCTAATTTACTCACTAGCCGTCGATTTTGTGTGAATGCATTGCATCTTCATGTCATGCTGATGGAATAAGGATATATCTCCCCTTTTCATTCTTTCTTTGTTTGTTTATTTATTGTATTTTATGAACTTCTGTTATTTCAGAATATCATCGGATAGGAAGGAAAGGATTCTGGAATGATCAATTTGTTTCACGTACGTTGTTTAACTATATTAACCAAGAGTGGCCATCCTGTTAGGAAGAGCAAATCCTGTGGGTATCTTGATCCTTCATGGAAAGTAAGTTTCATACATAGAACTGTAAACTCGAGATTGTTGTCATCAAGATTTCAAGTACAGTGCTATTCTTCGAAAGAGTCTGGGGGAGGTAGTTCTCGCAAGCGGAAAACCGTTCCTGAACCACTAATGAAGGATGATGATAAGGAGTCGTTTTTTGTTGTTCGTAAAGGGGATCTTGTTGGTGTTTACAAAAGCTTAAGTGAATGTCAGGCTCAAGTTGGAACCTCGGTATTACTTTGCTATTGAAATCTTTGATGTGTAAATTTGCTTTGTATTTCCTTTATAATATGAAGGTATGTAATTGATGTGAGTCATCAAATTTATGCACCCCTATTTCCAAGCTTGATTATATTTAAAACTGTTACCACCCGCTGGCTCATTTTGGATTGCTTAATCTTCTATTGTTAGTGGTACTCAATTTGTTTGCCAATTATGGTCTTTTCTTGGAAATAAAATTTGCTCAATTGTTAGCGATCATATTATCATGATTGATATACAAAGTGTTGGTTTCAGTGTTGTTCCAGTGTCGTGTTATATCTTCATAGCATATTTTTCTTCAGATAGATAATTAAACCTTTTTTCCTGGCAGATTTTTGATCCTCCAGCCAGTGTGTATAAAGGCTGCTCAATAACCAAGGATACAGAGAAGTACCTCCTCTCTTGTGGGCTTAAAAATGCACTATACTCAATCAGAGCTTCTGATCTAAAAGAAGGCCTGTTTGGAACACTTGTGGCATGCCCTCTTGAGGTCAGCTGATATACCTCGTTTGATAGTATATGTGTACAGCTCCAATTGAGTTCTGTAAAATATGATTTTGAGTCGGATTATATGCTTACCGTATCCTTGTTACTTATAACAATCCAGACTGTGAAAGTCTACTTTAAATCTGAACTTTTTTTCTTGTAGCTGTTCTGTCCAAATGTTGGTCTACTGAAAATCTTTATATTCTAGATGTAAATTGCAGATTTTTGTTGTTTGATTTAAATCTATGGGTTTTCCTCAAACTAGTCACAGAGTTATGTAACTGGGACAATTTGATGTTAGGTAGAGTCATTTGGTTTTAATAACTGGCAGCGTGAGGCTAGACAATAGATTATTGCCTTGCTAAGAAATTCATTTGAGCATGTTTATGTTATGCTGTTCCTCCATCTTCTGTATTGATGAAGTATTTTATTCTAATTTGATGCATCTAAATTTAGCAGCCTTCTTTGTCTAGAGGTGAAGAGCCAAATGAGCCCGTAACAGAGGAGATGCCACAGGAAGCTTTATTCTCAGATAGTGGGGTAAGAAGAGATCACTACTCAAGTCTATTCCATTTCAGGTGAATTAAGACACTTGAAAGAGAATTCAAGCATCATATCTCTGAGTTATGAAGTAAATGTGTTTCTTTAGTTTAGTATATCCTGTACGATTAAGGTAATAAATATCTGAAAGAGATGGTTCTTGTAACCTAAGCAGCAATCCTGTACTCTCGAGTTTGACGGTGCTTCAAAAGGAGACAGACAAGCTGGTGCTGGTGCTATTCTCCGATCTGATGATGGAACTTTGGTGAGCCCCATGCTTTCTAGGCGCTCTTCTTTCCCCATTTTATAACGTGTTTGTCTAAAAAAATAATTTACATGTTAGATATGGAGGTTGCGGGAAGGCCTAGGGATAGCCACCTGTAATGCTGCTGAATACCGTGCCTTTATATTAGGATTGAAATATGCTCTCAAAAAAGGTTTCACAAACATTCGGGTTCAAGGTGACTCCAAACTCGTTTGCATGCAGGTTAGCGTAAATTGGATTTGCTTAACTATTTATTGTAAAGCATCCGTTTCTTCTGTAGATCGTAACAACTATTCCATGCTATATTTTTTCTCAAAATTTTGCATTCTGAATTTTAGTTGCATACAGATTCAGGGTGAATGGAAGGTTAGAAGCGAAAATTTATCCACCTTGTACGAAGAAGCCGTGAAATTGAAGGAAAATTTTATTTCATTTCAAATTAGGCACGTCCTAAGGGTAAGCTTAGTAGCAATCCGCCTAATGTGGCGTTATCAATTATTACTATAGGATTTATGATTTTATCCTTTGTTAGGACTTAAACTCCGAGGCTGATGCTCAAGCTAACCTGGGCGTCAAACTTGCTGGTACAACTTCACTTTATATGGCGATTCTTTCATTACTAAAGCTGTATCTATTGATTTATTCGTGTATGTATAATTGTATATGCAGAAGGAGAGATTCAGGAAGAGCTTGATCAATGAATGACTCTAGAGGGCACGGAATCTATGCCAAAGTGATTAAGTATATCAAAAGCAGAGTTGGGAATATTGGTTCTTTGATGATCTCCCAGGTTTCTGATATTTTTGTCCATCTCATTTTTTTGTTCTATATTGTTTTATATTTAGGTAGTTTTTAATTATATATATTGGTGATTTTTATATTATTTTAGACAAAAAAAAAAAAAAACAGAAGTAAGAAAAAGTCATCAATGACTTTTGACATGCTTGATAAGTCTTTCCAAGAAGTACAAGACATTAATGTTAAGTTGAAACAGCATGAACTATGCTGAGTGATTCGACCTGGCTTTCATGTTAGGATTATTGACATTTGACTTGTCTAACATGATACTTAATCTTTTATTTTTAATTGAATTATTTGGTCATATTACTGCAAGTCAGTATGATATGAAAGTCAACAAAGAATATTGAAAAAAATGTACAATGGTTATAGTGTTAAAAGAGTAATTTTATAATTTTTTATATAGAAATTAAAAAAATAGATTGAATTGAGTGTATGATGAGCTTTGAAAATAATGGCATATAGGGTAAATACATATTTATTGTGAGGATTATTTCTATTTTGAATATGCAAATTTTTGTGGGGGCAAATGAAAAGGAGATGGGTGTTGACTTTCGTGGGAGTGAAATACAAAATAAAACATAACAAAAAAATCGAAAAGTTGTAGCAACGTTTTTGTGTTTACTTACTCATCATTGTACTTAGTCGCGCTAATCACGATCATATTCTGGGTGATTAAATTAAAAAAGTCAACTCTGTATGGATGTCTATCTCAAATCCCCACTCATTATTTTGCCAGGACATATGCTAAACTAAATAAAATTATACTTCCTCTGTCCCAGAATTTTATGCACACTTTCTTTAATGGGCGTCCCAACATTTTTTGCACACTCCAAAAAAGGAAACAATAATACCAATAATACCCCTCTTTTATTTTACCTTTAGTCAAATTTCTTTCACTTTAATTAATGAATTACCAATAATACCCCTCCTTTATTTATCTTACACATCACTTTATTCAATTTTCTTAATCTCTGTGCCGGTCAAAGTGTGCATAAAATCATGGAACGGAGGGAGTACTATGAAGTATGAAGCACATATCATTTTGATCAAACAAAGTGAGATAGCTCAAATGGTTAGAGGAGAAAAAGGAGAAAAAAAAGGGATGGTATTTAACTTCCATAAAAAAAAAAATATATATATCATTTTGATCAACTACTTTTTAAAATAAAAAGACATACTCTTCGAAAAGTGTACACAAATGGAGTAATTTTTATCAGTTTTTTACATTCAATTTGATTTTTTTTTTAAATGTAACATGAACGTTTAGATACTTACTCTTATTAAGTCATAATCTTTCACCCTCACAATATACACATGTTTACCCTTCATGATTACTTTTGAAGTTAATTATACATTTAATTCAATCACTTTATTTAGTTTATATATATATATATATAAATTTACAAAAAATTAACTTCTCAACACTCTAATCATTATATTTTTTTTAAAACTATGTATCCAAAATTCCCGCAAACTTTTATGGGACTAAGAGTACATTTTTTATTGTCAACCAACAATTAAGCACATGTCATGAACACCTTATACAAATAATGTTTACTACCGCTAGAAGAGTGAAAATAATATGGTGTTGTACAGGATGATGATGCTTGCAGCACCTTAGCCCTTTGGATTTTTTATCCAATGAAATCTACTAATTCCTTGGATCATATGAAAAAATTAAAGCGCTATGCAGAATCATGTTGTACCAAAAAAGACCTGATGTTTTTCCTTAAAAGAGCCTCCCCTAGACTTGGTAAATTTTGTTAATTAAATTATTTGAATATGAACGTGCTTGCCAACTGACAAAAATGATAGTAGTACAAGTTGATATAAGGCTCGTACACTTACAACCAAGTCAAATACTATTATTAATTAGTAGCAAAAATTGCATATAAATACCATCAATGCCATAACTTGTCCCAAGCCAAAAATATTCAACAACTGAAATTTTTTTCAAGCTTAGAACCATCAATCAATTTCCATGGCTCTTCGGTTCGTTGCGTATTTGGCTTTCTTGATTGTTGTTGCTTCCGTCGTCGTCGCCGCCCATGACGGCCACGATCACGGCCACATGGCCCCTGCACCATCGCCTCATGTGCACACGATGGCGCCGCCACCCAAGGCCAGCGCTGCCTTCATGACTTCTTCTCCATCGATGGTGGGATTCTTGGGTGTGGTGGTTTCTTTCTTGGCAGTCATCGGAAACAGAGCTTGACTTTGAGATTGACTTCTTCTCCTTTTATTCATTGTTTGCAATTGTACCTTTCAGATTGGATTGCTTCCTTTGTGTATTTTCATCACTGTTTTCTGCACTGTAATAATGTTCCTCCATATCATTTGAATTTTATTGTCCATTTTTTCAACTAGCATGTATGATCATAGAGATTCAAATGCCCTTGCAAAAGGGACTAAAATTGTTATAATTTAACTATATGTGTGATGCTCTCAAAAAAACTATATGTGTTAATATTCGATGTGTGAACTTCTATTACTTAAAGAAACTCAAAGAGTTAATATTCGATGTGTGAACTTCAATTACTTAAAGAAACTCAAAGAGATTGGGTTAGCTACTAGCTAGAGGAAAAACAAAATATCAAATTATAAGTAAAACAACTCAGGCATTAAGATTCTTAAAAAAAAAAAGACTGAAGAATGCATTTTCATGTATTTTCTGTTATGCAAAATATATAGGCATCGAGTTTATATCTTATTTTTTTATATTATTAATATCGTACACGGGGTGAAAAAAAAAAAGGCAGAAGCTTCTGTTAAAAATGAAGAATTTCACAAATCATATGTTTCACCCAGAAAACAAATGACAAGATTCAAGTTACACATCGCAAAAAGAAAACAAAAATGTGATTAAAAACTCATTTCTTAATATTGTTAGTCAAAAACTGCTAGTTTTTCTGCTGGTGAAACATGCGTAATAATGATAACAAAATGCAATAGAATAAGAGCTCAAGTTTCACAGCTGCCTCTCTATGATTCTGGGAAATTGAATCCGTACAAGTTTAAGCAAAAGTGTAACAACATGTAGCAAAAGCTGCAAGCAAATTGAAAGACTAGGCAGTCCTCAAACAACAACATCGATACGTTCAAACTCGATCAAAGACAAGTTGTTGCTTTCGTCCACGGAGAAACTGGCGGGCTCCGTAACTTCAACACGGCCTGTTCGGTCCACAGCTAGTCTCATTGATCCCTTGAACATGTCAATCTTTGCATTTGAAAGGATAATAGTGTTACCCTCCTTTGCCAAATCCACTAACACAGACCAATTTATCAACGTAAGTTCGATGAGAAATTTCAGTATCCAGCAAACTCAATCAGTGTAATATTTGGTAATCGTGATAATATGGGAAGTTACAACAAATGAATCATTCGAACATATAGAGTTGTAACTAATACATTTATATTGATTTTGAAGGCAGCTCCAGCCATATTAAATTATCCACTCAATGGGCCTCCTCCCCAGAGGGGAGAGGGTAGATTCGAGAATCTAGTCCACGAGTGAGGGGGAGTACTAGAGAATTAATATAAATGAAATAATTTCACATCTCTATACAAGTTCGGACTGTTAGACGAGATGAAATTCTTTCAGTTGTAATATAAATTAAATAATTTCACATCTCTAAATACAACTATCATTCCTCGTAACCAGAACCCATAAACTCATCTAAAGACCACATAGCGCATTTGTTTAGTAATTGGAACATAGGTATCAAAAAACCTAGCAACTACAAATTCTGTTAAAATTTAAAACTAATATGGAGGTAGTTAGTAAGCGTTCCACCAAAAGGAGAAAAGGGATATTAGGCATAAACATAATATTAAGATAAAATTTAGATCATTCAGAGCTCCATTACCGAACAATATAATGTAGCAGCTTAACTTTTCAAAGTCGAAAGAATGAGAGTAGAGTAGTAGACAGGTTTCAGACAAGATGCAAAGCTTTAAAATTGTTGCATTAGTCATATGTAGAAAGTTGTTAAAAAAAACAGTTGTTCATCTACATAAAGAAAGAGAATACAGTTTAAAAACATATTCAGTAGCAACTAAAAACATATACTCCAATATCCAAAAATAACACATCTGTACAGCAAGAATAACTTCAAACAAGAAAGATGCTAACCTTGATCGTTTCTCGCAGAAAAAATGATCATTGCAGTCTCATCTCCCACTAAGCACTCAGCAAATCGTCCTTGAGCTCGGCCTCTCTGAGCTACTGTCTTTGAGCTAATGACCTTCACAATTACACTGACCCCTGTATCAGTTGGGCGCAGCTGGTTGACCTTGGTGAATTGCTTTTTCTGATCAGCCATTTCCTATTTATCCTTGGTTCTTTGTGATAGCGTCTAGATCTTTGATTCTGGAAATTACAGTATAATTAAGAATCAATGTTGGTAACAATTAACTTCTATTAGACAGAAGATCTAAAGTTGCAGAGATTAAATGCTGATTTGAAATGGATTTCAGAATAAGAAAACATGAATTGAAGGGATCAAGCTAATCGTACACAACTACTCCATTATTCTTAAGAGACAGAAATCTTCACTTTCACTTCAAAATAATTCAAACTCCAGAGAATCAGATTTGGTTCATTTCAACTTAATTCCTTCATTACTTCCAACACAAATCCAAAATTCTTCAGTTCAGATGACAAAATATCGGACGATAATTCGTGCAACTAACATTCAAAAGTCCAATTAGGTCTCCGTGATAGAAAAATGATAAATAGCAGATTAAAGCTTTCATCCAAAAATAATGATAAATACACAGAATTAGAAAGGGCATTCACAAAACCCTACCGAGATAATAATTCAGAGATATAAAATTCAGCAATCAATGTTCAGAACAAGCGATCTCATTTAAGCGGATCATGAAATTATAGAAATGATTCAACCTAACAAAGATTGGGATATTATTTTTATCAAAATTAAAGTGCATGAAAGAATTCCTAACCTTAACGCTTGAAGGATTTGGTTTTGACTTCGATTGATTTTGAGGGATTTGGTGATTATGAATTGGGGAAGGGCTTTAGATTAAATAGTGTCTGAAGGTGCGTCGTTAATGCCTAGGTCCCGGTGCCCCTCAGCCGAAATATTTCTCCTCTTATAATTATTATTGTTTTAATTTTATAAATTATTTTTTTGCAATTACTCCATCGGTTATAAATTTATAGTGAAAGAATTATCTAGTTTTTTTAATCTAAAATTTCTATAATACACATTTAACAAAACTAAAAAAAAATATTTACCTCAAGAAAAAAAAAAAAAAGAACTTAGACTTCACGTGATTGAATAAACTAAGCTAACAAAAATATAAATTCGTCGAAGGCTAAAATATCAACTTTAACGTCAAAGGCAATGAAGTAGAAAAATAAGAATTGATATATGACATGGATAAAATGTGTTGTCCAATAAAAAAATGACACGTGAAATATAGATGTTGATAATATTTTTTATTTTAATTATAAAGTAATTTTATATTATTCTTTCTTTCATCGACAATATTCTATTGATTATAAATTTATAATGGTATATTATAATAATGAACTCTCTTATGATGATTTGGACCACTTTAAATGGTTATTGAAAAAATGGGATGCGAACAATCCCGGGTCTAGAGGCTCTAGGGACGTTAAATGGCTCAAACCTACGATTATGAAACGAGTCGAGACCCAATGGTGAAAGGGCAATGCGGTTAGGGTTAACGAAGTGTTTCCATAGTTTCCCCCATTTTCAGAGCTAGGGGAGTAGTGAAATGAATCAAAGGGGATTTGAATAGAAAGATGACCTTTTTGACCGAGTCAAAGGATTGTGAACAAGGAGGTCCCTAAAAATCTTGAAGCAGGTTGTTGAGGAAGATTATTTTTTCTTTCCTCATGTATGTTTTTTTAACGTATCATTCAACATCATTTGACATAAGACATCACGAATATACATACTATGATTATGCTTATATGACATTATGCACATATAGAGAGAAGGGAGAGAGAACTCTCTCTAGAGAGTTGTTTCTCCCTTTTCCAGCCTCAGTCGTCATTCCGTCGTTCAAGTTGTCGTCATAGTTCTTGTCTCTGTTGCTGCTCTGTCTTTATTGTCGCCTCAAATCTGTTGATTTTTCGCTTCTCTTCGATCTCTTCTGTTATTTTAGTTTTCGCTAGATCTGAGTTGTAGATCTGTAAATTTGAGTGGTAGATCTGCAGATCTGAGTTGTAGATCTACAAATTTGAGTTGTAGATCTGGTGTAGTTTTTTCAGATCTTGTTAGGAATCAACGTAGATCTTGTCTGTAACGGAGCCACGGTGACTGTTCGTATATTTCTTTGTTGATTCTATTTTATTGCTTTCTTAGATAGTTTTGGTGTTTGCTTAATTTTTGTTTTAGTTTCTGTTGGTTGTCTCTGTTGCGCGTAGTTTACTTTTGAATCAAGTACTCGTGGAACTTTGTCTGTTTATTCTGTTTCCTATTCTTGATATGAGAACACCTTAGTGTGGGGTTGTCTCGTTTAAGGATTGGAGACTTAGACACCTGTTAAGGCAAAGGGAAGCTCGTCTTTCCTCTTCACGCGATTGGAGTGGACGGCAATATCCGTTTGATTTGAAGATCAAGATCTTAAGCTCGTGATTTGTAACTCTATTTTATAATCTTGTAAACCCTCCATAAAAAAAAAAAAAAAAAAAAAGGACATTATGCACATGAAAATGCAAGATTTCATTTGATTTTCACACAATTGAAGTGCACACACTTCACTTGTTCATATACGATATATTAAGATTCACATTTGATTGGAGGACATTCTCACCCATGATCGAGTGTTCTTCGAAATCATCTTGAGATTATCGATTTTCTTATTTGAGCATCTGAGTTTCCGTGCAGAGATCTTTTCAACGTATTCGACGGGTACTGGAGCACATGTTGACAGTGAAACAACTTCATCCAGTTCTATTATAACTGATAATTTAAGGTTAGTTTTATCATTTTGTTGTGATTTATATTTGGACATATCAATATAAAATTTCTCATGTCGAAAATTGAAGTGTTTATGGTTAGTCACATTGGAGTTGTAACAAAATATAAAAGCATGTATTTATTATACCAAACAAACTTTAAAATTACAAAGACAAAAATAAATTACACAAGGCTCGGGTTATATACCCCTCCAAAATATACTCCCCCGATACACGTACCCCCAAAAAACAGATTTGAGATAAATGTACTCCCTCCAAATTACCTATTACAGTATACCATTTCCTCTCTAAATTTCACTTTGATACATATACCCCTTAAACCCTATTTTCTACATTCCACTCCTTCTTCCCCAACCGACTACCGTCTCCCCCTTGCCCCACCCCACCGTCAGCCCAGCCCCTCTGGGCCCTCGCCCCTTCTCTTCTTCTCCCTTTTCATCTTTCTTTCTTTCTTTCTTCCTTTTTCTTTTTTTTCGCGGCCACCTCCCACTTCCTCTGATTGACATTCTCGTGGCCGCCTCTGCCCCTCCATTCTCGCGGCTGCTCGCCCTCTTCCCCTCCATAGAAAACTGCTCATACAGGTAGGTTTTTTAATTTCGATAAACCAATGTCGAAAAGATGTACTATTGTCGACAATAGTGCATATATTCGACCAAATGTTGTTGAAAGTTTAAAAAAAATTGATTTTTTATCTAAAAAATATTGTCGAGAGTACGCACTGTTGTCGACAATAATACATATCATCGAAACTGGTTTTTCAATTTTATTTTTTTTAAATTTTTGGTTATGTCTGGGATTGTTTAGGTGGTGGTGGTGACTGTTGGAGGTGGCGACGGTGACGGATGTAGGGTTTAAAAGTGAAGGGGAGTGTATTTATTAGATTAATTTTATTAAAAGGACAATTTGAATATTTTATCTGGATATTAAATTAATAAATATGGAGAGGAAGTACATTTAACAAAGATGTAGGGGTATATAACTTACGCCTTACACAACCACACACACCCAAGACTTATGTACGTAAGGAAAATATAAGGCCCATTAACCTATAATTCCCACAAATTGCACTAAAAACATACGGAGTATATTCTTCTGCTATCTATTTTTTTTTTAACTATTAGGGTCCAGGGAGACCAATGGGCTCCCCACTGATTTTTTTTTTATATATATTTTTTCCGTCTCGTAATTATTCGTACACTATTTTATTGACGTCTCAAGATTTTTTGCACATTTATAGTACGTAAATAGTCGACAAAATTAATACTCTTACTACATTATTTTATTTTTAAAATTGTCACCCATTTTGGGTCCACATTCTACCTTACACCTCACTAAATTACATTTAAACCTCACTAAATCACCCAAAAATATACTCCCCTACATTATTTTATTTTTAAAATTGTCACTAATTTTTTGTCCACATTCTTCCTACACCTCACAAGATCACCAAAGTACTTCTCATTTATTTAACCTAACTAAATTCCCTTTAAATCTCACTAAATCACTCAAAATACTCCTCATTTATTTAACTTCACACGTCACTAAAAATTCAAAAGTGAACTTGTTAAGGTATGCAAGTCATCTCGGAATAGTGGGGGTATATTTTATGTTCTACATTTGTTGACTAATGTTTACGAGAATGCACGTTAAATTTTAACATCATTTCACTTATTATGAGTTGAAACAGTTAAAATTAATTTTCTTTGAAACATTATAAAAGTCGTTAAATTTAAATTAATAAAATGAGAACTATTGAAAATTTTATAATACTGTATTATTTTTAATTTATACTAATGCAAATTGGGTCCTCCAATCTAAAATTTCTGGGTTTTCATCACTAGTAATGATCATACTTTACATTTGCCTTTCTTTTTTTTTTTTTTTTGTTACTCTGTATCTTACCGACATAATACTCTAAAAAAAGAAAAAATCTTACCGACACACTTAATGATCTGTTTATTTTTTAGAACATGATGTAACATCAATATAAAAGAAATTAACACGCTTTGATATGAATGAACTTATTATTAATTATGTATTGAAAATTTTATGTACAGTATGTCATGATCTTATATTCATCCGTTGCATTGCAACTCAAATATAATTTTAGACAATATTAAATATTTTTAAAAAAACCACACAGTAAAAATAATTGATACTCCCTCCGTCCCAAGATTTTTTACACACTTTCCTTAATGGGCGTCCCAACATTTTTTACACACTCCAAAAAAGGAAACAACTTACATAATGAATTACCAATAATACCCCTCTTTTATTTTACTTTTCCTTCCCTTTAGTCAAATCACTCCACTTTAATCAATGAATTACCAATAATACCCTTCCTTTATTTTACTTTACACATCACTTTATTCCATTTTCTTAATTTCCGTGCCGATCAAAGTGTGTAAAAAATCTTGAGACGGAGGGAGTAGTACTTTATTATTTATGCAATTGCAATGCTTATTTGAACCTTGAAAATATGAACACAGAACCGGTGCCTATTATCATCTTCATTATGGATCGAAACCCATTACCCGTATAACAATGTTGAAACAGTTCTACATTTATTTTATTATTATTATCTAATTTTTCTAGTTTAGTGCTAATATAGTAATACTAAGGGAGTCTCACTGTTTCCATTCTATTTTTGTGTGGGTAGATCAATAGATGCATTAACATTTGTGTTTTGGTTACACTCAGTCACCTATTTGCATTTGGGAAAATTGCACTTTTGGTCCTGTAAGAATGAGTAAAAATCACTTTCGGTCCTTTTTCATACACTTTTGGTCCTGTAGTTTATTTCCGTTAGTTTTAATTGATGAAAATTGCATAAACCATTAAAGAGTTCACTTTTGATCTTGTAAGAATGAGATTAAATCACTTTCGGTCATTTTTCATACACTTTTAGTCTAATAAATAAATTTATGTTTGTTTTAACGGAAGAAAATTGTGTGAAAGTTTTAACAATTTATTTAAATAATTATATAAAATCGATAAATTTAATTAAAATAATTTTATGATCTAAAAATTCAATCAATTACATATAAAATTAAAATTAAATTATTCAATTAAATCTGAAATTTATCTCAAATCAATGCAAAAAAATAAAAAGTATTTTTGACTTAATTTCAATTTTTTTTTTTTTTTTTGTATTTTCAAATTATATCCAAATTATATGGGGTTAAAAATTAATTTAAATTTGGAGATTATATTTGAATATACATTGTATACTTTTCAATTTTATATTTTTGTATATTCAAATTATTTTTTTTAAATTTACTTTTAAATTTGTAATTTTTTTGTATATTTCAGTTTTAATACAAAAAATTTCTTCAAAAGTTATTTAAATATAAATTACATTATTTTTTTAGTAATTTTTAATTATATTCAAATTCTTGAATTAAAAAAAATAAAATAGATTCTATAAAAAAAATTCAAATTATATAACTTAGTTAGAATTCTTCATTTACAGTAAAAGAATTAATATTCTAAATTCTATTGATTTTATTTATATTTTAATTCTATATAATATTAATTTTAAAAGTATTTTGGTATTTTTTTAATTATAATGACTTTTTTAGAAATATTTTTTGGTCAACTAATGATTTTCAACAAAAAAAATTAATGGTTTCAATCCAAAAACTATTTTACAGGACCAAGTTCGCAATAAACAGGACCATTTACAAACTTCAGGACCAAAAGTAATTTTAAAAAATTCCTACAGAACTAAAAGTGCAATTTTCCCATTTACATTTACAATAATAGAATCTAACCCATTTGAATTTTAAAAAAAGTTTTACGAATTCAATTTATCATGCATGTCACTTAATTTAACAAAGTCTCAATTGAAAAAAGAAAAAGTGTGTACATCCATTCAAAATATTTCAAATAAAGAAATATTATAATTATTAAAACTCATTATAATTCATGATTGAAGTTGGTAAAGCGGGAGACTCAGACTTATCGCAGTTAGGCATCGACTTCTTTCTAGACCTATCCACGTGTCTTTGACTATTCTTTCTTTCTTCATTCTTCTATTTTAGGTTCATTATTTAGTGTATGTGTGGAATTTAATATGATAATTATTTATTAGTATTAAGGTAGTTAAATAAAATATTATGAATAATAAAATATGTAATTGAATAATAACTTAATGACATGTAGGGTAATTTTAAGATTTTTAAAGGTGTAGTTTAAAGTGACAAAAATATTTTACTATCAAATTTAGAAATTATAATTTTTTTTTGGAACATCCATTTTTTTTTGGAACAATGAATCCAAAATGAGAAGGAGGTAATATATTTTAGTGGTTTAAATTTATAATCATACTATACGTACGATTCAAATATGATCTTACAATTTCTACTACATATGATGACCAAAACTAATATATGTCTCCTTGTTGATACAATATTCAGAAGGATGAAGGGATGGATCATAGAACCAAAGTGAATTAGAGTCATAATAATTGTAAGAATTTTTATGACTCTGATTACTATCATTATAGGGTTGAATGTAACAACTGATGTTAGGATTTCTTGATTGAAGCTCTAACTTCTTCTTTTTCATCTTTCTTTCTTTCTTGTGAGCATTTTGATGACCTCCTAATGCACGTGAGTTTGCAAATACCTTAGAACAACGCTTGCACTTGAAACTCTTCATCTCCATCGCCTCGTCGTCGGTTTTCAATCTTTTTTCGATCACGATCGAAGAAATTGATGAATCAACACTCTCATCGTTGCTTTCTGGCGACATCTTACGTGTCTCGATTTCTTGAGACGGATTGAGCTCGACCCCGAATAGTTTGAGCTTGATTTTCTTCGTGCTTGATTTTTGTGTGTAAGAAATACTACTACTAATTGTTTCCATGATCAATTGGAAATTTGAATTTTATTTTTCCAAGTGATGCACTGATGTATGTTCTGCCTCTCTAGCTAGCTACCAGCACCAGCTTATATAGAAAAATGAATCCTAGTGGTTTTTTGACCATGCATTCCATCTTGTGATAAGAAGAATTGTATTATTGTAATACTAATATAATTAATTACCAAAAATAGCATAAACGTTCCACTGGTCAACATTAAAAAATATACAAATAAAGGAAGTCATTTCACTCAGCAGTATTTTTATTTTTTTTCATTATTCAAATCCCATTTGAAGAAATGCAGTGGGCTGTAGGTATACCACATGTCCACATGGCCCCTTTCTTTATTGTGCTCCAATTTTATGGAGTAGTATTTTATTTTTTATTTCCCCTATGAAGTAATGCAGAATAATGCAAATAGGTTGTGTTAGTTAATTCTAATGTATGATAGAAGAATAGTTGTAGTAGGATTGGATTAAATCAGTTGAGGAAAATTGATCAACTCAGCTGATAGAGTTAGTCATCTCATTTGGTAGAGTAAGGACAACTTTATTGAATCTATGTCTTATGTTCTCATCAGTAGAGTTGAGGTCCAAGTCAACTGATACCATATCAGCTGAGTCAAGTCTGCTAATTCTATTTTGTTTCTAGAATTAGTTTGTTAGTGATTATTCAATTCATGGCAGTTATAGAGTTAGTTAGTAGCAGTTCATTTGAGCATTATTCATCTATATATACCCCTTAGCTTGCATAGTTGTAGGTTAACCGTGAGATGGAATTAAGTTGAGTGAGCAAGCAATTCTTTGTGAGATATTCTTGTAATCTGTAAACACTTGTTCGAAGTTAGTGAAAGAAGTTTATATCTTTCGTGGACGTAGATCACATTGATCGAACCACGTAAATTGTGTATTGTTCTTTTCTTTGATTCATTTGCATTCTTGTTTGTTGCTTGAAATTATCATTTGGATTTGATTTATTTTGAAAACAAATGCTCTAGAGAGATAGTTAAGGGGTAATGAATTGTTTTATTTCTAATTTAGGAAATGTTCGCTTAAATTTAATGTTGAGGGTCAAACAATGTCCTATATCGAAAAGATATTGAAGAAATATAAACTATAAAAAGGTGGACTCGTATCCTCAGTGGTATAAGGCCTTTTGAGAAAATTAAAAAATAAAGCGGTTTGACAAATTTAAAGCGGACAATAGCATACCAAAAGACAAAGTGGAATAGCTCAAGTGGTTAGAGCACCACTACCTAGGCCTTAGGTCCTGGGTTCGAGTCATGGGGAGGGGAAAAAGGGATTGGGTATTTAACTTGTAACAAAAAAGACAACATAAGATGAAACAAAAATTAAATAATTATTAAAAAGAAATTAACCCATTATATATATATTGTGAGGTTTATCTCAAATCCTCCTAGACTAGACGAGTGCTACTCGTCTAGTGAAGATCAGGTAGATTCTACTCTACTACTGTACTCGTCTGTTGGGCAGATCAGTCGAGGTACTTAGTTGATAGAAGTCTTCTGAAGGACTCAGCTGATGGGCGTATCAACTGGTGGAGTCAGACAAGTTAACTCAGACCAGATCAGATGAGTTGGAGGAGTCCAAACAGATGAGAAGGGTGTTGCGAAGGACAAGACGAGTTGGGAAGACCATACAAGTAGAGGTCTGACCAGACTAGTTGAGTTCTGTTAGCAGGGTTAATTTTTGGCTAAGTATGGAGTCGTCTTGTCTTGCGAAGACAAGTGAAGGGCAAGGAGGTCAATTCAGATTGGGTCACGCTGAAGGTGTGAGTTTGTTACACGGTTGTAACAGAATCCACGTGGCAACAGAGCACGCTTTCAATACACGCTGCAATCACCCTTGACAACCTATAAATACCCCATTACTTGTATTTGTAATCCTTGACGCGTACGAGCATTCGTTTTGAGAGTTGAGAGTTCACGAGTGAAGTGTGGATAAATCCCTTTCCGAGTGATGAGTGTGTAAACATCTCTTATACTTAATCAAATTGAAGTCGTGTGTCCAGTGGATGTAGATCACGTTGATCGAACCACTTAAATCTTCTTGTGCTCTGTTTTTCGTTTTCGTTTATATTTGTGAATTGTCATGCTTTCGTTGGATTGAATTGTGGCCGATTATTTTACTTGTGATTGGAGACGTCTAATCGGAGTCGAATTATCATTGACAATCGTAACAATTGGCGCCGTCTGTGGGAACGATCGGGATCGAGAGGAATCGATTGTCAACCACTAATCAATTGCCAGATCGAAGATGGAGAATTCGACCAAGTATAATATTGAGAAGTTCTCAGGCACAGGTGACTTTGGGCTGTGGAGAGTCAAGATGCAGGCTCTCCTAGAACAGCAAGGCTTGTTCGACGTGCTCGAAGAGTCTACAGCCCCAACTGAGGAATCTGCCTCCGTTGTTGCTGAAAGGAGCAAGATGCTCAGGAAAGCTCGAAGCACTATTCTGCTCTGCCTTGGTGATAAGGTTCTGAGAGAGGTGGCTAAAGAGAAAACCGCGAAAGAGGTCTGGGACAAGCTAGGTAAACTCTACATGGTTAAAACCTTAGCTAACCGTCTCTATTCGAAACAGAAGTTGTATGCCTTCAGAATGGTGGATGACAAACCCATTCCGGATCAGCTTTATGAGTTCAATAGAATCCTTGATGATCTAGAGAATTTAGATGTCAAGTTAGAAGAAGAGGATAAGGCTCTGATTCTATTGAGTGCTCTCCCTAAGTCCTTTGAAATCTTAAAGGACACCATCTTGTATGGTAGGAAGGAAAGTATTACATTGGAGGATGTAATGCTGGCTGTCAAGTCCAAGCTGCTGCACAACAAAACGTCTCAAGTAGACAAGGTCAGTAGCGGAGAAGGATTGGCAATCAGAGGTGGCCAGAAGCGATCTGGTGCCAAGAAGGGGTCTAGTCAACCCAAAGGAGCTGATAAGGGAAAATCAGTTGTGTCCAATCAAGGTGAGGCAGTGTGCTACCATTGCAACAAACCTGGGCACTATAAGAATGCTTGTCATAAATACAAGCAGTTCTTGAGGAAATCTGGTGCCAATACCTCTAATGACAAGAATCAAGCTAATCAGACTCAAGTTGAGAAGGAGCAAGAAGGCTACGAGTCTGCTCAAGCGCTAACCATCACATCCTCTACAGAACAGCAAGCATGGATCCTTGATTCAGGGTGTTCTTTCCATATGACTCCAAGACGAGATTGGTTTCATGACTTCAAGCAACAGAAGGGCGGTTCTGTTCTGCTTGGGAATGATCACACTTGCAAAGTTGTTGGAGAAGGTAGTGTTCACCTGATGATGTTCGATGGGGTAGTAAGAATACTCAAGAGTGTTAGGTACGTACCTGAACTCAAGAGGAATTTGATCTCACTTGGGATGCTGGATTCTATGGACTATAAATTCCAGTCGGCTGATGGAGAGCTCAGTGTGTCAAAAGGGGAGCTGACTGTCCTGAAAGGCGAGAGAAGGAGTGATCTCTACTTTCTTAAGGGAGAAACAGTAGCTGGTAGATCAGATGTAGCGGAGGTGCAAGACAACTCGATGTTGTGGCACAAAAGACTAGCTCACGTAGGCGAGAAGGGCCTAGTGGAGTTGTCTAGACAAGGTCTGCTTGGCAAAGACAAGATCACTCAACTCGACTTGTGTGAGTCTTGTATCCTTGGTAAGTCCAAGAGACTTAAGTTTGGTAAGGGTGTTCACTCTACCAATGGGATCATGGACTATGTCCATTCTGATCTATGGGGGCCAGCGAGGAATCAGACGAGGTCTGGTGGAAAATACTTCATGTCTATCATAGACGACTACTCAAGAAAGGTGTGGGTGTCTATTCTCAAGTCGAAATCAGAAGCATTTGAGAAATTCAAGGAATGGCTCATTGAATGTGAAAATGTCACAGGCAAGACTCTCAAACATTTGAGAACTGATAATGGTCTGGAGTACCTATCAGACGAGTTCAATGCGTTCTGCAAATCGAAAGGAATAGTACGACATAGGACTGTGCCAGGGACCCCTCAGCAAAACGGAGTAGCTGAGAGGATGAACCAGACACTACTTGAGAGAGTCAGGTGTATGTTGAACAGTTCTTGTCTGCCGAAGGTGTTTTGGGGAGAGGCTGTGTCTACTGCAGCCTACTTGATAAACAGGAGTCCTTCCTCGGCTGTGCAATACAAAACCCCAGAGGAGTTGTGGTCTGGACGTGCAGCCGATTACAATCATTTGAAGGTATTTGGATGTCAAGCTTATGCTCATGTCAAGCAAGATAAGCTTGAGCCTCGAGCATTGCGATGCGTGTTTGTTGGGTATCCTTCTGGCGTGAAAGGATACAGGTTATGGTGCCTCGAAGCTGGGATGCAGAAATGTATAATCAGTAGAGATGTTACGTTTGATGAGAGTCGGATGCCTCTATCAGAACAGACTAGTACGAGTACTAGTGCAGCTGATAACCAACCAGACGAGACACAAGTCGAGGTGGAGCAAGTTGACTCCACAAGACCAGTTGGAGATGATATTGATCCAGATGAGGAGGGCGATCCTCAAAGTGAGAATGATCTTCAACATTATCAGCTGGCACGGGACAGAACCAGACGAGAAGTCCACCCACCTCAGAGGTATGGTCAAGCTGACATAGTCTCATTTGCATTATGTGCAGCTCTTGAGGTGGAGTCTCTGGAGCCGAAGTCTTATTCAAAAGCCATCAGCTGCCACGACAAGGAGAAGTGGATAGTTGCTATGGAGGAGGAGCTGCTTTCTCTGAACAAGAACCAGACATGGGAGATTGTTCAGAGACCCAAGAACAAGAAGTTGGTTGGGTGCAAGTGGATCTATAAAAAGAAGGTGGAGGCTCAGAGGGGTGGCAGACTTAGATACAAGGCGAGGCTTGTAGCTAAGGGATTTACACAGAAAGAAGGTATTGATTTCAATGAAATCTTCTCACCTGTTGTGAAGCATTGTAGCATCAGAATCTTGTTAGCTATGGTTGCTCAATTCGAATTGGAGCTACATCAGATGGATGTGACCACAGCTTTCTTACATGGATCTCTAGACGAGAGGATCTACATGAAGCTACCAGAAGGGTTCGACATAGAAGAAGGGGAAGACAATGTCTGTCTGTTGAAGAAGTCCCTCTATGGCCTCAAACAAAGCCCTAGACAATGGTACTTGAGATTTGATGAGTACATTTGCTCAGCTGGTTTTACAAGGAGCTTGTACGACAGCTGTGTCTATTTCAGACGGGTTGGGACTGGAGTTACCTATCTTCTGTTGTATGTTGATGACATGTTAATAGCAGGCGAGTCTATTGACAGTGTTAATCAAGTTAAGGAGATCCTCAAACAGGAGTTTGAGATGAAAGATCTTGGTGAAGCCAAAGTGATTCTTGGGATGGAGATCAGTAGACTAGACGGGTCTATTCTGCTGAGTCAACCTACTTATCTTCAGAAGGTGTTAGAGAGGTTCAGAATGCATAAGGCAAAGACTGTCTCTACTCCTATTGGCCAACATCATCGTTTGTCCAATCAGATGAGTCCCAGGAACAGCCAAGAGCGAACTCAGATGAGCAAGATACCTTATGCCAGTGCTGTAGGGAGTTTAATGTATGCTATGGTGTGTTGTAGACCAGACTTGACTCATGCTATGAGTGTGATCAGCAGATATATGAGTGATCCAGGCTTAAGCCATTGGGAAACAGTTAAGTGGGTTATGAGATATGTTCTGGGATCAGCACAGACGGGTCTGAAATTTCAGAAGATGCCAAGTGAGGGGGATGCACTTGTGGGATACGTGGATGCAGATTACGCAGCCAATGTTGACACTCGAAAATCCTTAACAGGATATGTGTTCACTCTATTTGGTACGGCAGTGTCGTGGAGGTCTATTCATCAATCCGTAGTTGCATTGTCTACTACTGAAGCGGAGTACGTGGCCTTGACTGAGGCAGTTAAGGAAAGCATGTGGCTGAAAGGGATTCTTAAGGAATTTGGTTTATCTCAGAACAGTGTGACTGTCTTCTGTGATAATCAAAGCGCAATTCATCTCGCAAAACATCAGGGGTATCATGAACGAACCAAGCACATTGATGTGAAACTGTACTTTGTGAGAGACATTGTGGAGAAGGGGAGCGTCCAAGTGGTTAAGATAGCTACTAAGGAGAACCCTGCTGATGCATTTACTAAGGCATTACCAAAGGAGAAGTTTGGTTTATGTCTTAGGTCAGTTGGTTTGCATTAGTGACCTCTGCGGAGAAGGCTACTAGTCTGGTGGCGGCAGATTAGTAGTGGAATCTGTCCTTTGAGAAGGATAGATCGGAGCTGTTTAGTTCAAGGTGGAGATTTTGAGCTAAAGGTGGAGAATTGTGAGGTTTATCTCAAATCCTCCTAGACTAGACGAGTGCTACTCGTCTTGTGAAGATCAGGTAGATTCTACTCTACTACTGTACTCGTCTGTTGGGCAGATCAGTCGAGGTACTTAGTTGATAGAAGTCTTCTGAAGGACTCAGATGATGGGCGTATCAGCTGGTGGAGTCAGACAAGTTAACTCAGACCAGATCAGATGAGTTGGAGGAGTCCAAACAGATGAGAAGGGTGTTGCGAAGGACAAGACGAGTTGGGAAGACCAGACAAGTAGAGGTCTGACCAGACTAGTTGAGTTCTGTTAGCAGGGTTAATTTTTGGCTAAGTATGGAGTCGTCTTGTCTTGCGAAGACAAGTGAAGGGCAAGGAGGTCAATTCAGATTGGGTCACGCTGAAGGTGTGAGTTTGTTACACGGTTGTAACAGAATCCACGTGGCAACAGAGCACGCTTTCAATACACGCTGCAATCACCCTTGACAACCTATAAATACCCCATTACTTGTATTTGTAATCCTTGACGCGTACGAGCATTCGTTTTGAGAGTTGAGAGTTCACGAGTGAAGTGAGGATAAATCCCTTTCCGAGTGATGAGTGTGTAAACATCTCTTATACTTAATCAAATTGAAGTCGTGTGTCCAGTGGATGTAGATCACGTTGATCGAACCACTTAAATCTTCTTGTGCTCTGTTTTTCGTTTTCGTTTATATTTGTGAATTGCCATGCTTTCGTTGGATTGAATTGTGGCCGATTATTTTGCTTGTGATTGGAGACGTCTAATCGGAGTCGAATTATCATTGACAATCGTAACATATATATATATATATGACGAGAGACGAAATTAGGATGACAACTAGATGAATTTGTTATGGGTTTGATCTATCCCATAACTCGCCCCCTCTAAAATTAACAATCGATTCATCCTGCAACTTGACCAAGAATTGAATTAAATACAAACATATATTCCACTTATCTAGAGAGAATGAAATATAGTTTAATATATGATGGTGAGGACAAAAGTCAAGGGAGAAAAAGGGGGATGCAATCACCTACAAGGAAGGTGATTACTGATTAGAATTAAAATAAATCTTATTTTAAATCAAAATTCTTTAAATATTAAAGAAAAGTTGACACTTTAACTTGAACAGCCAACTATATACAGTGAATTCATGTAAATAAACAAGTATATCTAGGTCCATATATATAATTAAAGTCCCATCTCTACAGTTATTCAGATCCTGTTCATACAACCTTTTGTCTTGTATGTAATGTTTCTGATTATTCAGCACTTAGACGAGAAGGTTCGCCGTAATTATATATTCAAAGCCCATATTAATTAACTGTTAAAGAACTAAATAATTATTTATATATTTAATTAATCTTGACCAAGCTTGGGATGCATTAAGAAATGATAATTAGGGAGATTAGAGTTATAAGAGGGAGTAATTAAGATCGATGTGGACAATGATGTAAGCAAATATACTCGTTGAAATTAATTAAGATCTTAGCATATCTTCTTAGAGCACGCAAAGCCTAACATTTTTTTTTATATATACAGTATACCCAAAATCATATACTCCATTCATCATATATCATATATTTAATTAATTATTAAAATTTGTGTATTTGACGCTTGTCGAAATTCATGTTGATTCCTACATTATTTTTGAATTGTGTTTGGTCGAGGGATTTATTTCAAATATGAAAATATTTAAAAGTATATTAATTTTAAATGATATGATTTTAGTGATAATTAATTTTTTTTTAATTTTAATTTAAAAAAAAAGATGTGTTTAAATTTAAATATTTAAAATTCATTTTTTTTTATCCAAACTTATCCAAACAAGTGAAGAGGATTTTGACTGTGAATTTAAAATTTATAGATGCAAATCTCATCACTCAAATAGAGTCTTAGATTATCAGAATCATTACAATAATATTAAATAATTTTAACATTCTAAATCCTCACTTAAAAATGATACCCATCGTAAAGAGGTGGGAAGGCAAGTACGAACCCGTTCTTCATGCTAATTTTATTATACTCTACAAACAGAAAACAAAATGAAGAATTCAAACATAAGTGGTAGGTATATGGTTGATTTGTTGATAAATATCTCATCTATTGTTTGATTAATATATAATAGGTTGAAATTTCTTGTTCTCATCCAGTGTATCTTGCCTACTTTAGGCAAAATCACAAACAATCCTTTTATTTTATTTTATTGTTAATATAGTCTAATTTGTTGATATAGTGTAATTTATCTTATATTATTAGTTCATAAAATATAGTCTCATACACTTTATCTTCATCATTTAATCATCACTTAATTATTTAAATTATCATCAACTTTATTTACAAACAATCATTTTATTCACAATGAACTTCACGATACTCTTATTTTATCTACTTTTTCTTAAAACATGTGTTTCACTTTCATATGACTACATTTAGTGGATGAGGTGAGTATTTAATTTTACAATAAATATATAATAGAAAGTAGAGATAGAAGTAAATTTAGTCTCATAACTTCCTACTTTTTTTTTTTTTTTTGAAATGGTCACAGAAAAGTTAAATGTACAAATTTAGTCCCATTTTTTTTACAATTTGTTATGTTTTGATTCCAAAAAAGTTAAATGTACTAATTTAGTCCCATTTTTTTTTTACAATTTGTTCTATTTTGATCCAAAAAAGTTAAATGTAATTGTAAAAAAATGTGACTAAATTGATACATAAAAAATGTTTTTAGATCAAAATAGAATAAATTGTGAAAAATGAAACTAAATTGATACAGTATATAACCTTTTTTTTAAATCAAAACAGAACAGATTGTAAAATAATGAATACATTTAATTTTTTTTTTGAAAAGTTATAAGATTAAATTGAGTTCTACCTTTAAAGTTGAAGTTGGACTCTAGTAGAAATTCAATATTTTATGCTAATTGGATCAAAACTATAAACTCACCATTACAATGCCTGATAATTATTTTATATGAATTACGTAATGTGAGATATATCTAAAATATACTCCCATTCACATTTAAATTTAATAAAAACTATTTTTAATTGGAAAATGTATTTTAATGCAATATGAATATTAAATTTAGCAGACTATTATATTTTTATATATGCATTGACGTGTGTATAAAAACAAGATATATAAAAACAAGTAAGACTGCCACCTAATTAATTATTATTGTTTAATGATTTTTTTTAAAACCCCTTAAAAAATACAAAAATAAACCAGCCCACGTTGCACATAAATCTTAATCACTTTCTTCAATTCTTCAATCGATTTGTTTGTTTAAGATGGGCTGCACTCTTCAATTCGTCAATCCTTCAATTGACTTGTTTGTTTAAGATGGGCTTCCTTCAATCAATCGCGTTGCTCTTATAATTCTCCATGGAATTTGGGAAGAGAGCAGAAGAATGAGACCATTCTCTTAATTGATTGTTAGTTTAGGTATCTTAATTAATGGGTTCTTCTCTTGGGTTTTCTTCTCGCGTTCATGGAAATTTGATGGCGGGCAGCCGAGTTATAATTTGCAATTAATTTCGCAAAGTACAGTTTGACAAATTTGAAAGGGCAGGCGAGAAACGCGATGATATTCAATGGTCGTGAGGCAGCGGAGACATTATTACGAGGATAAAAAGTAATGCGTGGCTATGGTTAAGTCATTGGGGCGTCACTTAATGGGTTTTGAGTTTTTTATAGTTTTTGTTGTTGTTCTGGTTTAGTTCCCTGTTTTGTTGTTCATGTGGTGTATGTTTCTCTATTGTAATCTTTTGTGAAAGCATTTCTTATGCTCCAGCTTTGTCTAATGAATGTATTTGGCTTTTTCCAAAAAAATAAAATGAAGATGCCACAAGGATCTTTGCTGGTTTTATTCCTTTTAGTTGATATGGTACTCATGTTACTTGTGTTTGTATGATGTAAAACTCAGTTTGATTATCAATAAACGTTTTTTACTTAATCAAAAAAAAAAAAAAAAGATAACCAGTTGGAAAATCATGCCCAAGTGTTTCACGTGATTGTCACTCCACTAATATGCCTTTGCTTTCAAATGTTACTGCATAAATGATAGGACTCACTATGAGTGAAGAGACAGAAGACAGTTGGAGATGAATGCTTGCACAGACGGAAGAATACAAGACAAAAACCGCCTACGATAATATTGCTTCAATCACAGCAGCCGAGACAAGACAAAGAGGGTATTTGACAATAGAGAATGGAACATGGCGAAAATTTTGGACGACATCAAAGGAAGAATGTGGAGCTGGGTGACTAGCTTCAACGCCAGACTAAGAGACATCCCCGTATGGTTGGATTGAAAATCCAAGAAGGTTCCTGTCAATTACGAAGCATAGTACTAATCTGAGTAGGAAAATCTGTGTAGTTGGCATTATCTTCTACTGTTACCATATGTAATCTTGTTATAATCTTTCACTCATTACTAAAATCAGTGAGTTTGCTTGATCAGAAAAATAAAAAATTCTCTAAGTTCAATTTCAAAGTATGCAGTAGATCTCAGCACCATTAATTGACAATCCTAAACATATTTACTTCTATTGATTTGGATTAAACTTCATAAATATCTATTTAACCCACGATTTATCAAAGTAACAAGAATATTTAAGAACTTGACCAATAAATTTTCTCCTAATTTATTCATATTGCAACAAGAGGACCATGTTCATTCCCTTTTCAAGCAACTGAACCTACAATAAAAATACATTCATTGAACGACCATCAGCTATAGAAAAGCACAGCTGTAGGAGAATTCATAAAAAAATTATAACAAAATATTTCTAAACGTTTGCAAAATGACAATCCCAGAAATATTAAAAATGACGAGCCAAAAGTAACTAGTTTAATTCAACAATTCATAAAAAAATCTAACAAAATATTTCAATACGTTTGCAAAATGACAATCCCAGAAATACGTCAAAATGATGTCTAGCTAGCATTACTCGCTTAAGTACCAACCACAGGATCTTTCGATGCAACTCTACCACCTCGACCACCACACCTACCTCCTCTCCCACCTCGACCACCACGCCTACCTCCTCTCCCACCTCTTCCAGACTTCAATGCATTTGCCATACCCTCTGACCCACTTACAAAAACTACATTTTGACTACTCCCAACCCTTGTATTCAAGTAAATGTTTCCAGAACCTTCACATATAAGCACACCTGAACCTTTGCTTGCCTATAAGAAAAAAAACTTCAAGAGTTAATAAAACCAAACATATAGCATATAAACACCCTATTAAAAAACTAGACGCTTTGTTATACCTCTCTTTTGCAAGAGTTCTCTTTTCAGCCTGCTCCAATTCTCCAATTCTATTTCAGCGCCAGCTTCACCATCAACCTCATCATTCTCATGTTGCAATTCTACAATTTCTACATATACCTTTATCAACTTGTTTTGTTTTGGCAAATGCTCAATCATCTGAAGTACTTGTTGATTATCCTTGATCTCCACCATTGCTTTACTTATATCCATACCTGGAGCTCTATAACACATTTTCTTCAATTTATAACCCATATTCTCTACTTCATCAACTAAATCTAGATAACCTATCCTATCTGCATCTAACCCATGCTTTTGAGTAAGTTTCCCACCAATATTAATAAACCTTCCACCATGGTGAAAATATATTGAAAAAGATGTATTCATCTGCAATAAATAATGAAAAATAGTGCATAAATTATGTATTTCCATAACCAACTTCTCACAATGACATAATTTCATAATGTAAACTTAGATTCTGCAGAAACGAATGAAATCTTGTGAGTAAAGATTGAGAAAAACAATTTTATAAGAAAAGAAATCCAATCAAGTTCTGAAAAGCAAAACAATTTCTCATTCCTCTAACCACATTTATTCCTTTGTTTCTGTTGTGGATTAACGTGTCATGTATTATCTTCCTCTATTTTATTGTCTTAATTTTCCTAATAGTGCACAAAACATATTTATTAAGTAATCACACAATTTTATTTCTTCTATTGACTCAATTTTTCCTAATCACACACCAATAGCACAAACTACACTTATTGTTAAACCCTAGAAGAATCATTAATGACACCATAAACAGAAAACATCCATAATAAGAAGAAAAGAAAAAAAAAATACTTCATGTAATTGCAGGATGCATACGAAGTCTATTGACTAACCACATTTATTTCCTCAATTGATTAAGTAATGATGACAGGAACCACCATATGCAGTGATGCGTGCGAATTCTGAGTGAACAGAATTGATGTCTTCGTGTGCGTGCGCAATTTAGGATGATTAATAAGGCATGGCTGGTTTAATTTTGTATTTTAAAGGGTTTTTAAATTGTTTTTTTTTTCATTAAAAAATAAGAATTAATTAGGTGGCAGTCTTACTTGGCGCCAATGTGGCCATTTTGATTTTTCCGGCGCCACATCATTTTAAAATTGATTGAAAAATTTACCCGTGCATTAAATTGTAAAACTGAAAAAGTTGATGTATCGAATTGCAAAGAAATAAAGGATATGTTGTAATTGATAAATTTACTAAAGGTCGTGATTTTTTTTACAATTAACCCTAAATTTAATTATGTGTTATATGTGTGATGCGTCGAAAAAGAACGCCCTCGGATATCGACTGTTCCTTTGCGAGCACTATTAATCACGAGCGTGAATCGTCCGTTTATCCTTGACGATCTTCTCGTAAATCCAAAGATAACCTACAAAAGTACGCCGGAGGGGGGCTCCGGCGTAGAAGCTCCGACGCTCAAGTCAGATTCAATCGTAGGCGAAATCGATGAGGAATTCCCCTGTATATCTAGGGGAATTCCGGCGAATATAGTGGAGTTTCTCCTCCAATCAGTGTATAATTCGTGTAAAAGTATGTGAAAGTATGTATTCTGTAAGAAACGTATGTATTTGTTAAAGAACTTAATTAAGAATATGGAAATAACCTTGTTTATATACCTGGCCCCTCTCTGCGGAGAGGGGAAGACTTATTCCCCCTGTATTCTCGGCATATCCCTAGAAATCCGGCCTCAAATCCCTAAGGACTCGGCTTATCTCCCTGAAGACTCGGTTCTTCAGCTTATCGGCCCCTACTTTTGTGGGTTTGAACTGTTCCTCTTGACTTGGTTAAGAAAGATGGACTATACGTTCCATATTTGGGCTGGATCCTTCCAGGCCCAGGGGCTATTAATTTCTCCAATATGGGCCGAAGGCCCAATCACTCTGGTTTCTCTAATTCCCCTGCTTAAGCTCAGGGGTGTATTAATCCTGTTTCTTCAATATATTGACCTAATCACAACTATCATAATTTATCCCGTTTCCACGTGTCGACTTCTCCGAGATTGACATATTTATCTACATCAATGTGCTTCTATTTAAAATTAAAACAGTCACAAAAATCCAAATTTAACTTACACACCACATAGACTAGCCATATATATACCTCAAGGTCGTAGAAGTCTAAAATTAAAAATCGAATGGATTTGCACCGCCTAGCATCTAAGCAATTTATAATATTTTTTTTTAAAATTAATAAACACAATTTTCATCCATTATTTAGAGTCTCGATTTTTCTTGAAAAATTGTGCACATTTGTTTGGAGCCACATTTTCTCTTGAAAAAATGTGTATAATTGTTCAAATTGAACTCCTAAAAAAAAAGTACTCGTAATATATATATATGGGCACCTAAGTCGATTTTTCACCAAAAACGTCTAGAGAGTCAAAATCGAGTCAGTAATTTTCATACATTTCTTTTCAATCAGCATGTGAAAATTATTGTGGGGCGAAAGAAAGTATCTTATTTCTGGAGGGACTTTTATATATTACTCCGTGTACTCACTCCGTTTTAAAATGATACTAGTATATTATTGCTTTTTTGTTTTTTATAGAATTAAAACATAGTAACAAACTTACCCTCTTTTATAATTAAAAGTGGAGACAAAAGGGGGATCGAAAACAACCTTATGTCGGACTAACGGCGAGAATTTGAGTATTGTAGGCATCTGAAGAAAAATTCAATTTGCACTCGTTGCTGATAATGAAAGATGGTTGGTGGGCCTTTTTAAAATTCAATTTGCATTCGAGAGATTGACGAGGAACAGAAAGCCATCACGAAGAATAATTTTTTTTGCAATATATAATCCGTTTCTTTTCTTCTTATTTTAATTGTATTGGCGTAGTGTAGATGTCTAACTCAAATATACAAAACGGAAGTAATGCGATGAAAACCAAGTTGCAATCACAACCTCACTCTTCTACTCTTGTGAATTCTCAATCAATAAAGAAAAAATCGATGAAGTCAAGATTGAAAGTATGGAAGCATTATGAGAAATTCGAGAGGGAGGACGGTCTCGATAGTGCTAAATTCAAAAATATTTAAATATTTTGAACTATGTTATTTGAATTTTGGGCTGTTATTTGAAGTTTTTGACTATATTTGGGTTGTATTTGGACTTATATGTGTATGGTTATGCAATGTATTCGGTTCATTATTTTTTTGTAATGGACAAATCTCGATTATTTATGTACGGAGTATTTATTTTAGTATGATATTTTTTTCGATTTTTTATCAAATCCGAATCAAATAATTCGGTTCGATTAGTTTCGATTTTACCTTAATCCAGTTTCAATTCGATTTCACTAATTCAATTCGTTTCGGTTTCCGACCGATACACCCCTAAGTACAACTCTGAATTTGGGTACATGAAATCACTCCTTTTAATAGAGTTTTACATTTTATAATATTAATGAGATTAGTCATACTAAAAATAAGTAATCAAAATCCTATAATAATAACACGTTGAAATACCGGAATATGGGAATTAAACCAGAATTTGGGAAACCTTTGGTATCACCTGAGATTCAAAAGTTCAATTCCAATTTAATAAGAATTTGTTCGCAAGACTGCTGTAAATATTTCGGATCCCAATTGTTAACGTGAAGTCTAAAGAAGGTCTCAAATTAATTAATGGATAGAGAAAACTATATATAAAAAAAAATTGTTTTAGTGAAAAATGTGTTTAATATATCACTTTTTATTTAAAAGTTATACAATTAAATTTTAAATAATTTATAATTTAATATATTTATCATTTATTCAATTAAATTTTAATAGTCACATTAAAATTAAATTAGAATTGTAACTCATGTGTATAAATTGCCCATTTGCAGTGTCCAAATGTAATGTACATGTACAGTATCAGATGACAAAGTGGGATAACTCAAGTGGTTAGAGCACCACTACTTAGGCCTTAGGTCCTAGGTTCGAGTTATGGGAAGGGAAAAAAGGGATGGGTATTTAACTTCCATAAAAAAAAAAACGTACAGTATCAGATAAGATTTTGTTTTAATTATCTAAAAAGACGGCCCTGGCTATATACCCCTCCATACTTGTTAAGTATACTCCCCCTATACATACACTCCCCCTTAAAATGTATTTTGTTAGATGTACTCTCCCCTGAAATACCAAAAATACCCTAATTCCAATTTTCTCTATTTCCTCATCATAAAAAACCCTAAACCTAACTTATCTCCCTCTCCAAAATACCACTGCCGCCGTCGGCTCCGCCCCGACCAGCCTCCTCATCCGTCTGCGAATAACTGCCGCTAGCCCCATCTTTCTCTTTTTTTCCTTTTTCTTTTTCCTGCGCAGGGGTGCGTGCGGCCCCATCGCCTCCGTCTGCGCGCGGCCGCCGCTCCGCCAAGCTCGCCTCACCCTCTCCGTCTGCGCGTCGTCGCCGCTCCGCCAAGCTCGCCTCATCCCCTCCGTCTGCGTGCGGCCGCCCCTACCCCAAGCTCGCCCCATCCCCTCCGTCTGCGCGCGGCCCCATCCGCCGTCCTCGACCCCTGCGCGCCGGCCCCATCTTTTTAAATTGCGGCGGCGGCGCCCCTCTTTCGTCCAGCCGCCACCGCCTCCTCGCCTGAGCCCTAATTGCAGCAGGTTTGTTTTTTTCTTTTTTTTTTCTTTCGACAAAGAGCACTTGATAGGGAATACTATCATCGACAACAACTTGTCGGATGATAGTGTTTTCTATCGAGCACTCTTTATCGAAAATATTTCAAATTTTTTTCTTTTTTTTTCTGACGTAAGAATTTTTTGTCGACGGACTATTGTCGAACTAGTGTCTATCGACACTGGTTTGTCGAAAATATGTCAATGTTTTTATTTATTTTTTTGATGATTTCTATTGAATTTTTGGTATTTTTTCGTTGGAAAATATGTTAAGGATTTGGCGGCGGCGGAATGGTTGGTGGGGCTACAAAATTAGGGTTAGGGTTAAGAGGGAGTGTATCAATCTAATGAATACTATACAAAGGGGTAAATTGGGTATTTAACATGTATATTTAATTAATAAATGAGGAAGGGGGTATATTTAACAAGGCTGGAGGGGTATGTAGCCAGGGCCAAAAAGACTCATTTGTTTTAATATTTTGAAGGGGTCTGTTGAATCTGCCTTACTCTTGTGTTACACCAGTAAGCCCAAAAAAGCCCAATTAAAAAGAATTCACAGTTGGACCTACACCTAGTGCAGCAATATGGGTCAAAAGTTGCTTCTCTACCTGGGCTGGTCCAATGGTTTTTTTGGCCATGGACAAAATCCCCCCCCATATTTTATATCTTCACCCCCAAATATGAGTTAAACCCCCCTACCACAAATAATATTTTTCCCTTCCAAAAAACACTTTAATATACATTACATGAATGTTTTGACTTCACCTGCTTTTCAAATAAAAAAAACCTTTTGGAGCGAATTATTTTACGGGGTGCCGCCGCCAGTAGGTCCGTCGACGTGCCGTCCACCGCCTACAACCTTGTTGCCTTGCTCTTTCATGGACAAAGTTAAGTATAGTTTGAATGTTTATATTTTAAAATTCAATGTTAAAGCTTAAATGTTACTCCCTCTGTCCACCAAAAGTGTGCTTACTTTTTTTTATACATATTGTTGGTCCCGAGTTGAGTTTTAAGATTGAGTAAGCTAGAAAAGTCTAGAGGGGAGGGGTGAATAGACTTTTAAAATCTTTCAAAATATTAGAGATTGTCTATGCGGAATATCAGTTTATGAGCCCTTGAATTATACTCAACTATATACGAAGAACACCTTACTAGTCTATCTTGCAGATTTATCAATTAACCAATTCAATCAACAATCAAACACAAATAAAACAGTAAGTAAATCAACACACGAATTTTATAGTGGCTCGACAAATTGTCTACGTCCACTCTCACAACTCCAGTCGTGAAATTTATTAACTTGTCTTGTGGCTTTAAGTCCCAAGAACTAAGACTTCGATCTTATCAAATATATCACTAGATATATCTTCGATCTAACAACTAGTTTTTTAATAAGTAACTAGCACCTTGATTTACAAACAAAACAATAAAGAAAACTTCTCTATATGCAGTAGCCTTCTTCTTGAATAACACTTGTCTTCTTTTCTGGCTTCCTTCTTTCTTCAAACTTTGCTTTTCGAACTCTGAGAGTTTCTCTTGCTTTGAATTCTTCAATACACTCTTCAGTATTAGCAGTTACAGTAGTCTTCAATCGTTGTATGTCTCCAACTATATATAGACTTCACTTCTTCAAGATCAGTTTGTTATCCAACAAACTTTCTTGATAACTAACTTCATAACTGTTTCTTCTTTGATCTATATCTTCTAATACGTCGGTTATTCTTTTATGATACGTAACAACTTCATATCTTTAATATACGAACATATCTTTACTTTCGCGAACTTGACTTGTCTTCATTCGACCCTTAGAATATTTCAGCTTCTCAGCACTTGTCTTGTCTTACACAAGTCTTCTCTTCTCTTCATATAGTCTTCTCAGCTTCAACTAATCTATCTAGACTATACTATTACATTACATTAAGCTTTATAAAATAGCTTAGTCAACTTATAACTATTACATCAATAATATGAATATAAGCTTCTATACAACATTTATAGCTTATCACAAAATCTTATATGAAACTTTTATCTTTTATACTTAGTTTATTTTCAACATTTACTCAGTACTCATCTGATCTTGTTTCATAAGACGACTTCCATAACTAGACCAGTCAACACTTAGAAATATATTCAAGTTCTCTTTTTGGCTTATCAAAACTATACTTTCATAAATCGGGACTTGTCTTTAGGATTCATATCCCAACACATATTTTAAAAAAAATTATATTTTAATTATAAAGAATATATTTAGAATAATGAGTAAATAATATATTTGATAGATACTCAATCTTCTTAGTAAAGTAGAAAAAATATTCAAAAGTGAACTATTTAAATTGAATAAGCTTATTTTTTGTGAACCCAAAAAAATAAATGAGTACACTTTTAGTGGACGGAGGGAGTATGTTTTATGTATGTTAGTTGGGCAATTTTTACGGTAGTCACATTTTACGAAGTGACTACATAGTCACTTTGTCGAATCGCATCACGTGGCGTCGTAAACGTCGTAACGACCTGCTACCTGTTATATAGATTTAAGTTATTTATATCATTTTTTAAGTTGTATTTTTTTATTTACTATATTACCCTTCTTTTATTTAAATTATTTCTAATATATATATATATATATATATATATTAAGTAAAATTATTGTTCTACCCTTTCTTTATACAAATATTATTATTTTTAAAATTAAATAAATCAATCCAAATTTAATTAAATAATAGATTAGTTAAATTAAAAATTATGTTTTTTTTCTTCCCCAATTCCAATTAGTCAGCAGGATTTTTAAGAGGTTTGTGAATGACTTATTTCTCCCGAAATTGATTCAGTTTGAAGCTCTCAATCGCCATTATCAGGTTTGAAGCAAGAATTAGTTTTTCTCACTAATTCTGCTTCTCCAATCCATAATCGCGACTCGCTCACTCCAAGAAGCAAGAAGGAGCTTTTCTTCGACGATCGCTCAATTCCAATCGACTGCTCGTGGCTCGCTCACTCCAAGAATCAAGAAGGGTTTTTTTCCGACCTCTCGCTCACTACGCCTCCCTCAGTTGCAAATTTTCTTTGAGACATTTTGTCGAACACTTGTTGATCAATCAAGTTTCTATTTGATTTGAGTCAATTTAAAATATAATTACTAATAAATAACTTAACCCAAATTTTAACAACCCCAAGTTTGAGTGTAGAACTCAAGAAATCGAGCATAGAACTCGTAAAAAAAAACCAATCAGAGAAAATCAAAAATTCTAACAAGAATTTCAAAATCAGTCGGCGGCGGCTCGCAGGCGGCGGATGATGGGTGCAGGGGAGAAAAAAAACGCATGAAATCGAAAATGCATGTATTAGCTAGGTTTTAATGAATTTGATTTCTTTAAGGTTTAATTTGATTTTTTTTAATAAATTGATTTGATTTATTTTTTGTTATTAATTTTATTAATAACATAAGGGTAAATATGTAATTTTAATATTACATATTTTAATTAAATTAATAAATATAATATATTTTTTATTGTATAAGGATAAAAATGTAATTTTACAATAATATATTTTAATTATTTTAATTAATTTAATTAATTTAATTTAATAGAAAATACAAATTTATAACACATTACGACACATACAATGAATACATATCGTAAAATATACAAAAGGTAACAGGTAATCAAGTTTAAGCCTTTAGATTAGATTTTTAATGGCTTAGATTAACTGGCTACGGTAGTAATTACGACATCATACGACACCCTGACTACATGTAAGAGGTCCCATGTTAGTTTAGGTGTTCTTGATAGTATTGAAAAAGTTAGGGTTTATGATAATTTTTTTCAAATTTCTACACTTTAAAACTTGATTTTCATATGTAGGTTAGTTTTTGTTGTTTAATACTCCCTCCGTCCCACTATTAATGGAACATTTGCAAAAAACTCTTGTCTCATTATTATTGGAACATTTGCCACCTACTCCAATCTCCTTTAAAAATCTCCCTTAACATCTACTTATTTACACTTCATGCCATTACTTTTTACACACAAACAAAAGATTATCTCTCCAATAAAGTTGAAATACCCATAATATCCCTCCTAAAAGTCAATGTTATCACCTTTAATACTAATAAACAATTCTACATTAAAACCCGTGCAAATAATAAATGTTCCATTAATAATGGGACGGAGGGAGTAGTTTTTATTGGGAATGATTTTGAGTTGTAATCCTTGAATAAAGTTGATTTTTGCACAAAATGGGACATGAAGAGACGAAACGACGATCTGGGATTTTTTGTTTCTAGCCGACACTGGTTGGTCGAGTTAGGTGTAAAAACTCGGCCAATAGTTCCGAATTTTGCTAAATTTCAGAACATATGTTGGCCGAATTTTTCCAATTTTTTACAATTTATTGTAGTTTACTTTTTTGTATGTTTAACCACATTTTGACTTTTATAGGGAAAGAAAAAGAGAAATTTCGTCCTACGACCTCGTATAGAAAAAGAAAAGGCCAAGGAAGTGATCCAGAAGCGGAATTTGTTGAACTCCCACCGAAAGAAGATCCATTCGATCTTTGATAATCAATGGGGGGGCGACACATATTTGACAGTCGAGGATTACGTTGTTGTTGAAGATGAAGTCCATCCTAAAGAGGAAGAGAATGCAGATGATGTCAATGCAGATGACGAAGCTAATGTTGAAGATGAAACTGCTCAAGAATTCAAAAGACCATGTCCTCCCCTTCTACCTAGCTTTCAAGATCATGTTGCAAGATTCATATATGAGGGGTCAGAGCGGGATGTTTTTAAGTGTCATAGTCATGTTAGCAAGCTTTTGGCTTGGAAGGTGGATGACAAAGATGATATTGGTCTTTGAATTGCGATTTTTCAAAAATCTAAGTTGATTTCTCTTACGCAAATATCTTTAAAGAATCCAAACCGAAACTTGATCTCAGCCTTTGTGGAACGATGGCATCCGTAGACCAGCAGTTTTCACTTTTCTTTTGGTGAAATGACTATCACTCTAAATGACGTCTACTATCTTGTCGGTTTACGAGTTAATGGTATGTCTGTGTTTTGTACGGGTGATGAGAAGCGGTTGGGAAAAAATGAAGACATGGAGTTGTTGGGTCGAACACAGGAGCAAGCCATTGAAGTTGTTGGTGGTGCACATGGCTCTTCCGTCAAACTTGAGTGGTTGAGGGAGACTTGTATGCCATTGATGAAGTTTGAGAATGAGAACGAGGTTTTGTTTGCAGCTAGAGCATATATGTTGTACACGTTTGAAACCACGTTATTTGTAGATAAGACTAGTACTAGTGTAAACACATCGTGGTTGGCGTACATGACTGATATGTCTACATTCTCCAAGTACACTTGGGGAACAACTGCACTAGCCTATCTATATAGACAATTAGGCTAAGCTTCACAATTCAAAGTGCGAGTCACTTTTTTGGAGGTAATTGTTTAATTTTTTCTTTATTTACATTTGTTTAATTGGTTTTTTTTTTTTTCAGGCGTGAATTTATGTTCAGTTTCCATCGTTGATATTGCCTCCTCAAAATGTTGACTTTATATATCATGAACCCATAATACTTCAGCATGCACCTGAAGAACATACATATCAATATATTAACTACGTCCGACCCTTCAAAGAGCGTGTGTATGTGTTTGGCCCCTTCGAGGTGAGAATGTAATAATATTACTTCATTTGAATTTTTTTTACTTGTGTGTTTGATATTGATGCATTTGTAACTTAATTTAACAGATTAGGTGGACTACATATGATGCACTCAGACATTTCTATCCATTTTAGCAAGTGTCTTTCTTCCACGGTTGCCTTGTCTTTGACCACACAATCGAGTCGTACATGTCGAATCGAGTGCTTAGGTAATATGGATTTGTGCAGACGATATTTGAGAAGCCTCTTACAGCTCGAGGTAAGAGAAGTCGTTCGAACAAAAATAAGAAGGCTTGGAGTGCAACTGCTTATTATTACACCACTTGGGATACACATGTACTCTCGCTGTAGAGACTTGGTGATAGGTGTCGTCATCATTGGGATAGCAGTCCAGGTTATATTGATTGGTGGCTTGGTTAAGTTTACCCTGTAGTTTCAAATGTTGCCCTTACGATTACGAAGCTTTCAGCTACTACACGTGCACGTTCAACCGAACCTTGGTTGAGGAATGATGAGGCAAAAAAGGAGTTGAAAATGTTGGTGCAGAAATATCGTTCTGATGAAGAATTGACTATGGAGGAAGTTATACAAAAGGTTATTCAGACTGGCCCGATCGATACTACTTCCTTACGTGCAAGCATCAAGCGAATCAAAGCTAACCACACCAGAGTTACCGTCAAACAGAGAAGCAAGGGTAGACGTTATTTCTGAGTACATTGATTCTAGATTAGTGTTTTGTTGACCTTTTGAATTGTATCACGTATGAATTTGATATTATTGACTTTTATGACTGTTCGTCTTCTCATATCTTCTAATAGAATGAAAATATTTATTCTCAACAAATTGACTCATCAAGTACTGCAAATGCGAAAGACCACAATATTGGTTGATACTATGTTTATTCTGTACATTGTATATTGTTCTAAGCATAACAACATTGTCCGCATTCTTCATTTTCAACTCCTTCAATACGGCTTTTGGAGGGGCATGACATTTTGACATATCCACCACAAACATCTCTTCCTCGGTAGTTAAGCGTCCCGCATAGGAATGACCCTCTTTATACTTGGCTATGAGATGATTGTGAGTACCACATTTCACCTCTAAACTCCATTCGAATGGTGTATTTTGTGTTCCATTCAATAAAAATGGACATTCACATTTTTTTTTGTCTGTGGTGTTTGCATTTGGTACTACTCTCTCTTCAATGTTGGAGTCATCGACATCTTTTTCTTTCTCCTTCTTACGCTCAACTTTCGGCTTCGACTTTCGATATAAATCTGCACGCTCACAAGCCATATATACACGTGCTTTTTCGAAAATTTTGACATTTTGTGGAATTTTTTTTTGAAAATTGTGACATTATGTGAAACTCTTTTTCAAAAATTGAGACATTATGTGGTTTTTTTTTTTCGAAAATTGTGAAATCTCGTGGATTTTTTTTTGCAAAATAACTTAAAACTCGGTAAGGTTGACTGAGTAATAGTTCAATTCTCGGTGAACCAGTATTGAGTTTTACAAAATGCTTTCAAAAAAATCGGGAAAGAAATACACTACACATATATTCATTACAACTACACAATAATGCAACAATATGGTCAAATAAAATAATAATAACATAAAGAATAATCAAACACAAATAAACACTATACAATACAAAAAAAAAAAATTAACTATGTTTTAAAAAATACAAAGAAAACTTACATATATGTAACGAACACCTCGTTTTCCAACCATTATTACCAAGTTCCTTCAAGTTGGCTTAATGGATTAAACGGTTTCAATTTTTTTTTTTAACTTTGAAGAGAAGACACGGTAGTTTTGGGTGGGAGGAATGCATAATCTTTTTGTTTGGAATGGGGTGAAGTCAACACATTAGGGTAAAATAGTCATTTTACCAATTAATTCAAAAAAATTGGGGTGGGGTGGGGGTTAATCATCCGGGGCCATATTTTTTTTCCTTCTTTTCAGCCATTGATTCGGTCCAAGACGAGATTTAGCATCTGACGACAATGATTGTAAATGAATTTAATGGAGTCGAACACACTCTTTTTCAAAGTTCAATTTGTTTGAAATGTAATCTAAGTTTTGAAATTTACATTTGAATTGTATTTGATAATTAATTGAGTCGAGTTCGTATATTCGAACCCAATGTGAATTTATGAGTAATTAATATGTTTACACACTGGTGCTTATTCCACAAGTACGGCGTACTACAGCCTGATGCAAGGGACGGAAGGGGAGAACACGGTAGTGGAGGTCAAGCTCGAGTATGCGACATTGTGGAAGAATTATGCCCCACAAAAGTCGAAGATCATCGCATGGAAGGCGCTAAAAGAGAGGCTAGTCATGACTGATAATTTGAGGAAGAGGGGCATACCAATCGCAGAAGCTGATATGTGCTGCCCCTTATTCGAAAATGGGCAGGAGACCTAAGGCTCTGCAAGACCTCTTTTTTTTAGTTTATACCGAGAAGGGCTTGGAATCTCGCCATTCAGTTGGTCTTCGACCTAGCCTTATGAATCACCCCACCAACATCTTCAGATAGACAACATACATTTGATTGTGGAGTGCAGCTTTGCAACCTCAATTTGGCAGGATTGTTACAGATAGCTAAAGGTGTATATGGTTCCGCACAATGATTTAGGAACGCACTCCGTGCAACAGAGAGAGGCGCTCGATAGCGGAAAAGTGAGGAAAAAATTTATGACAAGTCTTTGGACATGTGTTATAGGGGAAATATGGAGAAGCAGAAATCGAAAGAGGTTTGAAGAAGAAAGGCAAATACCAAAAAAGACACTGGAGAATATTAAAATATCGATGTGGACTTGGCTAGGAGGACAGAAGATATTGGCACCAAATTCATCAATCTCGACATGGTTTTGCGACCCATTTTTATGTATCATTGATTAATCGATAGAGTCAAGGCGGGTAACATAAGCACTAATGTATAATATTGCAGATACTTGTAATTAAATTCATGGGTTGAGTACCCCCTGTACTCGTGGATTAATGAAACACTTTTACGGTTAAAAATATATATATATATATTTACACACTTATTTTATCTTTGATTTGAGAACAAGATTTTGCCAAAATGGACGTTCTCATGTATAAAAACGGAGCTCCATTCAAGAATTTATGTCTTATTTTACTTTAAATTAACAACTCGGGTAGATTTATGATACCACAAGCCAAATATTATACTTTCTCTGTCTCATTTGTAATTGACTAATTTTATCGTTCCAACCTGATTAATACATGCATTTTCTAAAATATCAACATCTCACTGTCTCTCTATTTTTTTCTTTTTCTCATATTTTTCTACATTTATCTTTCCTACTACCTTTTATCAATTTACTATTTTTTAAACTGACCTGTACAAAAAGTAAACGTGTCAATTACAGAAAGATGGAGGGAGTACAAGTGATGAGAACCCGTTGTAAGCACATTAAAATTGCACCCAATCAAATAGCGACATGTGGACAAATATATGTTAAATTAAATTAATTTACTATTTTAAGTTTGGGAATTTAATTAAATTAATTCTCTAATTAAATAGTTAAATTAGTGATATTTAATATATACGATACAAGTTGGTCAAATTATACGAGTATCGAAATACTCGTAATTGGTAAGAATAAATTTGACTTACCATATATGGAGGAAGTCAAATCACATCTCTTCAAAAATGGAAGAGAATTAAATTAACTCAATCAAGCCAATCAAATCGGTATCAGCCAATAAGAAGGCGCCACTTGGCACGTTGAAGAGGGAAAGTCTTCACTCCCTCACCCTATAAATAGAGTCCTCCCCTCATTCATTTGGGACACAACACGAGAAGCTTCAAGACTCTAAAGTTCTCTGTGGAGATTTAGAGTGTTCTTCGTGGATCATCAACGATCTTCAAAGGCGTTCTTCGTGCAAAGCGGCCAAAAGCGGCGTTCGATTCGAGATCAAGGTGCTAAGCCCCTCAATCCGACGTTTCTTCAAGGAAGTTCTTCGTGAATCATCAACGATCTTCAAAGGCGTTCTTCGTGCAAAGCGGCCAAAAGCAGCGTTCGATACGAGATCAAGGTGCTAAGCCCCTCAATTCGGCGTTTCTTCAAGTCAAATTCAAAGGCGTTCTTCGTCGCCTTCGAAGGTGTTCGTCCAAAAGCTCCCCAAATCAGCGTTTAATCCAAAACAAGACGTCAAGTCCTTGGATTAACGTTACGAGCCTTCAAACTCAATCGTGGTCAAGATCAAAGCGATGATCACGCCACAAACTCTTCCAAGACAAAGTCAAAATCGAAGAGAAGAATCAGAGGAATATTAAATAGAGATTGTAACCCCCAAAATTTATCGGTTTAATCCGACAAGAAATGAAATTGTATTGCATTTTCGTGTTATTATATTAATTTCACGAAATTTATTGTTACAAATTTGGCACGCCCAGTGGGACCATCTCTACCTCTCATCTCTTCTCTTCATAAAGAAATTCAAAGGCCATCACGATGTCTCCGCGAAAGATCATATTTGTAAGGACAAATACTTCCAAGACTGTCAATGTCAATGTTGACATGAGAAGCATGACGAGAGATCATTGTCACATGCTTTTACAGGAGGAAATACTTCAGCTGGAACGACTGCAAACCAACTGCCGCCTTACGTTGCTGAAGGAGAAGAAGGTTATTCTGCTAACTCCACCCCTCGCTCCTCATCAGACCATTCATCGACTTCAAGCGTTGCTCTAGCCATGATGGCAAACGCCTCGACTATTGAGGAACAGTTGGCCAGCATAATGAAAGCTATCGAGGGATTGTCAAAACACATCCAAGAGCAAGACTCCAGAATTAATAATTTGATGGATAAAGTGGATAATGGTGACGCAAGTCGTACCAATGGAAAACTAGTTGAGGAACAGGACGACGCTGAAACCTCAACCAAGCATCAAACAACGGAAAATGAACTTGTTGCTAAAGATTTGATCATTTCTTCTGATGGAGGGATGAACGTCGATCAACTCAAGGACCTAATATTTGATACGGTGAAAGATAGACGCGAAGAAGGATTCAAATCATCTTTCACTTATACCAAGCCGTATACTAAAAGAGTTGACAACTTGAGGATGCCAATAAGCTATCAACCTCCAAAGTTTCAACATTTTGATGGCAAAGGAAACCCAAAGCAGCATGTGGCAATTTCGTCGAAACTTGCAATGATGCTGGAACTTTTGGTGATCACTTGGCCAAACAGTTTGTTCGCTCCTTGAAAGGGAACGCTTTCGATTGGTACATCGATTTGGAGGCTAACTCCATTGATAGCTGGGATCATATGGAGCGAGAATTCCTAAACCGCTTCTACAGTACGAGGAGAACGGTTAGCATGATCGAGTTGACTAACACTCGTCAAATGGAAGACGAACCTGTGATTGATTATATCAATCGATGGAGAAACTTAAGCCTGAACTGTAAAGATATGCTGAGTGAATCTTCTGCAATCGAAACGTGCATTCAAGGAATGCAATGGGGCCTCCGATACATCCTGCAAGGAATCCGGCCAAATACTTTTGAAGAGTTAGCAACAAGAGCTCACGACATGGAGCTAAGCATGTTTTCTAGTGGAGTCGCATCACCGCCGGTTCAAGAGCTTCGCAGTAAGCCTTATGTTAAACCTTCAAGTAAAGAATACATTACAGACATGCCTCGAGACTGGGGGCAAAGTGGGTTGACATTAAAAGAAATGCGACAAAAACAGTATCCATTTCTAGACTCTGATGTCTCTGGGATATTTGACGACTTGCTCGAAGCAAAGCTCATTGAGTTGCCTATGATGAAAAGACCAGAAGAAGCTGGACAAACTGATAACCCAAAGTACTGCAAGTACCATCGACTGATAGGCCATCCGATTCATGATTGTGTCACATTCAAGGAAAAGATCATGCAATTGGTCCAACAAGGAGAAATTGTGTTGGATGAAACCATTTAAAGTCCCAAAAAAAAATCTCCTTGGCAAGAGACTAAACTGTTCGAGACTCTGAAATCGAGTCACCCAAATTAAAGCTCCTTGATAAGAGCGAAAACTTTCTAAAGTCCCTTAAATAAAAAAATCTCCTACAAGAGAATAAACTGTTTGAGACTCTCAAATCGAGTCATTCAAGTCAAAGCTACTTGATAAGAGCGAAAACTTTCTAAAGTCCAACAAATTTCGTGCTTCATTCACTCCAAGACATAAAACGTCTGTGAACAAAGCACGAGGGGGCATTTGTAAGCACATTAAAATTGCACTCAATCAAATAGCGACATGTGGACAAATATATGTTAAATTAAATTAATTTACTATTTTAAGTTTGGGAATTTAATTAAATTAATTCTCTAATTAAATAGTTAAATTAGTGATATTTAATATATACGATACAAGTTGGTCAAATTATACGAGTATCGAAATACTCGTAATTGGTAAGAATAAATTTGACTTACCATATATGGAGGAAGTCAAATCACATCTCTTCAAAAATGGAAGAGAATTAAATTAACTCAATCAAGTCAATCAAATCGGTATTAGCCAATAAGAAGGCGCCACTTGGCACGTTGAAGAGGGAAAGTCTTCACTCCCTCACCCTATAAATAGGGTCCTCCCCTCATTCATTTGGGACACAACACGAGAAGCTTCAAGACTCTAAAGTTCTCTGTGGAGATTTAGAGTGTTCTTCGTGGATCATCAACGATCTTCAAAGGCGTTCTTCGTGCAAAGCGGCCAAAAGCGGCGTTCGATTCGAGATCAAGGTGCTAAGCCCCTCAATCCGACGTTTCTTCAAGGAAGTTCTTCGTGAATCATCAACGATCTTCAAAGGCGTTCTTCGTGCAAAGCGGCCAAAAGCAGCGTTCGATACGAGATCAAGGTGCTAAGCCCCTCAATTCGGTGTTTCTTCAAGTCAAATTCAAAGGCGTTCTTCGTCGCCTTCGAAGGTGTTCGTCCAAAAGCTCCCCAAATCAGCGTTTAATCCAAAACAAGACGTCAAGTCCTTGGATTAACGTTACGAGCCTTCAAACTCAATCGTGGTCAAGATCAAAGCGATGATCACGCCACAAACTCTTCCAAGACAAAGTCAAAATCGAAGAGAAGAATCAGAGGAATATTAAATAGAGATTGTAACCCCCAAAATTTATCGGTTTAATCCGACAAGAAATGAAATTGTATTGCATTTTCGTGTTATTATATTAATTTCACGAAATTTGTTGTTACAAATTTGGCACGCCCAGTGGGACCATCTCTACCTCTCATCTCTTCTCTTCATAAAGAAATTCAAAGGCCATCACGATGTCTCCGCGAAAGATCATATTTGTAAGGACAAATACTTCCAAGACTGTCAATGTCAATGTTGACATGAGAAGCATGACGAAGAGATCATTGTCACATGCTTTTACAGGAGGAAATACTTCAGCTGGAACGACTGCAAACCAACTGCCGCCTTACGTTGCTGAAGGAGAAGAAGGTTATTCTGCTAACTCCACCCCTCGCTCCTCGTCAGACCATTCATCGACTTCAAGCGTTGCTCTAGCCATGATGGCAAACGCCTCGACTATTGAGGAACAGTTGGCCAGCATAATGAAAGCTATCGAGGGATTGTCAAAACACATCCAAGAGCAAGACTCCAGAATTAATAATTTGATGGATAAAGTGGATAATGGTGACGCAAGTCGTACCAATGGAAAACTAGTTGAGGAACAGGACGACGCTGAAACCTCAACCAAGCATCAAACAACGGAAAATGAACTTGTTGCTAAAGATTTGATCATTTCTTCTGATGGAGGGATGAACGTCGATCAACTCAAGGACCTAATATTGGATACGGTGAAAGATAGACGCGAAGAAGGATTCAAATCATCTTTCACTTATACCAAGCCGTATACTAAAAGAGTTGACAACTTGAGGATGCCAATAAGCTATCAACCTCCAAAGTTTCAACATTTTGATGGCAAAGGAAACCCAAAGCAGCATGTGGCTCATTTCGTCGAAACATGCAATGATGCTGGAACTTTTGGTGATCACTTGGCCAAACAGTTTGTTCGCTCCTTGAAAGGGAACGCTTTCGATTGGTACATCGATTTGGAGGCTAACTCCATTGATAGCTGGGATCATATGGAGCGAGAATTCCTAAACCGCTTCTACAGTACGAGGAGAACGGTTAGCATGATCGAGTTGACTAACACTCGTCAAATGGAAGACGAACCTGTGATTGATTATATCAAGATGGAGAAACTTAAGCCTGAACTGTAAAGATATGCTGAGTGAATCTTCTGCAATCGAAACGTGCATTCAAGGAATGCAATGGGGCCTCCGATACATCCTGCAAGGAATCCGGCCAAATACTTTTGAAGAGTTAGCAACAAGAGCTCACGACATGGAGCTAAGCATGTTTTCTAGTGGAGTCGCATCACCGCCGATTCAAGAGCTTCGCAGTAAGCCTTATGTTAAACCTTCAAGTAAAGAATACATTACAGACATGCCTCGAGACTGGGGGCAAAGTGGGTTGACATTAAAAGAAATGCGACAAAAACAGTATCCATTTCTAGACTCTGATGTCTCTGGGATATTTGACGACTTGCTCGAAGCAAAGCTCATTGAGTTGCCTATGATGAAAAGACCAGAAGAAGCTGGACAAACTGATAACCCAAAGTACTGCAAGTACCATCGACTGATAGGCCATCCGATTCATGATTGTGTCACATTCAAGGAAAAGATCATGCAATTGGTCCAACAAGGAGAAATTGTGTTGGATGAAACCATTTAAAGTCCCAAAAAAAAATCTCCTTGGCAAGAGACTAAACTGTTCGAGACTCTGAAATCGAGTCACCCAAATTAAAGCTCCTTGATAAGAGCGAAAACTTTCTAAAGTCCCTTAAATAAAAAAATCTCCTACAAGAGAATAAACTGTTTGAGACTCTCAAATCGAGTCATTCAAGTCAAAGCTACTTGATAAGAGCGAAAACTTTCTAAAGTCCAACAAATTTCGTGCTTCATTCACTCCAAGACATAAAACGTCTGTGAACAAAGCACGAGGGGGCATTTGTAAGCACATTAAAATTGCACTCAATCAAATAGCGACATGTGGACAAATATATGTTAAATTAAATTAATTTACTATTTTAAGTTTGGGAATTTAATTAAATTAATTCTCTAATTAAATAGTTAAATTAGTGATATTTAATATATACGATACAAGTTGGTCAAATTATACGAGTATCGAAATACTCGTAATTGGTAAGAATAAATTTGACTTACCATATATGGAGGAAGTCAAATCACATCTCTTCAAAAATGGAAGAGAATTAAATTAACTCAATCAAGTCAATCAAATCGGTATTAGCCAATAAGAAGGCGCCACTTGGCACGTTGAAGAGGGAAAGTCTTCACTCCCTCACCCTATAAATAGGGTCCTCCCCTCATTCATTTGGGACACAACACGAGAAGCTTCAAGACTCTAAAGTTCTCTGTGGAGATTTAGAGTGTTCTTCGTGGATCATCAACGATCTTCAAAGGCGTTCTTCGTGCAAAGCGGCCAAAAGCGGCGTTCGATTCGAGATCAAGGTGCTAAGCCCCTCAATCCGACGTTTCTTCAAGGAAGTTCTTCGTGAATCATCAACGATCTTCAAAGGCGTTCTTCGTGCAAAGCGGCCAAAAGCAGCGTTCGATACGAGATCAAGGTGCTAAGCCCCTCAATTCGGTGTTTCTTCAAGTCAAATTCAAAGGCGTTCTTCGTCGCCTTCGAAGGTGTTCGTCCAAAAGCTCCCCAAATCGGCGTTTAATCCAAAACAAGACGTCAAGTCCTTGGATTAACGTTACGAGCCTTCAAACTCAATCGTGGTCAAGATCAAAGCGATGATCACGCCACAAAATCTTCCAAGACAAAGTCAAAATCGAAGAGAAGAATCAGAGGAATATTAAATAGAGATTGTAACCCCCAAAATTTATCGGTTTAATCCGACAAGAAATGAAATTGTATTGCATTTTCGTGTTATTATATTAATTTCACGAAATTTGTTGTTACACCCGTCTCACCGATGAAATCGTCTCACACTGTTTTTTTGTCTTTGACTAAACATAAAAGTTTATGATCAATTGAGATTTTATGTAAGATCGCCTCTCCATGAGACTGTGAAACAAAGCTCTATTAACCAATATTATTAAGAACATAAATTAATTTAATTGATAGAATATTATGTGATCAATTATACATCCATCCCACACTAAGATTTATAAAATTATTTTACAGAATAAGATTCGTGACATAGTCCTCGCCCAAGATATTTAGCCATAATAATATATAGTTATTTCAAATTTACTCCATTCTGGAAATTGGTTAAAATATAGAGTGAACTATTACAATCATACACGTATACAATTCAAATATGCATGCTTTGGACTAAACTTTTTTTATACCTTCGAATCTGACAAGATTTTTACGATGATTTTGAATTATAAGTGGTACACTTGCTCCTCTCCTATAAAATTTCAATTTTTTTTCCCATAAAAAGTGAATCCAAAATCAGCGTGACATCAATTATTTTTGGATAAGGTCCAATTGGTGATGCAATTTGGCCATAAAGAAATATAATTATGTGAATGTGATGCTGAATTAGGCAGGAATATCTTCGAAATAACTTTAAATAGAAAATTGTAAATCAAATTAAGTAAAATTAGTGGACTTTTTAACTACCGCTATTTCTTTTTAACGTGGCACGTTTACACGACACCACGCATCCCACGGGTTAGTAAAAGATGAATTATCCTAATTTAAATTAATGTATTTTTAAAAATTAAAATGTAATGAATATGTCTCATGCCTCCAAAAGTTACATCTACACGTATCTACTTCATAAAATAAAAATGATGAATATAAAATTATAGCACTGGGATTTATTTATTTATTTATATATTAAAGGAGTGGGAGTGGATTTTCTTTGCTTTGAAAGGAATGGAGAAAAGGTAAGGATGTATTATACTCTGGTAAAGTCTAGTATGCACTCGAGTGCATGTTATGCACCCTAGTCCATGTTGCACTTTTCAGTTTTACTGACTTACACTTTTTGATAAATGGTGTTGCACTTTTCAATTATTACTAAAAATATTATTATACAGTTTAATAATTGAAAAGTGCAACACTATTTACCAAAAAGTGTAAGTCAGTAAAACTGAAAAGTGTAACATGGACTAGGGTGCATAACATGCACTCGAGTCCATAGTAGACCAACCCTTATACTCTGTTCTAATTTAACATTTCACTTCTTTATCCATTAATTGTTGATAAAATCACAACTTTTAAATTACAATCGAATCTGATTTTTTAATCCTAATCTAAAATTTACTTACAAGTCGAATCAGCAACCAGATTTGCAATTGCACCCATTTAAAAATGACGATTAATTATTTGTTTGTAATCCAAACCATCTAAACCTATTAATACTATTAATTATTCGTTAGACATCTTTTAATTGCAAGCTAGGAACGAATTTGCACGTTGATTCGAATTAAAAAATAAATAAAATTTATGTTTAAGATTAAAATTTACAAAATTGTTGTAATTTAATTTGCAACTATACATATACACGCAATATGATATTAGTATTGCATATATATATAATTATATATGTATAATAGTATTTCGAAAGATAGATAGTGTGCACATGAGAAGAGAAAGTGAGGAGTGTGGGGGATAGAAGTGTACACTTGAAAGGTGGTCGGCATAGTTGCCAACCTACTTTAATTTATTTATTCAACTAAATCTTTAAAGTTTTTATAAGCTTAATTTATTTAATGCAAGAGTCTTAATTAGGCAATGAAACGAAGTGGAATTAATTTGTCGGATGCCCCCAAGGGACGAATTTAATTTAACTATTCATGACCATAATAGTTCACTGACTAGTTTGGATTATTGTTGGGACAGAATTATTTTACATATTTATTTAACATTTTATTAAGTTTTTCCTTTTTTTTTTTTTTTTTTGAGAACTAATTACATTATGCATACTTGTTAAAAAAATATATATATATATGCATAGTTGGCAAGTAACATATGGTAATAAAAGATTGTGATTCATGAAACATGTCTATTTTTATTCGAAATTTACAAAAAAAAACTATTGAGTATCTGATAAGGAATAATTTATCATCTTTTAAAGGTATAATTCGAGCTCGTACCGAATAGGCAAATAAAATAAATACTCTGTATAAGTTATTTGGAGGTCCAATATCAAAGAAGCCCTAATTACTAATTAGTACGTCAAGTGTCTTAATCACTCAAAATTACCATATGATACTCTTAGTTATGAAAAAAATATATAAATTCATCTTTCTTCTAAGGTAAGAAAGGACCTTCTACTTTGCCCGGAGACCCCAAGCCCGATATTCTGGTCCACAACGAGATTCATTTATGAAAAAAAAAAACCTTGAGACAGGTTATTAATAATTAATCTTGAAAATTCAAGAACCCACATTGTGTTTTCTACCCAAGTAATTTATAGTTTAAACGGTCATGAAGTTGAATTTGCAGTGTTTAATTTTTTATGATTAATATTAAATTAGGGAAAAGTATGTGTTTAATTTTGCTAGTTCTAACGTACATTTCATTTGATTTTGGGTTTAACCTATTATTTGATTTTGTGATTTAAATGTTTGTAAATTGTGTAAAATGAGTGAAAGTTTTGTCTCTAAAAAAGAGAAAAAAGATTGGCTCGAAAAAAAGAAATTTAATCTTGAATAAGAAAAGTAAAGTTACTTTGAATAGATGTTACGTCTATAATAAGATTAAAATATCATTTGGAGTAGATGCTTTGTTTAAAAAATGGGAGAAGTTTTGTCTCTAATGAAAGAAAATTTTCTTCTCTCGAATGGATACTCCATAAATGTTATCTCAAATAGGTGCTAAATAAAATTATGGTGCGTAAATTTTATGTCTTATTAAGGTTTTTTTTCTAATAACAAAACTTATTGTTATTTATGGATTAGGTAAATAACTTTTCTCACTGTGAATTTGAGATATTGTTATACATTTTCTCTTTAATTAATATAACATGAGAAAGCTTGATAATGTAATTGTTTCACTTAAAAAGGCAGTAATCAAATATAGCCCCCATTCCACCAAAAGTTGTCACGGTCTTCTACTACAAATGTTTTTCTTATACAAACAATCAAATTTTAATAATTTGAACACAATAATTGTATTTCGATAAAAAAAAAAAAAAAAAAAAACATCTACACATGTTGCAAGTGTTCCAAGCAAATCACATCAATTAAACAATAATTTAAAAAACAAGGCTCTAAATAAAAAAGTTTCAATATGAACACAAAAATCTGAATTTTTTAAAAAATGACATCAATTAAACATATTTTATGTATAAAATAATTAATACAAGTATTACTTCAATATAAATAGTCTTATAGTCCATCTAACATAATGTATGTTGATTCCGTCAAAAAAAAAAAGTTTGTTGATCTGTCTAGGTTTCATAAACATAAACCGAAAATAATTTCAAGAACTTACAAGAATAGTAAAATTCATTGATATTGATCATATATTGATAGGAAAATCACAAACCCATAACTCACACCTCTAAAATTGAGTCAATAATTCAAAAAAAAAAAAAAAAAACTCTGAAAAGAGTGAAATGTTCTCCCTATTTACAAGAAATTTTGTCCAGCAAAATAAATACTCTGTATATCATGAAGGAACAAAAATTTGCCAAACTTTAATATCAAAATCCAAACCACCACTGTAAACCAAATATGAATTTGTTAATCCATTCTTATTTTTCTTATAAGTATTATGATTAGTATCAAAAGCTGCCGTCAAACATTTCACTGGACTGTTATGCCCTTCAAAAACTGCCAGGCAAGAATAGCTATCTCCACACCCTCTCCTCCAAATTCTCACAGTTTTATCAGCCGATCCACTGCACAATAAATCCGACACCACAGCCAAACACAGGATAGATTTCTTATGCCCTCGCAATGCTCCCGCCACCGCCATATGGGCGGCGCCGCCGTCCTTTTTCCACACTATAATCGATCTGTCACAGGCGCCAGAGTACAGAATGTCCCCGTCACCGCTTAAAGCCAACGCATTCACTGCAGATCTATGCTTCTCCAATGTCGAAACGAGTGAATGTTTCTTCTCTCCTTGGCCTTTTCTCCACACTTTAATTAATTTATCCGCAGAGGCAGTGTAAACGTGTCCATCGACGGAGACGACGACGTCGTTTACGGCGTCGTCGTGCGCGTTTTGCACCGATTCAACGCATTTGAAATCGGAAGTTTTCCAGACCTTGAGCGATCTATCCCAGGAGACTGAATAGAGCAAAGCGGCGTCGTTTGATAGAGCGAGAGATGAAATTGTGTCCATGTGGTGTACCCACGTGCACCGCTTGTGACGCCGGACTTCGACGTAGTTTTTCGCCGAGAAAAGTCGCATGCACCGGTCGTTTACAGTGGGCAAAGTTGTAATTACCTTGTGCTTCGGGTAATTCATCGAGGTATTATCGATCTTCCATACTCGGATTTTGTGATTGCTGTGCCCCGTGAAGAGCTTGTCATCTAAAACGATAATTGATTTCACAGCGCCGCCGTAATTTTCCGAAACGGTGTCGTTATACGATGAAGAAGGGTTACGATCCCATACGCGGATTTCGCCGTTGGAAGCGCCGGTGTAGAGGTATTTTCCGGCTAGAGCGATGGAGAATACGTAGGATGTGTGGCCCTTGAGTGTGGCTAAGCAGCTGAAGCTGTCTGCGGCGGCGGTGGCGGGTTGTTCGAAGGATTGGGAATATTGTGGTGTAAGGGAAGGTACGGAAGGTAGACTTTGTTGTGAAGTAAGCGTTGAGTGATGAGAAGATGTTGAATCAGAATTGAGATTACTGGTTTGAGAATGATTGGATTCTTCGTGTTTTTTTGAATGGAAATTGGGAGAACATGGCAGAAATCTCCCCATTTTTTTGGCTGTAGAGAGAGAATGTGAGTTTGGTGAAAAGCGTGAATAACGAACGCGTTTATAAAGGGAATCAGCCCATGGCCAATGGGTGGTGGGGAGGCTCATGTTAGCAATGACGGCGCCTTGTAGCAAAGTACAAGGAATTTTTGTTTTTTCAGTGTATTGTCTCAATTTGATCATTCATTTATTCTTCATGCTTTTAGTTATATACGGGGTATCATGAATATGTGGTGATCAAGTCATTATTTTGATGTGATATACTTACGACTTTAATAACATGGTGTTGCTATACAATTCACGAGTCAAATCGGTTCATAGGGGGTGTATTCTTAATTTATATCTTGATTAATTGAAGATTTGCATTCGACATAAGTGTTTGTTTATGTCAAAATTTGTTTTCAGTTTCGTCACTTTTGGTTTGGGACATTAACAAATAAATTTAAATTAAATACCAATGGATGTTAATTAGTACGAGTGGCGACTAAATAATGTACGGTAACAATAGACGTAAATGTCAATGATAATAGTGTTATAAGCAAGCAATTAATTAAATGTGAGATAAAGTAAAAAAAATCTAAACTTCATACTCCATTCATCCTATAAAATTTTACTCAGATCAATTTTTGGGTTCACAAAATATATGTTTATTTCATTTAAATAATTAATTTTTAAATATTTTTTTACTTTATTAATAAGATTAAGCATGTACCAACAATATTCTTTACTCGTTATTCTATATATATTTTTTATAGTTAAAATATTATTTTTTTAAAAAATATGTATAAAATGAAGTGAACAAAATTTAACTGGATAGAGGTAGTATAATGAAATGCGTAAAGTAAATAATCTAAACACGATATGATCGATGAAGCATGAAACCCTTGAAACGAAGGAAAAAACTGTGGACTATTCGTGGTCACCAGAAATCACTAAGCTTGTGTTTGGATAATGGGATTTGATTTGAAAAGGTATTACAAATGAAAGGATTTTAAAATAAATGAATTTTAAAACATGTTTATGTTTTTAGTGAAAATTTAAAATTCTTTCAATTTTAACTAAAAAGCGTGTGAGCAAATATCTAAATATTTGAAATCCATTCATAATTCAAACAAGTGGAGCGGATTTGAATAATTAATTTAAAATTTATAGATCAAATTTTTCCATTCAAATGGAGCCATAATTCAAACAAGGCTATAGAAAAAGGTAAAGTCTAGTATGCACTCGAGTGCATGTTGTGCACCCTAGTATAAAGAAAAGTGTATGTTATTAAACTGAAAAGTACAACACAATATTACTAAAAAGTGTAAGTCACTATGACTAAAAATATTACTCCGTATTATACAGTTTAATAATTGAAAAATGCAACACCATTTACCAAAAGTGTAAGTCAGTAAACTGAAAAGTGCAACATGGACTAGGGTGCACAACATGCACTCGACTCCATAGCAAATCAACCCATAGAAAAATTCGAAGAGTAAGAAATCTCTCAAAAACTCATACGCATTTAAATATTCATTCTTACATTTTATTAAAGCAATTCATTAATTTTATTGTTGAAGTGGACGTAATTGAACTTACTAATCGCTAACAAGCAAAACATAAGTATATAATAATATCCCCCACCGTCCACCAAAAGTGTACTCATTTCTTTTTTTGGGTTTACAAAAAATATGCTTATTCCATTTAAATAATTCACTTTTGAATAATTTTTCTACTTTACTAACAAGATTGAGTATCTACCAAATATATTCTTTACTCATTATCATAAATATATTCTTTATAATTAAAATATGAATTTTTTAAAACCATATATAAAAAAAGTGAGCACACTTTTTGGTGGACAGAGGGAGTAAAATTTTGTGTGAGACTGTCACGAACTAACACAATAAATATTCTATCTCTTTTAAAATGTCAAAACATCATATTGAAATCATACCCTCCGAGACGTGAGAATAGAGCTCATATGTTGGGTTAAAGAGGAGATAGGGTCGTTACAAATTGAATATACACATTTACAAAAGTTACTCGGTACTCGATGCACATTTTTTAAGATTCAACGCATAATACAAAATTCATTTACACAACTCTCATATGTATAATTAAAAATATAAAATCCTGATTAATAGGGTTGTTTTGGGTATTTTATAACTCTACGCACCTTTAAGAATTAAAAATGGATAAAGCGAGAGTATGGATTTTAAAGTCAATGGGACCAGATAAGACTGTTCAATATTAATAGTGTTGATATTAGGGTTGCATCACTTTTGCATGGGCAATATGTCCATAAAATTTAATTACTAGCATTTGTCACACAACTTAATCCTTTCGATTTATCTTTTCATATAATTTTTTAAAAAACCACTCATACCTACTTTAGTACTTTGATCAGGAAGTTCCAAGAATGCCCAGGATTAAACTTTAATTAACCCTAGATAATTCTTCTTTTTCGTTTTAATTAGAGATGCAAATAGGATGGAGATTGGAGTGGGTACTTGAATAACTAGTCCACCCAATATAAAGTAGGAGCATTCAACTATTTGAAATCACTAGTTTCAATTTTTGAAAATTAGAATAGAAATTTAACCGTAGCTAGTATAAGAAATTGAACCGATTTTCTCTCAATTTTAGTTTGAGCTTTGAACAGCGGATTTCGCCTAACTATCTATTTAGGTTGTGTTTGGACGGAGGGATTTAGGTGTGGATTTTAAATCTATAATCTAAATCCACTCCACTTGTTTGGATTAAATGAATGGATTTCAAATATTTAGTATCTATTTTTAGTTAAAATTGAGAGGATTTTAAATCCTCACTAAAACCATGTCATTTGAAATCCATCAATTTTTAAATCATTCCATTTGAAATCCCCTCATCCAAACGCAGCCTTAGTGATTTTAATTTTTTAGCATCTCTAATTCAAAGGGAAGAGTGACAATGTATATTTTTGTCCGCATCATTATTTATTATACATGTTATAAATTTTAATATGAAAATCGAGTCTAAAAGGTCATGGGACCTCACCTGAGTGATAGTGCTGCGAAGCAGCGGACAAGGCACGGCAAGTCAAAGTCAACTATGCGCATTAGGACATATTAGAGCGGGTTGGGGCCAAACTAATATCCTTATAACTTTTTTATTTGTTTTTATGGAAGTGATGCATTTTCCCATCCAAATGTATTAACATATTTTCACATTTATTTATAATTGATTATTGATGAGTTTTTATTTAGTTGACGTAAAATAGTTTCACCAGAGTATCCCTCTGTAATTTTTTTTACTTATGTGGACCCTAGCTACCATTACCAATAGCAAGCCTTATCCTCAAAAATTGTTTGAGAACACTTATCTAGAACTTAGATAAGTTAAAGGTAATTATTGGAAATTAAAAAATATTATAACTCTCTCAAAGATTCTCTAGCTTCACTCTACAATTTGAGAGCTTCTCTCTCTTAATTAATTTAGTTTCCATTGTAAGCTTATCAATCACTGCCTGCAATCAAAATCACCGCCTTCAATCCGCCGCCTACAACGCACTCCTCTTCTCTATCTTCTCCAAAATAAATTAAAGAAATCTGCTTGCAACACCGCCGCCCGTCGTCACGCCGCTTGCAACACCGCCTGCAGAGTCGCCGCCTGTAGCGCCGCTACACCGATTTTCTATTAGGCGAATGGATCTTTTGTAGGGATTTAGTTGGGATCAATGGGTGAATCTCCCCGTCGGAGCCACGGTGACCGGTGACCGATCGGGTGAGTCATCCGTCTGATCCCATTTTATTTTCGTTTTTTCCTTTCTGCATGTTATTTTAGTATGCTTCTTAGTTTAGATCTGGTGTTTTTAGGATCGTTTTTTTTTTTCTTCCTATGCCGTTATTTTCTGCTTTCGGTATTTCCCTTTACCCGCTGTCGGTATTTTTCCTTTCCCCGCTGGTTTGTTTTCTTCCCTGTTTTGATGGGTTTTCTTCCCGTTTTCGGGTTTTCCCATGGTGGCACTTTGTTGTGCCTGTTGGAGCTGGTAGGCCTTGGGTCCGTACTTATGAGGTTTGAGACGTTTGTAGCACGGTCGTTGCTATCTTCTTAGACCGCGGAGTCTCAAGGTATATATGCTCGTTGATCGTTGATCCTTCCACCCTCTCACGATTGAGTCTGTAATTTGTGATCTTTTGGTAGAATTTGCTGTTTGAATAGGTGAGGGCAAGTGATATGTAACTTAACTCCTATTGTAATTCTACTATCTTAAAAAAAAAAAAAAAAAAAAAAAGTAATTATTGGACATAATTACTTAGGATTGAAGTCAAATGCCACATATATATTCAATCAATTAATTTTATGTTGTTTACAAATTAAAATTCATTTGTTTTAAAATGTTAAATTAACATGTTCAAATTATATTTCGTTTCAACGTAAAACAATTTCACGCAATACCTTTCTCATTTAATTTAGGGTACACTCGAATTTTCTATTCCATTTTAATAACAGAGATCACGTATACTTACATGTAGAGGCGGATCTATGTATACATTTGTACAATTGTACCCTCAAATTAAGAAATTTATAATATATTTTTTTCCTTTGTTAAAAAAAAAAAATTGTCTTAAGTTTTCAAAAAAAAAAAAATTGTCTCAAAAAAATTTTAACTACTAAAATTGTAACTCTATTTTTTAACTTAATATCTTAGGTATCTCCAAATTTAAAGGTATTTTCTTTTGGGTCCTATCTTTTCATTATATAGAAATTTTATATTTATTCTATTTCATTTTACATTCTGTTTTATTGATGCATATATTTAGATATTTATTACTCCGTATATTGTAAACATTATTAATGTGTATTAATGAAATAAAACGCGGGGTAAAAATTCGACAAATTAAGAATAGGATATTCAGCTGAATGAACATGTTCAAGAATATTTAACTAAATATTGCACGATTGAGATCTTTATAAGAAACTTTATTAATTGTGAACAGTTGCTAATAGTTTTTGTTAGTTTTCGTTCTTCTTGTGATGTAATATTTGAGCAAATTGATAAGGTCATAAGACACTCAATTTTAATTTAACGGAAAAAAATGAGTGGATACAGATGTGACATGTAATTTATTTAAATTCCCCATATTATTTCATGCTTATGTATATATATATATAACCAAGTACTTGGCTCTTTGTAGTTCTGAAAATCCAGCAATTTAACTGCGAACACAGTTCTGACCTCCGAAAGAAAGATTGCAATATACTTGGAATTTTTTGTCTAAAGTTTTAATATATGAATTATTTATTAGTATTATGAAAAACAAGAGTAGGGTATTTAAAAATTAACTTTATAAGTAATCAAATTATTTTTCAATGTAAATAAAATAATGATATTTAATGTAAAATTGTGATATTTTGAGAGGATAGTTAAAATGTTCTTTTGCAATTTCTTAATTCATTTGATGTTTGTTATTCGATCCTAATTGGTGCACCGCTAGCTTCTTGTTCATACAATTGAAATTTTGAACCCATCTACAACCATGAAGATTTTCGATACATTGTTTTTACCTTGATGACGAATTCGCTTGACTAAACTTTACTTGAAATAATTGACGTAGAATGATGTAACAGCTTAATTGTGTCAGTGAAGAGAAATTAAGAGTAGTATTTCAATAAAATTCTCACAAAGACAAGGGAATAATTCGCAATCGAATATATTATTATAAGTCGTATAGGTCCAAATAAATAAGTTATCGTAAACTTAATACTCCATTATAAAAGGTCCAAAGGTGCCCTAAGCACCCAAAATTACCAAAATAGCCCAGGTATGAGAGTTTATAAATGCATAACTTCTTTTTAAGGGAAGTGACAATTTTTTCTTATATATATTTTGAGTTATCCATATCTTCTCCACATATTATATGATAACTGGCTTAAGTATCGGAGTCCTCGCAGCGGGGTCCTCTCCGGCGTTGCTTTTGCAGATTCATTTGATTGAGTTTGGATCGGAACACCTGGAGAAGATAAAGTCTGAAAAACGGATATTTTGGTCTGCATCGATGATAATACTCTAGAGACTAGAGTAGTGTAATAATAGGTACAAGAAAGACAAAGGCAAAAAACCAAAGGCGTAGAGTGGTAGGCTGCTGCTGCTTTAAGGATATTTCTTCCACAAGGGGACCAAAGCATTTGGGCTATAATTCTTTCCGTTATCCTCGAAATTTCATATTTGGGCCTACACAGCTTAGACTTTGATCACAAAACTGGCACAATCTTCTTGTAATGGTCCCCTCCCCTCCCCTCCCCTCAATTCCATCAATTTGAATTATTATTATTATTATCATCTTTTTTTTTTTTGCAAATATTATCATCATTATTTGTACTGTAAATTGTAAGAAAAAACTTATGAGAAATGACAAATGCCCTAATGCAACCTTACGTCATCACTCTTTCTTTGGACCAAGTTATGGACCTGTAAGTTGATGTTTGGGCCCTGGCTATATACCCCTCCAGCTCTGTTAAGTATACTCCCCAGATTTATGTACCCTACCCAATGGGGTAAATGTTAGATGTACTCCCCACGAATTATCAAAATTACCCTTTTCATCTAAATTGACACATATTAAATATACTCTCCCATTCAAACCTTAATATCACTTTTCTCTCATCCTTCTCCACCAAGTTCACGCCGCCCACGCTCACCTCCGCCTGCGCCGCCCACCTCCTTCTTTCTTTTTTTCTCAATTTTCTGCAGAAATTCGCTGCCCCCACCCCACCACCTCCCCTGCACGACCCATCTGCCGCCACCTCCCCGACGTGCGCCGCCCCTCTTTGCTTCACTCCCGCCGTGCGCCACCACCCCCTCTCTTTTTTTTCGCAATCGAAGATCTGCAAAACATTTGGCGGCGGTGCCGCCCCTACCTCGCGCAGCGACGCCGACGCCCCTCTTCCCCACTTCTTCCTCCTCCATCGCCAAGGCCGCGCCCCTTCCTCTCCCATCCGCCGCCGTCCGCCGCCTGAACTAACCCTAAAATCCAACGTAGGTTTTTTTTTTTTTTTTTTTTATTATTTTCGACAATATGTGCTCAAATATAAACTCTATTGTCGACAAATTGTTCTTGACGATAGTATTTATTTTCGACTATATTTTGCTGAAATATTTTTATTTTTTCTTTCGACGAACCAGTGTCGACTGGAGTAATTTTTGTCGACACATTATAGTCGACCATATACTTTTTTTGTCGATAAACCATTGTCGAAAGGGATTATATTTTTTTTAGTCCATTAAGTTACCACAATTTTGAATTTAGTCCATCAAATTACCACTTTTTGAATTTAGTCCATTAAGTTTCAATTTATTTTGATTTTGGTCCAGTTACCTGCTACAGCAGGTTTAACAGATCATTTTTTAAAATACACCTCATAAAATGTTATACAACACACCCCAAATATATATTAAACACACCACACTAACATTTAAAAATCATTTTTTATTACTATACACACCCCCAACCATTCCTATTTAATAAATTACCAAAAATAATTAAATTAAAAAAATAAGAATTCAAATTAATATGAAAAATATAAATGAAACCTATAAAAAATCGTTTAAATCTTTAAAAATTAAACAAATCTAAAATAATTAATTTAATTAGTTTTGAAGAGTTATTTGATTTTCTATTATTTTTAAATTTTATTTAACCTTATTTTCGATATTTTTTTTATAAAAGTTAGAACGCAAATAAAACATTAATAAAGCAATGGAGTTTTAAATTTAATTTATTTCACTTTTAAATATTTTTTTTATATTACATGAACCTACTAACCCCCCATAAATTTTATATGCACTCCAAACGTTAAACACAGAAAATCAAATATATAAACATATTTAATAAATTGCTAAAAATAATTAAATAAAAAAAAAAGTGAGAATTCAAATTAATATAAAAAATATAAATAAAACCTATAAAAAATCACTAAAATCTTAAAAAATTAAACAAACTAAAAAAATTAATTAATTTAATTAGTTTTAAAGATTTAATTGATTTTTTTTACTATTTTTGAAGATTTTTAATAAATTTAAAAAAGATCAACTTGAAAAAATTATTAAATTAAATAATTTTTTTTAAAAAATTATTAAAAAATCAACTAAAATTTTTAAACTAATTAAATTAATTAATTTTTTAGCTTTATTAAAATTTTGAAGATTTATGTATTTTTTATAGGTTTTATTTATATTTTTCATATTAATTTGAATTCTTACTTTTTTAATTAAATTATTTTTGACAATTTATTAAATATGTTTACGATTTTATTTAACTATATTTTATTTTTGAATATTTATGTTTAACGTTTGGAGTGTATATAAAATTTATGGGGTGTTAATAGGTTTAGGTAATATAAAAGAAATATTTTTTAAAAAAAAATTAAAATTATATTGCTTTATTAATGTTTTATTTGCGTTTTGACTTCTATAAAAAAAACGTCGAAAATAAGGCCAAATAAAATTTTAAAATAGTAGAAAATCAACTAAATTTTCAAAACTAGTTAAATTAATTAAATTTTTTTAGCTTTGTTTAATTTTTGAAGATTTAGGCGATTTTTTATAGGTTTTATTTATATTTTTCATATTAATTTAAATTCTTATTTTTTTAATTTAATTATTTTTGGCAGCTTATTAAATAAGAAATAGTTGGGGGTGTGTATAGTAATAAAAAATTATTTTTAAATTTTAGTGTGGTGTGTTTAACATTTGGGGTGTGTATAACATTTTATGGGGTGTATATAACATTTTATGGGGTGTGTTTTAAAAAATGACCTGTTAAACCTGCTACAGCAGGTAACTGGACTAAAATCAAAATAAATCGAAACATAATGGAGTAAATTCAAAAAGTGGTAACCTGATGGACTAAATTTAAAATTGTGTTAACTTAATGGACTAAAAAATATATAATCCCTTGTCGAAAATATGTAATTTTTTTTTATATTTCTGTTGGATTTTTTTTTCTGATTTTTTTTTGCAAATGTTTTGGTGGTGGGGCGGCGGCGATCTCGTCGGAGGTGATGGTGACGGCCGCCTTCGGAGGTGATAATGGCGGCGGCTGTCATTGGTGGTGGCGGCTGCTGCTGAAAAACAATTAGGGTTATGTTTTTTTAATTTTAAGGGGATTGTATTTATTTAATGAATGTTACTAAAAGGGTACATTGGGTATTTTATACGAATATTAAATTAATAAAATGGGAGGGGGAGTGTACTTAACAGAGCTGGAGGGAGCTGGAGGGGTATATAGTCAGGGCCGATGTTTGTGCATGTCTAGTTGCAAGTGTGAAGCTCGGACTGAAATTGGGCTCTGCCCATACTCTCTTATAATGGCCACAGTTATACATACAGATTTATTGAGGACACCCACTGGCAAAAAAAAAAAAAAAAAAAGTCCAATATACCCTTCAATGAAATTTTTGAAGAAAATACGGTAGATGAGTATATCCACCTATTCATTTCATGAAGAATCGTCTCCACCATCACCATAATAATTAAAAAAAAAAACACCAACAATCAAAACAACCAAAAATTGTAAAAAAAAATAAAAATCGCAGGCAGCGAACTAGAGGGGGGGTGGCTAGGTGGGTGGCGGCCGATTGAAGGACGAAAGAGGGGGTGGGCGCCGCTGTCGACCGGGAAGAAGGTGGGTGTACTTGAAAAAAAATCTAAAATACGTTTTCCATTTTAAACTCTAATTGATGTATTTTAGATTTTTAGAGTTTAAAATGGAAAACGTATTTTAGATTTTTTTTCACATGGATGTGTTTGGGCAGTTGGTGTCCTTAATTATTAATAAGCCTGTGTGTGTAACTGTGGCCTTTTATAATCCACCAAAATAATTGTGTAGCCTTCAAAGAAAGGCCCAGGTTATAGTAAGTACACCTATTCAATTTGAATCACTCGCCTTCTAAAATAGTTACTAGGGATTGTAAAATTGATGTAGTTTAAAGAAATATAAACGAGAAGGAAGATTAAAGTGATATAATGGATTCGACGAGAAATTGTCAATAACTAATCTAGTGATATCTCTCTTTCCATTTTCTGTGGTTCCCCCAATCGGAATTAGAAGAAATTAATAAAACAAAATTCCACAATAAATATTGTTTTACAATTTTATTCTTGTCCACAAATTAAATAGTGTTTTAATTTTTTTTCAATCATTTCTCTCAATTTTACCCTTATTTTAACTTTGTAAAATATTTTTAATTTCTAACTTACATTTTAGTAACCTGAAATTATGAAATGTGGTTAGAGAATCGCATCCATTAATTGAAAATAAAGTTGTTAATACATATTCATTTTTAATTTCATAATTTTAATTTAAAAAAGGGATAAATATTGTCCAGCCGAATGAAATAAAAATTAAAAAATAACAAATACATTACTGGAGATACATATTCATTTTTAATTTCTTGTGTGTGCCTTCTAATTCTGTAATTTCGAGCAAATATGCTTTACTCACAAAAAAAAAAATCAATATATAAAGATGTTTAAGAAAAAGAATAATTTGCACAAAAGATAATTATACAGAGGAAAATCCAGCCGAATGAATAGTCCACGTGATGAGCCCCACTAGTATCTCTCTGCCCTCTTGGAGTCAAATTCGAGACCGACCCATTGTAATTCGGGTTTGACCCATATAGTTCTTGGATCCCCATAATATCGTCATTCGCGAGCTCCACTTTCCGGGTACCCGAAGAGATAGTCGGGTACATGATCGAATCCCCAACCGAACTATGACCCAACCCGAGTATATGCCCGATTTCGTGAACCGCAACCGACTCCAAATCCACAGCCGACCGGGGCGCCCCGTTTAAAAAGTTGCCGTCAATCACCCAATTCTCGTCGCCGTCCAAATGAAACAAACCCGCGGGCGGAGAAAACGCGTGCGCTAACGTCCCCAAAACGCCGTCAAAAGGCTCGCCGTCACCGTGATCTGCCGTAAAGAACCCGATCTTGATATCCGCACTTCGGTACGTCGGGATCTCCGTGAACGTCAACGACGTCACCTCGGACCACCGCTCGAACGCGCGTGTGAACACGCCCCTAACGACATCGGAAAGCTGGTTCGCCGGCAGGAAAGCGTAGGTGAGTTCGCTCTTGCTCGGCGGCCAACGCGGCCGGTTCGGGAAGAAGGAGTAATGCGCCACCGTGTGAATCGTAGAGTTCGGACTGTGGCCTCCGTTGCCGGAATTCATGGCGGAAGTGCCGTTGATGATGTCAGCGTTCCCGCATCGAGGTAGTACGATGTGGTTCAATGTTTGTACATCGAGTTCGCCGGTGACATTTAGGTTAAAATTGATTTGGTAGGTTTTGACGGCAGATTCGAGGAAATCGTCGAAATCGTCGGAGAAATCGGAGTAAGAAGAGTTGAGATAACCAAAATATTGGAAATATTTCTTGAGCTTGGCTAATCCGTCGGCTTTGACGCCTTTCCGGCAATCGACGAGAGTGTTGAAAGCATCCCAGATTGTGGTATTGGGGATTAAGGAAGATGGGATTGCAGAAATGTTTGGGAAGAAATTAGCAGAAGCTGAATTTAGATTAAGAGAGATTATGAGTAAAGGTACAAGTATGCAGATTGTGAATTTCATGATTTTGGTTATGCACTAGTGGTGAGAGAGAAGAATGAAGTTATGTTATAGGACGACATTGATGAATTAATATTAAGGTCACGCTCAGAGACTGATTCCATAATTCCAAATTTCCAAAATGTATTTGCGATGATTGGCCTTCACCTTATTTTTCAGGTTGCAATATATTCTTTGAAGGTGTCGTGACAAGAAGTTCAAGTTTTTGGGCAAGGTCAATCATTTTTTTATTATGTTAGACTAATTGATTTGAGACTCCTGTGACACCGTCTCGTCTAAACATTTTAAAAGAGATGAACGTTTATTTGTGTTAATTTGTACTATCACTCGGAAATCTTTGTCAATGGATACGCCCTTTTGAAATTTCGGCAATCAATTAATTATTGGTGGTAAAATATCTGCCAAAGCGAGGGACATGAAGGGTGTGTTAATTTGTTTTGACTCTTTTGGGCGATACTATACCCCTCTTGGATTCATTTCGCCAAATGTAGACCATACAAATAGATTTTTATTATTATTGATAACTCAAATACAAAAAAAAAATTGTTGTGTTGTAGTACTATAGAACATTGATCCAATCAATTTGACTAATGATCTTACAATAAACAAAAACAAGCTGATGAATACACATGATGGAATTAAAAAAAAAAACACGTATATATAGCTAAATTAATCCGAAAACAGTTCCCGTCAGAAAAAAATAAGTAGTTATATATATAATAATTCAAATCATCTGATTTTTTATTAAAAATATTTATTGAATGTAATAAATAAAAAAACTAACTAACCGTGTCCATGAGTAAAATATTGTGGATATTTGCAATCCCATTAATTTGAAGTATATAATTTTGGAATAATATTATACTTGTCATATTAATAAGTAGGGAGGATTGGTAATGGAAGGAAGTGGAACAAGATTATGGATCATTTGGGACAGCTCATTGCTTTGCATGTGAGCAAGTTGAGTTACTAATAAATTTATGCACGTCTTCACCACACTACTCCCAAAAGAATAAGAAAAGAAAAAAAATCAGTGTCTCATTGTATGTGAGCTAGTTGAGCTGCTGATGAATTTATGCACGTCCTCACCACACTACTCCTAGAGTCCTAGGGAAAAAAAAGTTGTTAGTGTTGGGCATAAAAGCGGTCGGCCACCGTGGTGTTAGAAAATGTGTTTCGAATTGAGCTTTAATTCAATATCTTATTCATCCATATCGAAATTGGGGTGAATTTTCATAACTTGAAAAAGATCGAGAAAGTATATATAAAAGTATGAACACAAATTGAAAAAGATATAGACACATCTCACCATTTGCTAATTCTTTTTTGCATTCGTTTTGCTCTCATTTCGTTGACCTTCGAGAGTTACTTACGGTCCTGTAAAACAATAACCAAATCAAATTAAAGCAAAACAATTTTAAGAATTCAATTTGATGAGCAAACTTTCTGATTTGTTAAAGTCCTCTGGATTGTGGCTCGTTGCACACTCAATGCATATCATCTAGCACTAAGAGTATCTCCAACGGTGGTATAAGTATTTGGTGTTATTACTGTCTCAGTGTTTTATTTGTTATTGATAAAATTTAAACTCTTGACTTCAAACTAGCAATCAAACAATTCGACCAATAGACTAAACCCACTGTAATGGTAAAGTTTATTTATTTTCTTTTATAGTCTCTCCATCCACCAAAAGATCTCCATTCGTGTGATGTACCTAAAGAAAGTTCGCTAATCTTCATCTCGAAAATGTTACTCCCTCCGTCCCATAAAAACAGTCACATTTTCCTTTTTTTGGATGTTCTAAATTATAGTCACATTTCCTCTTTTACTTAAGTGGAGTAAATGTTTTATTGACAATTTTACCCATAATTAAATTAACTCCATAATTACTCTCAAGACTCAAGTGCTTTGAAATTTACACAAAATTTATGAACTATCAAGGATAAAATAGGCATTTTAGTTAAATTTGACCACATTTATTAATTTTTTTTAATTTGTATGTAAAGTCAAATGTGAATTTTTTTTGGGACGAAGGGAGTACAATCTTTTATATCTAAACTTCGTCATTTATTAAAATTTATAATACTCCGTATGATTTAAATTTCAATGGACTCTTTGCTGGATCACCCAAGTATCCACAAATGAGCAAGAAGAACAACCCAATAATATGGACCTTTCTTGGTAGGCCGGACTTTTAGTAGCACCAAACATACACGATTTTTAGTTGGGTTTGATTATTTACACCTCCATTTCGGAGAGATGCACTTCCTCAATTAGTTTATTAATAAAATAATAGGGTAAAAAATAAAAAATACATTTTATAAAGGGCTAGTCTTGGATGAGACCGTCTCACAGAATGAGATCCGTGAGACGGCCCTTATATATAAAAAGTGATAATGTTTGAGCAAAAAGTGATAGTGTTTAAGTAAAAAGTGATAGTCACTTTTATTAAAAATATTATCAATTTTTACTTAAACATTATCACTTTTTTTACAAACCAAAATCTGGAAAAAAAAAAAGGATTATCCTACCCAAAATTTTGAAATATGGGTTAAAAGAATCCGTCTCACATAAAAAGATTTGTGAGACGGTCTCACACAAGTTTTTGCCTTCATTAAAATACAGCATACTAGATCCCTACTGAACGCACCCCCCTTACTGTCATTTTTCGCCTTCCCCATAAACCACTACTTCCGGCCGTCGCGACACCATTTTCGGCGACCATCAAACCAAAAAAAAATACATAAATTCCAAAATATATTTAAAAAAATCACATTTTTTTTTTATAAATTTCGACCAACCAGGATTGACCATATACACTCTCGTCGACAATGATTTGTCGACTAAAGTGTGTCGGAAAAAAATAAATTTTTTTTAAAAAAAATTCGACCATGTAATGTCGACCAAATACACTCTCGTCGACAACAATTTATCGATGAGAGTGTATTTTGTCAACATTACAGGGTCGAATTTAAAAAAAATAAAAAAAATTTACAAATTTGCAGAAAACCCTAATAGAAAAAAAAAAGAGGAGGGAAGGAGGGAACCCTGGGGATGGGGGGGTCGACATTTGGGATGGAGGCGGCGGCGAGGTCGACGGGAGAGGGAGGCCGTTGCGCAGCCGACGCAAAAAATGGAAGTGTCGCGCCGGGATCGAGGGAGAGGGAGGCCGCGCCGCGTGGCCGACCCAAATAATGGAGGTGGCCGCGCCGGAATCAAGGGAGGAGACGAAAAAACACACAAAAAAATGGAGGGGCTGTCGCGCCGTGGTTGGGCCGGGCAGCGTGCACCAGACGAGAGGGGGTGCGGAGTGGTGGGTTGGTGGGGGAAAATTTAGAAAGAGAAGATGAAGTTAGGGTTTGTGGTGGGGGGTGTGGATAGTAATAGGAAGTTTATGAAGATGAGGGCATTTAAGACAATTTAGGGGGGTGTGCTCGATTTTAGAGGGAGTGTATAAATCGGGGGAGTGCATCCATCTGAAATGGAGGTGTAAATAGTCAGAACCTTTTTAGTTGGCACCGTGATTTGCACCTTGACCTTTTTTGACACACTCTCCCATTTAACTAACTTACCAAAAATATCAAGATTACTGGGTACACCCCCATAAATTGTTCAAACTAACATTTTATCTCTAAACCCCCTTAATAGCTACACTCCACTACAAAAATCTTAATTTTTCTCCCTTTTTATTTCTCCTCATTTCCCCTCTTCCATATTTTTCTTCTACTAAAATGCCTCCTCTAGGACCTCCACTCGCCGCCCCACCCTACCCGTCGTGTCCCACGCCCAACAAGTCCCCATCTTCCCCTTCTTTCTTCTAGTTTTTTCTTTTGCAAAAAACAAAAAAAGTTTCCTACATCTGTCGCCCCCACTCCACATCGCCGTCCAACCAGCCCTCTCTTCCTCATTCCATTCAGCCTCTTACAAAAAAAAATCCACTTCTTTCATTAGCAAAAGGACAAATATTGTTGACGATTCACGGTCAAAATCTTATATATCTTTCAATTCAAACTTAAAAATTGTATATTAATAAATAATAATAGCATTATTTAAAATTTAATATGTCAATCCACAAGTAAAAAATAATTCAAAATTTTAAGTTTTGATTAATATAGTCTCACTAGATAATGTCCCCAAGTCAACAATCTTATCTCTAAATGCAAAGAGCCCTTCTAACAATTAAAGTTTCCATAGGACTTTAATCATGAAATTATCTCATATGCACGTAGTACATTCTAGATGACTATAGAAACAACTTTTGGTCATTGAATCAAGAGTTGTTCTAGAATATTATGGTCAATTACGATTGCTTGTACTGACGGGCGTTGATTATAGTATTAATGTGGGATTTAATAACAAAAATAAATTATAGCATCATAGACATGTTGAATTGAATCAAATGTGACGCGACTAATTTAAATTAGTCTGATCACATGTAGGGGTGAAAACGGATCGGGATATTTCCCGACCGATCCGAAACCGTATCCGGTCGGATACGAATTCGGTATACAAATTTAGTATCCGGGCGGATACGGATTCGGATACGGATAGTTGACTTCGGATTCGAATTCGGATTCGGAATACATAATATCCGACCGTATTCGAGTTTTCCCATATTTTATCGGATATTATCCGGATAATAAATCCGGATACCCGAATTTTTTAATATATTTTATTTTATATTAATTTTATTAAAGCTCTATTATAATTTATAATAATAAATCCGGATACCCGGATTTTTAATAATAAATCCGGGATCGAACCGGGGACCTGCGGCGTGTAAAGCTGACGTGATAACCACTACACCACAAAAACCTAGATGTAAATTTAACAAACCATAATTTACTAATATAACTTATGTCCACACATAGTCAATTATTCAATTATCATTCCATTTTTTTATATGGATAAAATCAAAATGGTTCATCTAAGTTTGCACCATACAATAAATTAGAAAAATTAAATATTCATGGACTGGGACATATCAATTTGTAATCTACGAGAAGAATTAGAGTGTACATTTCCTTACCAAAAACCAATTGTAGAACATAAAAATGGATTGAAATCAATTATTCCACTTTTGATAGTTTCACATTTTGTTTCAATTGTTCTTTCAATCGACTCTCTCAGAACCCCCTTTTATCTCTCTCTCTCTTTCGACAATCCATGGAGGCGACCCACAGAAACAGATGCAGCTCTGTTCCCATTTTTTGTAGCAACAATGGCCGAGGAGGTGGTGCGATTTTGTGTTGTTCTTTTCTTCAGATTTTGAAAAACATTGATAATTACTTTGAACTGTAATTCTTTGGCTTAGGAGTAGTTTGTTGATTGCTTTATTCATGCTTGGGTATAATATTATATATGTCTTCTTAGGCGTTATGTTGTGCTGGAGTGGTGATGTTTACGAAGGATATATTTTGATGATTTCATGTTTGTTGATTTTTTATGTGTTTCAATCACATTTTGATGATTTCCATTTGAAATATATTATCCGATTATAGTTATTCGAATCCGGCCCGGATTCGTCCGATATCCGTTCCGTATCCGTATACCGAATATTTCGAATTCGTATCTGAATCCGGCTTTTCCGTATCCGACTCCGAATTCGATAAAAAAATATGGTTTAGGATACGGTATAAGCATTATCCGTCCGTATCCGATCCGTTTTCACCCCTAATCACATGTATACAGATCCTATTTGTTTTTTCATATTATTTTCCGTATATCTTTTTAAACTCGATTATTAATATATAGTATAATGTTTTGTGGGAGGAGCTTTAATTTGACCAATAACAACGTCAACGACTTAACGTAGAAACGCTGAAGCTTCTATTTATATTTTTGTCCAACAGCAAAGCAAACACGCTTATAATCTTCAATTTTGACCCACACTACACGTGCAAGAAAACACGTGTTTAAGTAAATAGGAGTATAATTTTGTTTGGTTGGAAAGTAGGTTAGCGCCAACCTTGAGCATATTAGTATAATATACCACCCCCACCCCCACCCTACCCTCTTAAGTTTGAGATCGACGATACATATAAAAATGGCAATCATATTCATAATATCTCTCATCTCAAAATTAATTATCTCTCTACATACAATACTACAATATATGGCGTCTAATATGAATACTAGTTACGAGACTTCATGGGCTGATCAATGGGATCCAGAGCCGCTCTACTCTTATCCACCCAACGTTAACTCCTCATCCTCTTCTAAATTCTCGGGTAAGACAAAGGCCGTCGCCTCCACCGGCGTCAAGAAGGTCAAGGCGGGAGCCGCCGCTGGAATCCACTGGATCAAACACAAGTATATATCACAACACAACAAACAATTGAACTAGCTATATATGTGCATGTGTGTGTGTTTTCTTTAATTATAGGGGTTTTACTGGTTTTTAATTATATATGCATAGAAATGTAAACATTCATTTGATTATTTTACATGCACCCACAGTTTATCATTTCAAGTTCATTTATTTTATTTTTGAATGGCTCCCCCCTGTTCCCTCAGTTGGATAAGAATAGGCAAAATGAATAATAATTCCTGAGATATTGCATACAACTACTAGAGAGTTATTGCAATATCCATTGTTAATTCTCATTCAAACATAGATCATCAACTGGCAGCTTAAATGCAAACATATTAAATAAGAATCACAATAATGTCTTGTGGAATATTCAAACATTAGTATACCTTAGTAAAATCAAGAACTAGAGCATGCACAACACCTGTATGATATTGGCCACGAAAAGCCAGCAATGATTTCTTTACTGAAGCTATCTGTACATCTAAGTTAATTTTGAATCTCGACCAGTTTTTTATATCTCTTAAAACCAAGATCATTTGATCGAGCCACTATAATCATTTGATCTTTCGATTTTTTTGTAGATTCCAATTTCCATTCAGACATATGTGACACTCTGGTTGCAGTTGTCATCATATATGAATCAAGTTCCCCAATAACTATATCTTATTTTGCAGTCTTGTAAGAAAAATTCTATTCATTTAGCTTTGAAAATACCAGAAAGTAGATTTTCCAGGGCAAATAATACCAGAAACAGAATCCTTTAAAGTAAATTTCAAGTAATTAAACTAAACCCTTGAATTAGGTGTTTAGGAATTACTACTAATATAAATTTCTTTAAAATTACACTGTTATATGTAGTCAAAGAGTCAACAAATAATTTATTGATCAGTCAAAGATACAACGAAAAATTGTCAAAGTCTTTATGCGGTCTAGTCATCAATATAGGTGACGATCAACCAATAAGCGAAGAGCGAAGAAAGTCAGCAACGACTAGTTAACAAGTTAAAGAAAAACCTACGTGGTAGCAAGAAGATATGATATCAACGAGCATCAGTTGTGATCGCCTATGCAAAATATTGTTAATTTTATGTTCAATCTTTTGTCGACATTTATTTTCAAAATGACAATTGCTTATGTGTACCAGTTACATGTATGTAACTGGCTATTTACCCTCCTTTTTTAATAAATCCACACTCCCTTTTTTTAGGCACTCCCTTCTTGCACTTATGTGTACAAGTTACATACATATAACTAAATCCAATTTTTTATTATTAGTAATTTACCTTCTTTTTTATTAATTTCACCCCCAAATTTTTTAAAAGAAAAATACATGTAAAATACTATATTACCATTTTATCAATTAAATTAAAATACAATTCATTAAAATTATAATTATACACCGACTATCGATTCACCAATAAATCACCACGAAGTCAAATATTATTCTATTTTTTTAACTTTTAAAAAATAAATATAACGAATATTAAAAAAATATGAAACTCAAAAATAAAATTATGAAATAAAATTTCCAGTTTTTTTTTTTTTTTCAAAAAATGACCAAAATTTAGGAAAAAAATACAAAAAAAATTGAAAAAAAAAACTAAACTAAAAAATTTCAATTTTTTTCTAATTTGGGTATAAATGTATGAATATGACATGCTCACTTTCTAGCTTTAATCTGATTTATAATAACTAAGATTATTTTGTTATGTCTTCATTATTTCTAAAATGATATCTGGTTTGTTACAAGTTTTTTAAGGTTGTAGATTATTTTTTAAAACTAATTAATAATATAATCTAATTGAAAAATAAAATTTATATTTAGAAACTTAAATGAGTTGAGAATTGGGGAAGAAACCAGCATAATATTGCATCAGCTTTATTATTTTCTTTGGGGTCATCGTCATGTTGATGCATTCATATGTTTATTGAGTGTGATCGTATCTATTAATTGAATTGTGTGTTCAGTGTGATTCATTCTTACTTTTATTCTTCTTACTAGTTAGTTAATATCATTTTTTTAATATTGATGTATTAATTTGCATGGTATGCCTGGAATTATAAATGTGTTAAGTTATGTATTTTTTGTTAAATATAAATATTAGTTTAAATACGATATAGTATTAGTACGCCTATGGTATAGTACTAGTTAATATATTGTATAGTACTAGAGATTAATGTGGGTATAAAAATATTACGGAGTATTTAATATATGAACTAATACTATACAATATTTGAATTTATACTATACTATATTTGAACTAGTACCATAGAATATGTGAACTAATACTATACAATATCTGAACTAATACTATACTATATTTGAACTATTACCATAAAGTATGTGAACTCAAAACTCGAAAAAATTAAAACATGTACCAATATAAACTAATATTATACTTTATATGAACTAATATGTACAGTACTACATATTAACTAATAATATATACGGTTATCATAACACTTATAAACTAAAAATTATATTCATAAAAAATTAAAATAAAGTGATTAAAAAATGAAAGTTCAAATGAAAAAAATAATTAAACAATGTAAAACGAAGTGAAATTTGTAAGGAATGAAGTAAAATTTTAAAAGGATAAGGTGAAAATTATACACCAATTAATTAAAGTAAAATAGTACCAATAAAATTGAACACTTGCGTAAGAGAGGTGAGAGTTTTATTTTTTAAAACAAATTATTATTATACTATTTAATACTTAAAAAAAACAATTAATATTATTTTTAAAATTTTCTTATTAAACTTTAAAATTTTAGAATAATTATTTATGACATAAAAAGAAAGTACGTTAAAAAAATTATCATTTGGAACACAAATGATAAACAGGAAGAAAAATAAATTTAAAAAATAATATTAAAAAGATAAATATAAATATCAATTGAGTAAAATATAAAAATAAAATTTTAAAAAATTAATGGAGTATTATTTTTTAATGATAAAATTAAAAAAAATATTAATTGAAGTAAAATAAAGGCCCATGAAAAAATGTACAGCATATGTTAATTTGATATAGTAAATGAGTCATGTGTTATTGGATTGGATATAGTAAATGGGTCATGTGTTATTTGTAATGGGTTATTGGATTGGATATAGTAGTTACATATATTGGATTGAATATAGTAGTTACATACATGTAACTGGTACACAAGAGTGCAACTCTTTCAAAATATTATTAATTTTTAAAAAATAATTTAAAATCATGTTTTTCAATTTATTTTTTTGAAATATGAGTGATTCAGTGATGCCTAGGGCTGCAAATTGTTAAACTATAAATTATAGTTTATTGTGTTGTATTTTTTTTTTTAGATTAATAAAAGGTAGTGGAGTATTATTTTTTTTGGGGGTAATTTCTTTTAAATGGGGAGCAAATAATTGTGGCCATAAAAAATTGGAGAAGACAAAGTTGCAGGTCAAACAGCCTACAACTAGGCCCATAACTCCTTAAATTGGTTGGCCCTACCGCCCTATTAGTGGCGTGGGTTATTTGCCTCACCAACTATGTTACACGCACTCCCCCATACATATACTCCCCCCTGATTTAAAAATGCATCACCCAAAAAAAAAAAAAAAAAACACTGAACTATCATCTCTTTAAAATTCTCTCTAATAAATACATTCCTACCACATAAAAATTCTAACCCCAATTCACCTTTTCTCCTATTTCATAAAAACCAGCCCAGCCGTCGTCGTCGCTGGCTCTCGACCCCACATCGTTGTCGTTAATTAGGTCTTCCCTCAACCCACACCACGGACGCTACGTCGTTCCTCCCCTTCCCTCCCCATTTTTTTCTGCTTCTTCGTCACCCCATAATGTCGCCCGCCCCCATCCTCGACTCGCTTGCCGCGATGAGCTAACAAGTATTTCTTTATTTTTTCTAGCATCGACCGTCCCCACCTAACATCGGCCGAACGGCCGACCCTCCTCTAGGTATTTTTTTTTTAATTTTCGAAAAACAAGTTTCGAAATATTTTAATTTTTTTTTTCGGTAAAATAGTGTCGAAAATACACTATTCTCGACAATAATTTGTCGAAAAATGTCAAATTTGTTTTTTAGATTTTTTAAGGGGGGTGTATTTATCAGAGACCTTTTTACTAAAAGGGTAGTTTTGATATTTTACATATATACTCCCTCCGTCCCATATTTGATGACCCATTTTACCATTTTGGGTGTCCCTTAATTGATGACACATTACCTAAAATAGTAAAAATATTTTTAAACAATCTCCTTAAAACATCACAATATTATAACAAATGTCACTACTTTATTATACTAAAAAATAACTTTATTAATACTATTTATAAAGTTGAAAATTTTTTACATATATACTCCCTCCGTCCCATATTTGATGACCCATTTTACCATTTTGGGTGTCCCTTAATTGATGACACATTACCTAAAATAGTAAAAATATTTTTAAACAATCTCCTTAAAACATCACAATATTATAACAAATGTCACTACTTTATTATACTAAAAAATAACTTTATTAATACTATTTATAAAGTTGGAAATTTTTTACTATCCCCACTTTATCTTACACAATGCTAATAAACAATTTATTCATTAAACCTCGTGTCCAATTTATTTGGGTTATCAAGTATGAGACAAATGGAGTATTTAATTTATAAATGAAGGGGGAGTGCATCTCACATAGTTGGAGGGGCAAATCACCCACGCGCTATTAATAAGGGGTTGAGGTATATACCCCTACAACTTTGTTAGATACACTCTCTTTCCATTTTATTAATTAAATATGTATTTAAAATACCATATTTGCCCTTTTAGTAAAATTTGTAAAATGTTATAGATACATACACCTTCCTACTTAAAACACTAAACCTAATTTTATACAAAATCCTAACCCTAATTTTACAGCCGCCGCAACTTCCGACAGCCTCCACCTCCACTACCGACGCAACTTCCGACGTCACCCATCCAAAATATATTCATAAACTTAAAAAAAAATAAAAAAAAATCGACCAACCAGTCGATCAACACTAGTTGGTCGACCGTAGAATATATCGTCGACTAATTATAGTCGACGAAAAACACCCTCGTCGACAACATTGTATCAAAAAAATTAATTTTGAACAAAATATGTCGACCAAAAACATTATGGTCGACAAATTGATGTCTACCATAATTTTTTGGTCGATATTTCTTGTCCAAAATTATTAAAAAAAAAAGAAAAAAAAAAGAAAGAAAAAGAAAGAAAGTTGCAGAGAAAAAAATTACAGGAGACTTACGGTGGGGAAGGCCGTCGGGGAGAGAAGAGGGCGGTGGGGAGGAGGAGGAGGTGCCGCCAGACGAGAGGGGCGGCACCTCCGCTTGCAAAAATGAAAAAAAAAAACCTACTTGTTCTAAGGCGGCGGCGGAGGGAGAAAGGAAGGAGGGAGGAGTCGGGGGAGAAGGTGGATACAACAGTTTGGGTGGAGGTGGAGGAGGAGGCGGCGCTGGGCGAGGGGGGCGCCGCCGCCGCTGATTGCAGAAATGGAAAAGAAAAAAAAAGGAGGCGGGCGGCGATGGGAGAAATGAGGGGGAGGGAGGGTTGGAGAAGAAATGAGGAAATTAGGGTTTTTATGGGGGTGTGCATTTATCATATCAATTTTTAAGATAAAGGGGGTATAATAGGCAATTTGGAGGGAGTTCATCTATCTCGGGTGTACTTTGGGCCTAGTTTGGTTTGCTTGATTAGGTTGGATTAGACTTGATTAATTTTTTATTCTCAACTAATCAAATGTTTGGTTTGATTGATTGTGGCCCGGGATTAATGCAAGGCCCGCTAATTTTATACTATTTATCATGTATTTGTAGGACTAATAGTCCTAGGGGAGGAGTGAGTTAATTTGTCCCATATTTTCCCATCCACCAATCCAAACTAAAGGGAGTATATGTATCGGGGAGTGTATCTAATAACGGTGGAGGGGTATATACCCCAACCCATTAATAAGGCAGCACAAAGACGTTGGGCCGCCCGCACAGCCATGCATAAAAGGTATGGGTACTGTTATATACACCTCCATCTATGTTAACCAAACTCTATATTTTTTTTTTAATTACATTAAATACCCATCCCTTTTCCCCTTCCCATGACTTGAACCCAGGATCTAAGGCCTAGGTAGTGGTGCTCTAACCACTTGAGCTATCTCACCTTGTTATGTTAACCAAACTCTACATTTTATTTATTAACTTTATCACTTCAAACTTTGTACAAAAATTAAATGTTACATTATGTTAGAGACAAAAAATAGATGGAGCCTTTTTTTAGATTTTTTTATTAAGGCATTTATTTAATGCAAAATCGCAAAACCAAACATATAAAGGGGTATGTTGTATCTTACCCCAATTAAATATTCCATTGACTTGAAATTTAAGAGGATTGATCTGCTAGTGTAGATTTAGTATGCTCCATTGCTCATTTCTAGATCGTATGTTCGAAATTTTAATGTGTAAACAATTTTTGAGATTGATCAACTTTGCTTTGATTTCAATTAGTTCCACGCTAGTGGACGGTGAGACTGGTCCTTGAATTAGTCTGTCTTAATTAGATATTACTCTCTCCGTTCTAGAGGAATTTGCACCCTTGGGACGACACACATATTAAGAAATGTGTAAGAAAATGTGTAATGAGTGATGTTTTGATGGGTAATTTTGTAAACTTTTATAAATAAAGTAAAGTAAAAAGTAGATTGAGTCTGGAAAAATAATGACATATGGGTAAATATGAGTATATTTTAAGGGTGAGGGTTATGAAGATATTTCCTTGTATGGAGTGTACAAATTAGTATGGGACATCTATATATGGAAAGTGTGTAAATTTATGTGGAATGGAGGGAGTACATTTTTTTTTGAATTGGTCTCCTGTGCATAATGTGCACCGTGCACACTAATGCATAGGTCAACCCTCTATATATTAATAAAGGTAAATGTATGTAATGAATTACCTCTATATATTAATAAAAGTAAATGTATGTAATTAAGTAATTCATGTCCCAGTTGTTATATATACTTTTTGTAAATATGAGGTTCAAAGGTTGGAATCCTGTGATTGTTTTCATAATTTTTTTTTCCTTAACAAAATTACTCACTTTCACTTTTCAATAATAATAGTTACTTACCATTTTTCAATAATAATAGTTACTTACCACTTTTCAGTAATAAAATTTCCACTTTTCAATAATAATGATTTCCACTTTTCAGTAATAAAACTTCAACTCTTCAATAATAATGGTTACCACTCTTCACTAATAAAATTTCCACTTTTCACTAAAAATAGTTACGTACTACTTTTCAATAACAAAATTTCCACTTTTCACTAATAATAGTTACCACTTTTCAATAACAAAATTTCCACTTTTTAGTAACAAAACTTCCACTTTTCAATAATAATAGTTACCACTTTTCAGTAACAAAATTTCCACTTTTCAATAATAATAGTTACCACTTTTCAGTAACAAAAATCACACTTTTCTATTCTATTCACGTGTAAGACATCAAAACAAAGTGATAGAAAATCACACTTTTGCTCTTCTTACACAGGCTCGGAGATGCCTGATCCACCGCTTTCGGCCGCCAAACGCAGTAGCTTCCAGCCGGAATATTCTTCAATTCCTCCGCTTTCGACGACGAACACGATCCGTGGTCCTGTTCCTCGCAATCTCCAAACACGATCCGTGGTCCTGTTCCTCGCAATCTCCAAACAATAATTTGTCCAAAGAAACGTTGATTCTCTTTCTCAATGGCTCGTTCAAAAGATCGCGATTGAATACCAGAAAAAATTTGCCGATTTGGCCGTCGTGTGCGAATTCCTCATCCTCCCGTACTAAAGAGAACTCGAAATCTTCATCCTCTGTTTTCTTTTCAACTGCTACTTTTACGGCGATTTCCCATAACTTATTTGATGAATATGTGCTAAAGTTGAGAGACGTATATTCATGATTCTCCATTGTAGATATATTTTGAGTGTGTATGTATAGTTTGCAGAGATTAAGGCCATGTCTTTCTGGATTGAACGACGGTAACCAAATAGAAAAAAAGAGAATTAAAAGTGTGCACCAAACTGTTTTGGTGCACCGTGTGCATTTGAGAATTTTCCTTTTTTTTTTTTTTTTTCATATTACCCTTGTTGGGCCTCTTTTTCGTAATTATGAGCTAAGCCCATAAAAATTAGGGCGCGGCTAAAGGCACACACAGATCCTATGAGGACACCCACGCGATGAGAACACACACAAAATGGATGAGGACACCCACCTGAAAATCCCAAAATTACCCTCCCTCAATTAAAACCTTAACTCCTTCCTCCTCTCTTCTTCTCAGACACCACCTCCATTTTTACACCTCCATTTCTCTCTACAGCGCCGCCACTCCACTTCTTCCGCCTCCGCCGCGCACGCAGCCTCTCCCCCCCTTCTCGGCCGCAGCCCACTCCGCCAACGCCGCTCGACGTCGCGCTTCCCTCCACGGCGTGCGTCCTTTCGCCGTCGCGCTGCCCTCATGTCGCCGCCGCCTGCAACCATCTCCACCGCCCCTCCCGTCGCGCCTGCAACCATCTCCACCGCCCCTCGTTCGCGGCCGCCGCCCTCCCTTCTCCCCACAGACGCGGCCGCCGCCCACCCCCTCCTCCCCTTCGCCGCGACCGTTGTGCTCCTCCCCCCGCCGCCGCTACACAGGTAAGTTTAGTCTGAAAAATTAGAAAAATTAGGGTTTCTAGAAAAAAAATTAGGATTTTTTTTTAAGTTTGAGAATTATTTTCGAACATAGTGCGTTTGTTTTGGAAGAAATTTCGAACAACTTGAGTTTGTTTTGGAAAAAATTTCGAACAAGATGTTCGATTTTTTTTTTCGTACAAATTTAAGTTGTTTTGAATTTTTTTTCGAACATATCGTATTTGTTTTGGAAACAATTTCGAACAACTTGAGTTTGTTTTGGAAAAAAATTCGAACAAGATGTTCGATCTTTTTTTTCGAACAAATTTGAGTTGTTTTGGAATTTTTTTTGAACTTATTGAATTTGTTTTGGAAAAAAAATTCGAACTCATTGAGTTTGTTTTGAAATTTTTTTCGAACAGTTGGTGTTTTGGATTTATTTTTGTTTCAATTTTTGTGTTTTTTTTTTTGGTGTTGGTGGTGGTGAGATAATGATGTGAAATAGAACATGTGGGTGTACTCATCTTCATTTTTTTTATAAATTTTACCGTAGGGGTATATGGGACATTTCACATATTCTGAAAAATTAAAAAAATGATTGGTGGGTGTACTCATAGGAAATCCGGGTGCATTTAGCCGCGCCCTAAAAATTATTGTAAAGTTAAAAGCCCATTTGCCCTGTGGCACCTATCCAATAATTAATGCACAAAAATTAGGGCGAGAATCCACAGCGACTGTGCGCGAAGCTAACTCTGATATTACCTCGTTCTTTCCATCTAGGTGCGAATTTCTTTCTTTGGCATCCAATTAATACCCAAAAATTAGGGCAAGAATCGATAGCGAACTGTGCGCTAATTCGAAGGTAAGTCTTAGTTTTATTTCAATTACACCTTGCGATTTCCGGTGCAGTGCGCCGGAAAATCGAACTCTTTTATGGTATACGAAATTGCAAACTTCTTTACCATTTCAGATTCATATATTTCCCTTTTTACACTCGCTAAGGTTTTGTAGCATGGTTTAATGTTCTCGACTAAAGTAGATTGGATTTAGATATTTCAGCAAGATTGTGTTTTACGACCGTTTAACTTAATTTAATTCAATTTTCGCCCAGGCATCACACTCTATTATTGGATGTTGAAAGATCCGGGAAATTTCTAGAATTTTTGGGAGTTCTCATAATGGAAGATGAGAAAGGTCTTGATTTAAGCTTGGGTCTAGGGAGTAATTCCTCGCACAATAATAAAGATAAAGCTAAATTCGGTAGCTCATCTGATATTAGGTCAGAGGATGGTGATCGGGGTAGCAAATTGATCAATGAGTTTAAGAATTTTCTAGAAGGTGGAAACCAACAACATCCATTGAAAGTTGGGGAGAGCTTCTCTAATAACTTTGCTAAAGCTCCCGTGGATGTAGAATCTTCTAAGAACTCCAGCGCCGGTGGGGGAACATGGTTGCCTGGTGATAGCAGGTCTATTGAGATCGAAGAGAAGACATCGAGTGTCGGTGAAAAGCGAAAAAACTTGTCTAATGAGGCGAATCAGCAACAAAAGAAGCGTGAGAGAGATAGTGATTTGACTGAAAAGCCCAAGGTATCACACATTTCGATTACCACAGATGAAGGATCAACAGCAGACAATGAAGATGTAGCAGATTCTGAAGTAGATGGTTCTACCTCAAGGCATGTTCAGCATGATGATGTGCCAAAACGAATTGTGCCGAGTAGCAGTCATTCTAGTGGTGTAGAAATTCTAGGACAGAAGAGATTTACGATCTCCTCATCTGAAAAGGAATTCAGTTTGATGAATACATCCATGCCTTATGGTGTTTCATTCCCAGCTGCTCAACAAGTAAACATGAGTGTTTCTTACTCACAGCCCGGAAAGGATTCTAACTCTAGTGCTATGCCTAGTCTTTCTGGCTATCCAGTGCCTAGTGTGATGCATGCAATGACTGCTGCAAATGGGGAAAGGCCGGGCGTCCAGCCAGTCATGCCTGCTAACTTCCCATTAATGTATGGATACAGTAATGTCCAGCTTCCAGTGCTAGACAGAGATAATTCTCGAGGCATTGTTTCTCATCACCAACAGATTCACCCTACTTTTTCTGGAAGGAATTCGATGAATGCAGACACATCGAACGACAGCCGGAAGCTCCCTCAAGGTTTCCCTTTTAATCTATCTGTTTATATTATATTATTCAACGACAGCCTAAAGCTATCAAGCTTCTCCTTTATTTATTTTTCCTCGGAATCTATTTTATACTATACAAAAAAAAAAATTGTGGTGGCCCTTGTTTTCTGATTCTTGGTGCCCTCTCCATGGCTGAGACGGGCACAGATTTTAAAAACCCTTTTTTAGTAAAAAAAAAACTGTTTTAGGTTTCAGAATTTTAAATACATGGTTCTTTTAGGCAGTTTTAGGTTTAAGAGTAATAAAAAAGTAAAAAACTAGGGTTTCAGAAGTCAGAATACATGGCCTCTTTCCACTCTCCTCACATCTTGTTCTTCCCTTCTCCCACCCAACCACCTCACGCCCATGAAAGATGCACTTCTAAGGTTTCAGAAATCAGAATTCACGGTTTTAGGTTTCAGAAATCAGAGTACATGGTTTTTAGGCACTAGGCACACCCTTGCGCCTTAGTGCGCCTTGTGCCCTTAAAAACAATGGTTGGAGGATGGGTCATCTCTATGATGGTCACATTATTAGTGTTGTGCCCTAATTTTGGGGAAAAAGGGACATAAAATGGTTGTTGGTTGTGGAATAGGGGAATGATTGAGGAGAAACGATTGTAGGATGAGAGATCATTAATCAAATGGGGTAATGACTACCTTATTTAGGAGGGGAAGTAGTGCCATTGATCATCTTTTGTTCTCATTAACCACCATAACTACCCTATATTCATTCTCATTCCCTGGTTGAAGAATTCCCAACCAAGCGCCCATACGTTCTTTACTTCTTTTGCTTCAACAGCGTGAGAGTCGTAGCTCTTTGCCAAACAATTGTTGCCGGAAAAATGTACTGCTTGGAGTAAGTGGTGGTTTGTGACCATTTTTCATGACTTGAATATCTCAGAGGATTTTGGTTTCCTCCCATTGTATCGTTATGTGACTATTTGCATCATGTATCTGTGACCAAATTTCTGTTTACCAGCCAAAAGATTTTCTTACTCATTACTTGGTTCCACAAGAAAATCAAGTTTAGTTTCCTTTTGTTTGATCATTTCAATTTTAAAGCTGACATTCTATAGAAGTCTAGAGTTGTGCAAAGCCAAGTACAGTTATGGATAATCCTTATCCAATTACTTTTAGAGACTTCTCACTGCCTGTTAACTGCATATTGGTTTATCTGTTTGTCAGTTTGCAGTTGTGAAAGCTTATTCTTTCGACTGATCCTAAAAGAAGATTTTTTATGAGAAACTGGTTCTTGATTTGCTTAATGACTGCCATATTGTGTTCAGTAGGGGAACATAACGATGCTCATGATGCATTTAATATTTTAATGTACTTTAGAACTCTAGTTATTTGTCATCGAAAATTTCTATAATCCCAGAATCCATTGCTGCAGTCTAGTTTTCTTAACTAAAATATGATTATATTACTCGTGCCGAATTTTTGTTTGCACTCATCAACTGATATGGTGATGTACATCTTTATCATGCATGAGCATTTGTGTATTCGTACTTAATGTAGTATGGTTGTTTGTATGTGGATACCTGTGCAACAACCACCAAATGAGTTTGCTTATGATCCAGAAGGAAACCATGTAGTATGGCCATCTCAAATTATGTAGATGTGGTTTACAAAAATATCTTTTAATTGTCGATATACGTGGTAACTCAGATCCTCTGATGATGTTTAGTCTGTTGATTTTGGCAGTGATTTCACACAAGTCACCTGAATCTATTCAATATGATGGAAAGAGTTATGGAAAGCAGCAAATTGGTCAAGAAGGCTCGTCTTCTCACGCAGATGGTGATCCGAAAGAAAATCGTGCAATTCATCAAGTGAATGACACATCTGGTCCATCACCAACTTCTTCAGAATTCCCAACTATAAGACCTGGTATTGCAGCAGACCTCAAATTTGGAGGTTGTGGGTCCTACCCAAACCTACCATGGGTGTCTACTAAGGGCCCAGGTCCCAATGGAAGGACTATATCTGGCGTGACGTACAGGTTTAGTCCCACCCAGATAAGGATCGTTTGTGCGTGTCATGGTTCTCACATGTCTCCTGAAGAATTTACACGACATGCCACTGAGGAAAACCATGTTGTAGATGGCACCGGTCTAACATCACTACCAGGTAGCAACTCTGCTGCTTCTGCTCAAACCTGATTTTGGAAGCTCTTCAGGTTATTGAATTTTGCATTTGGATGAATCGACTTTGGTGTTGAATTTTATGATATATATGTAGTATAATGTGTTGTATCTAGTGTATGTATATCTTTTGCATGCTTTATTCTTTAGTTTCTTGTTATTTACAGCTTATATTGTAATAAGGTGTCTTGTAATACTATTGGCATATTTATTTTTCAGCAATTTCGATTTAATTGGTTATGTGACTTAATGAGCTGCTACAGACTTTTTTCTGGCGTTCTTGAATTTTTACCTCTATGTTGGGTTTTTACCTCATTCCTGATTGGCCAATTGTAGTTTGGTATGATAATTAAGTGGGAGCTTTTAGGGTCTAACAGATTTTTCCTACTTTAATCTGAAACATAGAAACTACCAATTTAAGATTCATAACTATCGACTAATTGAGGATCTGAAACATAGAAACCGATATTTTATGGCTATCCTAATATTTTTATAAATCAATATTAAAAAATAAATACTACTAAAAGATAGGACTTAGGAGTATATTAATTTCTGGAGAAAAAAAAAAATAGTAATGAAAAATAATATTGGATATAAATAAATGATCTTAATATTTTTTGGTTTTAAATTAATAGTTTCTAACTTTCTGTCTTGTAGATTTTATATTGACGGTTTTCAATCATTCAACACACGTAGAAAATGAATCTTTTAGTTTAGATCATAAATTTATAATTTTAATATAGTCTCATTTGTCTTATATTCTCCGTCTACAAAATGTAGTAAACTTTATTTCAATTATCACTTTATCATCACCCTTCAACCATCATTTAATTATTTAAATTGTTATAAATTGTATTCACAATACCCTTATTTTATCTACCATTTTTTTAAAACGTGTGTCCATTCTCAATGAAATTACTTATTGTAGACTCGGGGAGTAATTTTTTAAAAAGAGATTATTATATGATTTTTTTGAGAAGATCTTAACTCTTGGGCAACAAAAAATGGAGGGAGTAATTAATAAACCAAGTCAAAGAAATTATGTGCTATTTAAATGCGTTTAATTTCTCTATTTCACTTTTCGTGTTCCACTTGATGTTTCATCATACTGAATAAGTATAAACATTTTACATAAAAATGATTATTTCAGGGATAAGTAAAAAAAAATTGTCACTCCATTATAGATTTACATTGCTATTTACTTCAACATTATAAGCTCTTGTACCGTAAATTGATAGTATAATCCTGTTTTTAACCTAGCTGTGAAAAATGCACGTAATTTTAAATTACTGCAGTAGACAAGCCAATTTGAGTGTCCCCAGTAAAGCTGTAATTTTGACAACCTGAAAGTGTGACAAAAACATTCTTCAACCATCCCTTGTTGCTCATTCATAGACCTCTGAGTTGGCAACCTCCTGAAATTTCATTTGAAATAATGAATGAATTTCTTCAAATTCACCAAAATCTCTCAAAAAATAACATGTCGTAAAACGAGGGTGGCGCTGGCGTACCTTTTCCGAATGAGATTTTCTTTGACCCTTATAAAACGACGGTAAAGGTTTGGCCTTGAAGTTGAGACTCTTTCTCAGCATTTTAATCTCACACTCCTTTTCCTCCTGCATCAAATATGGAGTATATGTCTTGTTCACCCATGTGTATTGTATACTATAAAGTAACACTAATTGATTAAATATCAAATATGGAGTATACCTTTGATTTTGCACTAAGTTGAGCATTTTGTGCCTCTCTGGCAATTGATTTCGCCTCCAATTTCTTTAAAAACTGGGCCAAATTTACTACTTACATAAGTAATGGAAACAAGATTTATAGTTACAGATATATATACATGTAACAATGCAAGAATAGGAGTTGGGTTTGTGGTAAAACCTCTTTCCGCTTTTCAGCTCTTTCATCGCTTCTGAAAGTTGGTGGGACGATTGCGTTTTTCTTATCCACCACTGAACTTGTGTACCATCTGTTACAAACTTACAAACTCGACAATCAAGCCAATGTCATCCAAATAAAAACAACTTTGATGATGATGATGATACTAACATCATTATTAAGTGGCAAGAATGCAATCAACTAACAAAAAGACCATTGGATATAAATAAGATAAAAGATGAGAAATGCATAGAACTAACTAAATTATCGACACTTAGACGTAACAACAATAGTATCACAACTCACCTTGATTGAATCCTTTCACCAGACATTTTTTCAGCATCCTTCTTCAATCTACACCCAAAATAATAAAAGTATTTTCTTATTCGAGCTGGATTTTCAAAGGATTTGGAGTCTATTGTAAGAGCTTACATAGCAAGTCCATCGTTACATGTAATGAGATTTTAACATTTATCACTAATGATGGATCGTTTGCAGCATTAAAGAAGAAATTCAACCCAGAAACTACAACTTCTGTGTTAATTTTCCAATAGAATGGCAAAACAGTACTGTATTACCAAGCTGTCAAAAAAAAAAGAAAGTATACTGAATACTAATATTGAAGTAAACATCAATCTATTAGTATAATTTTTTCACATACAAAAAAAGTCCAAGTAATTTGATAAACAGAAAGCTTAAGAAGACCATTACCGGAACTATCGATAGTAATTCTATATTTCAATATAACTCAACAATTATCATAGAATTATCTATTGTCATCAAATAAAATGATATATTCATTGTATGATGTGTGAGAAAAAGGATTACCCTTCGTTCCCCTTTCGACGCGGGAGAGGAGTGGAAATCTTTGGCTCAGATGTAGCAGATGCAACCTGCCATCATATAATATATCAGACCTTGTCATATATGATATATATACACCTTAGAGCAGACAAAATACTATCTCATGAAACTTCAATATCAGCTTGCAAACCTGCTTTTGATTTTTAGACGTTTCACCACCATTGCTACGAATTTGGAAAGTCTTGAATGCTTGCCTAACAATCTCCTTATCCCCCATTTTCTCCATTATCAACGACTTTCTACTCATAGACGAAGAATTCGCAGGACCCCCCAAATTATAAGACATGTGCAAAGACGTAGGATTGATTTCTCTTGCTACACGACTCTTGCTTTTGGGCAGTGGCGATCCATTTACCTTCTTTAAAGGTTTAATTGCAGGGGAATCAGCTTTCTCCTTAGTTATAGCCAGATTTCTTTCCCTTTTAGTCCGAGTAACCTTAAAACCAGAAATAATGATCAATAGAAAAACTCAATAAAAACCAGACATTTGTATTACATTAACACAAAAGTGCAAACAAGTTCCATTATCTACCTTTTGAGCTACATTCCGTGCATTCATCTTAGAATTCGAATTTTTCGTTAAAGTTGATTGCTTTGTGCCATTTTTTCTTTCCGGCAGTTTTTCCATGATTGGATGAGAGTCTTTCTGAGTCTCCACCCGAACCAAAAGAGCATCTTCTGCTCTAACATTTGGTTCAAGATCAACAACATTACTGTTCAACTCATCCTTAGCTTCCTCAACCGAAAAACTTACACACTCCACAGTCTCCACTCCCATAGCACCACCATCTTTTTCCTCGATTGCACCATTCATCGTAAAATCTTGTTCAATCCCTTGAGTAGACCCAAATTCATCGTTTTTCACCTCGTTAACCTTTTCATGTATTCTCTCGCCATTGGACAAAGCAAGTACTTCATCAATCACCGAAGAATTTCCCACATGATCGTCATTTCTTGGCTCGTCTAGGCTAGGAGTAGCCGAATTCATCGACTTCTCCTGCTCCGTTTCCTCAGCCTTCATAGCAGCAATTTTCTTGTAATGAGCTTCAAAATATGCCTTCTTCTGGGCTACTGATCCTGGAGTCGATAAATGTCCAACTTCCTCCAAATACTTATTATCCGGAGAGAAGGACGACCATTTCTCCCACGAAAGAGCATCATTCTCAAATCTACCAAATGAGACAGACACATCTAGCCTAGCACCATAGTTAACTGACTCATCCATCTGTTTATAAGACCAGGTTTACTTTATTCAATACTCAATTGATTGAAAAGGATAAGCAATTCACAATAAAGAACAGGAATACTGCAATTATGAGTAACTTTTCAAGAACCTATGGTATGGTAGCATATTAAAGGAACAAAATCAATTGGGAGCAGAATTTAATCACATGGGCTAATCTCAACTATTTAAATGTAAACAAAAATAAAAATGTGTACCTTCTTTTCCACAGTTGGTCTTTCAACTAAAGATTCACCCATTGATTCTCCAAAATCACTGAGAAATAATCATAAAGCTACCAAATATGAGGTGGGTGAATAATCATAACCAACCAATATCAAGAAAATTAAGACAAAGAGAAAATAGGAAACTAGAGCCAATTAAAACAAGCCCATGTGCTGTGTTTCACAATTACACTAATTTTCCATAACAGTATTACAGATATAATTGTGTGTGTTGGGCTGTTCTTGAAAGTGCATACCTTAATCATCGGCACTGAAAATTGGATTAGAGAATAATACTGGATTAATCAGATGGTACAAAAGGCATTATTTTTTGGGTTTTGGATTGTAGCCCACTTGCTGAAATGATCACAAGTTTGGGATTTATCTGAAAACTTGAACCAAAAAGTCAGAAGTCGAAAGGTGGGTCATATACTAAACATGATCAAAAATAGATTATGGATTAGTTAAATTGATGAAAAACTTGTACAGTAGTAAATTGTAAAGATGGTGCTGTAGATACATGTAGGCTTCAAGCAGAGTGAAGTGGCACGTGACACGTCCTTTGCTCAATAATGGAGCGGCTGGAGCCTCTAAAATTTAATTTCATATAGTAATATTTTCAACAAAAGGCACCCTTTTCCGTTTTCAATTTTATGGAGTAGAAAAATACGCATTCAAAGCTTTTTTGAAAAATTAGATATATCTCTTTTAAAAGTTGCACATTTTATTATTATCAACATTCACTATCTTTCTCCTTCCTTTTTATTAGTATTTTTTACTTTAATAATTCACTATCCATATAATACTATATTTTTTAAAAATTGACAGCTTTCAAAATAATTGAGAGAGGGAGTATATCAAATGTAATAATAGCATGGCCATTTAAGTGTTATATTCAAATTATTTTCAATTTTCTACTGATTTTGTATTCGAATTTGAATTTGGAATTTCCTACACGTTAGTACATAATTAAGGGTATGCAATCAAGTTGGTTAAAGAGATTTTCTGATCAACTTGAGATGAGCTCAAACATCTCACTTTATATATATGGTTAAACCTCGATGAATTTAACTAAAACTTGTGTGAACATTCAATCTCATTTTTATATATTTACAAAAATGAGTTTAACAAAAATTTGTATATGATTTTTTTAGAGTTTGTTGAGGGATCAATGCAGTTCACGAATCTCAATTTTGTAAATCAGATCCATACATTTTTTTGTGACTATTTTATTATTTTACCTTAAACAATTTAATTATTTGTATGTATTTGTGTAAAGCGGTAATTCAATGAACTTTATACAACTTTTCAGATAGAATATTAACATATTTTAAGCTATTTATATAATGAATTGAGTCAAGTTGGAATTTAAATTCAAAGAATTAGGTTTGATTGAATTCGAGCTAAGTTTCTCCATCGTGCTCTAGTCTGACCTATATCTACTCAATTCAATATAGTTACAACCAAATTATACAAATTATATACTAGAATATATAATTATATATCAAATAAAATTTAAATTTTAAATACAATAAAAGTTTAAGAATCGTGTGTAATTTTCTTGGTGCTCATGTAATATTTTTGAATGAAGTTAAAGAAAAACTTTGCACTCGTGAATTTTTTATTATTCATACTCATACCCACCACGGCTTGGAATTTAGTGTATACGTAATTATATATTCATTGATTCATTGCATTTTAATTTATGATGATATATGTTGGAGCGTCCATTTTCATGTCATTTTCACTCACGGACATGTCACTCATCTTTGACTTCCACTTCTCATGAAAAATTATCCATTTTATTATTATTATTATTTTAATAGCATATGCTGCATATCTAATTATATTGCGTGCATGATGATAACGTAAAATGGATTATATTTTTAATTTCATTTTAAAATGATTAACAAAGTGTAATCAACACCTAACTCAGTGTCCCTTACCCAAAGTCTTTTTTATATATGACAAAAACTTATACAGTATGCAATATAGTTAATTAATGTAAATTTGAGGTAAAAAATTGTGGGTAACTCCGGGTCCGGGTCAATGCGAGTTAATGCGGGTTAAACTTAAGTAAAATATATGTTTTCGTTTTCAAGTATTGTTTTACAACATGATCAAAATTATGTTACTACATGACTATAATATTGTTATTATAAGGTCAAAATTATATTACTGTAAGTCAAAAAATATTCTAAACACTTAATTTTCATAGCGATTTTTCCATTTTTTTTGCATGTAGTAATGCATTTTTAATCTTATAGTAACAATATATTGTTCAGATAGTAAACCACATGCTTGCGACCTGCGTCTTTTTTGAATAAGCCATTTCCAGGCTTATGACCTACAAATTTTTTAAGTGTTGCTGTTTATTTTATGTACTCCTATGATATTTAACATAAATGTCTCTTTATTTATACCATTTGTCGAGCCCTCATATGATCAGATCATATGTTTTAAATAACTGAATTATATTCCACATCAACAATACAAAAAAACCACTAAATAACTGAATTATATTCCATAGTAGGAGTATATTATAGACTTATACTTTCAGCCTTTAACTTTTCGAATTGGCCCAAAATTAACTTCAAAGATCAGTTACAACCAGAAAGCTAATGGGCCATAGCCCAATAATCTTTTGCAAATCACCTTTCAAAGCAAACAACCACTAAATTTGTGTAACATTTCATTTTGTTTGATGGCTCACACATATCTTTATCTCATTTTCTAACTTTTTTCCTCATCCTATTATGCTCTAAATTTACTCAAGCATTCCCAAGTGGATCTCAATCAATACAATATAAAATGTGTCTTTGTTTGCCCAGTCTCTTACAAGATCAATTTCCTAGTCTCCTCATAATATGGTCTATAATTTCATTATGCATATCAAATGTGTATTCTCGATCCGTCTCATTTTGGGCTACTTTCTTTTTTCACCACAGTCAAATCCGACCCATATTTGGTCTTTGACTATTCTATTGCTGAGGCGTGAAATTCTCATAATATTTTCTCGAACGAGATACCATGTATCAATCCAAACCACACATTGGCTTTCCATTTTGCTATGTGTGCATTGTCTAATCAAGATAATATCAGTCCATTCAACTCTAGTATTACGCTTACTGACGTGGATAACTTTTCAGGGCTCAACACTCTCGATTTGGTCATGACACAAATAAACATTGCAGTGAATGGTATGGTGACACCCCACAGGCCCGGTCCTAATGTAAGGCCAACGAGGCGACCGATTCAGGCCCAAGAATATTCCAAATTTTTAGGGGCCCATTTTTTTAAAAAATCTCTTTTATATATATAGTATATGTCTTTTAAAATATCTCTTATATATATAATATATATATAATACGCATATAACATATAAGACTACCGAGAATTTGGAAAGTCTCTTATACATAAATCTTTTATACGCATAAAATATCTCTTATTATGTTATACATATATCTTATATATAATATATTAATACGAATATAAGACTAAGAAGTTAGAAAGTTAGGCATTAGAAACTAAAAAGAAGGCAACCCTAAAAAAGAACAGTGAATGAGAAGCTGAGAAGGAAAAGGAAAAACTCAATAAAGGCCAGAGGGTTGTTTATGTTCATCATCAAATAGGTACTTCATTGATTGTTATTTAAATTGATTTTATGAGAAATTTTCTACTTTATTTTTTGTATTGTTATTTAAGAAGGCCTTGAATCCACCCCTGCATCCCTGCTGTATGACTTCATTGTTCTTTTTACGTTTTTATTGATGATGTGAATATGATTATATGAATGGAATATGAATTATTTGTTTAGTTCTTAATTTATTTTTATTATTTTATAGTATCATCATGCCTCCTAAATACACATCTGGATATCAAAAGAGAAAAAAGAGACTAAGGATAAATGAATTAATCCAAAGTCAAACTGGAGATATGAACAAGTATTTTCCTTCTAAGTCTAATAAAAGAATAGTCGGAGAAGAGAGTTCAAATGCAAATGAAAATTTGATGGATGAAGAACGTGCGAATAACTTGGAGGAGAATGATATTGATATCGAAGATGTATCTGAACCACTCAAGAAGAATACTGAAGTAGTTCTTCAACTCACCAATGTCGATGAATTCAATGAGAATGAAAATGATGATGAGTTTATTCAACAAGAAAGCTCGAATTATGATAGTTTTGATGATCCAGGTAATTGTGTTAACATTGACCAAAAGATTAGAGATTATTTGGTGGAGAGAGGCCCGAAGAGAGATCATTGCACCTTATTTCCTAAGAATAGTCATAACAGACATTTTGATGCATCACATTACAAAAGAATCTTGTCGAATGGAGAGGAAATTGATAGAAGATGGCTAGTATACTCGATATCTTTTAACAAGATTTTTTGTTTTGCTTGCAAGCTTTTCAAAAAAGGTGTTGTGGTAAGTCAACTAGCAAATGAAGGATATAATGATTGGCGAAATTTGAGTCATTGTCTAATGACTCATGAAGCAAGTAAGGAGCATATGGAGTGTACAATTAGTTGGCTGGAATTGGAAGAAAGATTGACAAAGAATAGGACAATAGATGCAAATGTACAAGTACAACTCAACAAAGAGAGAGACCACTGGAAACAAGTATTGCAGAGAATAATTTCAGTTGTACAAAGATTGGCAAAAAACAACTTGGCATTTCGAGGAAGCTATGAAAAGCTTTATGTAGAGAACAATGGCATCTTCCTACAATTGATTGAAATGATTGCTGAATTTGATCCAATAATGAAAGAGCATCTCCGGCGTATTGAGGACCATAAGACTTATGTTACATATCTTGGAAAGAGAATTCAAAATGAATTGATCCAGATGTTAGCGGGTGAAGTAAGGAAAAGAATTCTTGCAAAAGTTAAACATGCAAAATATTTTTCTATTATCCTTGATTGTACTCCAGATGTTAGTCATATTGAGCAAATGTCTCTTCTCATACGGTGCTTGGATGATTCAGGAAGTTCCATGAAAGTAGAAGAATATTAGATACAATTTTTAGAGGTGGATGATACTTCTGGACTTGGACTTTTCACACATCTTCAAAATGCTTTGGTCAATCTTGAGCTTGATATTAATGATATAAGAGGTCAAGTATATGACAATGGATCTAATATGAAAGGAAAAAACAAAGGTGTTCAAAAAAGACTACTTGAATTAAATCCAAGAGCTTTTTATACTCCTTGTGGTTGTCATAGTCTTAATTTGACATTATGTGATATGGCAAACTCTTGTCCTAGGGCCTTGTCTTTTTTTGGAGTGATACAACGTACTTATACATTGTTCTCTTCTCTACCAAGAGATGGAAGATTTTCAAAGACCGTGTGAAGGGTTTGACGGTTAAGCCATTGTCACAAACACGTTGGGAAAGTCATCTTGAGAGTGTTAAAGTTATAAAAGAGCAAATTGTGCAAGTAATAGATGTTTTATTTGACTTAACCAATGATATTGAAGATCCCAAGACAAAGAGTGAAGCTGAATCTTTGGCATTGTATGAATTTGAGAATTTTGAGTTCTTACTCAGTGTGGTTATTTGGTACAAGTTATTATATGCAATCAATCGTGTTAGCAAATTTCTTCAATCTGAGAACATGGATATTGATGTTGCTATCACTCTTTTGCAAGGGCTTATTTTATTTCTTGAAGAATATAGGGAAACTGGTTTTGATAAGGCCATGGGTGAAGCTAAGGAAATGGCAAGTGAGATGGGTATTGAATCTGTATTTAGAGAAAAACGTATTATTCGAAGAAAGAAGCAATTTGATGAAACCAGCAGTGAAGAAATATCACAGTCAGCCGAGGATTCTTTTAGAGTTAATTACTTTCTCTTTATGAAGAAATAAAAATATGAAGAGATTTTTGGATTTTTGTTCAATATGGAGAATCCCGATTGATTCGGGTGGAATTTACACGTTTTAGAGGCACATGTGAAGCGTGTTTTGATGTGGATTTCATTGATTTATGCATTGATTATGATTGTTTAAGCCGAAATGAGAGAAAGGTTGTGTTTTGTCGATTTTATAGGAAATACGATGGAATTTGGAGCAAAACAGCAACCATACTTTGCTGGATCAGGAAGAGGAGTGCACGGTTGGATTCGTCTCGAAAAACGGAGTGGATTATCCGAAGGAATCGAGTCAATCCGACACCCGAGGCGAAAGATATGCACGAAACGAGAAAGGGCCGAAGTCGACCGAGCGAGAGCACGCCCGAGACGAGTGCTCGAGCAAGAGGTGCTCGAAACCGAAGCATTTTGGCTGAAGAGAGGGCACGGCCGAGCACCTTGCTCGGCCGAGCTGCTGCCTAGACGAGATTTGAAGGCCACGGTCGAGTTGCGCGCTCGAGCACCTGCATCTCGAGACCGAGAAGTTTTGGTCGACCACGCCTCGGCCGAGACAAGGCCACGGCCGAGCTCGCCTTCGCCCCTGCTCCGCATCGCCTCGGCCGAGCATCCAGCACGGCCGAGCACTCCCCGATCCCATTTTCGCCCAGCACGGCCGTGCCAACTCCATTTTCGGTGCTTTTTCCACATTTTGGCCATTTTTGAGGGACCAGCTTCCAATTTTGCCATCCAAACCCTACCCAAACACTATATAAACCCTCTTTCTTGAAATCCAAGCCATTCTCCCCCAAATCCACACATAGTTACACATACTTGGAGGTGTTTTGGCCATTTCTCTCTCAATTCTTCACCAAATCAAGGAAGAAAGGATGCAATAGCTCCCAAATTCCATTCCACACCACATTCTAGACTAAGCTTTCTCTTTATTTTCCTTTTTATTTAGTTATTTCATTTGGAATTTGTAATTTGATTATGTTAGTAGTGAGCTAAACACTTTGTGGTTCTAAGGCATTGTAAGACTTGGATTGATGTTTATGAGTAATTTCTTGCTTTAATTGGTGTTTGTTTCTTATTTGCATGTTTAATTATCCATTGTTAAGCATGTTGTTATTGGCCATGATGATTTGCTTATCTATTGTTAATTGGAGTAAGATCGAGAGATTTATTTCATTTAATCGTATGCAAGCATGCAACGCGATATTATTATGAGCTCGAGAGAGGATTAATTATCGGAGAGGGAATCGAATGGTCTTAGGAGCTATTTTAGGCGGTGTAATGTTTGTGAGGTAGAAATACGAGCCTATGTTACATTGCGCCTTTGGTTAATTAGATCGAGAGATTAATTAATTCTTCTTGTGTGATCACCCTATATGAGATAACCTTAATGGCCATTTGAACGAGATAACATTCATAAACGGATGTCTAAGTACTACAATTGCCTTGGAACCCACCCTTTTCTTCTTTGAGTTTTCATCTATTTCACTTTTGTTTTATTGAATTGCATGATAGTTGATCGATTTCATATTTACTCTTTCGTTGTTTATTTGTGACACATTGTTAGACAATCTTAGGAGTAAGTCAACCTTCAAATTATCGATCACGTCTATTAAGAATTCGACTAGCAAACTACCCTTTTACGCTTAACCTCCCTGTGGGATCGACCTCGTGCTTATCACGCTACGATAGACGCCGTACACTTGCGGTTGTTTATTTAGTGTTGCATATCACGTGAATCACCGATTTACACAGTTCAAAAAATATGAAGAGATTTTTGGATTTTTGTTCAATATGGAGAAGTTACGAAGTGCTGGTGATGAAAGATTGTTGAGGTCTTGTATGAATCTTCAAAATTCTCTAACACATGATGGTGTTTCCGACGTTGAAGGCAATGAGTTATTTTTGGAGTTATCATTTTTTAAGTGCTCTTTACCGATAGGAACAAAATCTGCAATTGATGTGGTGAATTATTTGAAGAAAATGGATATGTGTTTTCCAAACGCGTACATTGCTTATAAGGTTTTGTTGACAATACCAGTTACAGTAGCATGTGCAGAAAGAAGTTTCTCAAAGTTGAAGCTCATTAAAACTTACCTCCGATCAACCATGTCACAAGAAAGATTGAATGGACTAGCAATGCTATCAATTGAGCAAGGAATTATTGAGCAACTTGATTATTCTGACTTGATTAATACTTTTGCTACTAAAACAGTTAGACGAGTCATATTTATGCAATTGCTTGGAACGTTATTGTCGTATTACTTTAAGTATTGATAAAAATTATATATTATTAGTCATTTGAAAATTGTTTTACATTATGTTTCATGAATTCGTATAGAATAAAAAATGTGAAGAGATGGGGCCTTTTTTTAAAGTTCGATTCAGGCCCCGATATTCATAGGACCGGCCCTGCCACACCACTCTCACCCAAGAGTCTACGAGTTTATAATTTTGCTCGAGGGATTGCTCTTTGTGGACATCTTAAATAATTTATATAGGCAATAACTATTTTATATTTACAAAAGGTTTTATTTATTTTTAATTCAATTTGAACACGAACTAGTCAGCTTTGGTCACTTTGGGGCTAAATAGTCAAAATCCGGGCTCACACCAAGCCCTCCCCTGGTGAATTTTCTAGGAAACAATTCAAGGTAAATGGTGAAGATGTCACTATCACTAGGACTATGAGGAGATTCGAGGACAAAATATATGTTAGATGATTTTTTTTTTTTTTAATGATATGTTGATGAGGCTTGATTGAGATAGAACATCTTATTTTATTTGACTTTTCTATTTGCTGTTGAGATATTTATTCTAGGATATTCATGTTTGGTTAGAGTTGTAGTAACTAAGTAAATAGACGAATTGAATACTACTATGATTTAGGTTGGCCCCATGAATGATAAATGGACTTACCAACTGTCTTTTTTTTTTTTTAATACTCTAAAGATAGACTTACAAAGTTTTTTTACACAAATTTTTAAAAAGGAAGTTATTATAGTTGGAGCATTAATATTTTGCTTTTTTTTTTTCCATTTTACCCTTATGTCTACCCATTTCTTCAAGACAGTTACTAGATTTAGATATTCATTTGGAAAAATATAAGATACTGAGATACATTAAATGAGGGCAAAGATGAAAATAAAAATGAATGATATGTTATAATAATAGGCCATAAAAATAGGACTGTTTCAAAATAAACAGACGGATTTTGGGTCTTGGTTGCTGTAGTAATGGTGACGTGGACGCTGAGACCTTGAATTATAATTAATTAAGACTTTCAAGGGTAAAATTTAAATTACAATATACTAAAATTTAGGTCTTTTTGCGTATTTTCCATGAGATCCAATCAGTGACGGAGCCAGAAAATCTCGAGTGGGGGTCCGATTAACATTACTTTAAAAATAAAATAATATGTATTAATTATACTTATCAAAATTTCTAATAATAAAATTGTCAGTACATTTCATTAAATTAAAGTGAACAAACTAACTTTCATTATGTTTTGTAAAAAAATTTAATAGTTCCAATTTAAAATGAAGCAAAACAATTTAATACGGAGTAGTTTATTAGTTGAACACTAAATGTCTCTAAAATAATACATTACTGTGTTACAATATTCTATAAGTCATACAATATAATACTTTTAAATATAAATCACTACTACACATTTAGACAATAATTTCAAATACACCATCAATTAATTATCTCTATTAAAAAAATATTAAAAAATTGGAGTACTATGAAATAAATTTAAGAAGAAAATACATGAAAAGAAAAAAAAAAGTTATTCTTTTCAAATTTTGTATACAAGCATTTATTTTTTATTCCGTCTAAATTTAATATTAATATGTATATCTTAAAATGAAAATAATATTTTTATTTATATATTTATATATATATATATATTAAAAATAATTATTAAAAAACAATACATTATTAAAAAATATATATATAATAAAATGAAAAATGGGTGGGGGGCCACTGGGCCCCTCTGGGCCCAGTGTGGCTCCGCCCTTGGATCCAATTATGCATCATTGTGTGACTTGTATTTCTCTATAAATTCCTTGCAATTTGATTGATGGGTCAATTTAAATCCATCATATGCATATATATAGTTATATGTATTAGAAAATTAATATAAATAAATTAATTTCATACATTTCTACAAGTCAAATTTAATTTTAAATGGGACGAATTTTTTTATGGTATCGAAACCTTCTATTTTAAAATATCAATGTTGATTAAAATGTGATTAAATAAAATTTGAATCTATATTATGATAAACTTTGACACAAATATATATTTCAATCTATAAATTTGTATATATGTTTAATTGTTGTGTGATATACAGAGTCGCAAAACTCTATTCTTAATGGATCCTTCACAAGTGAACAGTGAAATTGATTTATCGAATTAGTCGGTTCTTGAATCGAATATCAATGCATTAAAAAATTTATTGTGTGATATTGCAGCATTGAGAAATAATTAATTAATCAGTTTACAAAAAAGATTATTTTAAAAATAAAACTAAGTTCCTTCATTGGATAACCAAAATGAAAGTTTTATAATAGTAATAATTAGATTATCGAGGGCACATCTTCAACTTTTTTGGACAATTCAAGTCTTGGGTATGCAGATTTAGTAGTAAAAAGGCACTAAGGAAAAGTCTAAATGCAGCAAAGGGAAATGTTCCTTTCTTCAAGACAAATCCACGAACCTTAATCACCCTCCCAAAATAATGATACGACCTAAATTTTAGAGTTTATTTTTAACTTAATTGAGCATTAACCAAACTTATAATTTCAGTTATAAATACAATTACAGTATTTATCGTTTCATTACAAAAATCAAAGTTTATATATACTTATAAAAAATTAATCACATATATCTACGAAATTCTATAATTTTATTTATTTAAACTAGTTAGTTAACGAGCTACCAAATTGAATATTATTGAATTTTAGTTTATTTATATAAATGAACAAGTCTTACTAAATGAGTTTAAACGAATAATTTTTTGGCTGAGACAACTTAATTAGCTTTCATCCATGTAAAAATCACTCCAATAAACTCTCAAGTTTTGTTACTTTCTAATTTTATTTATCAACACATAGTACATATGTTAAATAGCATTAGGAATAAACGCTAAGTGTATCTGCATTTGCCGCATATTATAGTTATATTAACATACGCGTTTTAATTCTACGTTTATTAATTAAACATTGTGTAAGTTTTAGTTATATTAAACTATATTGTACGTTTTAATTATATTAATTGGCACGTTTTACCTTTTTACCCATTTGCATGGTGCAGTTTGTGCCCAAATACTCCAAATTGTAATAGCTTCAATCATCAAACTAGAATCGGGTTCCCTGTATTTATTAGCACGTTGAAATGTAAAATATTTTGTCTTTTTAAAGTTTTTTTTTTCTTTTTTAGTTATTCGGGAAAGCATGTGATGAAACTGAGATTGAGGAATTCAGAACAATTTAAATAATAAAACGGGAAAAAGAAAATACTAGTTGCCAATTTTAATTACGCAAGGACAGGTTGTGGCATGTGCCATTTTTATCTTTTTCTCCAATTTTGTCTTTAAAATAATCGAAGTTTCTCAAGTTGAAGTATGGGTTTGTTTTTTTAAAAATAAAATGTCATTAAATAATAGGAACATCTTAATTCTTGTTTCTGTCACATTTATAATATATCATCATATATAATGCGACTTTACTGATCATTATCTTGTACTAGTATTTATTTTAATTCACAGTGTAAACGTATATGTAGTACGACCAATTCCCTACCAAAATAATCGAATATCCTAATGCTGCAAACTTCAAGATATTGTAACACGCTTTTAAGTTGGAAATCTTCAATTAATTTTGAATTTTCAACAAATGGTAAATAGATTCCCAAATTAATTGTAGTAATTTAAATAAGAGGAAAGATATATGAACTTTTTTTAGTAAATGAAGATGTTAAATGAATAAAAAAATATTATCTTCATCCCGAAAAAGCTTTCAGAAAAAATGTACTCCCTCCGTCCGCCTATAAGCTTCCCGTTACTTTTTGGCACATAGATTAAGAAAAGTGATTAAATAATAAATATAGTACAAGTGATGTGATTGAGAGAGGAGAGAGATAGAGAGAAAAAGTAAGATATAAAGTGATGTGTAAGAAAAAGTACTTACCAAAAAGGGTATGAGAAGCTTATAGACGGACGGACCAAAATGGTAAAATGGGAAGCTTATAGGCGGACGGAGGGAGTAATAATGAATACTCCTTATGATTTTTTAGTTGTATTTTGTTTTTTTTTTTTAAATAAAGAAATGAGTTAAATTAAGTGTATTTATTGATTAAAAATGATAACATGTTGTGTATAATTCTAAATATTGTAATAATGAAGTTTATTCGTCGATTTCTATTTTGAAGTTTGAAAGTTATTTTAAAGTGTTAAAAAAAGACATCAGCGTTATATTTACCATAAATGTTCGGTTTTCCGCAAGTAAATTGCAATTCAATATTTTGTAAGTGTCAATTTTTATTCTTAGATGGAATTACTTTTAATAGAAATCGAACAGGAGGGCGTGAGGCTATGAAAGAATTTCGTCTCATCTAAAAGTTCAAGAGAGATTGAGAATTAATTCTTTTATATTAATTTTTTAATAATAACTAATAATACATCCTCCATTTTATTTTTAAGAAGATTAAAAAAAATAAAAAATTCTTATACTAGTGTTTTTCTTACACGCAAATATGAAAATTGAATTATCAACAATTCTAGAACTTAAAATCACACGACCACACGGTTTCAAAGACATCAAACTATATATGTGGTGGCTACAAATAAGTCCACATCACATAATTGAATTTTCAAGCCGTGGAACTAAAATTTCGAAGTCAGATTACAAGAACAACGCAAACACGTAAAGCATGAACAAAATGTTCATAATATTAAAATAATGGTCGCCGACTCGCCGCTTCATACTTAAATTCAATTGAGCACAAATATGAAAATATAATATAAATATATACCACCGTAAAAAAAAACTACGTCAAGTCAAAACTGTTATTAAGAATCCCTTCACACTTTAACAGTAACTATTTATTTACAGGCTATGATAAAAGTCAAAAAAACATTACCGCAAAATATTTGTAATAACGTGTGGTTAATATTACATTCAAATTCCATTAAATAAAATATCATAATAAGATCCTAAACCGAGCCTATGGTTAAAAAATAGTTGACTTAATAATGAAGGAATTGTAGAAACAGGGCATATTCCTAACACTTTACTTGCCCTTTTTCTTATCTCAACTTTAAATCATTGTCAACTACTTAATGCTCCATTCCATGGCCCTATTATTGCCTAACAACCATAACTTTCATAGCTTCTTTTTTTTTAAAGCAAATAAACTACCCAAAAACAATAATTTACCACACATTTTTATAAAATACAAAAGATAAATAATGAAAGAAGTAAAATGTTATTGCAATGAGAATGTGAAACCCAAAATTGGCTCCTTTAAATCAAAGGAACCCACCTTAACCTTAATCAATGAAATGTAATCGAGCAACAAATTTGTTCTTTTATGATCTTGTTCTCACTCTGTACAAATCGATCTGATCTAATGAAAGAATCATCACTACTAGCTCCAATAAATAAAATAAAATAAAAATACAAAGAATTAATTACTACTAAAAGAAATCACTGGAATAACCAAGCAAAGACAAGTGTTGTTCGAGAGGCTGTCCATGTTGTACCTTGAGTTTCCCATTGTACAAATCGTAGGGCTCCCAAAGATGATCCAACGGACACGGCCTCTTTTCATCCAACCTCGCCCAGGGCTTCCCCTTTCCACTCCAGTGCAGCAGGCTCACTGGACCTGGGTGCAACGCCCTACACGATCCTGCCACGTTATCCCCTCCCAATCCGTGCTGGTTCCATCTATGGTCGATTGGCTCCACGTTTCCTCCGAATACAAGCAAGAAGGGCGGCAGAGAACCCAAGTCGTATATCCGCTTCGTTCTCTGCAGTTTCATCCAATTCTCTATCTTCTCCCGAAAATGCCCCTCTCTCCACTTGTTCAAATCCATCACCATCACACCCGTGTTGAAATAACAGGGGCTCCTCGACCCGAACGCCCGGCTCAAAAGCGGGTCGGACCAGAAGTAATCGGTGAAGTATTTGGTGAAGTTGGCGTGACAATACTCCGGGGCCCCGATTACCCTTTCCTTAGGCATTCGGACTTGCCAGAGCTTTAAAATATCGTCGACGAGAACGAGATCCGAATCGAGATAAATGACCCGTTTGACACACGGGTCAAGCATATCGCCCAAATAGTTCCGGGCGTAGTTGAGCGGGTTCTCCAAAGCGGACCTAATTGAAGAGGAGATGAGGTTTATGACGGTGTCTTCACGGAAAATGTAGACCTTGAAGTTGAGTGAAGGGAAAATGGATCGGACGAGTCGGGTCAAATCTCGGGGACTCGCTGAGTCGAACTCCGCGGCGACAAAATGGAAGAAGATCTGTTCGGGGCACGACGCGTGGCGCAGGACCGAGTGTACTGCCGCCATTGAACCGCGGAGGTATTCGGAATCGATGGTCATTGCCACGTGGACCAATGAAGGGTCACATGACGTCACCGGGTCTCCGGACGACGCCCTCGACGGACAATCGACGCCGTTCCGGTACTCCGGCGCCTCGGAGAATCCGAAGAGGCCGTCATTGGGAAAGGAACGGATTCCGCCGCACATCAACGGCGAGGAAAGGAGGAGGATTAGGAGTAATGGGATCAGCGCATCGCAAATTCTAGAAAGAACCATTGTTGGTTCTTGAGAAGAAATTGAAATGGCGCTGTCTGGAGAGAGAAAGGGGGAGAGTTTGTAGATAGAGAGAGAGAATCTCTTACTGTGCCAATTAATGACTCAACGGTGATATATAGATATACCAACTGTGTATGTACGCGGATTCTAATACACGGTAAATTTTGAACCAAACGCGGTTTACAGTACTGCAATAAGTAGGGTAGGGGAGAAACTAAATATTTTTTCCCCTAACCAAATTTTATTACCATTTCATTTTAATACCACTAACTACTCATCTTTTATAAATCAATATTTTAAGGAAGGAAGGTGAAGGCGGATCTACTATAATTTATAACTTAATCAAGGAAAATTATCTTGAAAATCCTCGTCGGGTTTTTTTCTTAATGGAAGATTTTTTATTTCTTTTGACGTTTTCTAATATTTTTGTGGCTATTTTTATTTCTATTTTTAGAGTCTTTTGTTAATTTTTTTTATTTTGTGTTAGTTATAGATTTTGTGGAAACGAATTAAGGGTCTTTTATGTTTTGACGGAATTCGATCACATTAGAATTTTGATCATTTCACACTTGATCGTGAAAGTATCTACTTTCTTCATTTTCGCTTTTGAATTTAAATTTTATTTTAGAATGTTTATCGTTTTAACTATTTTTCACGTTTCTATCTAAATTATCATTATATGTGATTATGTATTTCTACCACTTCTCCTTCTATACACCTTCTTTCATTTTAATTGAAGTAAGTTATTCTATTATTTACTTTCATTATAATTGAAGTAAGTTGTCTATATATTTTATCTTATTGAATTTCTTGATCAATAATACAAATTTCTCTATTTAAAAAAAATATTACTTCACTTTACAAAATTTGAAACGTGTAATTACATTCAATAATTAAGATTAGGTATCGAAGTTGCGTGCTCAAAGAGGGTTTGGATTTTGGAATCTTCTATTCTAATCCTCCTATCAATCATAATATGTGTCTCAAGTAATGTTACTCTATATGAATTAGAATTAAATATTAAGCGTAATAGAGGGATTTAATTTAATCATAGAGATAGAATAGTGGGTTTAAAAGTGAAAAGAGGTTATGTTTTATAAACATTAGCGGTTGGTAGTTTGGTTCCTACTATTTTTATTTAAATTTTTTGAAGGAGTTCCTGCTATTTGTTGGAAATAGAAAATTGAATCACTAAATACGTGGAGTATCTTTCACAATAAAATGCAACGAATTTTTGTTGCATAGTTGGTAGAAGCTTTTGGTGGTTGTCTATTCTTTTGTAGAGTTTATTTATTTACTCCTACTTATTATTTTAAGAAGGGGTTTTATTTTCATCTCATTACTAGGGAGTACGTATAATTTGTTTAAAATTGTAAAATCTTGTTTATTCTTTTTGTCGGGATTAAAGAAGACTTTGTGCTTTGGCATATCTATGGAAACGAAAATTTCGGATAAAATATATGGTCTAAAATATTTATTGACTATGCACAATTTAGACAAACACAATGTAATTATAATACATATCGTGTAATAATGTACGTAGTAAAATCTTACGCTGAGTTTCATATCAAATTGCATTTGTATATAAACTAATATCGGGCTCGATCTCAAATAATATAGATATTACAGTATGTAATAAGCTGCGAATAAATTGATGCAATATTTTACGTACCCTATTTTGTAACGAAGTTAGCATGCGTAATGTTCTGAACAATTCAGAGGTGTACAGTAAAGTGCCTAACCTTTTAGATTTGTCTTAAAAGTTATGGTCTTAGCATATAATAATCTGGTAAACAAAATATAACAATTACTTATCAATATAAATAAACTTAAATCGTATTCAACATTTTCCTAGCTCTATTCATATACTCCCCCCATCCCTTGTTAAATAATTATCAATTTTATTATTTTCATTTTAATCTAACATTTCACTATCTTTTTTTTTTTTTACCTTCAGTCTCTCTGTAAAAGAGTTTGAAAATAGATGGTCAAAGTTAAGAAATTAATATATCAATGAATAGGCATTTAATAGGGTGAGATAATAAATATTGGGGGTGGGTGGTTGAAGAAATGGGGAAAATTGTGGTAAATGTCCATTTTAATGCTAAAAATAATTATGATCATGAGTAAAATTTATGTATACTCGTAAAAGTAAAAAAAAAAAAATAGAGTAAATTAGAAATTTATTGTATTTTGAATAGTACTCCCTTCGTCCACGAAAAGTAGTCTCATTTGCCCTATATTCTTTGTCCACAAAATGTAGTCCCATGCCCTTTTTGAAATTATTACCCTTCAACCACCACTTAATTACTCAAATTGTCATCAACTTTATTTACAAACAATCACTTTATTCACAATGGACCCCACAATACCCTACAATACCCTTACTTTATCTACTTTATCTACCTTTTTCTTAAAACATGTGCCCCACTCTAATGAGACTATTTTTCATAGATGGAAAGAGTAGTATTTAATTGGAATTTGGGAAGGAATATTAGTAATTTGAAATTAAGGGTCCGTCCAGCTGGCAATGTTGGGAAAGCAGAGCTTAGGTCGGGTGAGTGATAGGGACGGGTGCAAACAGCAATACACCCACTCTATTTTCCCACGTTATCTTTATCTTTCCCCAACTTTTCCCTAACCTTAATATTTCTATATACTCACTACATCAAATTTTATTATGCCCACTTTTTCGAGCATGAATTTTAATGAATATGGAGTATTGATTAATTTATATATAAGCTATAAAATAGATAAGTTGAAAGGTATCTTGAGATGTTGTGTGATTCATTTATAAATAAAGTGATTGTTCATTAATAAAGTAATAATAATTTGAAATAAAATAGTGTGAATAATCAATTTTTCAAATAGAAAATAGAAATAATAAAATTGAACAGTTCAAAAAGAAAAGTGAAAATTATAAAATTGGACGGAACGAGTATTTTTTATTACTAATACTAATTATGTTATTTTGTTTATCTTGTAAAAAAATGAAAAGTTATTCCCTTTCTTTCATGATAAGTTTTATACAAATTAATACATATTAAAAAATATAATACTCCCTCCGTTCATAAAAGTAGTCTCATTTGTCGTATATTTTTTGTCCACAAAATGTAGGCACATACCCTTTATGAAAACTATCACCCTTCAACTATCACTTAATTACTCAAATTGTCATCAACTTTATTCACAAACAATTATTTTATTTACAATAGACCCCACAATATCCTATAATACTCTTACTTTATCTACATTTTTCTTAAAACATATGCCCCACTTCAATGAGATTACATTTCATGCATGAAGGGAGTAATAAATAGAGTTTTTGATTAATAATTTTATAAATTTTTATATATAAAATAAAGTAAATAATTAATGTGTAAGTTTAAAAATAAAATATTTAATGTAAAATTGAAAATATTGTAAAAATGTACGGTATAATATAAAAGGCACTCAAATTTAAAGATGAAATTATTATTAGAACATCCTAAAATGAAAGCGTAAAAAATTATTAGTGCGAGAGACCCGGGATTACTTTGTTTTGTTCATTATTTTTTATAAAAAAAACTGATTAATTATTTTGTAGATTCATTAAGCCACACTCGTTCCTAGGCAAATCTTGTAGGCATTGAGGCACTGTAGCTAGTTTTAGTTCTTTCTTCTCAGTTCTCACACAACACGAACAGGTGGTAATAGCTAGTATTTCTTTAAGCATGTCAAAAGTCTCTCTATGTACAACAGCTGGTGTCCGCTGTACTAAGCTGCTTTTTTTTTATTTCTTTTCTTTATTCTACTCTATCTATCGTATCCATTATTTATTGCTACACAATGTCTAATTGATGTAGAAGAGAAAAACTACTAAATTATAAGTAAAATTTTATACTCCCTCCATCTCGGTATAAATTTTTCCTTTCTTTTGGTTGTTTTGATTAAGAAATATGATTAAATAATAGATGTAGTACAAGTGATGTGATGGTGAGAGATAAAATAATAGATGAGTGTGAGATAAAGTATGATAAAATAATAGATAAAGTGCAAGTGATGTGATTGAGAGAGATCATATGCCAAAAATGGAAAAATATGAAATGGAAAACTTATTGTGGGACATCCATAAAAGGAAAGTGGGAAACTTATAGGGGGACGGAGGGAGTATGATTTTTTTTATGTATCATGATTTAATATATGAAGTGTACTATTTAAATTTGAGAGATACACATAATATCATTTTTTAAATTGTGATATTGTACCTAATACTCCTATGTTAAAATAGTGATACTTGAAAATAGGGTTAATTTGAATTCAAGTTCACATGAGACATACTTCAAAGTATACTCCCCGTTCTTCAAAAGTTTGTGAAGAATATTGAACAAATAGTTTGAAAAAGAAATATAGTGATTAAATTATTTGTCCCATGTACACGTATATTTTGTATGTTGAATGAAAAATATACATTTTCTTTTCTATAAAATGAATATTGCCAAATAGATCCATTTTTATATATTAAAACGTATCTCTAGATTACTTGGTGCCTGGTGGGCATATTATTCTAGATAGTTGTAGGGTAGTACATATATAGGAGTTGCCATATTAGACGGGATTAAAAGAATGGGAATTGGGAAGAGTATATTTGTTAAGTTTAGTGCAGTGCATAGGATTCCCTGAACAGTGTATTTAATTTACAAATGACCACACGATTTGGACCCAATTTCTAAAACTAGATCCTTTTCTTACAATGTTGTTTTATCAAATACTATTATAGGAACCATGTCAGGCCGTATCGTTTGTCCAAACCCCATTTCCTTTTCGAAATGTATATATTGTATGGGTCACTCTCTCTCATGCTGGATAATAGGGAATAAAAGTTGGCACAAGAGCCCTCTTCAGTCATTGTCTTTCTTTTGTTTTTTTTTTCTGTCCAAGTTTCAAATTTCTTGACGTTTTTCTTTCAGTAACATGCTTTTTATTGGTTTTAGTTACAATTATTTATTATTTATTATTTATTTGATTCCTCAATCCACGTTTTTTTTATATCCCTTCAATTTTAGATTTTATTTCTAAGTACTAATGAATTATTGGGCTTTTTTATTAGCCCTATAACTTCGCCCCTAATTGATACTCTGTCGTCTGGATGGATAAAGGCTTCATTAAATTAAATGCAAATTTAACAACTCAATATTTATAGATGAAACTGCAATCCAGCTACAAGAAAAAATGTTAAAAAAGCAAAAGAAAAAGCAATTAATTAATTTATAATTTATAAGCAAAAGTGTGATGAATCAATGAAAAAGCGAAAAGTTTAAAGGGTAGAGAGCAAATGTGTTTTCTTTCTTTGAAGTTACATTTAGTTGAGAGTTGGTGGTTTTGCAACCAAATCTCCATAAAATCTCGATTTTTTTCTTGAAAAAAATGATATTGTTTTAGTTTGGAAAAATTAAAATTCTTCAGATAGGCAAGAGAAACATTAAGTTGCATCTCACTCTCACAGGGGAAAAAATGTAATAATATGAGCCAACTGCTTAATCGAAGTATGTCCATTATAAATAAAATGTAAGAATGTAGCCGGATAATAAAAGAATTCTACCATTTAAACTTAAAAATGGACCTGTAGTCTGTCTGTCTAGTCTAGAGCTGTGGCTCAATAAATGTACGTCTCGTTTCAAATACACGACAAGTTATGAGCGATCGTATCCAACTTCTTCGTTGAATACTAGTTTAACTACGGTACGAGGCTCAGAAATTTCACCAAATTAACGGAAAGATATACTTGGCTCGCTATCCTTCAAATGCTGGTCTCAGTATTACACATCAATTTGCAAACTCGTTTCGAAGCACCATTTTGTAACAAAGGTTTCCTCTTTTTTCTTTTGCGATACAAGACGTCTTCTGTTTCTATGACATAAGAGGCCTGTTGCAAATAAACCCAAATATTATTTTAATGATCACATTTAATAGAAATTATACATACATGAACAGATATATATAGAGAGAGTTTATCAAAGGTTCACCACCTTCAATGAATTGCAAGCAATCTTAATTTCCAGGCCGTTATAAGTATCGAGTTCTTCCAGGGATTTCGAGGCATCTGGATTTTCATCTTGAGACAACAATTTTCTTTCATTTCTGCAAAATGTACCGGAATTATTAACATATCTAGAATTTTCTTTCGTTTCTGCAAATTGTACCAGAATTAACATACCTCTTCAGGAATATTCTGGATTTTCCCTTCCTTTCAGGAACAAGTGAGAGGAGCTCGTCATTCAAATACGCAGCAAAATTGGGGTCCATGTAGATGGCAGATTCTTCAGGTTTATCATGCTCGTTTTTCATGAGCTGTATGGTCAGACACGCTGAAGAAGGCACCTGCAGTAGGATTTCAATTCAATTCAGGGAACGGGAACACACTATGAATTCAAAAAAATATATATATAAAACGAATAAACTTACACATTCTATTCGATACAAATTATCTTCAGGAAGAAGAAAACGAGCATTTTCATGATAAATTGCATCAGAAAATTTTGCAGGATTTCTTGATTTTTCATATGCATATAGCAGAACAAGTTTGTTCTCCATCTCTTCACTTGCAATTGTTTGTAGCTGCAGATATAATAAGGACAAACACAAAATTCAGAAACCAAAACTAAATAAAGAAAAAATCACTACATATTAGTGTTATTACCTGTTTGATAAGTTTATGTATTAGTTTATCCAATGAAAACAGGATGTAAGATTGAGCGCCAATAATAGTTCGGCAGTCATCCTCGAACTTTGCATTATCTGATGATCCATCAAGCAAACTGTGTAGAGAATTCTTAAACCTACACCAAGTTCTCAACTTTTATCAGCATTGTCTTTGTAGCTAAAAAAAAGAAACGACCGAAAATCCAGACAAACTACCTAGAATATGAATCTGTTGGATTCGAATTATTTAAAATCCTCCATTTATTTTCAGGAGACTTAGAATGCGTCTTAGCACCGTGCAACCTTTCATACAAAATCTGTTGAGCGATGACAGTTAAGGAGAGAGACAATTGACGTATTGAAAATGAAACATATTGTAAAAAACGTAAAAAAGTTTACTTGGTGAAGCCTGAAAAGCAAATAGAAGGAATCGTTCCCGTAAAAAATCTCAGAGCTCTTCACTTTGACAGGTAATGAAACGGGCGTTTTCACCATAATAGGTTTCACAGTATGTAGACGATGGCCAGAAAATGTGGTAGTTCCTTCATTTTCATGGACGTCAGCTCCTTCACTCTCAGCTTTGTTATCATTTTCGTTTTCAGGTGATCGCTCGTCTCTATCAGCTGATTCTGTGGCTGAAGCGTCGCCATTTTCATAGCCATGAGAACTGTCTGACGATCCCTGATTACTTTCCTCGCCTTCAAAATCTTTATTAGGAGATAATTCCCCATCTTCTCGTTCACTTTTGGGGCAGACTTTGTTTTCATGGCATTTCTGAGCTTGGATCTCTTCTGTTGAAGATGAAGTTTCTTTCCTAGAATCACTACCCTGCAGCATCAAGAGATACAATACTTTTAATAATGGCAAAAACTTCTACGCTGCAATTTTGACTAAATTTTGACCATAGTGCACTCATTCACAAAAAAACACCAAAATATATTTGCAATTTTGACTAAAATTTGACCACAGTGCAACTCATTCACAAAAAACACTGAAATATATAATGAGAAGTATTAGGTCATTTAAAGAAAAATATTTATAATTCATACAAAAAAAAATTAGTTGCTCCAAAAAAATATAGTTTGAAGTCCTTTTTCAATACAAAACTAATACTGCCTTTCATAGTTGATATACTTTTCATCACATGAACTAATATTTTTCGACTGTTTTTTTCTATGATTTGCGAAAAAATATATAGAAAAAGTTTGTTTGAAATTTTTTTGGTCAGAATTGCACCAATTGCATGTTGCAACTTGTGTGCCGAAGTATTACTCTTTAATAATAGCTAGTACACACCACTAAGATTTACTCTCTATGTTAGCTCGTCTATCTAATGGCAGGAAGACGGCCTAGAAATAGGCATTGACTAACTATTTTCATAGATTTGTATATTCAAAATACCTTCTTTTTTTTTCTCTGAAGTAAATAACTACAATCTTAATCTAATTTATATCCATGAAAAATAAAAGAATAAGCCTTTAGGATTAAAAAAAAAAAAAAGAATCACAAGTTTCATTGATTGTAAGTGACAAAACAGCCCAACTCATGACCATATTATTTTGAGAAAAAAATAAATACCAAGTACTTCAAAAATATCGTTCAGATATAGAAAGTGCAATCAGACTTAGAAGTTAGAAGCAAACAGAAATAATCGGTACTTTACCAGAGTTTCTGAATGAACTGGTAAATACAATGAACAGGACAATCATAGTCACATTTTATAAGATGAAAATGCATTCAAATTCATAACCATTACTATTATATCAAGATTATGATGTAAAGCATGGTGCAGTAACAAAAATCAACAGTAGCTTATACATAAGTAAGCTTACTTTTGAGACTGTATTTCTTGCTACACAGAATAAAATCACAACATTTTCAGACAGCAATTTTTAATTTGAAATGTTCATCTCTTTTAACCCCTCATTTGGCAAACTACCACACAATTCAAATCCAAGTATATGATTAACTAAAAGCAGTTTTTTAGTGCGCAGATATGAACAAAATGATAAGTTTTTGGTACGATTCTTTCATTTCAATGCTGTTTTGTTGTAAATACTTACCTACAAGATTCAAATACAGCTAAATGAAGTTTAAAGGAGGAACATCCTTATGATGAATGAAAGCATGATAAAACTAACATGCAGGATTTCAATAAACAACAAATCTAGCACCTGTAACGTACCTGTGGTTTGTTATTCGGCAATGGCTTTATCCCACAATCACCATCGTTACCACCTGGGCCTGGAGGAGTAGCTTGTTTGCTGGGCGTAACAGGCACCATATTGGCATCAGTCTGCATCATTCCATTTTGGGTTGCTTTACATAATTTCTCAATCCCACAAGTAGTAGCATTATCTGCATCAGGATAATCATCAGTTTTCACCCTATTATTGCTATGCCCTACAAGCATTATTCGGGATCAAGATTGTTCGGTTGAAATATTCTCACCTCCAATTTTGGACATTCCTGATGGTTTGCTGTCTGAAGCAACAGAATTGCCATTCCTCTCACCACTATTGGCCACTGTCTTGGGTGAATGATTGTCAACCTTGTCAATATCTTCAACGTCATCCACACTAGGATGGGAAGGAACACCAAGCACAGGCTCGATGAAGGTTGTCCAGATTTTCATGACTTTATCACGCTGATCGGGTGTACAAACTTCTCCACAAGCGTATTTCATGAGCTGATACAGATCTTCTTGTACATCAGGATCAGGATACTCAAATTTCATATGAGGTCTGATGGGTTGTCTATATCCAGCACCAATTGAGAAAACTTTTTCATCTTCATTCTGATCCTTTTCACTAATTTCTTTGATTTCAGCTAAGAATGCTGAATGGAGAGAGAAAAAGCAAAAATATTAGTCAGTGGAAATAATAGTAAAAGATATAAAAGAAGTGAAGGAAACAGATTTTAATAGACGTCTGAGAAAACATGTGATAGAACAATCCATAACAGATGTTTCAAGTATTAAAACTTGAGATTGTTTTCTGTATATACATGAATTAAAAGCATTTGATCGAAAACCTTCATATTTATGCAATTTTTTTTTATTTTCAAATTTGTGCATCATGGCATTATATCAATATAAATTACTCAATGAAACATCTACAATAAACATAACCTCAATGTAAAGCCTAGTAAATAGATATAAGCTTACCTTTAGCACTCAAGTTCTTTGTATCCTGCTGCTTAAAATAGAAGCTCCTGTGATCAAGTGATTTGTGGTAGTTCTTAGCATAAATTTCAGCCCATATCTTATTAAAATCAGAGCGGCACCTAGCCCATTCTTCCTGTTTCTGCTTCAATCGGGTTAATATTATTGGGAGGGCAAGGGGTCCATTCTTTCTCAATACATCCCTTACGTCAAGCCCATGGTCCCCGTATAACCGCTCAATGCAGCGTAGGTCAAGAGCTGATCAAAGGAGAGAAACGTCATTTCAATTCAACAACATAAACTTAATCTGAGAAATCATCGGGACCTAATTCCCACATACCTGTCAAATGATCTTCAATATGAAACGAACTATCTGCTTTTTCTGTATGACCATTAAAACTGTCTAACAGTTTTTCAACACGCTGTGCTGTTGCGTTCACAGATCCCAACAACATGTCGAGTTCATACCTGGAGTCATAATAGATAAACCAATTGTTTACAAAAGTCAATGCTTAAATAAGTTGGACAATTGTTTAGACGATTCTTACCTATCATCCTCACAGCGGAACAAGCTTTCTTCATATTGGTTCTTACGCATATGTTTGAACGAGTAATCCTCACTTCCTGAAGTGACCGACACCCAATCATCATTCAGCACTTCAGCTCCAATCTTCGTTCTACGGCTCACTGACGGAATTGGATACTGTCTTGTGGAATTGGAATGGGATGAGCAAAATATCTAAATATTCAGGGGGGCGCTTGGTTCAAATTTTCAATGAGAATGGTAATTGGAATCATTGAATAGTGAATTACAATGAGAATAATGATTATATTGTTAGTGTTTTGCTCTAATCGTGGAATTAGTGTGGACAAAAATGATTGTTGGTTGAGAAATATTGGAATGATTGAAAAGAAATGGTTATAGAGGGGACATTGTTAATCAAAATGGGGGTAATAATTATAGGAATGTGAATTGATCATCTTTTATTCTCATTAATCACCACAATTACATCATGCTCTGTCTCATTACCATTCCCATTGAAGACTTTTGAACAAAGTAGTCCCTCAGATAAGGTAAACGAAATAAGAAAACTTACATTGTCAGGAAGAAGTCGATAACTTGGAGTACAGGTCTGGCAGTTAGAGAGATCAAGCTCATGAATGGGTTTAGCTGCAAACTTGTCTTTCATCGTAGACAGCTTCAGTCCTTGGACATCTTTAGGGTTGAACCTGTCACATCTATCCCTCTCTCTGATATCATGATCTTTATTTTTATCATTGTCTTCCCTATTGTGATCGTCTCCTTGAGGTTCCTCTACCTTTAATGATCTGAAACTTTGTTTATTGTTCTGCAAGAATCCTGAAATGTGCTAAATTGGTTACAATTTTTACTGACATTTATCATTCCACAAGTCATTCAGCACCAGAAACAAAATACTAGCATGACAAATAAATCTATTTTAGTATAACTGCACAAGCAATAGAAAAATCATCTCATAAATGCACAAATTTACAAATATATGATTAAGTAAAAATACATAAAAAGTATCTATTCTTGTAATACCAGTCTTCTCAATATAAGTCATGAAATCTTCACACTCTTCCTTAAGGTCTGTATGTGATCCCAGTAAAGTAGCCACCTGACAAAACAAAAGGTCTTGATTATTGGTTCTACCAAAGATATGAGAAAAATAATTAAATATATGAAAAGTGGCAAACAATTGTTTGGCATCTAAACTGTTTCTCTAATATTTCAAGTTTTAATCATATTTTTCTATGTTATCATGTTTTATCATCAGTAAAAACCAATGGATATATATATTAGAATGACAAATGTATGATCACTTGATAATTTTGGTAAAGGAAAATGCCATGCCCTATATATGTACAAGAATACTTCTTCCCTTGTCTTCAACAATGTCAGGATTTCGCACCTGGTCGATGAATTTTCATATACCATTGTAGAAGGACCATGGAATATTGATTAACCAACTTTCATAAAGTATTTGATAAATAAAGAAAGGAACTTGGCAGGATATGAATATTTAATTCACTATGCCGCATTCCTTGTGTTTCTATAAGTACTTTGTGGTGGAGACACACACTTAATTTTGCATAGATCACATTTTCAATGTCAACAAGGGTGTATTGCGAACTAATATCAGATTATGAAACCAATCTACAACAAACTTTACCTCATATTCTGATTACTTATCCAATTAAAAACCATTAAATTGTGCAATTTTCCTCATCATCTTTAAAATCTGGATGATAGGAAGTCAAGGTAAAAAGGTTTCCAGATGAAAGCAACCAAAAACCTTCCTCTCATAAGGTTAAGGTATCAGAATCATGGCAACTCTATTAAAATTCAAATTTAGATGCATGATGCTTGATACGAAAGCTATTAGTTCGGAACCAGTGCAACTTTTGTAACGTCATACATAAAGCACAGTTCATATACCTCAAAAGACAAAGCATAGAGACAAAATTGCAGCAATATGAACATGAAGACATTGCATTCTACACCATAATTAAATAAAACCAGAGGACATATATAAACTGGAAGTAACAGGAGACAAGGGTTAACAGAGAAAAAGTTCACCAGGTGTTGAAATTGGGGCCCCGTGACAATCTTGCTTCTATAGGAACGAAGACAGTCCAAAAATTTCTTGTAATTTTCAGCATCCTGCAATCTATCCTTCACTTTCCCAATGAAAGTTGACATCGGGTCCTGTGCTCCTGAGCAAAAAAAAAAAGTATTAGTTGTTTTAACTGAAAAGTATTAATGGTTTTACTAAAAAGTGATAGTTGTGTAAAGTTGCACTGCACAACTAGTGTTACTCAAAAAATTATATTACTAGCTATAAATGGACAAACTGAAATTGAGGTAGACATCTATAATATTTCAATAGTAATCATCATAGATTTTTTTTTATTAGTATTAAAAGGGATTACAAAAAACTAAGAGACATTCACTGCTTATATAGGGGAAAAAAAAAGGTCAACGCTGATTTCATATAACTTAGAGCAAGTTCAACAATTTGAATCTAAAACGAGACTATTTTATGATTATAAAGACTTAAGCAATTTTATGATTAAAATGGAGCTACTTTAAAGAACACAATCTGACTTATTCTACCTTGATGAAACTGGTCAGTCACGGAATCATCTCTGTCAGCAGATTTTCTTTTGAGGTCCAAATTATCATCACAATCCAACTCAATTTTCTTATCTCTTCCTTCTCTTTTCTCCTCATCTTTTTCAGTAAGTTTCCTCTCTGAATCAGGGCAATCAACAACCTGGTCACGGACAGCAGGCTTCTAAAACAGGAAAATAACAAAATTATATTTTTTATGCCAAAAAACAATCACTAAAGATCAAAAGACTTTCTCAACCTGAATGGGCCTGGCCATGGTCATGGGAGAACCTCTACCATTCTGCTGAAGAGTCGGATTTTTACGATGCTGAGTAAAATGAACAGAGCCAGCACCAGAAGCATCAGGTAGAAAATGAGTGAACTCTACGAGTAAGTCAGCGTGATCCCGGAAAAGGATTGAGACCTACAAACAAACATGAAAAAAATGATAACTCTAGAACATTATATAAGCTTCAAGAATATGATTCAGAGCAGATACCTCATGATAGACTTCTTTTATCGACATGCTATCTTTCTTGTATATATTCAAGATGTCAAGAAATGTGTTATATACATGATCATCACCCTGAAACCTAGTCTGCAATTAGATTTCAAGTGATTCAGACCATAAATTCTAATGGAGAAATAAAGAGCAGAGGACATAATAATTTTGCAGCTGCACCTTTAGTTTGTTTACGAAACTGATTGCTTCGTCATAATCTACAGGCTTCTTTTTTAAAAGTGGTTCATCCTCAGGTGGGAGGACAGTTTCATATCCCTTTGGTAAAAAGGCATTGAAACCCATAATTAGGTCTCGGTCCTCTTTAAACAATTCCTTCACTTTCACAACAACACCAGCTGTATTGATTCTACATGCAGAAACAAACACATTATATTACAAATCTGGACAAAGTTCTTGTTATTGGGGAAAAAAAAGTGCAGAGACTTACCTTTGAGCCTTGAAGTCTTTCATGATGTCAAGAAAATCTTTGTATTTATCCCCTTTGTCCTGAAATCTTTCCTTCACAACTTTCAGATATGACAACGCATCGGTTGTTGTCAACCTTGGTGCACTGCTGGCAGCAGACATCTGGGCTTGCCTAGACCTTCATTGCCCCCAATATGCAATTTTAAATCCATAAGAAACACACAACACAATGCTCGATGTAAAAGAAGCAACCTTTTTTTTTTTGCCCCAATAAGCATACAATTCTTAAAACAAAGCGTGAAGTGAGAATTGATTTGAACACAACAAATACTGCATATAGCAAAAGTAGATAAAATGCAAAACTGAAAAGCATTCAACTTTGAGACAATTAACGGAGCAATCCATCAAATTCGATCAATCTCATTGCCTAAAGCAAATTAAACATTCGCCACAAAAAGTACCCAATCTCAATTAACTGAAGATTAATCGGGGAAAAAAACTTACGGTTCAACAGGAGAATGAATGGCTGGAGGCTTGGGTTGAACACTCAAGAACGCGTCGTCTCTAGACCTCTTCATCGTCGTCTAATGCGCATCGCAGTTTTAAAAATACCTTATACACTGCCAATCTTCAAATAACCTAACAAGTAATTACCGAATCACTAAACTTAATTGCATTGAGATACTCACAATTAGATCTATTAATCACCCTGTAATAGTTAACCTTAAACACAAGTCCAACAATACAACATCAACTGATCGTATCATCAACCACAACCAAGTCCTGAAACCGAACAAAAATAAGAACGGTAATTCAGATAACTTGAGTTATACGAAAAGCATAACCAAATAAAGGGATTGCAAATTTTTTGAACTTTTAACAGCAAGAGATCTCTTAAGGGCAGTACGCACATTATATACGTATAAAAATTTGTACACATGTACCTATATCATATATACATGGAGAGAGCAAGCGCAAGCAAGAGCGAGAGAGATTTGAAGAGAAATATTTAGAACGTTTTCGTTTACCTACTCAGAGGGGAGAAATAGAAAGTATTTTTGAGGGGAAATATTGTACGCAAATTTGTAATACATCCAAATTGTGTGTATGTATGTATATACGTAGAAGAGCCCAGGAGGGGGCGGAGTCGCAGCATGGGAAAATTTTGTTATATTGAGGGTATATTTGGAATTTAGGTCTATCGTTGAGCCAAATGGGCTACCAAAACAAATGAAATCTTGGTTTAATCTTACTGTATTTAGTCCGTTAGGCTATAGCCTATAGATAAGAGATGGGATTAAGTTATGTAAAATTGACGTGGTCAACAATTTAAATAGGAATAGTTGATTTCAAATACATTCAGACTTAATTTCTATAACTTAGGATTTGAATTTTTAAACTGTCTGATTAATAATCATTCGAATATAATTCGATTCCACATAGTAAAGTTAATTCAAATGTGATTCAATAATTATTCGACCGACAATGATAAATATGTATATACAATATTTTTTTCATGCAATATTAATATATTTAATGAATAAATAAAAAATTCGTGAATTCTAGATGGGTCGGAGCGGATCAAATAGATTTTCCTAAAAAAAAAAATAGCGCACAAAAGAAAATATTTTTTTAGCCAAATACTTGTATGCACTCACATGTATGGTGCATACTTCAATTTTAATTCATCAATTAATTTTATTATCTGCACCGGTTCATTTAATGAGTTCACCCCCCTCAAATTATTTTTTAATATTATTATTTGCACTCGCTCATTTAATGAGTTCACCCACAAATCATTTTTTATTACGGTTATCTGCACTCGCTCATTTTATGAGTTCACCCCCAAATCATTTTTTACCACAGTTATCTACACCCGCTTATTTTATGAGTTCATCCCAAAATTATTGTTTTACCACGATTATCTACACCCGCTCATTTTATGAGTTCACCCCAAAATATTTTTTAAAAAATAATCACATTTAAAAAACTATATTACTCCCTCCGTCCCATATAGACACGCGCAAAACCGAACCGCCAAACCGCCGGTTACGGTTTACAAACCGAACCGTAACCGAAAAATGACGGTTCGGTTACGGTTCGGCATTTTGACAAACCGCAAACCGCCGGTTTGGCCGGTTTTGGCGGTTAACCGCCGGTTTGGCGGTTTTTTATTAAAAAAAAAAAATTAATTTTTTTAATATACAATTCTTCTATTTTTAATGTATAAATTTAAGTTATATAATTTTTATTCAATTCTAGTAATGTATTTTCTAAAAAATGAGTTAAAACAAATAAAAAACGAACGAAAACGGAGTGAAAACGAGCGAAAACAGAGATAATATTTAAAAAAAAACCCTAAACCGTCAAACCGGCGGTTTTCAAACCGAACCGCCGGTTTGAAAACCATAACCGTAACCGGCGATTCGCGGTTCGGTTACGGTTCGCCGAAACCCCAAACCGTAACCGGCGGTTTCTAACCGAAACCGGCGGTTTGGAACCGTTGCCCATGTCTAGTCCCATAGGAACTTGCACCCTTGGGACGGCACACATTTTAAGAATTGTGTAAGAAAAAGTGTAATGAGTGATGTTTTGAGGGGTAGTTTTGTAAACTTTTATGAATAAAGTAAAGTAAAAGGTAGATTGAGTGTGTAAAAATAATGGCATATAGGTAAATATGAGTATATTTTAAGGGTGAGAGTTATAAATATATTTCCTTTTATGGAGTGTGCAAATTCCTGTGGGACGGAGGGAGTATCATTTTATTAATTTACACAAAATATAATAAACTAAACTCTAATTTATATATTTACAATATGCAGCCGAGTTACCGTCGATTCACCACCAACTCACCCATATTTAAAAAAAAAATCGTAAAAATATAATTAATAAAAAACTATCGAAATTAGCCACAAATCTCGATTTTTTTCTTTTTAATTTTTTTTACCCTTCTCTTTTCCTTTATTTCTTCTCATTTTCAGTTTATTTTTTAATTTTTTTATTTATTCATTTTTTTTCTTTTACTTTTATTTTATTTTATTTTGATGCCTTTCTTTTCCATTTTTTTCATGTATATTTTTTAAATTTTAATACAAAATAATATTATAGGTATGATTTTATTATAGTCGATTGGCGGTGCACCTAAATTTCAATTTTAATTTGATGAGTAAAGGACCTGCCGGAAATCCATGTCGTTCGGCGGATGACCCTGCCACCACCATGCCCGACCACCCCCTCGACGGCGACGGCGACGCTTCCGTCCCGGCCATTGAAGCCCGATACCCCTCCTCGAATTGCAATGACGATTTTTCACTTCCATGACAATTGACATCATCTTCCATCTCGGTCGAAAACCTCTACTCATTTCGACCACCGACGCGACTGCTTCCATCAATATCCCTTGTGTTCGCGATCCAGGATCTTATCCGGCATCAATGGCGCTCGCCTACAACACTCGGATCGACGTCGCCTCGCTCTCGTCGTTCATCTCTGTCCAAATCGAAGCTACATTGCTTTGTCTTCTTCACCCTACTCCTGCACAGCCTCTTCCTCCGGCTGACGGTGGCCCGGCGGAGGACTGTGAGTATGTTGCTGATGGATCTCTAATCGGCCGGCACTCGGAGCCGGTGACCTTGCCGATGAAATCTCAGGCGGCGACTGCTGACCTAGGGTGCCTTCCCATTGGGCTAAGGTTCCGTTCAATTGGGCTTGGTAATGTGCACCCCCTATTTTCTTCAGTACACCTCGATCTGTACTCCCTCCACTTTTTTTATGGTATTATTGTTAGTGGTACTGGTATTACTAGTTATTGATTGTGGTATTACTATTAATACATTATTGAATTAATATTAATGATTATTGATTACGGTATTATTGATTATTAATTGTGGTATTATTAGTTATTGTTTGTGGTATTACTGATTATGTGGAATTATTTATTATTGCTTAAGGCATTACTGATTATTATTGTTTATGGTATTACATATTATTGTTTATGGTATTACTGATAATTATGTTTTGTATTACTGAATATAATTAGATCTGTGGAATTATTTGTTATTGTGTAAGATATTACTGATCAATGTTCATGGTATTACTAATTATTGTTCATGGTATTACTGATAATTGTTTTTTGTATTATTGAATATAATTAGATGTGTAAAATTATTTGTTATTGTATAAAATTTTATATTGTAAAGATATTACTAATTATTGTTAATGATATTAATGATTTGTATTACTGGCTATAATAAAATAATACATATAACATTATCTTGTATTAAAATTAAAAAAAAAAAACTAATGAAAAAAAAAATAGGAAAAAAATGAAGAAATAAAAAGTATGGAATAAAAACTGAAAAATGAGAAGAAAAAAAATAGAGATCTGTGCCTAATTTCGATAGTTTTTTTAATTATGTTTTTACGATTTTTTTTCTAAAAATATGGGTGATTTAGTGGTGATTCGACGGTAACTCGACAATGACTCAACTGCAAGATTGTAAATGTATAAATTAGGGTTGATTTTATTATTATATTTTGTGTAAATTAGTAAAAAGATAATATAATATTTTTAATGTAATTATCTTTAAAAAAATAGTTGGGGGTGAACTCATAAAATGAGCGGGTGCAGATAATTGTGGTAAAAAATAATTTGGGGGTGAACTCATAAAATAAGTGGGTGTAGATAACCGTTGTAAAAAAGAAATGATTTGGAGGTGAACTCATAAAATGAGCAGGTGTAGATAATTGTAGTATAAATATGATTTGGGGTGAACTCATAAAACGAACGGGTGCAAATAACTGTAGTAAAAAAATAATTTGGGGGTGAACTCATAAAATGAGCGGGTGTAGATAACTGTTGTAAAAAAATGATTTGGAGGTGAATTTATAAAATGAGCGGGTGCAGACAACTGTAGTAAAAAATGATTTGGAGTGAACTCATAAAATGAGCTAGTGGAGATAACTGTAGTAAAAATATAATTTGGGGGGTGAACTCATTAAATTAGCAGGTGTAGGTAAAATATAAATAAAAAATTAAAATTAAAATTAGGGGGTACGGTTAGACATGGGCAACGGTTACAAACCGCCGGTTTCGGTTAGAAACCGGCGGTTACGGTTTGGGGTTTCGGCGAACCGTAACCGAACCGCGAACCGCCGGTTACGGTTACGGTTTTCAAACCGGCGGTTCGGTTTGAAAACCGCCGGTTTGGCGGTTTGGCGGTTTAGGGGTTTTTTTTTTTTTTTAAATATTATCTCCGTTTTCGTTCGTTTTCACTCCGTTTTCGTTCGTTTTTTATTCGTTTTAACTCATTTTTTAGAAAATACATTACTAGAATTGAATAAAAATTATATAACTTAAATTTATACATTAAAAATAGAAGAATTGTGTATTAAAAAAAATAATTTTTTTTTTTTTAAATAAAAAACTGCCGGTTAACCGCCAAACCGGCGGTTAACCGCCAAAACCGGCCAAACCGGCGGTTTGCGGTTTGTCAAAATGCCGAACCGTAACCGAACCGCCATTTTTCGGTTACGGTTCGGTTTGTAAACCGTAACCGGCGGTTAAAAACCGCCGGTTTGGCGGTTCGGTTTTGCGCGTGTCTAGGTACGGTGCATACGAGTGTACGCAAGTATTACCCAATTTTTTATTCATAAGGTGTTGAAGAAGTCTTGGGTGAGACCGTCTCATATAATTTGAGTATAACCTTTGAAAAAGCAATTGATATTTGTTTTAAATTGTGAACAGTCTCACCATCTTGCACAGATCTTTATCATATGTAGCAACACATGTTTGTCCTTATAATCTATATATATAAAAGGAGGATTGAGTCTCTCCTGTGTTCGACACGTGTCTAATTTAAGGTATGTGTACGTTCGACACGTGTCATTCTAATTTAACTCATTTCCGTCGTGTAATTTATGTTTTAGTTAATGCATCCATTCTCTTTTCCGTTACAAATCTCATCTCCTTCAATTGTGTGTCTTTTCAGTTCCAATGCCAAGGGCAAGGAATACAGTATGACGCTGTCAAAGGAGCCATATATATAGACTTCAAAGATCTAGCTCGCTGTTATGCGATTCAGGCTCGGTAGCTGAAGATCCCTTCTTTCACCATAGGTATTTTTGCTAATTGCTCAATTACGTTTATAGATTTTCATTTTTACACTTGCTTCTTCATTTTTTATTTTTTTTGCTTGATTAATTTATAACGCAGTGATGAGAAATTCATGAAAGGTAATACACCTCCTGATGATGTTTTCAGATAGAACCATTATACAAGTTCCTTATTTACTGAGTACCTGCAAAATGGATGGTGAAAAATTAGAAAATATAATCAATTATAGTTCAATCAAATTCCCTACAAGAGATGTATTGTTGTCCAATTCTTCAGATTGTTTCACAATGAGGTATGATAGGATGTGAATCAAATGTAAATGGAATCATGATTTGCGGTGAGACAATGAACAGATGGAGAAGCGAAGCTGATTGGAGGGGGTGATGAGCGACATGAGCCTACCCGAAAAATAATTGCGACAAAGGGACAAAGAGTTCTAGAGAAGGCTAAAGAAATTTGTACTTCTAATCCGATACTGTTTATATATATATATATATATATATATATATATATATATATATATAAATTGCTTATGAATTTGTATCAAAAAGGATATCAAAATTTGTATATGGAAAGTATTTGATATATTTCAATTGATTTGGAATTGGATTCTCATTTGAGAAAAATTTATATGATGTATTTTATACTCGGCAAGGAAATGTAGAAACACTTCTAACTTGGTAAATGTTGTCATTTTCCTTTGTTTAGTGTTAATTTAGACTATTTCTTAAATTTATAGTTTTTGTGTGTTATACACAGGTTTATGATGCTATCTGTAAACGTGTGGAAGGTAATCCTAGGAATGTTTTGTGTAAAGCAGTGGAAAAGCACAACGCATTTGTTGGTTATTGGAGCTATGGTTATATAGTTTCATCTTAATTCTTAACAATATGAAATTAGATAGGTTTGGCTTTGCTGATGCGATTTCCATTTTGGTGCTCTACAAGAACTACATTTTTGTTGTATGCTACTAAAATATTGATTTATAATTATAATGAATTTTAGAGTAGTTTCACTTGGGGTTTTTTTCAACTTGTTTTTATTTTTCTTTAGGGATTGTTAGTTGGTTTATAAATTTAATTATTGCGTTGAATATTTGTCTAAACGAAGGAAATGTTCAATTATTTGAAGGCAATTTTGAGTTTTCTCCGGTGAATCAAAATTTGGGTGAACTATTAGCCCCTTCAACAATTAGACAGGTACATACTGAGATTCGTAAATGAGGGTAGTCATTTGGACCATGAGGTGATTTAGGCCAGCTTTTCAGAAACTTATTTGCTATAGCTCTTGGAGAAGACATGATTTTTAGTGAAATGCAAATAACCGCATCACATGTATCCTATCAATTGTTACTGAATTTCATCAATGTAGAAATGGATGGTACATGATGCACATAACTATTTCAAGTGATGTAGCTAAAGTTACCAATGGAGGTTGTGGTTTTTTCTCAAATATGTCACTTCTGGTGACCTTTTGCCGTACTACCAAGTGTATAGACTCTATCAAATAAATCTCATATTTTCTATAATTGATGCATATCTGGACATTGAGAATGATTCTTCACTTCTTGTAGTGCAGATAGGTATTTTGGCATTACCCCATCCTCTTAGGAGCAAGAAAAAACCATTCGACTTTGGCAAAACATGAGATTTATGAAATTTATAAGCTGAAATACTATAACGAACTGCTATGCCGGAACAATCCCGAACAACTGCCGTTGCGGGGCTGCCAGCAAATCCGAAAGGTGGAGGTTGTAATCCTATTCTGGTATTAGCTTTACTTTTATTATCCTAGTTATTGTATTAGCAAAATTGGAAGTAGAAATTGTAAATGTGTATATAGTAATTAAAAGACATTGTAAATTTGCATCTAATAAGATTGTCTTCGAAGTTGTTGGATGAATTTCCGAATTAGATGAGCTGCCCAGACGCTTACACTCCGATAACTTGTGTTTCCGTTTGAGTTTTTTTTTTTTTACTTATGTAATGAATTTTTTGTTTTTTAGAATAAATTAGTGGAAGTAATTGGGAAATTTGATTTTAGAGGTAATGAGATAAGAAATTTAGGTTTATTTGAGTTGATAATTGTTGGGAGAGTAAGAATAGAATAGGTGATAAAATGAATGAAACAAATAGTTCCAGTAGAAAAGGGAAAGATGATGGAGAATGAATTAGGAAGAGGTGGAAGCATAACAAACCAATCAAACAATAATATCATCTCCAAGGAAAATAAGAAGCTATTGAGATTATTGTTTGAACCATTTTTACCTCAATGCAAAATACTACTCTACTTGTACGTGCATGTCTGAAATGTATAGCATATATGTATTGCAACTGCTGTTGTATGCCTCACCATATCTGATTATGCTTGTTAGCCTCGAATGTGTGTTGATTATGCTGAATCAAACAAAGTCTTATTATTTTATGAGAGAATGAATGTCTTCATATTTTCATTTGTGAAGCATAAACAACTTTGTTGTAGATAGATGTCCGTCACCCTGGTGACATGCATACATTTTTGTGTTAAAATATGTACTGAATTGGTGTGGCTAATGTACTGCTGCTGCAGGGAGTGAATGGAAATGAAGCAGTAGATGGGAAGAAAAGAGTGGAGGAGCAGAAGTAATTGTAATGTGTAACAGGAGAAAAAAAACTAGTAGGGTTGTAGACAACACCCACTTCAATAGGTCTGCGAAAAAACTAAGGCCTAAGGCCTATCCGTCACAAAATAACATTTGATTTATGATTTGCTACAAAATGAACTAAAGTTTAGTAGAGGGCAAAAACAATTTGGGTTGTAGGTTTCATATGTTTGTTAGGTATTTGAAACATTTCTTGAAAATTCTCTTATGTTTATATGAAATGGGATGAAATATTTTCAATCTTCTGAAACATTTCTTGAAGCTCAACACAGTTTATCGAGTCACTCAATTGGTACAACAAAAAGTTACAAAACACTAACTAAATCTAATTACACCGATTGTACATAATGTATTCTTCCAGTAGAATTTTTTTTTTTTTTATAATTAAAGATAAAATTTAGTTTAACAAACAAATTTAAAACAAGCCATTAATATATAGTATAAAACAACGAAAATGCACGGGTAAAAATATAGTAATATAAATTTAGTAGTGAAATTCCATTTTTCTATGTGCACAATTTTTCAGGGGAGATTCGTGTGATTCGATCCAACCTAATTAGAATCCGCAAATTTTTCAATTTTTCTACAATATACACTAGCATTGAATATCCAGTATTTCAATTTCAAAATAAAAATAAAAATAATAATAATATACAGTATATATATATCATGGAAGGGTATTTCCGGAAAATATATTTTGTTAACCTCTCCCATCGAACTACCAATTTAGATTGTGCACGACTAACCCAAAAGACACTCTACCATATTATTATTATAATATACTGTATAAAATATCTCTTAATATTTATTATATACGATAGTACTCCAATATAGATAAATTAACGTTAAAGCTATGTAACAAAAGTCAGAGAATTTTTTTAACAAGCAGTATGTAACAACTCAATACGACAATACCAAAAGCTAAAGTAGTAATAATGAATGAGAAAATAATGTTGGGGATTTATTGGAGCGTGCCTAAATCTCCATCCTGCATGATATTGATTATTGAGTAATATATTCACAATTGATTCATTATGAAATATTCCAATTAAATAGTCTTTAATTAGTGGAAACTACTTGTGTGAGATTTACTATAAGATAAAGCCCCATTAAATACATTATTTAACACATTAATGAATTAGTCATTTAACCCTTTTTTTTTTTTTATCTCACTTTACATAAAACCATTCATTCATTATCTAAACTCTATGAACCATCACTATCTCACACTCCAATCTCATCCATCCTCCAAAATAAAGAAAATGAAAAAGGGTACACACATTGTGATCCCATTATTCACATATGATATTTGCATATTCCAATGCTGCACTTTATTATATATTATTCAATTTTATAAAATATTTTAAGTTAAAAAGATTACCAATAGTAAGAATTGAATTTTACTTTTCTTAAAACAAAAGGTGCAAAATCTGATTAAGAACATATATATGCACAGTAACGGACCTAAGCGGTGCCCAGGGGCCCTCCACTAATTTTATAAATTTGTTAGGGGTATTTTAATAATTTCACACATATTAAAATTAATACTCTATTTTATAATTATTTACACACTTCTGATATAAAAATAATCCATAAAATTAATATATATCCGAACATCATTTTATTTTAAAATCGTCACTCATTTTGAGTCTACATTTTATCCTAAATTTCACTAAATCTATTTTACATCCTACTAAATTCTCCTCGCACCTTATCAAATCACTCAAAATACGCTTTCTTATTTGACTCTCTACACCACTAAATTCAATTGTTTTTTTAAAGTGAATCGGTTAAAATGTGCAAATTATCACGGGACGGAGGGAGTATTAACTTGTACCAAAACATAGCAAAAGTCAACTTATCCGATCAATTTAATTTAATGAAATGTGATGTAGTGACAATTTTATAATGTGAAATTTTGATAAAAATAATGAATACATATTTTTTTATTTTTATAATAATGTTAATCGGCCCCTACCGAAAATTCCTGAGTCCGTCACTGTATATGCATATAAAATTAACTATTATATATTATGATTAAGAATTATATATTATGATAATTTAAGTATTACATATAAAATTCAACGTTTCGATTCTTTATGGAAAAACCACAAACCAATCTCCACTACAATTTTTTGTACTTTATTAACTATTAATCAACTCTATAAAACACTCAACGTTGAATTTCATTTATATATGACTGACAGTCATTTTTTTTTTTTTTTGAATAGTTCAAATAATGGGCTCACTTTTCAATTCATGAGAAAAATTAACATGGGCTTTAGAGGTTCTTTTGGACTAGCAAGAGAAATGGTGGCACATAAGAAAAAGACTGTATTGCCCTTTTGTAAATTAAATTAAAATAAACTAATTAAAACCTTAATTGTGCACTCCACCGCAGCTGCCGATTTGAAGTGAGTCGCCGCCGAGTTGTCGATGAGTCGCCAATGAGTCGCCTGTTTTTTTTTTAGAAAAAATATTAGTATTTTCGAAAATACCATCGGAATAAATCACCAAACTCGATTTTTATTTTATGAAAAACTTGGTTTCGGAAATAATTTTCGAAGAAGATCAAAGAACCGGAAAAAATATAAAAAAATCGAAACAAATTCTCAAAAAACAACACACTCAGAATTTTTTTTCCGCGAGAAAGGGGACCAAAAAATCGAAAAAATAAAATTCCAGGAGGGGGTCTCTGTGTAATGGTTGGAAACCCAAATTTTTTGAACTTCCAACACAAATCACAAATTCAAGAGGTTCTACCACATATCCAAAAATAAAACAAAAAAAACAACAAAAAGAAGAGGCTGCTTGGTTGCGGCTAGGGCGTTTGGGGCAAAGGGGAGGCGGCTGTGGCTGGGTTGTACCTGTTTGGCGGTTGGGGTGACGAGGAGGCGGCTGAGGGTGGGGGCGTGAGGAGGCGGCGCACGAAGGTAGACGACGACGGGCGGCGAAAGGCAAAGAGAAGGGGAGGAGCTGCGAGGAAAATAAGGGAGGAGAATTAGGGTTTTGTATGGTGAGGATATTTTTGGAAAATAGGGGGGTGAACTAAAGTGTTGTATGGCGGTGAAAACATCTTATAGGGGTGGAATCATAAAAAACGGTGTGTTTGCAAATCTTTCCTTATATGAATCTGCTCTTGCCGACATGATTTCTTTAAAATTCTTTTTTTTTTTAAAAACTCTTAATTCTTATAATTTTGATTTTTTATGATAATAATATTTTTTTCTTTTTTATTTTTTCTCTCTAACTTTTCTAAATTTAATTTTTAAAATTATTTTTCTTTCTTATCCATTCATTCCCCCTTAACCTTTTCCTAAATAATTTTAATTATAGTAATATCAATTTTTATTTTTAAAATTATTTTTTAATTTTTATTTTCATTATTCTTTAATTTTCTTTTACTAAATAATATTTTTTTATGATCCCGATAAAATACGTGGGTTTTGCACTAATCCATAATATTATAGAATTATTTTCTTTTAAAGTTGGTAAGACCTGACAATTCTAAGGAATTTTTCAAAAAATTTATTGTGATAAGAAGAAAAATAAAATGTTGTTTTAAATATTCTATATGATTTTTGGATATACTGTAATATTTAATTGTGTAGCATTAGAAATCTTCTATTATTGGGCTAAAATATATGGGCACAGGCCTTCAGTCTAGGGTTGGCAATGGAACGGGTAAAAACTCGGACCCGCATAAAATTGGTCCACACGGGGCGGGTAAATACCCGATCAAACAATACCCGCCGGGTATGGGACGGGTAATGGGATTGCATATACCCGACCCGAACCCGTATATAATACTCCCTCCATCCATGAAAAGTAGGGACATGGGGATGGGGCACAAGTTTTAAGAAAATGGTAGATAAAGTAGATAAAGTAAGGGTATTATAGGGTATTGTGGGGTCCATTGTGAATAAAGTGATTGTTTAGAAATAAAGTTGATGGCAAATTGAGTAATTAAGTGATAGTTGAAGGGTGATACTTTCCATAAAGTGCATGGGACTACATTTGGTGGACAAAGAATATGTGTCAAATGGGACTACTTTTCGTGGACGGAGGGAGTATATATATATATATATACATATACACAATATATATAATATATACATATATAAATAAAAAAATACTCTATTAAAATAACATAAGTCTTCTCGGGGTTGTCAACAACAGAACACACTAAGCTTTCTTTCTCTCCCAAAGCACACCGTACTCTACTTTATTTCCGCTCGCCGAGATTCGCTGACAATCCCCTCTCCACTTTTAAGGGGGTGTAATGGATTTTTTTGGACTTTAAAAAGTCGGTGGATTTAGAAAATCCATAGACTCTATGTAGAGTTTGCCTGACTTTTTTATTGATTTATATGGATTTTTATAAATTTGACAGAATTCAGAAATACACATTTTTTTATTGATTTACATGGATTTGCATAAACTACGCCCCTAAAATCTAGTTCAAAAAAATTTTATTATTTATCATTATTATTCTTATCTTCATTTTCATAACAGTTATATGTAAGTTCTTTGTTGTAGTTTTGTTGTAGTTGTCTTTGAGAAAACAATTCCAAATTTTCGTCTTTCATGTCGAGATGTGGTGAATCTTGATCTTCTTTATATTGGACTGTAAATTCATCAAAGCGACCTTCGAAGAAAAAAGTTATGTAATCCAGCGAACTTGTATTTCTGGGTGATGACCTTGACCACCAAAATCTTTTAGATGATATCGAACACCACGTAATGGGAATTGACGTCGATTAGATATTATTGACGGTGTCCGATATACTATAATTTTTAAAGAAAGAACATAATTTTAAAATACAGAGTAATTTTTTTCACGATAATAATGGTGGTGAAGAATCTGTGATGCTTATCAAAGAACATAGTTAACACAATCTTTTTTTCTTCTCTTTCAGAGTCTTCTAGGAGAATCCGTTGAAATCTCTACTTTTTAGAAGAGATTTTGATTAGTGAAATTTATTTATATTTTTGAAAGAGAATCCAACGAAATCCATAGAGTATTAAAATCCATAGATTGTTGAATATCTAAAGATTTATAAAGACTTTTTAAAATCCGTATTGAATACCTCAAAATTTTGAAAGACTTTTAAAAATCCGGATTGAATACCCCCAAATTTTAAAAGTCCAAAAAAATCCAACAGAATCTCAATTGAATACACCCCCCTTAGTTAAGGTTAGTTTTCTACTTTTTTTCAATTCTTAATTTATTCTTACGTTTTTTCAAATTGTTTTTGGCACGGTTATACGCACACAGGCGAATTCTTAATTGCAACCACACTAACAAGGACAATCCTCGAAACACAAATAAAATAAGATATCCAAGATACAAATAAATTTAAAATAATTATTTAAACACAAAAAGAATGAGAGTGTTTCAACTAAAACAAATGGAATGAAATAATTATAACAATTGAAGTTTTTGTCTCAAAACTAAGCACACTCCTTCAATTAATGAAGTAATGAAGATCATTTTCATTTCAATAACCAAACGCAAAATAAAAGTAATGATGTAAAATGAACGTATAAAATAATTAAGAGCTTTTTTTTTTTTTTTTTAATTGGGAAGGAAGAAACTCTAACCTTCTGATCCTCTCTACCGTTGCAAAAATGTTAAAACTGAAATGAGATGTTTTGGCCCCTTTTAAAATATACAATGCTCACTGTCAAAAGAATCAAAAGAAACACAGTTAATCTTATACACCAAAAAAACATATAAAAACAGCAAGACACAAGTTTTTATTTTAAGAAACACTGTTGATCTTATACACTAAAAAAATAACATGGCAAACCTATAATTAAATTGAGTAGAGAAAAATGTGAGAACGTGTTGATATGAAAAATTCGAGAAAAACAAAAACAACTCATAATAAAATAAAAAATAATTATATAACCCACGTTTTTAATTTTTATGAAAGATTTAGAAATGCTTACCTTTTCATTAATAACTACGAATTCAAAATAATTATTCTGTTTACCATTTTTTTAAAATATAGTTCAAGATCACACAACTTTTACTTTTAATGTAATGATAAGTATTCTATTTAAAGAAATAAATGGCTAAACAACTTTGGGTAGGTCTCCTATGGAATTGAGTCTATATAAGAAATTGAGTTTTTTGTTACACTTTTTAATTGTAGTGACTTACACTTTTTAAAATAATATTTTAAGTTATATTGACGTACACTTTTTAGTAATGTTATATTGCACATTTTAGTTATATAGACGTACACTTTTCAGTAATATTGTGTTGTACTTTTTAGTTATAATGACTTACACTTTTCACACTTTTCATTAAAAACTGTGTTGCACTATTCAATTATAGCGATTTACACTTTTCAGTAATTTGTGTTGCAGTTTTTAGTTATAATGACTTACACTTTTCAATATACACTATTAAAAAAAAGTTGACTTTTGGTCAACTCGATTACTTATATGGAATCGAGTTTATATGAGACTAATCCAACAACTTTTACTTTTAATGTAATGATAAGGATTCTATTTAAAGAAATTAATGGCTAATTTAACTATGTGCAATGATCCATCTTTATTTGGACGGTGGAGGAGAAGATGAGAGAATTGAAAAAATAATTTATGAAAACGGTAAAAGAATCGAAAGAAAAAAAGAAGAGAAAGTACAGAAAAAAAAAATGAAAGATTAAGATTTTTTTAAGCAAGAATTAGACGGTTTTTAATCATTATTAAATTTTCTAATTTTTTAAAATTTTATTGAAAGTAAGAGGGAAAAATAAGAAAAGAATAAAAAATGTAGAATTTATATGTAAAAATAAATAAAATAATGAGAGAGAAAAAGGGGAGAGAACTGAAAATCAATTTAAAAAACTGTAAAAGAAAACCGTAGGAGACCGAAAAAAAAGTGGGAGAGCGATTTTTTTTTGTAAAATTTAAAAAAATTAGAAAAAAAGAAAAGTGAGATGCCACGTAAGAAAAAGAGGATTCAGAAATAGTAATTAAGGGTAGATTAGTAACGTGCAAAATGTCAGTTTTACCCTCAACTAAAAATTTAAAAAACAGTGTAATAAGTACACCTACACCCCATACTACCAATTAGGGGTGGAAATAGGTCGGGCCACCCGACAGGAGCCTACGACCTAGACCCATGCACAACCGTGAAAAACCGACGATCACGGTTTGCCAAAATTTGCAATTGAAACTGAACCGACAAACCGCCGGATCTATTTTGAACCGACGGTTCGGTGGGTTTTTTTTCTCTCTCTCTCTCTGTTTTCGCTTGTTTTTTATTCGTTTTAACTTTCTTAACTATTTTTTTAGAAAATACATTACTAGAATTTAAAAAAAATTATATAATTTAAATTTATATATAAAAAATAGAAGAATTGTGTATTAAAAGAATAAAAAAAAAAAAAAAAAACCACAAACCGACGCTTAACCGCCAAATCAGCAGTTTGTGGTTTGTCAAAATGTAAAACCGAAACCGCCATTTTTCCATTACAGTTCAGTATTTTGAACCATAACTGGTTTGCCGGTAAAAAACCGCCCATGTCTACTATGACATGTCCTATCCTATTTATAATATGAGTCGGACTAAGACTTTTTAAAAAGTCTATTTACTTATGGAGTTGGTCTCCTGTGCATAGTGTGCACGTGCACACTAATGCACAGGGGTGATTATAGATATCCTTCACAAGTATGAGTTCACAGGTTCAAATCCTTCCAAACTTTTTTTTTTTTCCAAACTTTTTTTTTCCGTTTTTTTTTTTCGTTTTTTTTTTCAAACTTATTTTTTTTTCCGTTTTTTTTTCCACACTTATTTTTTTTCCGTTTTTTTTTTCCTTTTTTTTTTTGTTTCTACTTTTCATTAATAAAATTTCCACTTTTCACTAATAATTTTTTTTTCATTTTTTTTTCTTTTTTATTTTTGTTTTTATGTTTTTTTTTCTTCGTTTCTACTTTTCATTTTTTTTCTTTTTTGTTTTTTTTTCGTTTTTTTTTTCACGTTTTTTTTTTCTTCGTGTCTATTTATCATTAATAATTTTTTTTTTCGTTTTTTTTTTTTCGTTTTTACTTTTCATTAATAAAATTACCACTTTTTCAGTAACAAAATTACCACTTTTCACTAATAATAGCTACCACTTTTCAGTAACAAAATTTCCACTTTTCAATAATAATAATTACCACTTTTCAGTAATAAAATTTCCACTTTTCAATAATAAGAATTACACTTTTCAGTTAAAATATCTACCACTTTTCAGTAACAAAATTTCCACTTTTCAATAATAAGAATTACACTTTTCAGTTAAAATATCTATCACTTTTCAATAATAAAAATTACATTTTTAAGTTAAAATATCTACCACTTTTTAATAATAAGAATTACACTTTTCAATTCAAATATCTACCACTTTTCAATAATAAGAATTACACTTTTCAGTTAAAATATCTACCACTTTCAATAATAAAAAATACATTTTTCATTTAAAATATATACCATTTTTCAATAATAATAATTACATTTTTCAATAACAAAATCTACCACTTTTCATTACTTAATTAATTAATTAATTACAGTTCTCATTTTTATCGATCAATATTTACAATTATTAATTAACTTACAATTCTCATCACTTAATTAATTAATTTACAATTATCAATTAATCTATAATTTTCATTTTTATTTTGCTTATTGTTATCATTGTTAACTTAATTAATTAAAACGAGTATATTTAATTATAAATTGTACCGTTAAAATTATTATTAAAATTGAAAAAATGTTATTCTTATTATTGAAAAGTGGTAGATTTTGTTATTGAAAAATTTAATTATTATTATTGAAAAGTGGTAGATATTTTAACTGAAAAATGTAGTTTTTATTATTGAAAGTGGTAGATAGTTGAACTGAAAAGTGTAATTCTTATTATTGAAAAGTGGTAGATATTTGAACTGAAAAGTGTAATTCTTATTATTGAAAAGTGGTAGATATTTTAACTTAAAAATGTAATTTTTATTATTGAAAAGTGATAGATATTTTAACTGAAAAGTGTAATTCTTATTATTGAAAAGTGGTAGATATTTTAACTGAAAAGTGTAATTCTTATTATTGAAAAGTGGAAATTTTGTTACTGAAAAGTGGTAGATATTTTAACTTAAAAATGTAATTTTTATTATTGAAAAGTGGTAGATATTTGAACTGAAAAGTGTAATTCTTATTATTGAAAAGTGGTACATATTTTAACTGAAAAGTGTAATTCTTATTATTGAAAAGTGGTACATATTTTAACTGAAAAGTGTAATTCTTATTATTGAAAAGTGGAAATTTTGTTACCGAAAAGTGGTAGATATTTTAACTGAAAAATGTAATTTTTATTATTGAAAAGTGGTAGATATTTTAACTGAAAAGTGTAATTCTTATTATTGAAAAGTGGAAATTTTGTTACTGAAAAGTGGTAACTATTATTATTGAAAAGTGAAAATTTTGTTACTGAAAACTGGTAGCTATTATTAGTAAAAAGTGGTAATTTTGTTACTGAAAAGTGGTAATTATTACTAGTGAAAAGTGGAAATTTTGTTACTGAATAGTGGTAACTGTTATTAGTGAAAAGTGGAAATTTTATTAATGAAAAGTAGGGACTATTATTATTGAAAAGTGAGTAATTATTGAAAAGTGGAAGTGAGTAACGAAAAAAAAAAAAAAAGAAAAAAAAAACGAAAAAAAAAAACAAGTTTGAAAAGATTTGAACACCTCATACTTATGAGAATTGTAAATTAATTAATTAAGTGTTGAGAATTGTAAATTAATTAATAATTGTAAATATTGGTCGATAAAAATGAGAACAGTAATTAATTAATAATGGTAAAATAATTAATTAATTAATTAAGTAATGTATTATAAATTAATTAATTAATAAATAGAAAAAAAAATGGAATTATAACCATAAGTAGAAAAAAAGGATAATAAATTAGGGTGGGAGGATAAGGACAAAAGCATGTGCACCAAACCTGTTTGGGTGCAAATGGTGCATTTGAGAATTTTCCTTACTTATGTAGATCGAACTTATGTTTTGTGTAAGGCCTTATAAATCTAATAAACTGGCATATTTAAAATTATATAGGTGTAGATCTTTAATACATATATTTGGCAGTCTGTCTTTATTTTGCCTACGTGGCTTCTTCTTAATTTTTTATTTTGAAATACTGAATTATCGTGAGACGGTTATTTTTTACAGTTTTTTTTTCTTATTTTTTTATTTTGAAATACTGAATTTGTGATGAAACTGTTATTTTTTACAGTTTTTTTTTTTCAAATTCTTTTTATTTTCTTCTTCCTTTTTCTTCTGAAATTGTTATCGGAGATTACACTTCTCACTTTCATTTTTCTAATTCTTCTCTTTTCTTCTCTCAAGTTGTCGGTTATTTTTTACAGTTATTTTTTTCTTATTTTGAAATTGTTATCGAGATTACTCACTTCTTCATTTTTCTAATTCCGCTTGCACAACATCATCCCATTCTTTTTTACGTTGCATTTGTTTGACGAAGCCTCGATCAGGATTCCTAATCAACCGTCCGAAGTCGGGATTCCTAATCAACCGTCGGAAGTCGAGAGCCGTAATCAACCGTCGGAAGTCGAGAGCCGTCGTCACAACTATTTTTTATAGGTAAAGTTTCATTCTTCTTATAACTCATTTTTTATATATAATTAAATACTCTATTTTTTATTATTAAGCCTCCGTCGGAAGGAAGTAGAGAGCCGTCATCACAACTATTTTATAGGTAAAGTTTCATTCTTCTTACTGTAATTCTAGAATATTGTAGATGGGATATTTAGGGATGGGATGATTTGAGATTCATTTCAATCCATATACTTTGTGTAGAATTATGGAATCATCTTCTTATTGTTTATTTTTGTACAGGAAAGAATAAATTCTATTTTATAGGTAAAATTTCATTCTTCTTACTATAATTCTAGAATATTGAATATTGTAGCTGAGATATTTAGGGATTGGATGATTTGAGATTCATTCCAATCCATATACTTAGTGTAGAATTATGAATCATCTTCTTATTGTTTATTTTTGTACAGGAAATAATAAATTTTCATTTGCCACTATCTACACCGACCCATTGCTCCAAAACCAGTGCGAAAATATCTGAGGGAGTATTTTGTTAAATCAAATCATCAATCCATAATTGAAGACATGAACGTGTTGATTAAGAAAATTTTATGTTTATTTGCATTGTGTAATTTTCTTAGATAACTTTTTTACTAGGCTCCTTTTCTCTTTTCCTATTTTAATTGCATATTTACATTTTTTTTAATACTAAGAACTATCTCTAGATTTAGTATCATAATATTTTATTTTTACTTCTTTGAGTTCATGTAGATTAGTATATCATAATCTTTTTTGTAATTTTTGGATTTCTGTAGATCTTTAATATATATATTTGAATCTTTATTAAGAATACGTGTTTAGAGCATTGTCATCACACCAGACTTTGTTGATCCCGTTGAAAGAAAGTCTGTTATTAGTTTGTTTTCTTTAATTTTTTTTTTTATGGTACCTTAATTTATTTAATGATTTTGTCCGATTACCTCCAATCATTTGAAGTTTTATTAAGAATACGTGGTGGAGGGTTGTCATCACGAAAATGCGATATATAACTTGAGATTGACGAAAACAGAACAATAATGTAATTTTATATATTTTTTTTTTGTATATTTTTTTAAATAGTGTAATTTTTCGTTTTATTTGTACATTTTTTTTTTCAATTTTCTTCCCTTCTATATTTTTTATTTTAATTAATCCCGCATAGTATGCGGGTTGTGCACTAGTATATATATATATATATATATACTAGTATGAAACTCGCGTAAATAATTACGCAGATTATAAAAATAAAAAAGAGAAGGTAGAGGAGAAAGAAAATTAAGTTTCATAAAAATAAAAAACAGAAGTTAGAGGAGAGAGAAAATTAAGGAAAATAAATTAAGGAAAATTAAGAAAATTAAAGAGAAGTTAGAGGAGAGGAAAGAGAAAAATATTTTAAAAAATAAATTAAAATTATTGGATCCACAATTAGTATATAGGGGAGATATATATTGTACTGTAATAAAATAATTATTAAAATATAATACAAACATTAATAATAAATTAAAACAAACTGAGTTTATTTTAGTTCCTGAGAAATCATTTTTTTATTTTTATTTGAATTTATTTATGTGGTGCACCTATTTTGATCACAAATTTATTTACCATTTTAAACATTGAAGTGCATTTTTTTATTTTAGTATTGTTTTTTTATTAAGTATGCTTCTAAAAGGTTGTACGTCATGTTTATTTAAAAGTCGGGCTAAACCCATAAAAAAAACATATCATACGTAATATGTCAGATTTAGGACATTTTTTTGTAAATAAGTCTTGATTTTTTCGTATAAAGTCTGGCCTAACCTATTTCCACTCCTATTACCAAAAAAAAAATAAAAAAAATCGTAGGTCGCAACAGTTTCATTCAAATTTTTTTCCTTCCAGTGTCGAAAAACTAACAATTTTAAAAAAATTAATATAAAAAACTGCCAAATCTCGAAAGATAAATTAAAAAAATAACAAACAATAAAAAATATCCGTATTCCGGCAAAAAAAATCGAATAAAAGTAAAATATTCGACAATAATATTCGTAAAGGCAAAAAAATTTTGTGGAAGAATTACAGATTCAATTCGAGTAAAAAAATCTAGAACTGCATTCAGAGCAAAAAAAATTAATCAGATCTGGATCTACTTACATGTGCGGCGTGGCTCGGAGGGGTGGGACGGCGACGACGACGCAGGGGAGTGACGACGGTCACCCTCTTCATAGGGCGGGGGAGGGAGGTTGGAGAAATGGAGAGAGTGAATATACCTCTATGAGAATATGGTTTTAAGAGGAGGGTACAATGGCTTTTAAGAAGACGGTAATATTGATTTTTTGTAGGGTGGTGTACCCATTTTAAGGTGCGTGTTCTAAACGGGTGGGTGTCGTCAAGAATCACGTGTGCGCCTATAAGTCTATAACCATGACTAAAAAGAAAACAAAAGACTAAATCATGGCCCAATCACAATTTCACAAGGTGAAAAATAAGGGGCTGACTATTTATACCTCCAATCCGGTTTAGAACACCCCTGATTGATGCACCCCTCTCTCTTCCAAAATGTGTCAGGATAGATGCACCCCTTCAAATTGTCCTTGTAAACACAAATTCGTGAATTAAATATAAAAACGCGAAAATGCGAAACGATTTTATTTAATTTCGGATTAAATCGATGAATATTGCGGGTTACAATCTCTAATTTCTCCTCTGATTCTCTCTTCTTGAACTTCACTTGAACTTCTTGAGCTTTTGGAGCTGGATCCGCAGCCGAATCCTTTCTGATCTTGTATTTGGGGCTTTTATAACGTTAATCCAAAGGCTTAGCACCGTATTTTGGATTAAACGCCGGATTTAGGGACTTTTTAGATGAACGTCGTTGAAGATCGTTCTTGAATTTGGGACTTTGTAACGTTAATCCAAGGGCTTGACGCCGTATTTTGGATTAAACGTTGATTTTCGGGACTTTTCGGGACCTTCGGGACTTTTCGGGACTTTCGAAACTTTTCGGGACGAACACCGTTGAAGATCCACGAAGCACTTTGAAGAAACACCGAATCGAAGAGGCTTAGCACCTTGATCTCCACTCGAACACTGCTTCTTGCTGCTTTGCACGAAGAACGCCTTGAAGAAACGCTGAATCGAAGAGGCTTAGTACCTTGATCTCCACTCGAACACTGCTTCTTGCTGCTTTGCACGAAGAACGCCTTTGAAGCTCATCCAATTGCTGAAGAACACTCTAAAAATCTCTGCAGAGAATTTTAGAGCCTTGAATGCTTCTGATTTCTTGATGATGAAATGAATGAAATGAGGCCTCTATTTATAGGTGTAGGCCTGGAGATATTTGTGCAAGTGGTTAGGGCTTTAATTAAAATTTTTGAATTATTTGATGGGCTAAGAATACCCTATTTGGGCTTGATTTGATTTGTTGGACTTTAGAGGCCCATCTTCATTTATGGGACTTTTAGAGGCCCGTCTTCATTTATTGGACTTTAGAGGCCCGATTTGAATTTGTTGGACTTTAGAGGTCCGACTTGATTTGTTGGGCTTTGGAGGCCCAAATTAATTAAATTTTGCTTGTCTACAAATTGCCCCCTCGCATTTCGTTCACGAGAACATTTGTCTTTGATGTGGACGAATTGCGAATTACTTTCAAATGATTTTCCACATGCGAGCTAGGAGTGACTATTTTTTAACTACTTTTGACAACGTAGGGATTTAATTATTTAACCACTTAAAATGCCTTTAGTGGAGTAAGTTAACAGTTTAACCACATGTATTTACCTTTGTTGGTTGTCGTACACAGTTTAGACTCGTGCAGACCATGAGTAATAAGCAGTTTAGTCTCGTGCATCATGGAGCAACAAACAGTTTAGGCTCATGCGTTCTTGGAGCAACAAGCAGTTTAGACTCATGCGTTTATGGAGCATCAAGCAGTTTAGGCTCATGCGTCTATGGAGCAACAAGCAGTTTAGACTCATGCGTTTATGGAGCAACAAGCAGTTTAGGCTCATGCGTCTATGGAGCAACAAGCAGTTTAGACTCATGCGTTTATGGAGCAACAAGCAGTTTAGGCTCATGCGTCTATGGAGCATACTTATTTTCTTTACGCGTAGTAGCGTTTCAAAAACATTCCGTTCATGGGACAAATGTATACGTCGTCTTCAGAAATCAATTTGTAAGTGTCATCTGCATAAACTTCCTTCATTTGATTATCTTCAACTGTGATGTGATTCGTCGTTGTTTCACTTTCTTCTAGCAAGATCTTTCCTTCTTTGGCTAGCTGCATAATTTTGTCTTTAAGTATAAAACAGTCTTGGGTTGGATGTCCTACTAATCGATGGTACTTGCAATATTTGGGGTCGTCCGTTCGCCCGGCCTCATCGGGTCGTTTCATTTGTGGTAGTTCAATGAGATCATTATTGATCAAGTCATCGAAAATTTCGGGGATGTCTAAGTCTAGAAATGGACATTGCTTTCGTTGCAACTCTTTCAAACTCGTTTTCCTTTGCCCCCACTCTTGAGATAGTTGCCCTTCAAATCCACTTGTAGTCATGCTCAACTCCATGTCATTAGCCTTTGTAGCCAAATCCTCGAATGAACTTGGTCGAATTGCTTGAAGGATATATCGAAGACCCCACTGCATTCCTTGGATGCACATCTCGATAGCTGAAGTGTCAGTCAATCTATCCTTGCAATTTAGGCTTAGATTTCTCCATCGATTTATGTAATCGATCACCGGCTCTTCCTTTGATTGACGAGTGTTCGTCAATTCAATCATGCTCACCGTTCTACGAGTGCTGTAGAACCGGTTGAGAAATTCCTGCTCCATTTGCTCCCAACTGTCAATCGAGCTAGCTTCTAAATCGGTATACCAATCAAATGCGTTGCCCTTTAAAGAGCGTACAAATTGCTTTACCAAGTGATCTCCGTAAGTGCCGGCATTGTTGCAAGTCTCTACGAAGTGAGCAATATGTTGCTTTGGATTACCCTTTCCATCGAACTGCTGCAACTTTGGAGGTTGATAACCAGCTGGCATCTTCAAACCGTCAATCCTCTTCGTGTAAGGCTTGCTGTAGGTAAATGAAGACTTGGGATTTTCCTCCAATTTATCTTTGATTGCCCCAAGTATGATTTCTTTCAGTCGGTCAACGGACAGCAAACCATCGGGAGAAACTTGTAAATCCTTAAGAGTTTGGTCAACTTCCATTGGCTGGCGTTCACCAGACGTCTCAGCATCATGCCCTTCGACTTGCTTTCCTTTATCCGCATTGCTTATCAGTTTAGCAATCCGGGCATCTTGTTCGTGGACATGTTTTGTGAGTCCTTCTATGGCTCGAGTTAAACTTGCCAGTTGCTCCTCAACAGTCGTAGTGTCTGTCGCCATTGCTGAGGCTGTGCTTGAATCTGATGAGCTTGCTGTGGAACGAGTAGGGGAACATGCTGGATTGTTCTCCTCATTCACAGTGTTGGGTGGTGGACCCTCTGCAGTAGCCTTCTCTGAAGAAGACGATGACTTCGAGCTTCTTGACATACTCCTCGTGACTACGTTCACGTCTTCAAAGTCAAGACCAGCTGATCCGGATGCAACACCTCTCTTGATCTTAATCTTGATTGGTGTTATCGTCGAGACTTGATTTGCTTGAAGAGTAAAGATGAGAGGTAGAGATTGTCCCACCGGGCGTGCCAATTTGTAAACACAAATTCGTGAATTAAATATAAAAACGCGAAAATGCGAAACAATTTTATTTAATTTCGGATTAAATCGATGAATATTGTGGGTTACAATCTCTAATTTCTCCTCTGATTCTCTCTTCTTGAACTTCACTTGAACTTCTTGAGCTTTTGGAGCTGGATCCGCAGCCGAATCCTTTCCGATCTTGTATTTGGGGCTTTTATAACGTTAATCCAAAGGCTTAGCACCGTATTTTGGATTAAATGCCGAATTTAGGGACTTTTTAGATGAACGTCGTTGAAGATCGTTCTTGAATTTGGGACTTTGTAACGTTAATCCAAGGGCTTGACGCCGTATTTTGGATTAAACGTTGATTTTCGGGACTTTTCGGGACCTTCAGGACTTTTTGGGACTTTCGAAACTTTTTGGGACGAACACCGTTGAAGATCCACGAAGCACTTTGAAGAAACACCGAATCGAAGAGGCTTAGCACCTTGATCTCCACTCGAACACTGCTTCTTGCTGCTTTGCACGAAGAACGCCTTGAAGAAACGCTGAATCGAAGAGGCTTAGCACCTTGATCTCTACTCGAACACTGCTTCTTGCTGCTTTGCACGAAGAACGCCTTTGAAGCTCCTCCAATTGCTGAAGAACACTCTAAAAATCTCTGCAGAGAATTTTAGAGCCTTGAATGCTTCTGATTTCTTGATGATGAAATGAATGAAATGAGGCCTCTATTTATAGGTGTAGGCCTGGAGATATTTGTGCAAGTGGTTAGGGCTTTAATTCAAAATTTTGAATTATTTGATGGGCTAAGAATACCCTATTTGGGCTTGATTTGATTTGTTGGACTTTAGAGGCCCATCTTCATTTAAGGGACTTTTAGAGGCTCGTCTTCATTTATCGAACTTTAGAGGCCCGATTTGAATTTGTTGGACTTTAGAGGTCCGACTTGATTTGTTGGGCTTTGGAGGCCCAAATTAATTAAATTTTGCTTGTCTACAGTCCTAAATACCATTTTGTCTCAAAAAAATTATTTACTAAACACACTCACACACCTAAAACCCGAATTTCTCCCCTTCATTTTCTCCACCCCACCCCATTTTTCTTCTATCTACCGCCGCCCCACCCCTATCCTAGCCGCCCGCCACACCCTCTCTTCTCTCTTTCCTCCATATCTTTTTTTTTTCTGTGTTCTTTGTCGTCGCCCCCAACACCAGCCGTCGACAACTGGCCTCCTCCGCCGCAGCCAATGCCCCCGGTCGTCACTCCCTCTCCCCCCATTTTCTGTAATTTCCTCGCACCCCCGTCCGGCCGCCCCCTCCCCCGTCCGGCATCTCCCCTCCCCCATCCACCCGACGTCGTGGCCTCCGCCCCTACCGCCGCGGCCCAGCCACTATCCTAGGCCGCGACGGCCCATCCTCTCCCCCATTTTTTTTTGTATTTTTGTCCCCTCTTTCCCCCGTCTAACGGCCTCCCTCTCCCGATCGACCTCGTCGCCGCCTCCTTGTCCAAGATGTCAGCCACCCTACCCCAGGTTTGTGCATCCGGTCTCCCCCTCCCTCCCTCGATTCCGCCGCATTTTTTTGTTAGGGTTTTCTGTAGAAAAAATCTCAAAAAACTTTTTTTTTTCGACAGCTTAATGTCGACCAAATACACCCTCGTCAATTTATCGACGAGGGTATATTTGGTCGACATTAAATGGTCGATTTTTTTTCGACCAATCAGTGTCGACCATATACACTCTCGTCGACAAATCGTCGTCGACGAGAGTGTACATGGTCGACACTGGTTGGTCGAAATTTATAAAAAATAAATTGTGATTTTCTAATTATTTTTTGGAATTTCTGATTTTTTTTTTTGTTTGGTGGTCACAAAAATGTTGTCGGCGACCTTCAGAAGTGGTGGTTTAGAGAAAATATGAAAGGAATGACAATAGGGGGTGTGTTCAGTAAGAAGGATGCATCTAATATGATGCATTTTAATGAATGATATTTTTTAATTTTTTACATGATTATTATATTATTAAATTGAGTGGGGATGTATTTTATGGCGAATTAAATAGTCATGCCCGAAAAATAAATGTTGATGCTTGGGAGAGGATGATAAATGAAACAATAGGTGTAAGACTAGGAAAAGTCTCATATACACACCAAATATGATTTGGTGCACACGCTTTTTTTTTAACCTTCTTCCCCACCTTTCTTCTGCTTTCCCCACCCCTCGACAAGTGTGATCCCTCTTCATAACAAGCGTGAACACAGAAACGAGAAGATGAATGAGGGTTTCAATTTAATTATTTTTTGCACAATTCGTTTTGAGGAAAGAACATCCGAGGTGTTGTCGTGGTGAATAAATTAAGCAATGGTCAACATCGTTAAGTTCCTTCAATCAATTTTTTAATTAACTTCACAATTTTATTAATTATCACAATGTCTGTTTCTGATTTCTTTTAATTGCGGTTTTAGGAAGGTGATTTGGATACTATATCGTTGGGGATTTTGTATGCATCGTTTGTGATTTTCTCTATGGTTGCTTCGTTGTTGGTGAAGAAGATGGGAGAGAAGAATGCTTTGGAGTTTGGTACAACTGGATATTGACTGTTTACGACAGCTAATTTGAAGCCTTCTCGATGCATCTGAATTGTAATTAATTTTATTATTAAAAAGTGTATTTTTTATTATTGAAAAGTGGAGATATTTTAATTGAAAATTGTTATTTTTTATTATTGAAAATTGGAGATATTTTAACTGAAAATTGTTATTTTTATTTTTTAAAAGTGGTAGATTTTGTTACTGATAAATATAATTTTTATTATTGAAAATTGGTAGATATTTTAATTGAAAAATGTAATTCTTATTATTGAAAAATGGTAAATTTTGTTATTGAAAAGTGTAATTTTTATTATTGAAAAGTATTAGATATTTTGTTTACGGAAAAGTGTACAATTTGTACTTATTCTTAACATTGAAAAGTCGTAGATTTTGTTACTGAAAAGTGTAATTCTTATTATTGAAAAGTGGTAGATATTTTAATTGAAAAGTGTAATTCTTATTATTGAAAAGTAGTAATATTTTTACTGGAAAGTGTTATTCTTATTATTGAAAAGTGATAGATTTTGTTACTGAAAAATGTAATTTTTATTATTGAAAAGTGTTAACTATTATTATTAAAAAATTGTGATTTTATTACAGAAAAATGGTGATTTTGTTACTAAAAAGAAAAGAATAACCATTTTATTGAAAAATGGTAAGTTAACTGGTATTAAAAAATACAAATGATGGTAAAAAAAAAAAATTGCAAACTTCGAACTAGTATTTATTAAAAAAAAAAAGGGTAAGTTAACTGGTAATGAAAAATATAAAAGAAAATTACATAAAAAAAATTACAAACAGATGGTCACAAAAAAAAAAAAAAAAAAAAAATACAAATTACGAGCTACGAGCTACGAGCTACGAACTAGTATCTTTTTTTTAAAAAAAAAAAGGTAAGTCAATTGGTATTAAAAAAAAATTACATAAAAAAATTACAAACTGATGGTCACAAGAAAAAAAATAAAAATTACAAACTACGAACTAGTATTTAAAAAAGGGAAAAATCTCAAATGCACAGTGTGCACAAATCCAATTTCTGTGCACACGGTTTTTACCCATATCCCCCATATGATCCGATCCGGCCCATTTACTTTTTATTATATTCTTCACGCACTCTTACTGTCATTAACATACGTATTTTTCTTCTGAATTTCTTATGATATCGGTAGAGGTCTAGATCGAATTTATACAGTGTTCGCTGGGGTTTGTTCGTGTTGAAGAATTCTGGGTTTAAGAGGGCGAATCTGCAACAGTTTTTTAGTTGAAGAAGCGGTTTTCTTCATCTTCTTCCGCTGTGATTCTGGGCGATTTTCCCCAATTGCTGAAGAACTCCAGTAGCGTCGCCTTCCTCAACTTCGACCTGCTTCCACCCCAAACTCCCACACCTCAGATTTCTCTCTCCTGGCCGCACATGAGAATCAAATTAAAAAAAAAAAAAAAAAAAAACCTTCTGCGACTTTGAGAAATCAATAGGAAAAAAAGATTTATATCAATTGGGAGTAATTTGAACCATTGTTCTGCATCATCTTCACGGCGTCGTTGTTTTTTTGTGGAGCGTACTCTACCGACGAAGACGACGCTCTCTCTCTCTCTCTAATTTTTTTTCTCTCTCTACTCTATTTGAAAAGTGTAATTTTTATTATTGAAAAATGATAGATATTTTAAGTGAAAAGTGTAATTTTTATTATTGAAAAGTGGTAGATATTTTAACTGAAAAGTGTAATTTTTATTGTTGAAAAGTGGTAGATATTTGTTACTGAAAAGTGTAATTTTTATTATTGAAAAGTGGTAGATATTTTAACTGAAAAGTGTAATTTTTATTATTGAAAAGTGATAGATTTTTGTTACTGAAAAGTGTAATTTTTATTATTGAAAAGTGGTAGATATTTTAACTGAAAAGTGTAATTTTTATTATTGAAAAGTGGTAGATATTTGTTACTAAAAAGTGTAATTTTTATTATTGAAAAGTGGTAGATATTTGGATTTTTTATTACTTTATTGTGTTTTGATTAAATAATTTTTAAAATAAGGTACTTTTTTAAAAATATATCAAAATGTAGTAAAACGCGTCGGAGCCAAGCGTTTCTGTAATAAAGACGCAAGGCCCTCACGCGTTTTGGGGCCAAAATACAATTAACATATCTTGTTTATAATTAAAAAAAAATAAAAAAGGGAGAAACGTACCGTCCCAACGCGTTTTTCACTATTGTAAATTCTTTTTTTCATTTAAAAATTAAAAAAAAAAAAAAATCATTTGAAAACGCCTTGTCCACGAGCGTTTTCCTTTTATATATGTATGTATGAGTTTTTGATACATGCATGTTATACATGATTAATAAACCTACATCAATTATTAAAATACAAATTGCATAGCAGAAAATTAGGCATGTATATTTCCTTATTAATTTTCATGTAGGAGACCAAACTAGGAATAATTTTACCGTTCATATTTCAAAAATTAATTAAATAATCACTTTAAGCTTAAATTTGCACTACAAAAAATTATTAAGCTAATATATTTAATATAAAATTTGAATATTTTAACAAATAGTTTTGAAAATTAAAATAGTTCAACCTTTACCCCCAATTCTCTAACTAAAATATAATGTAAATAAGAGATGATTTTATGTGAGACGGTCTCATAAATTTGAGCTATTCGATCTATTTTGATATTTACATCATATTCAGTGCAATTTTTTGTGTGAAATAATCTAATTTTATTGTATAGAACATTTCAATAAGAAAAGTGTGTAAATGTAGTTGTTTAATTTTTTTTATGTGGGAGATCTCACTAAAAAAAAGTGTGCAGATGTAGATGTTTATAGATATATAAAAATTTACAAGGAATGTGATTCAAATTTTATAGATATAACTATTTATGAGTTCAATTGCATACAAAATTGTATCTTCAACTATTTTTCAAAACAATTTATTTAAAATATTCAAATTTTATATTAAATATATTAGCTTAATAATTTCTTGTAGTGCAAATTTATAATTATAATGAATTTTAGAGTAGCTTTAGTTGGGGCTTTTTCAACTGGTTTTTATTTTTGTTTAGGGATTGTTAGTTGATTTATAAATTTAATTATTGTGTTGAATATTTGTCTAAACGAAGGAAGTGTTCAATTATTTGAAGAAATTTTTGAGTTTTCTCCGGTGAATCAAAATTTGGGTGAACTATTGGCCCCTTCAACGATTAGACAGGTAAATACTGAGATTCGAAAAAGAGGGTAGTCATTTAGACCATCAGGCGATTTAGGCCAGCTTTTTAGAAACTTATGTGTTATAGCTCTTGGAGAAGGCATGATTTTTAGTTAAATGCAAATAACCGCATCATACGTATCCTATCAATTGTTACTGAAGTTCATCAATGTAGAAATGGATGGTACATATATGATGCACATAGCTATTTCAAGTGATCTAGCTAAAGTTACCAATGGAGATTGTGGTTTTGTCTCAAATATGCCACTTCTGGTGACCTTTTGCGTACTACCAAGTACTATATCATATAAATCTCATATTTTCTATAATTGATGCAGATCTGGACATTGAGAATGATTCTTCACTTTTTGTAGTGTAGATAGGGATGCACTGGATTTTGGCATTACCCCAGCCTCTAAGAGCAAGAAAAAGTCATTTGACTTTGGCAAAACATGAGATTTATGAAATTTATAAGGTGAAATACTATAACGAACTGCTATGCCGGAACAACACCGAACAACCGCCGCTGTGGGGCTGCCAGCAAATTCGAAAGGTGGAGGTTGTAATCCTATTCTGGTATTAGCTTTACTTTTATTATCCTATCTATTGCGATTAGCCATTGTAGTACTGGATTTTGAAGTTTCAGATCAGTAAGTTAAATTTATATCTGAGCATGGTGCTGCAAAATTGGTAGTAGAAATTGCAAGTGTTGCATCTAATAAGATTTTCTTCAAAGTTGTTGGATGAATTTATGAGCTGCCCAGACGCTTACACTCCGATAACTTGTGTTTCCGTTTGAGTTTTTTTTTTTTTTTACTTATGTAATGAATTTTTTGTTTTTTTAGAATAAATTAGTGGAAGTAATTGCGATTTTTGATTTTAGAGGTAATGAGATAAGAAATTTAGGTTTATTTGAGTTGAGAATTGTTGGGAGAGTAAGAATAGAATAGGTGATAAAATGAAGGAAACAAATAGTTCCGGTAGAAAAGGGAAAGATGATGGAGAATGAATTAGGAAGAGGTGGAAGCATAACAAACCAATTAAACAATAATATCATCTCAGAGGAAGATAAGAAGAAGTTATTGAGATTAGTGTTTGAACCATTTTTACCTCAATGCAAAATATTACTCTACTTTATTTATTTATACTGCCTGTTGTTGTATGCCTCACCATATCTGGTTATGATTGCTACCCTCGAATGTGTGTTGATTATGCTGAATCAAACAAAGTCTTATTATTTTATGAGAGAATGAATGTCTTCATATTTTCATTTGTGAAGCATAAACAACTTTGTGGTAGATAGATGTCCGTCACCCTGGTGACAGACATACATTTTTGTGTTAAAAGATGTACTGAATTGGTGTGGCTAATGTACTGCTGCTGCAGGGAGTTAATGGTACTAAAGCAGCATATAGGAAGAAAATAGTGGAGTGGAAGTAATTGTATATTAGAACTGATAACTAAGCTAAAGGTAATACATATTCCCAATGTGTAACAGGAAAAAAAAAACTGATCTTGAAAGTGGTAAACTAATTAGGGTTGTCTATAGACAACACCCTCTTCAATAATTAGTACAGCTTCTTTAAGTCTGCGAAATATTAAGGCCTAAGACCTATCCGTCACAAGATAACATTTGATTTATGATTTGCTATAAAATGAACTAAAGTTTAGTCGAGGGCAAAAACAATTTGGGTTGCAGGTTTCATATGTTTAATTTGTTAGGTATTTGAAACATTTCTTGAAAATTCTCTTATGTTTATATGAAATGGGGTGAAATATTTTCAATATTCTGAAACATTTCTTGAAGTTCAACACTGTTTATTGAGTCACTCAATTGGTACAACTAAAAGTTACAAAACACTAATTACACTGATTGTACATAATGTATTCTTCAAGTATAATGTTTTTTTTATAATTAAAGATAAAATTTAGTTTAACAAACAAATTTTAAAACCATTCATCAATATGGAAAAGTCTCATATGCACCATACACACCAAAGTGATGTGGTGCACTCACTTTTTTTTTTTTTTGCTTTTTTTTTTAAAGCTCTTTTTTTCTGTTTTTTTTTTCCTTTTTTTTAACGTTTTTTTTTTACTACTTTTTTTTTAATTGCTTTTTTTTATCCGTTTTTTTTCAGCTTTTTTTTAATCGTTTTTTTCTGCTTTTTTTTTATCCATTTTTTTCTTTTTTTTTTAATCGTTTTTTTTTTTCTACTTTTTTTTATCCGTTTTTTTTTTCTGCTTTTTTTTAACCGTTTTTTTTTCGGCTTTTTTTTTTAACCGCTTTTTATTATTTATTTGAGAGAATATGTAAACCCTAAAGATATATACACCTTTCACTATGTTTGTCTTCACACCGTAGTCGTCGGCTTCCTTAGTTCCGGCCACCTGCTCCCACTCCAGGTTCCTCTTCCGACCGTCCATGAAGACCGTTGCCTCAGTTTATGATGAAGCATTATTTGTGTAAAGTGGTAAACATTATTTGTGTAAAGTGGTAATCTCTAATACTGAAAAGTGGTAACTATTATTAGTGAAAAGTGGTAAACATTATTAGTGAAAAGTAGTAACTATTATTAGTGAAAAGTAGTAACTATTATTAGTGAAAACTGAAAAGTGGTAACTATTATTAGTGAAAAGTGGTAATCTCTAATACTGAAAAGTGGTAACTATTATTAGTGAAAAGTGGTAAACATTATTAGTGAAAAGTGGTAATCTCTAATACTGAAAAAGTGGTAACTATTATTAGTGAAAAGTAGTAACTATTATTAGTGAAAACTGAAAAGTGGTAATCTATTATACTGAAAAGTGGTAATCTTCACCCATGTCTAATTTGTGTAAACTTTCTGTCTTTCTAAATAATAAGGGTTGACTAGTGGCATAGTGTGAACGGTGCACACTACACACAAGAGACCAACTCCATCAATATATATAAAACAACGAACAATTTTATTAAAACAGACAATAATTTTACATCCTACAAAAAAAAAAAAAAAAAAAAAACAACAACAAACCCGTGCATCGCATGGGTAAAAATCTAGTTTAACATAATAGACGAATCAAAAAATATGTTTTATTGTCCTCAAACTAATACTTAATTTTAATTTCGGTTACAAATTTTCACGAGATATAAAATAAAATGATTGAAGTAGGTGGGTTAGAACAAAAATAAAAGGAATAGTTGTCTAGGAGGAGTTCAATTTCTACGTCTCATTTTTTATGTTTCACCGTATGTTTCATTCTGAATCTTTTTAATTTTATGTCGACTCATGTTTTTAGAGAAATATTGTGGTCCAAATGTGTTGCTACACAAGAAAATATGAGAGTTTTCTAACTTCTCATATAAAAATTGATCAACGAGTATGACCGGTAAACTAGAAACAATAAATTTAAAACAATCAAATAAAAACAGGGGATTATATTAATTCATAGTTTGTTAGACCATAATCGAAATGGACATAACAACCATGCCAAGCTTCATTATATTAGAAAAAATATGTTTTATATTTAATTTTATAAAATTATAAAGAGAATCGAGTCGATTCAAATAATTTATCGAGTTTTAAATCGAGTCAAACTCAAGCTTAGAAAATTTAGACACGATCAACTTGGGGGAAAAGAAAGGAAGAGGGATGGGATATAGGCTCAACTTGGATGCCATTTTATAGGAAATTTTAATTTTATACAACTGGTTTGGAGATCACCTGTTACAATTTTCGTGTTCCACATTTTACTCCACTATATGAATGATTGACATGTGTTATATTAAAAAATAATCAACGCGTCTTATAATATTGGAGGCGATACACGTTAAAAATCCAGTAAAGTGGAATACCATTGGAACACGTAAAATGGAATAGGAAAATATAAATTATTTGATCAAACATTAGTTTGAGTTAATTTGATATTTACTCGTACGCGTGTTGTTTTGTTAATTTATGATACATACACTCAATTTCAATTTTGATTTACTGTCACGGATTGAATGAGAAAATTAAGTTACCAAGCCGGAGAAAATTGTGTACCTAACATCTATCTATCTATATATATATTTGCAAACCTTCTTAGTGCACATGTCACAATCTCATTCACTATTTCAATCTCTCTCTTCTCCATTTCTCTCCATTTCAAAAATCCTTCATCCTCATTCATTTCATTCTCTAGCTTTAATCTCGACCGTTCATTTAAATGTTTAATCTTAACCGTTAGATCTTAATTCATTCTTCTATATAATAGGAGATCTCTTTCATTTTTTCTCAATTCACTCAATTTCTCATGTTTCTACCGTCTGCCTTTCTTTATGCTCTTTTCTCTTTTGTTTCTTTTTCATCTGTATATGATTGGTAGTGGCATCTATTATACAAACCACTGTATATTTATTTAGATTGTAGAATTTTTTTTCAAACATATTGTTTGTTTATAGTGTATTCTTCATTATCAATCAGCAACTTTGGTATGTATTTCATTCTCAATCTTTCAATTTGCAGAAAAGTCTCATCTTCGTTTCTTCATGATATCTTAAACAGTTCAAATAGCATGTTTCAAATTCAAGAGCAACAATCAAAGCCCTAACTATCATTACGGTTCAAATAGCATGTTTCAAATTCAAGAGCAACAATCAAAGCCCTAACTATCATTATTTTACGCATAATGAAAATGATGTATATTTCAACAATTTTTTCTGATGTAAATTATTTACATCGATTTAGATTTAGAATTGTATTTTATACTCGAAATCATGTAATTAATATTTATTATTGAAAATTATCTATAAAAACTATAAAGTGACATATATATTCTTATGTTGTTAACACGTGGACAAAGGTTGCAATATTTCATATTTCTATGAGAAGAATGGACAAATGTTGCAATTTCATAAAACATTTAACATAATTTTTTCCATTTATATGTAAATTATTATTTTGTTAATACCCACATTATGCGCATATTATATAAATTTAAATAAAACATGTGCAAAACACAAATTCAATGATGATAGGCGCCTAACATAGTAATTATCTTATTCATGACCATTGTTTTTCAATAATGAAATCTTCATTTTTTATATGTTAAAGAACAATCATTATATAAACATTTCATTACCCTAAAGATATCCATGGTGTACATTTAATTCATTCAATATACCCATATATTTCACTTTAATTATTTTTCATCCTATTTCTTTAAATTCATAACATACAATTTTTCTTAATTTCGAATTTCCTAAAATAAATGAAATCGAATTTAATCAAATTGACTGTGTTGACTTTATCAAAGGTGCATGTGTACATTTATTTCAATTAATTCATTCATATATCACACTTAATTTTAAATTTCCTTAAATGAAGGAAACCAAATTTCATAATTAAAGTCGAAATTTTATTATATTAGGAAAATGTCAATAAATAGATTCGGTATCCAATTTTGTCTATATAATAAACACTAATCGAGGGAATTAAATTTCTCTTTTAATTTTTTCTATAGTTGAATAATCTTAATTAAGAAAAATCGAATTTATGTTATATTCATAAATAGATCCAGTATCCAAATGTATCGATATTATAAATACATAAACACCAATATATGCATCGATAATTATTGAAAATCGAATTTCATAATTAAAATTATTTTTTTACATAATTAAATTAGTTAATTATTCGATGAGATTATAATTCAAATTTCTCCGGTAATTTCTCTTATAGTTGACTACTCTTAAAATTAGCTAAGAATTCAAATTTCCTTTATATTAGAATACGTTCATTAAAACTTTTAATTAGGTAAGATTTAAAAATTGAATTTTAAAAATAAGTAATCTTTTAATTAGGTAAGATTTAAAAATTTATTATTCTATTTAGAAGATTTTTATTTTTGTTAACAATAGAAATTGCATGCTTTAATCGTGTAAATCTAATGTAATTTAAATAAAAATTAAAAAACTATCCTTAATTAATTTAAATTGCTAAATTACATCAACTCATAATTTTTTTATATATATAGAAATTGCTAAATTTTAGTTGCTACATTAAATGATTTTTGTTTTTTGAACAATATATTAAATGGATCTTTTGGGTATGTTTTAAGTCATAATAATTATTCCAGAATTACCTTTAGTGAAGAAAGTTTTGTAAAGTCATTACCTTTAGTGAATACTATTTTTTTTTAATAATTAACAACAAAATAAATTGAATTAGTGAAGAAATTTCTAAATAAATCAAATTACCCATAAATTAGGGTGAAATCTTTATATAAAAGAATAAATAACAATATTATCTACGAGAAATATATGCATCTAATTATATATTAACAAACATTATAACATTAAATAAAATATGTTAGGTAAATGAATATTAGAATAATCATAAATTATACAACGTAAATTATCCAACTATAAGTAACAAATAAATTATTAAAAATATTTAGTACAAAAATGGCTGCGGCTAAACAAACCCCCGACTAAACAAAACAGAGTATAGTTGTTTAAAATTGGGGTGTGGATATTATTTTAAAATATACAGTATTATATTGGGTGAGACTATTAACACTTCATACAATGTTATACACACCCTAAATGTTAAACATACTCCACCAAAATGTAAAAAATAACACCCCCAATTATTTCCTACTTACCTTTCAACCCTTAAAACAAAATTAAACTTAAAATAACATTATAATCATCAATTTAAAGATTCAAAATTTTGAAAAACTAAATTAAAAAGAAAATAAAATTAAACTCAATCTTAAAAAATTACACTAAATTAAAAAAGAATTAAATATAAAATAAAAACCTTCAAAAATAAATTAAAACAAAATAAAATTTAAAAATATTAAAAAAATCAACTAAATCTTCAAATCTAATTTAATTAATTAATTTGTTAGCTTTAATTAATTTTTAAAGATTTAGGTGAATTTTTTAAATATATTTTTTATTCTTTTTCTTTTTTAGATTAATTTGAAATTCACTTTGTGCATTGGAACTAAATTGATTGTTACAATACTTGAAAATAATATTATCGAAGGACAAATTATTTTTAGAATGAATGTTGGTAGTAAAGTACTTATTACGAGAATGACATTTAGTATTTCAGATGACACGACTCCCGTAAAGTTTCGAATGACACAATTTTCTATTCTTTTGCAATGGCGATAAATAAAAGTTTAAAGTCAGTCTCTTTCAATGGTAGATTGGTAGGTGTCTATCTTATGAAACTCGTGCTCATACACAGACTCTTTCAATGGTAGATTGGTAGGTGTCTGTCTTTTAAGTTCAAATCTCTTTCAATTGTATGTTGCAGCCTCTAGAGTAAAAAATAAGAGTGAATTGAATTTATTATCTTTATAATATAAATTTGCAAACTTTTTTTACAGCCACGTGCGCCATTTCTTTGGTCTATCTCAATATTTCTCTTCTCAAATCACTCAATTTTAATGTTCGTGAATTCTCATTCATTCTACATTTTACTTCTCATCTATTCATTTTAAAACTTAATCTTGACTCTACATTCTTAATATTATTTACTATATAAATCCCTCATCTATTCAACTCAATGATGTGAAGATTAAATTATTTAAGATTTTGAAGATTTGAAGATTGACTACTCAATGATTTGAAGATTGTGAGGATAGAACAAAACAATTTTGTAATTATATATATTTCTTCAATAGCAAAACAATTTTGTAATTATATCAATTTCAATATTCTTATAGCAATTTTGTAATTATATTGATGCTATTCTTAATCTCATCTTATTTACTATATAAATTCCTTCTATGCAAATAGACAATGTAAAGATTAAATTAAAATTTTGTAATTATGCTTAATTATAAATTATAAAGTAATTTTTGCAATTATGTATATTTCTTCTTACAAATCTATAAGTGTACATTGGAGTTTTGTTCAATGAAAGATGTTGACATTAATCCGTCTTCTTAATCAATATCATTTTAGTTTTGCAGATTTTTCTATCATCAATAGTATATTGTTTTCGTTCCTCTCTCACCATGTATTTTTCAATTCTTTTTAATTACCATTTACCAATCTTTTAATTTTATATTAATTTATAAAATACTTCAACATTAAAAACATAAACACAATATACATTTAAATTCTATAATATAATTTTTCTTACAACCCCGCGTAGTACGCGGGTCTTACACTAGTACATATATATTTGCAAACCTCTCCTATGCCACATGTTACAACTACACTCACTCTATCTCAATCTCTCTCCTCTGAATTCTTTCATTTCAAAAATCCTTCAACCTCATTCATTTTCTTTTTTTTTCTTTAATCTTCACCATTCATTTAAATGTTCAATCTTAACCGTTGGATCTTAATTCAATTTCCTATATAATAGTAACTTATCTCTTTCATTTTTCTCAATTCATTCTATCACTCCCTAAACATTTCTCCAAGTCCATTTTCTTTTTTTAAGTAGGTGATGAATGTATCAGTATTTTCTGAAAAAGTTCTTTCAACAAAGATTAAATTAAGAAGGATTGTCGACTGAAGAAGTTCTTTCAACAAAGATTGAATTAAGAAGGATTGTCAACTAAATATGAACCAAAGACTCACAAGGAGTTTTTTGATTGCATGGAAATGATTCAAAAAATGCTAAAGCATTTCATATCCGATGTGAATGGTTGGTTCTTCCTAGAATTAGGACATATGTGAAATCAAACATTCATGTAAAATTCCATCTTTTTATGAAAGTATGTAATATTTCCCCAACATATTTTCTTTTTGTGTTGCAAATCTCTAATGGAACCTGTTTATTTATAAGTTGTACACAATTTTGGATATGCAGATATTCAAGAATTCAATATTACAGTTTTTTATTGTTCTTGATTTGACTCTCTCTCACCTGAATTGACATCGCACTTATTGTAATTCGATGGTGTTAGCCAAAGTATAAATAAGTTAAAAAAATGTCAAAATTTAATTATAACAATTCAAACAATTATAACTGTTAAAGTTATTATAACAATTCACGAAATTGTAATCGTTAAAGCTATTTCTGAGGGTTGCATAATTTATCCTAAATATGCATGATTATACACTAATAAATATAAATTTCACTTTAGTCTATTATATACTATTAATCCGAAGGTATTGTTCTTCTAGGTTATTGCAAATTTTTTTTTGTTATTTTATATATTTGTAAATGAAAATCTGTTTTTTTATTCTTAATTTAAACTTAAAGTTCTTTAAAAATAATTTACACATGTCAAAATTTAATTATAACATAACGGTTAAAGCTATTTTTATGGGATCATAATTTATTCTATTAAATATAATTGTAACGGTTAAAGTTATTATAACAATTTACAAAATTGTAGCGGTTAAAGCTATTTCTAAGGAATCGATTGCATAATTTATTCTACGGAGTATTAAATATATATGTATGATTATATACTATTAAATAATAAATTGACTTTAATCCATATTTTTACACTATGTAATATATTGTGTAAATCATTAGCAAATACCCTAAATAACTTAATTCTGAAAAAAAACTAATAACTATTAATGATAATTAAATGATTTTTTTTTTTACTTCATATTATCTAAGAGTTTTAATAAAGTCAAATATGTGTACACAAATTAAAGATATAATGTTTATTGATTATCTTAATTTATTTTTTGATTTTATAATGAAATGATTGTTGACACATTCACTATTGGATCAAAATATTTAATTATTTACTACTCCCTCCTATCCAAAAAGTTTGTGCATTTGGACTTTAAATTTGTTTCAAAAAGTCAATAGCTTTTCCTAATTTTACCAATGATCTCCCTAAATTGCCCCTATTCTAATCTCAACCTCTTTTTTTGTATATGTAGTTATATTGATTTTTTTTTCATTGTAAATGTGTAGTTTAGATATTGATTTTTATTTTTGTTTGTCAAAGTTTTGAAGTTTTCATCAGATTCACCCGAAAATTTATGAAGGTTTTGAAGATTCCATCACTCGAAAATTTATGAAGGTTTTGAAGATTTCATCGAATTCACGAAGATTTATGAAGTTTTGAAGATTTCATCAAATTCACAAAGATTTATGAAGATTTTCAAGATTTCCATCAAAGTCACTCGAAGGAAAGGTCGAAGATATATGAAAGGTCTTCAAGATTTCATTAGGGAAGTTTTTTGAAGACATTGCAACAATTTCTCAAATTTATGAACATTTGTAACAATTTATCAATTCACACTAATTGTTTCAAGATGGTTACATTCATAAGTTTAGTCATCAGATTCACCCGAAGATTGAGGAAGGTTTTGAAGTTAAAAATGGAGAGAGTATAAAACACACGTACTCATGTAAAAATAATATAATATATTGTTAAATTCCAATTATTCATAAATACATAATATACTAATTTTTTTTTTACGTTGCATACTCTAAAGTAAAAAAAAAAAAGTGAATATTAAAAATTATTTATCACGATTCAAATGAAATATCAAATAATGATGAAATATTATAGTACATGTTTAATGATTTAATTATTTATCACTATTGAAAATTTCTTTATTTGGAATAATTAGTATATCATGCATGCATCAATTTGCGATCAATTATTTATCACTATTGAAAAATATAATTAGTATTTAATATATTGATATAATTACGATCAATTATACACTTTTATATATATCATGCATGCATTAATTTGCGGCAATGACCAAAATAATAGACAAGAATCTTGGCATATATATGATGGGTATTGTTGCACAATTATAATATTCTAATAATTATCTTCAAGTTTGTACATATGAAACCAAATTGTATTTTTTTATCCAATTACCGACAATAATAATAGAATTCCAATAATAATAGAATTCCAAACGACTGATACAAATTATATAATTAATCAAGTGGTATTTTTAATCCAATTTTAGGATGAATTTTATACACGGCAAGTCCAATTTTTACATATAAATTCATTTTTTTTAATGGAATATAAATTCAATTTTTGATAGTATAGAAAATTCATCTCTTGAAATTATAGAGAATTCCAATTTTTACATATAAATTCATTTTTAATGGAATATAAATTCAATTTTTGATAGTATAAATACAACTAAATTTTTTGTTAAAAGCGTTATGTTGGATGAGGAACATTGAATATTATATTAGAGTATAGTTATGTCATAACAATGTAATTAAATTCAATCATTATTTTCCATTATTCAAGAAACTATAATTAAATTAAAGTCGAATTTACTGAAACTAATTAAAACAAAAAATTATTATATTTATTTTTTTATTAAAGTAAAAGGTTGGCGTATAATCACATGCCAAATTTTGCATATCAATCATATGTCAAATTGACCTAATATAACAATATAACAAAAGTAACGCATCTCTAAAAAAAAAAGTAACGTCTAATGTTTTGGAGCAATTTCATAATCTATTCAATTAGATTTAACATAATTGTACACTATTAAATACTGAATTTGACTTTAATTAGTTAACTGTTTTTTTTTAAAATTCAAAGGTTAAACAAAGCTCAAATTAACATAGAAAGTGCCATATATTAATACGGATAACTCATTAAATACATATATAATGCATTAATATTGTTTCCAATTTATAAGGTGAATATTAATATTAATTAACATAATTTATGGATATAAATACTGATTTGCAATATTATAGGTTTCTCCATTGAATTATACCTAACTTACCTCCGTAAATTTCAAAACTTATATTTAAAAGACAATCTAATCTAATAAAATATTATTCAGTAAATTTAGAAAATTTAAATAGATAATGAGTTAATAAAAGAAATTAAATATAATGTTATACAATTAGCATAAAAAAAATTAGATATAATTAATTTCAAATTATATAGTTCGAATTTAGGAGTAGTAATATTTGAATTATTTTTAATTTTACTTTCCTTTATATTAGTTTTGGGACATTATTGTAATTTCTTATAAATTTAAATTATACACATAATTATCGCACATGTATTAATTATGCTTTAAATCTATTACGGCATGATTTGTATGATTGAATGGAATTGTGGCTGAATGGAATGAAGGGCTGAATGGAATGACATATGAATAGTCATTCTTATGATTGGTATGAATCAGGAATGAAATGTGAGTATTATATAAATTTCAAACAATAATAATATTATTATTAATTATAATTATTAGGTATTTAATACTCACATATATTTTTATTATTTTCGATTTTTAATATAATAATAATATTTACTACTTTTATATATTTTTATTATTTTTATATTGGTATTTAATAATAATATATATAATTTTAAATATTTTTTTATAATACTTTTATTATTGATTTTTATATTTAAATGATAATATTTTTATTAAATAATAATATTATTTTTTTTATAATTATTTAAGATAATTAATATTATATAAAATATTTTTATTAATACAATTATGTTGTGAATTATTATTTATATTATTAAAATATTTTATTATTTTTATTATTAGAATTAAATTCATAATTTATTTTTTATTAAATAAAAAATAAGTTATGATATTTTTGTAAAATATTTAAAAAAAAAAAAAACTCATTCCTAAATATATAGGAATAGCTAAAATCATGGGGATGGGAGGAATCACCCTTCCCTAAATTTGAGGAATGATCATTCCTAACATAAAAACATACCAATCAGGACATTTGGAATAGAATTAAGAATGGTCATTCCATTCCCACCTCATTCCTGCATACCAATCATGCCGTTAAGTTCTACATATCAATCATATGTCAAATTGACCTAATATATAACAATATAACAAAAGTAACGTATCTCTAAAAATAAAGTAACGTCTAATATTTTTGAGCAATTTCATAATCTATTCGATTAGATTTAACATAATTGTAGACTATTAAATACTGAATTTGACTTTAATTAGTTAACTATTTTTTTAAAAATTCAAAGCTTAAACAAAGCTCAAATTAACATAGAAAGTGCCATGTTGCATTAATAAAATTGAAAGAAAAAAAAAACTTTATCTCTCTAATACTCTCTCTAATTGCGTAGAGAATAAGCACCGCCCCAAGCAAAACTCCTCCGACGTCTAACAGCGCTCATCTTTTTCATCAGCCCACCCACTAATATAATTCTACCATCTTCAATCCCAAATTAAAATCACACAAAATCGCCTGAACAGAAGGTAAGTTGCGCCGCCCGCTTGAAATTTCAGCGCCTGCCGCCGCGCCGCTTGAAGCACCGCCGCCCGCCGCCGCGTCGCTTGCAAAAACACCGTTCAACGGTTGGGCGAAGGGTTTTTTTTAGGGATTTAGTTGGGATCAATGGGTGAATCTCCCCGTCGGAGCCACGGTGACCGATCGGGTGAGTCATCCGTCTGATCCCATTTTATTTTCTTTTTTTTCCTTTCTGCATGTTAATTTAGTCTGCTTTTTAGTTTAGATCTGGTGTTTTTAGGATCGTTTTTTTCTTTTCTTCTTCCTATGCCGTTAGTTTCTGCTTTCGGTATTTTTCCTGTACCCGTTGTCGGTATTTTCCCTTTCCCCGCTGGTTTGTCTTCTTCCCTGTTATGATGGGTTTTCTTCCCGTTTACGGGTTTTTTCATGGTGGCACTTTGTTGTGTCTGTTGGAGCTGGTAGGCCTTGGGTCCGTACTTATGTGGTTTGGGAGGTTTGTAGCACGGCCGTTGCTATCTTCTTAGATCGCGAAGTTTCGAGGTATGCTGGTTGTTCGTTGATCCTTCCACCCTCTCAAGATTGAGTCTAGAATTTGTGATCTTTTGGTAGAATTTGCTGCTTGGATAGGTGAGGGCAAGTGATATTTAACCCCTATCTGTAATTCTACTACCTTAAAAAAAAATATAGAAAGTGCCATATATTAATACGGATGACTCATTAAATACATATATAATGCATTAATATTGTTTCCAATTTATAAGGTGAATATTAATATTAATTAACGTAATTTATGGATATAAATATTGATTTGCAATATTATAAGTTTCTCCATTATTCAGAATTAATAAAAGAAATTAGATATAATGTTATACAATTAGCATAAAAAAATTAGATATAATTAATTTCAAATTATATAGTTCGAATTTAGGAGTAGTAATATTTGAATTATTTTTAATTTTACTTTCAGTTTTGGGACATTATTGTAATTTCTTATAAATTTAAATTATACACATAATTACCGCACATGTATTAATTATGTCTTTTTATTTTTCATCTTTTAATAAATTAAAAAAATTAAAAATCTAAAAATATATATATTTTTTAATTGATAAATTAAATATATTATAAAATTTATTCAACCCGCATAAGACGCGGGTCTTACACTAGTATAGTATATATTGAAAGAAAAAGTGAATTGTATAATTAATTTGATCAACTTAAGGGGAAAAAGATGGAAGAGGGATGGATATAGGCTCAACTTGGATGCACTTTTTTAGGAAAATTTAATTTTATATTTATTAGTTTGACGAATGAGATCACATGTTCCAATTTTCGTGTTTCACTATATGAATGATAGACATTGTGTCATATTAAAAAAAATCAACGCACAACTTATAATATTGGGGGCGACACATGTTAAAAATTCAGTAAGATGAAATACCATTAAAACATAAAAAATGGAACAGAAGAATCGAAGAGTTAATTTGATCAAACAATAGTTTGAATGAATTTGATATTTACCCGTGTTGTTTTGTTAATTTAAGATATATACATTCATTTTCAATTTTGATATAATGTCACAAGTTGAGTGAGAAAAATTAAGTGACTTAGCCGGTGAAAATTTTGATCCTAACACCCACACATATGTAATTTAAAATTAAGGCCAAACAACGGGCATATTTTTATAAATGATACTTACTCGGTTCTATAATAATTTTTATACTTTTTTTTTTTAAAAGTATATTTCACAATAACTTTAATATCCTTAAAATTAAAAATTCTTTATAAACTCCACCTTTATATTACAATTTTACACAAATGGTATTATTTTTTCTTCACACACAAATAAACGTCAATTCATTTATTTATTTTATACATAAAGTTTTACAAAATTACCACTCAAAACTCCACTCATTATTGCACATTTTTAATATGCGTGTCAATCTACACATGAAAATTATTATAAAATGGAGGTAGTATATTTTTTACAAACTAATTTTCAAAATATAGCAAAAATAAAAATGTTTACTATTGAAAAGTCGCGGCTGCAACCATGCTTCTTGAAAAAAATTAATTTAAAAATAGAAATATATACAAAATGTTGTATGTATAAAGAGGCGTAGGTTCCAGGAGCGCCTCTGTCAAACTTATTACTCTTACCCTCTTGTTAGCTTCTAATTAAAATAGTGATTATTTACTTAGACATTCAATTTAGGCCATCTAAGTAGGTAAAACAACAAAAAAAATTTGGTATTATTTAAAACAACAAAAATGAGTCAAAAACCCAAATTTACCCCTTAATTTGGGTCAAATTTTGTTTTATACCATCACACTTCCCTTCTCTCTCCCAATTTCTAAATAAAAAATTCTCTCTTTCTCCGTTCTCTTTCTCCTTTATCTCTCTGTAAATTCAAAACTACCACAAAAAAAAATGGAGCTTCTCTCAAGGAGATTTTCCATGGCCGCCGAAGAGATCGGCGAAGACGAAGACATTGCAGGGGGTCGATTTCATGGTGCCGCCGTCAAAGTCATTGTAGGGGCCATCGCCGGCGAGCCACTCCTTTCCCGGGGGAAGACGAAGCGTGTGTCGATCTGTGTCGTGGGGTTCAGTCGACGTCGTTGCCGATCTGCAATTCCACCGTGAAAGACGAAGAGGGCGGCGATTGTGTGTGTCGATCTGTGTCGTGGGGTTCAGTCGACGTCGGTGCCGATCTGCAACTCCACCGTGAAGGCAGGGGGATGACGGCGGACGCGGTGTTGGGCGAGGGTTTGGGATCTTATTGGTGCGACTGTTGAAATTGAGATCTTATTTCCCACTGTGGTGGTGGTGTTGCTGTTGAAATTTGGATTTGATTTTTAGATGCGCCGGTGGGCGATGTTGTTCCGGTGAAGAGAAGACTGGGGAACATGCAGATTTGAGTTCATTGTCGGCGAGAAATTGGGATCCCATCACGTTGCCTAAGGTCTACCATTACCGTCGATATCCAAGGCCATCTCCAACTGTCTCAACATCATCAGATGATGGGGCCTCTCCAAAGTTATTTCACAAAATCCTCATATCACCAAGGTACTACTTTCTGACTGTGTTGTGTGATAACCAAATTATTTGCAATTTCAACTGTCTTTTCACATTCAACACAAAATCTGGATAAGGAATGTGTGGTTCTTTTTAATTTCTTCTGTTTTACAGAACTTCAAACTAAGTGAAAGACGAAGAGGGCGGCGATTGAAGACTAAGAAAGACGGACTTTCTCGATTTTTTTTCGATTTCTGGTATTTTTTTACGTTTTCGAATTTGATGGTATTTTTTTGGATTTGTGTTTCATTTTTTCCGACCATGGTGGGCGGGCGGCGGCGGCCACACGCGATTTCCAAGGCAGCGGCCACACAGATTCTAGGGCATGGGACTAGGGTTCACCCCTTCCAATGGGCTTTCTAATGAGTTACTAATGGGCTAGGGTTTGTCAGCCCAGAAGTGCACCCCCAGTTACCTTTAATACACCCCCCGTATGAACACCCCCAGTTTCACTCGATACACCCCTCCTATGTGCACCCACTGATCTCCTTAGTTCACCCCCAGTTTCCGTAAATTGATTCGTATTTTTGTTTCATATGTATATTTTATTCTTGTATATTTCTTAAATCCTAATTTATATTTTCATTGTTGGAAAGAGAATGAAGATTTCATGCTAGTGTTTTGCTCTTATTTTAATTATCTTGTCAATTAGGGATATATGTTAATTCTCTTGTGTTGGTGTTATTTTTGTTCCATTGTATGGATTTTTGTAAATTGAGAGAGTATAACCCTTGTATATGCATTGTTTGTTGTTAGTACACAATGTGTTGTAAATATGCATCGTTTACTCGGTATATGCATTATTTGTTGCTAGTATGCAATGTGTGTATGCATTATTTGTTGCTAGTATGCAATGTGTGTATGCATTATTTATTGCTAGTATGCAATCTGTGTATGCAATATATATTGCTCGTATGCAATCTGTGTATGCATTATATATTACTCGTATGCAATGTGTGTATGCAAAATATTATAATGTAATATTATATAAAAAAAACTAAATAAAGTAGAAACAAAAAATTATTCTATAATTTAAAATTTGAATGTAAATAATTTTTGAATAAAAGTAAATATAATATAAAAAGAAAAGAAAATTAATTCCATGAAAAGTAAAAAAAAATCTCAATTCCATTAAAAAAAAATCAGAACAAATAATTTTTGAATAAAATTTGAATACAAAAATAAAATATTATTAAAGAATAATAATTAATATTATGAATTAAAACAATAATTAATAGTTAATAATATTATAAACATACAAGAATAAAATAATATTTATATTAGTTAGTTAATGTGTTAAAATTGATATCGAAACTTTAAAAAACATATAATATAATAATATTATAATTAATAAATGATTAATATAATATAAAAATAATAAGTTAGTAATGTGAAGCTAAAATTTAAATTGATTAGATTAAGATATGTGTGTTGGGAAGAAAAAATGTGAAAGTGATTGATTTTGATGGGTGTAGATAAAAGTGTGCAAAATTAAAAGTAAGGGCAAAAATGTCATTTTAAGTGGCATTTTGTTGCTCTACCCAATAAAAATTTAGGCATGTAGTTTTTCCTAAGATTTTTCCCCAAATGAAGTTTTGCCCAATTCTCCCATTAAAATAAGAGGCAAACACTTTGACTTCTAGGCTTGAACGAAATTGTCCCATTTTATAGAATAATCTCACGAGAATCCCCCCCCCCCTCATGACTGGTTTATCATTTGAGGCTTTCTACTCTTCTTTCTCTTTAAGGAGATCGGTCTTCTAGACATTACAAGAAATATTATGAGTTTTAGTATTGGAAATTTGATATCTAATACATTTTTCGATACTATATTTTATCCAGCTTTAGTATCATCAATAAAACTATTGATACTACTTGTATTTAATTCGTACAACTTTTTCATTAATGCATTCATCTTCATAATTCTTTTACCATCTCGTCAATATTTGTTATCAATGCAAAATTATTGTATTTTTATATTTTACAGACGACCAATATACATACATACATAAGTTGGTAATCCGTTTACGAATAATGATGTTTTGATTACTAAAAATAATATCTATTGAAAACAGTTTATACACTAGTGGAAAGTGAGATTGATTCTCCAAATTAATTAAAAATTCTTCAATAAGCCTAGCTAACTCCAATACATTAATATCCACTTAATTAAATCCATATGCAAGTACATTTCATATTAGAGCATATGTAATTAGGCATAAGAATAATAAAGCATTTTCAAGTAAACATTAATAGAGCATGAATTTCAATAAATTTATAATGTTCGTTGCGGTGGTAATTATTGGGACAATAATGAATGAATATGAATAAGTAGATAAGAAATTAATTGGAAATGGAAATTAAAAAATTCTTCTTCATTTTTTTTAGTGGGGGTGATGAGGGGGAGATTTGCATAAATAGCGATGATCCTGATGAATTCCATTTCAAATATCCGTTAACATATAAACCACACAAATCAATTCTCATGGAGAATTGGGTGCCATTGCTGCCTCCAACATTACCACCCCTACATAAATAATTGTATTCAGCTCTAAATATCTCAACGACCTGATCAAATTGAATTACAAATGTTGTATCTTTTGATCATTTAATTTGTTTACAATTAAGTGTATTTTTGTGTATTCAATATATATAAATTTTATTTTAAATTAAATTAGACATAAAATTCAGATTAGACATCTATTTCATATCGATTATTCATCTATCTTGAACTAATTAATGGTAACTTGACCTAATAAAATGAACTACCCATAGATTCGTGAAATTAAAGGCACTATATATATTGGTAGGTACAAAATTAAATTTATATAACGTTAGGTAATAAAAATCACCAGCTACGTAAATTTTCTCATTCAACCTGTGACAGTAAATCAAAATATATTAATTGAAAATGCATGAGTGAATATATTTTAAATTAACAAAAAATAATAATAACAGTAAATCAATTTTTTATTGTATTTTACTGACGAGCAATATACAAACACAAAATTTAATTTGTTGGTAATAAGTTGATAATTCGTCTATGAATAATAATGTTTTGGGAAATTAATCATGTAGTACTGGACGAGCATTATGATGATAAAATTCATTAAAGATTCTTCATTGATGAGGTCCATTACTTTTCAACTTTACAGAGTAGTTCGAAAAATATAAATAATCTAGTCTCAAGTTATTTTTTATATGTATCAATTTTCTCTCAAATTAAATTAAACCTTCTCGGGATCAGATTGAGAGTATCACTAGGTACACACAACCAATGGTAAATAATGACTTGAAAAGAGTTTTGAGTGGTGCTTTTTCGGAGATAGAAGTTAAAGAGGCTGTTTTTGGAATGAGCCCGAATAAGGCCCCTGGTCCGGATGGCTTCAATGCTAAATTTTTTCAGGACATGTGGGATGTGGTGGGTCGAGAGGTTACTCGTCAAGTTCTTGGAGTTTTAAATGAGGAAAAGGACATTGGAGAGTGGAATCAGACCATTATTACATTGATCCCAAAGAAGAAGAAACCTGCAACAGTGAGCGATTATCGACCCATTAGTCTTAGTAATGTGTGTTATCGTATTGTGGCAAAGGTTATAGCTGGAAGACTTAAAGGTGCTTTTCCACAATTAATTGATGAGAACCAAAGTGCTTTTGTCAAGGATAGGTTGATTACGGATAATATTGTACTTAGCTATGAGTGTATGCATTGGCTTCGTCACAATAAAAGCAAGGGTGGTTACGCGGTTGCAAAGCTGGATATGAGTAAAGCCTATGATCGGATTGAATGGAGTTTCATTCAAGCACAAATGGAGAGGATGAATTTCCCGGTTAAGATGATAAACCTTATCATTAGATGTGTGACGACTGTAAAGTTTGCTTTCTATGTTAATGGAAAAGTTCTTGGGAATGTTACTCCCTCGAGGGGACTTAGACAAGGGGATCCTCTTTCTCCCTTCCTCTTTGTTCTATGTGCGCAAGGTTTCTCATCTTGTTTAACAAAGAGAGCTCAGCAAGGGGGGTTGGAAGGGATACGAGTTGCTAGAGAGGCCCCAATGATCACACATCTTTTCTTCGCTGACGATAGTGTGGTTTTCTTCAAAGCAAAAAAAGAGTGTGGACAATCTTTGCATGATGCCCTAAAAGAATATGAGACAGCATCGGGACAACAGGTCAACTTTGATAAGTCCTCGATCCTGTTTAGTCCATGTACTATGGAGCAGAATAAGAGGGACATTCAGGAGATATTGAATATCAAGTCATCTCAAGGGCATCAGATCTATCTGGGCTTACCTACCTTGTCCGTCAGGGGAAAAAGAATGCAATTCTCGTACTTGGTTGACCGCATGAGGAAAAGAATCGACGACTGGAAGAACAGAGATTTCCCGGAAGGGGGAAAAGAAACATTGATAAAATCCATTTTGCAGGCTATTCCAACTTATGCAATGACATGTTTCAAATTGCCAGTTCAGACGTGCAAAGAAATAGAATCTCTGATAGCTAATTTTTGGTGGGGACAGGCTGAAGGACATAATCGTATTCATTGGATGAAGTGGGATACTCTATGTAAAGATAAGGCGGAAGGAGGAATGAGTTTTAGGAAAATGACTCATTTTAATGAAGCCCTCCTAGCTAAGCAGGTATGGAGAATAATTGATAGTCCAGACTCCCTTGTGGCTAGGGTATTGAAAGCTAGATATTTCAAACATCAGGATATTATGGATGCAGAAATTGGATCAAACCCTTCTTTTATATGGAGATCTATTTGTTCTAGTCGGGACATTGTCAGAAATGGTACAAGATGGATTATTGGAAAGGGTGACAAGGTTACAATGCATAAACATGCTTGGGTCCTTGGACTTCAGGAAGGACTAGTTCGTCCACGCATCATTTCTGGCTATAAAGTAACTGATTTGTTAGATGAAAAGAGAGAATGGAAGGAAGATCTGGTAAGAAATGCCTTTCTACCATTTGAGGCTGAAGGAATTATACGTACTACGATTGGAAGAAAAGATGATGAAGATACACGTTTCTAGGTTTATGATGCAAAATGACAATATACAGTCAAGTCCGGATATTGGACTATTAAAGAGGACCGGGGCGGGAAGAACGATGGGGCCACCGGTTCGGATGAGGAGCAATGGACAAGATGGTGGAAAATTTGTTGGAAACTAAAACTCCCCCCTAAAATTCGAATATTTGGTTGGAAGATGTGTTGGGATTACATTGCATCAGAAGGTAATTTAGCGAGGAGATTTGAGGGAACAAAACAAAATTGTGATCTATGTGGAGCATATATGCCGAATACTTTGCATGCTATTTTTACATGTGTGGGGGTTAGACATATCTGGAAAGGGCTGGGATGGTGGAAACTGATTGATAAAGGTAAGTTTCTAACAACTATTCAGTTTATGGGACGAGTTTATGAAGAAAGAAAGACTAATGGTCTAGAAGAATTGATTATGATTGCTTGGGGGGTATGGCGAGAAAGATGTAGGATTATACATGATGTTGACAAGGACATGCGTAGATGCAAAAACTCTGTAGGAGAGAGTGTCCTTGTGTACTTGAATAACTTTCGTCATACTTCTTCAAATACCAATGGGAGCCCAGCGGAAAAGGAGGATGATTTTGAGATCACAAATGATATGGCAATTATCGAGGTTGACGGCGCCTTTAATGGAGATTTACGTAAGTATGGGATTGGGGGAATTGGGTTTAATGAAGCAGGAGAGGAGTCTTTCTCTTTCTCTAACAAAATCACTCCACAAAGAGGACCACTGGGAGTGGAATTACATGCCATTGAAAGGGCCTTAATTGAGGCAATGATACACGTGATATGCAACACTAAATAAACAACCGCAAGTGTACGACGTCTATTGTAGCGTGATAAGCACGAGGTCGATCCCACGAGAAGGTTAAGCGTAAAAGTGGTAGTTTGTTAATCGAGTTCTAAGTAGACGTGATCGAATAGATTGGATATTGAATTACCTATCAAAGTGTCACAAACAAGTAACCAAGAGCAATGAAAATCGATCAACTAGCATACGACTCAAGAAAACGAAAGTAAAATTGGTGAAAACTCAAAGAAAGAAAGTGGATCCTAAAGCACATGCAACACTAATGTATCCATCTATGATTAATAATCTACCTAGGTGGTGTTCATGCTTTGTCTATAAGATTGATCACGTAATAATGAATTAAAAGTCCTTTCGATCCAAGTAATTCAAAGGAAATACTACACAACCTAGTATCTCTACCTAAGTTGCACAATAAGACCCAATCAAGCTCCTAAGATCATCACACATCTTCCTAATCATTGATCATCTTTCAATCTCACAATAAAATTAGGTCAAATGCTTGCAATCAATTAATCAAAGTAGATTTCTCAACCTAATTCAACTAACCAAGATTAACATATCATCATTGTACACTAATGATATGCTTTGCAATGAAAATCAAGCATCCAAATAGAATTAAGCCGCACAAACACCAAATAAGCAAAATACTAATTCATAAACTTCAACAAAAGTATTTACAAGGCTTTAGAATCACAAATTGTTTAGCCAACTACAAACATAATGAAATTACAAAATCCAAATGAAATAATGAAATAAAAAGAAAGAGAACAAGGAAGCTTAGTCTAGATTGTGATGTGGAATGAAATTTGCAAGCTATTGCATCCTTCCTTCCTTGAATTGATGAAGAATTGAGAGAGAAATTGCCAAAACACCTTGGAGTATGTGAAAGTATGTGTGGAATTGAGGAATTTGGGGGTGAATGGCTTGGATTTCAAGAAAGGGGGTTTATATAGTGTTTGGGTAGGGTTTGAATGGCATAATTGCAAGTTGATCCCTCAAAAATGGAGAAAATACAAGTTTGGCACCGAAAATGGGATGACTCGGCCGAGTTGGGGTCACTCGGCCGAGTGCGCAGTAAATCCAAAACTTGCAGATTCGGCCGAGTAGCCTCACTCAGCCGAGTGATGTCTGATTCAGGGGCTACGGTAATCAACCTTACTCGGCCGAGTTGGCTCACTCGGCCGAGTGCGCAGTGGAGTGCAAAGTTGCAGATTCGGCCGAGTAACCTCACTCGGCCGAGTGCGCAGTAGAGTGCAAAGTTGCAGATTCGGCCGAGTAACCTCACTCGGCCGAGTTGCCTCCTCCCCTTCTCGTTTCATGCATAACTTTCGCCTCGGGTGTCGGATTGACTCGATTCCTTTTGCTAATCCACTCCGTTTTTCGAGACGAATCCAACCGTGCACTCCTCTTTCCGGTCCGATCACTTGTGGTCTGTGTTTTGCTCCAAATTCCATCATTTTACTTACAAAATCGACAAAACACAACCTTTCTCTCATTTCGGCTTAAACAATCATATTCCATGCATAATTCAATGAAATCCACATCAAAATACACCTCACATGTGCCCATAAAACGTGTAAATTCCACCCGAATCAAACCCCCCCAAACTTAAAATGTTGTTTGTCCTCAAACAACTAAGCACTTAAAGCAATGAGGGTGGAATGATCACAATGGAATATTCAATGTAATTCACACATGCAAAGTAGGATGTAATGATATCTCTTTCTCAAAGTGCATTTCTCAATGAAGGTCATAGGCTCACTATTGCAATTCACACTTATGGATCAAAGAATGCATAAACACACAACACATTGTGAATGGGAAACATAATCCAAATGCTCAAGTCCTCTACTCACATGATGGAGTGTTTCTCTCAAACACACAAACAAATTAAGGATATTAATGCACTCATCAACCAAGTGATTCACGCGTTATGCAACACTAAAATAAACAACCGCAAGTATACGGCGTCTATTGTAGCGTGATAAGCACGAGGTCGATCCCACGAGGAGGTTAAGCGTAAAAGTGGAGTTTGCTAGTTGAATTCTAAATAGACGTGATCGATAATTTGAAGGTTGAATTACCCCTAAGGTTGTCTAACAATGTGTCACAAATAAACAACGAAAAGAGTAAAGATAAAATCGATCAAATGGCATACAAATCGCAAAACGAAAGTAAAATGGATGTACACTCAATTAAGAGAAAGTAGGTCCTAAAGCACATGCAATACTAGTGAATCCATCTATGATTAACTATCTACTCAAGTGGTGTTCATGCTTTGTCTATAAGATTGATCACGTAATAATGAATTAAAAGTTCTTTCGATCCAAGTAATTCAAAGGAGATATCACACAACCTAGTATCTCTACCTAAATTGCACAATAAAACCCAATCAAGCTCCTAAGATCATCACACATCTTCCTAATCATTGATCATCTTTCAATCTCACAATAAAATTAGGTCAAATGCTTGCAATCAATCAACCAAACTAGATTTCTCAACCTAATTCAATTAACTATGATCAACACATCATCATTGTACACATAATAACATGCCTTGCAATATAAACCAAGCATCCAAATAGAATTAAGCCACACAAACACCAAATAAGCAAAACATTAATTCATAGATATCATCAAAAGTATTTACAAGGCTTTAGAACCAAAAGTGTTTAGCCACTAACTATCATAATCAAATTACAAATTCCAAATGAAATAACTAAATAAAAAGGAAAAGAAAGAGAAAGCTTAGTCTAGAATGTGGTAGGGAATGGAATTTGGGAGCTATTGCATCCTCTCTTGCTTGATTTGATGGAGAAATGAGAGAGATATGGCCAAAACACCTCCAAGTATGTGTAACTATGTGTGGATTGGGGGAGAATTCCTTGGGTTTCAAGAATGAGGTCTTATATAGTGTTGGGGTAGGGTTTGGATGGCAAAATTGCAAGTTAGTCCTTCAAAAATGGCCAAAATAGGAGATAGGCACCGAAAATGGGGTTGGCACGGCCGTGCAAAATGGCTTTGGGGGCGAGCAGGTGCTCGGCAGAGCTGGGAGCTCGGCCGTGCTGGCGCGGACAGGACAATGGAGGGTGCTCGGCCGTGGCTGTTTCTCGGCCGTGGCGCGCGGACAAAGCTGGGCTGAGGTGCTCGGCCGAGCTGTGTTCTCGGCCGTGCCCTTGAGTTGGCCAAAATCCCTGTATCGAGATGCGTTTCTTCGAGCGTGGTGCACGTCCGTGGCCTGAAAATGGCTCGGCCGAGCCATGAGCTCGGCCGTGCTCCCTCTTGATTTCCACCTCTTCCTCGTTTCGTGCATATCTTTCGCCTCGGGTGTCGGATTGACTCGATTCTTTTGGCTAATCCACTCCGTTTTTCGAGACGAATCCAACTGTGCACTCCTCTTTCGGATCCAGTAAAGTATGGTTGGTGTTTTGCTCCAATTTCCATCGTAATTCCTACAAAATCGACAAAACACAACCTTTCTCTCATTTCGGCTTAAACAATCATATTCCATGCATAATTCAATGAAATCCACATCAAAACATGCTTAACATGTGCCTCTAAAACGTGTAAATTCCACCCGAATCAAACTCCCCCAAACTTAAAATGTTGTTTGTCCTCAAACAACTAAGCATTTAAAGCAATGAGGGTGGAATGATCACAATGGAATATTCAATGTAATTCACACATGCAAAGTAAGATGTAATGATATATCTTTCTCAAAGTGCATCTCTCAATGAAGGTCATAGGATCATTATTGCAATTCACACTCATGGATCAAAGAATGCACAAAACACAACACATTGTGAATGGGAAACATAATCCAAATGCTCAAGTCCTCTACTCACGTGACAAAGTGTTTCTCTCAAACACACAAACAAATTGAGGATATTAATGCACTCATCAACCAAGTTATGCTATGCAATCACCATATGCTTGCCCAACTTCTACTTTTCACAACACTCAAATGCTCAACAATGTGATCAATAGGACTTAATCAAGGATGTAATATTGGCTCTTTGGTCAAGGTGGGGTAAATTTGGATGAAGTGACTCATAAACTAGTGGAGAGCGAGAGATAAAGACGTACATCTCAAAAACTTCTCAAGATAAAGTTACAATTCCGCGGATTGCAACTCAAAAACTCTAACTTCCACAATTTATTTGTTCTCTTTTAAGCACATTCTACACCACAAAACCATTGAACACTTTTTTTCTTTTCAAGCTTTTGGGGCTCTTTGTCCCTCTTTTCTTTTCCCTTGATTTTCTTTTCATCTTTCTCTTTTTCTTTCAACTTCTCCACTTTCTCCTTTCACCAAAGATATTCATTCAAGCACATGTTTTCCACTTTGTCTTTTATCCTCCACTAGATGTAGGTATCAAAGGCTCAAAAAGGCTAAGTGGTTAACATTGTAGTTTGCCAAGAAAATGAGGAATTAAGCTCAAGGGGCTAACTACGGAAAATTACTTCGGTTTTTGGGAGATTTTGGCTAAGTGACTCTTTTAGAACAAGATGGCCTATATCACATCACATCATCTCACACAATCATGCTTTCAAACAAGAACTTAGGCAAGTTCTAGAATTACTAGCAATAACATAGTCCACTCTCAAATGAACTAAACCGGATTACATGCTCGATTTAAGGCTCAATTCTCACCGGTTTATTCAATAGGACTCTCACATTCATCAAATGTTCCCAAACAACAACACATCGTATATACATGCTATCCAAGATCACAAATATGAACACAATCATGAAACTATATCCAACATCAATCATGCTTACATTCAAAGCAAATAAACATCATCACAACTACTCAACAATGGATTCCAATGACTATTCATGCTCACATTTCACCAAAGATCACTACCCAACATATGCTCAAAACCAACTTAATCAATATAATCATGTGAAAGCCAAGTGTGCGCCGGTGCAAAATGTGACACAAGTAGAATGACGAACCGGTGCAAGGGTAACAACTAGTAGAAAAATAAAGAAAAGAAAAATAACTCCCCCAAACTTAGAATTTTACTATGTAAAAATTCTAAGTTTGGGGCTACAAGTTGTTACCTCCCTCCTTGCACATCCAATGCTTCTTCAAAGATCACCATTGCAACACTTGCTTCCCCTCTCCAAAGTTGGTTTTGCTTCTTTCTCCATTCTTCAAGATATGATGTCCATAGTATTCTTCATCCATACCTACAAAATAAACCAAGCTATCAACACTACTAAAGCAATAAAAACATGAAAGCAATAAAACCTTGGGTTGCCTCCCAAGAAGCGCTATTTTTAACGTCCTATGCCGGACGGTTCTTCCTTGAGGGGAATATCAAGTCACCCCCTTGTCATCCTTATTCTTGACCTTCTTGGCCCAAGCAACCTTCTTGAAACCATTAAAGCATCCACTAGCCACTCCATCCGGCTCTTCAATCATGTCATAAGAGGTTGATGCCTCATCCATCCCCAAGCTTGCACAAGTAGCTTTTCTTGATTTGGGGGAGTTTTTGGAAAAAACTCCCCCAAACTTGGCCTTCTTGCCCATCTCTAATTCCTTATCCTTCTCCTTGGGGTTCTCCTCCATAAAGTTGATCTTGAGATCTTCTTCCACCTCCTCTTTCATTGGCATTGGAGGATGATCTCCTCTAGAGTACCCATACTCTCCATCTTCATCATCCCGGACTTTGATGGCTCTATAAATGTTGAACAAGACTTTCTCATCATTTACTTGAAGTTCTAGCTCTCCTTTCTTCACATCAATTTTAGCCCCACCGGTTGCCAAGAATGGCCTTCCCAAAATCAATGGAACATACTTGTCTTCCTCCATATCCAACACTACAAAGTCCACCGGGAATATAAACTTGTCAACCTTAACTAACACATCTTCCACTATACCCAAAGGGTATGTCACGGATCTATCCGCCAATATAAGGCTCATTGTGGTTTGTGTAAGCTTTCCCAAACCAAGTGACTTGAATATGGACAAAGGCATGAGATTAATGCTTGCTCCCAAATCACACAAAGCTCGAAATGTACCTCCATCCCCGATGACACATGGCAAGGTGAAGGATCCGGGATCTCTAAGCTTTTGAGGTAGCTTTGCTTGAATGATTGAGCTACATTCTTCGGTCAAATGCACCGTTTCATACTCCATCATCTTCCTTTTGTTAGACATGATCTCTTTCAAGAATTTGGAGTAGTGGGGCATTTGCTCAAGTGCTTCGGCAAAGGGAATGTTGATGTGGATCTTCTTGAACATTTCCACAAACTTGGCAAACTTGTGATCCAAGCCCTTTTTCTTCAATCTTTGAGGGTATGGAAGAGGTACCTCATTTTTGCTTTTGTCTTGAGGAGGGATTGCCTCCTCACTCTTCTTCTCCCCTTCTTTCTCTTTCACTAAACCATCATCTTTGTCAACACCCTCGGGTGCCATTACCACTTCCTCTTCTAACGGCATCTTGGGCCCTTCGTAGCTAGTCCCACTTCTTAGCCCTATGGCGTTGCATTGCTCCTTAGGATTTAGCTCCGTGTTAGAGGGGAATTGCCCCGGAACGTGTTGCTTTCCAATGGCATTAGAGAGTTGGCCTATTTGCTTTTCTATGGCTTTCATGTTGTTTGCCATATTCTTGATCATTTCTCCTTGTTCATCAAATCTTTGCCGAGTTATGTTATCATTCTCTCTAGTCTCTCTCATGAATTTCGTGGTTTCCCCCATAAAAGCACCAAACATATCCTCCATTGATGGCTTTGATGAAGACTCCACAATAACTCCATCTCTCACATTTAAATTTGGAGGTGGGATGATAGCATTCCTTGTGTTGGCATAAGAGAAGTTCTCATGGTGCCTCAAATTCGGATGATATTGGTTGGAATTGGAGGGACTTTCATAGGCTTGCCTATCGTTCCAACCTCTCTCTCTAAATTGCCTATCCCTTTGATTGTTCATGTAGTGGGCTTCTTCATATTGTTCATCACGTGGCCCCACTAAAGCTTTAGCCGTCATAAGGGATATCAATTTATCCACCTTGTTGGAGAGGTTAACACTCTCATCCGAATCTTGGGTTGAAGCAACTTTCCGGTTTTGTCTTCTCTCGGATGGCCATTGGTTGCCATTCTTCGCCATTTCTTCCAAAAGCACATAGCCTTCATCCGTCGTCTTTCCTAACAAAGAACCTCCACCGGCCGAGGCATCCACCATCCCTCTCGTTCGATGGTCCATCCCGTTGTAGAAGTAACAAATCAATTGGTCTCTTTAGAACCCATGTTGAGGACAACTCCGTATGAGATCTTTGAAACGCTCCCAAGCCTCGGCTAACGACTCATCGTCATCTTGCATAAAGGAAGAAATTTCTCCTCTTATCTTGATGGTCTTGCTTGGAGGAAAGTACTTCATAAGGAAAGCATCAACAAGGTCGGCCCAATTCTCAATGGTTCTTAGATCAAGGGACATGTACCATTGCTTTGCACGATCACGGAGTGAGAATGGGAACAATTGGAGACGAATATAATCTTGAGGAACTCGGTTGATCTTAACCGTTCCACTTATCTCTAAGAATTGAGATAAATGGAGGTTAGGATCCTCCTTTGACAACCCTCCAAATTGGTTGTTTTGGACCATCATGATTAAGGCCGGCTTGAGCTCAAAGTTGTGAGCGTCAACGGGTTCCCGACCCGCTCCTCCATAGGGCCTTGGGATAGGGCGGAAGTGGTCTCTCAAAACTCTTTGATTTCCATTGTCCTCCCGTTGCTCTCCATCTCTTTCAACATTGACATTCCCTTCCATTCTCCGGTTGAGGTTATCTCTTATACCTCCTTGTGGTCGATTACCACCATTCCCATTTGGCTCCACTATGCCTCCAATATCCTCTTGGTTCCTTTCTTCTTCCACTATTGGATTCTCTCTTCTATCCATGGCTTCCAATTCGAACCTTCTTCTTTCGGCGTTTTGTCTTCGACAACGAGCTTCGATTTCCAGGTCTAGAGGTAGCAAAACTTGTTGATCTCTTCTAGCTCGGGTGATCATATGCCATATCTAAACAAACATTCAAACGAAAGTAAGAATCACAAGTGAAATCAAAATAAGCCAAACAAATATTTTTGGGATTTTTTGCAAATAAGGAAAAGCAAATAAAGTGTCTAAACTAAAACTCTCCTAGCCTACACTCTAGAGCTTATGAAAACCTCCCCGGCAGCGGCGCCATAAACTTGATTCACGCGTTATGCAACACTAAAATAAACAACCGCAAGTATACGGCGTCTATTGTAGCGTGATAAGCACGAGGTCGATCCCACGAGGAGGTTAAGCGTAAAAGTGGAGTTTGCTAGTTGAATTCTAAATAGACGTGATCGATAATTTGAAGGTTGAATTACCCCTAAGGTTGTCTAACAATGTGTCACAAATAAACAACGAAAAGAGTAAAGATAAAATCGATCAAATGGCATACAAATCGCAAAACGAAAGTAAAATGGATGTACACTCAATTAAGAGAAAGTAGGTCCTAAAGCACATGCAATACTAGTGAATCCATCTATGATTAACTATCTACTCAAGTGGTGTTCATGCTTTGTCTATAAGATTGATCACGTAATAATGAATTAAAAGTTCTTTCGATCCAAGTAATTCAAAGGAGATATCACACAACCTAGTATCTCTACCTAAATTGCACAATAAAACCCAATCAAGCTCCTAAGATCATCACACATCTTCCTAATCATTGATCATCTTTCAATCTCACAATAAAATTAGGTCAAATGCTTGCAATCAATCAACCAAACTAGATTTCTCAACCTAATTCAATTAATTATGATCAACACATCATCATTGTACACATAATAACATGCCTTGCAATATAAACCAAGCATCCAAATAGAATTAAGCCACACAAACACCAAATAAGCAAAACATTAATTCATAGATATCATCAAAAGTATTTACAAGGCTTTAGAACCAAAAGTGTTTAGCCACTAACTATCATAATCAAATTACAAATTCCAAATGAAATAACTAAATAAAAAGGAAAAGAAAGAGAAAGCTTAGTCTAGAATGTGGTAGGGAATGGAATTTGGGAGCTATTGCATCCTCTCTTGCTTGATTTGATGGAGAAATGAGAGAGATATGGCCAAAACACCTCCAAGTATGTGTAACTATGTGTGGATTGGGGGAGAATTCCTTGGGTTTCAAGAATGAGGTCTTATATAGTGTTGGGGTAGGGTTTGGATGGAAAAATTGCAAGTTAGTCCTTAAAAAATGGCCAAAATAGGAGATAGGCACCGAAAATGGGGTTGGCACGGCCGTGCAAAATGGCTTTGGGGGCGAGCAGGTGCTCGGCCGAGCTGGGAGCTCGGCCGTGCTGGCGCGGACAGGACAATGGAGGGTGCTCGGCCGTGGCTGTTTCTCGGCCGTGGCGCGCGGACAAAGCTGGGCTGAGGTGCTCGGCCGAGCTGTGTTCTCGGCCGTGCCCTTGAGTTGGCCAAAATCCCTGTATCGAGATGCGTTTCTTCGAGCGTGGTGCACGTCCGTGGCCTGAAAATGGCTCGGCCGAGCCATGAGCTCGGCCGTGCTCCCTCTTGATTTCCACCTCTTCCTCGTTTCGTGCATATCTTTCGCCTCGGGTGTCGGATTGACTCGATTCTTTTGGCTAATCCACTCCGTTTTTCGAGACGAATCCAACCGTGCACTCCTCTTTCGGATCCAGTAAAGTATGGTTGGTGTTTTTCTCCAATTTCCATCGTAATTCCTACAAAATCGACAAAACACAACCTTTCTCTCATTTCGGCTTAAACAATCATATTCCATGCATAATTCAATGAAATCCACATCAAAACATGCTTAACATGTGCCTCTAAAACGTGTAAATTCCACCCGAATCACCAAGTCATGCTATGCAATCACCATATGCTTGCCCAACTTCTACTTTCTACACACACTCAAATGCTTCAACAATGTGATCAATAGGACTTAATCAAGGATGTAACATTGGCTCTTTGGACAAGGTAGGATGAATTTGGGAATTGTGACTCTTCTAGTGGATGACAAAGCTTGTTGTTTTACAATGTGTGCTTTCACTTTCAAAGCTTACAAACTTCATCCTCACTTTTCTTTTCCTTTCTTTTTTCAAACATTCATCACCTCATCTTTTGAACCATTTTCTTTCTTTTCAAGCTTTTGGGGCTCTTTGTCCCTCTTTTCTTTTCCTTGATTTTCTTTTCATCTTTTTTTTTTTTTCTTTCAACTTCTCCAATTTCTCCTTTCACCAAAGATATTCGTTTAAGCACATGTTTTTCCACTTTGTCTTTTATCCCCCACTAGATATAGGTATCAAAGACTCAAAAAGGCTAAGTGGTTAACATTGTAGTTTTACCAAGAAAATGAGGAATTAGGCTCAAGGGGTTAACTACGGAAAATTACTTCGGTTTTGGGAAATTTTGGCTAAGTGCCTCTTTTAGAACAAGATGGCCTATATCACATCACATCACATCATCTCACACAATCATGCTTTAAAACAAGAACTTAGGCAAGTTCTAGGATTACTAGCAATAACCTAGTCCACTCTCAAATGAACTAAACCGGATTACATGCTCGATTCAAGGCTCAATTCTCACCGGTTTATTCAATAGAACTCTCACATTCATCAAATGTCCCCAAACAACAACACATCATACATCCATGCTATCAAAGATCACAAATATGAACACAATCATGATACTATATCCAACATCAATTATGCTTACATTCAAAGCAAATAGACATCACCACAACTACTCAACAATGGATCCCAATGGCTATTAATGCTCACATTTCACCAAAGATCAACTACCCAATATATGATCAAAACCAACTTTAAACAATATAATCATGTGAAAGCCAAATGTGCGCCGGTGCAAAATGTGACACAAGTAGAATGACGAACCGGTGCAAGGGTAACAACTAGTAGAAAAATAAAAGAAAAATAACTCCCCCAAACTTAGAATTTCACTATGTATAAATTCTAAGTTTGGGGCTACAAGTTGTTACCTCCCTCCTTGCACATCCAATGCTTCTTCAAAGATCACCATTGCAACACTTGCTTCCCCTCTCCAAAGTTGGTTTTGCTTTCTTCTCCATTCTTCAAGATATGCTATCCATAGTGCTCTTCATCCATACCTACAAAATAAACCAAGCTATCAAAGTACTAAAATCAAGAAAGCAATAAAACCTTGGGTTGCCTCTCAAGAAGCGCTATTTTTAACGTCCTATGCCGGACGGTTGCTTCTTCTTTCAAGCCTCATCCAAACGAAGCGACTCCACCATTCGAAGTTGCTCGTTTCCAAAGTAGTGCTTCACTCTTTGTCCGTTCACCACAAAGGTTGTTCCATCCTTACCAATAAGTTCTACATTTCCCATGGGCGTCACATTCTTAATCACAAAAGGGCCCCGACCACTTTGACTTCAACTTGCCCGGAAATAGCCTCAACCTTGAGTTGAACAATAAGACTTGTTCTCCCACTTGGAACTCCCTCCTTTCAATCATTTTGTCATGAAACCTCTTAGCTCTTTCTTTGTGAATATTGGAATTCTCAAAGGCTCCATTCCTAAACTCATCAAGCTCATTGGGCATCATCTTCCTTCTTTCTCCGGATGCCTTAAGATCAAGATTCAACTCGTTGATGGCCCAACGAGTTCTCAACTCCACTTCCACGGGTAGATGACAAGACTTGCCATACACAAGTTGATATGGAGATGTGCCCAAAGGTGTCTTGTAGGCGGTCCGATATGCCCAAAGAGCATCATCCAACTTGATGGCCCAATCCTTCCTCTTTAACCCAACGGTCTTCTCCAATATTTGCTTCACTTCTCGATTAGCAAGCTCCGTTTGTCCATTTGCTTGAGGGTGATAAGGTGTGGTCACCCTATGCTTTACTCCATACTTTGCCAAAAGTTGGTCAAGCCATCGGTTGCAAAAATGTGAACCACCATCACTCACTAGTGCTCTTGGAATGCCAAATCGAGTGAAAATGTTTTTCCTCAAAAAGTTGAGGACCACCTTGGCATCATTTGTAGTGGTTGGAATGGCCTCAATCCATCTAGAGACATAATCAATGGCCAAAAGGATGTAGGAAAATCCATGAGAAGTGGGGAATGACCCCATAAAATCTATCCCCCACACATCAAAGAGCTCCACCTCAATCACATTCTTCATAGGCATCTCATGCCTCTTTGAAATGTTCCCCATCCTTTGACACTTATCACACTTTTTCACAAAAGCTTCACAATCTCTAAAGATGGATGGCCAATAGAAACCACTTTGAAGAACTTTGTGGGCTGTCCGATTTGCTCCAAAGTGACCTCCATAAGGAGATGAGTGGCACTCTTCAATCACTTTCTCCCACTCATCTTCCCCTAAGCACCTTCTCATGATCATATCCGAACACCATCTATAAAGAAATGGATCCTCCCAAACATAGAACTTGACATCATGATAAAACTTCTTCTTTTGATGGAATGAGAGGTTTGGTGGTGGTGTTCCAGTGGCTATGTAGTTCACAAAGTCGGCGAACCATGGACATGTTTCTTTGATGGCAAGGATTTGCTCATCGGGAAACCACTCTTTGATTGGGACTTGTATGTCCTTTTCCTCCACATTCTCAAGTCTTGAGAGATGATCCGCCACCACATTTTCACATCCTTTTCTATCCCTTATCTCCACATCAAATTCTTGCAAGAGGAGCACCCATCTTATCAACCTTGGTTTAGCCTCTTTCTTCTCAATCAAGTACTTGAGAGTCGTGTGGTCCGTGTACACTATGGTCTTAGCTCCCACCAAGTATGCTCTAAACTTGTCAAAGCTATAGATCACGGCTAGCATCTCTTTCTCCGTTGTGGTGTAGTTCTTTTGAGCCGGATTCAAGGTTTTGCTTGCATAGTAAATCACACGAAAGAGTTTGTCTCTCTTTTGGCCCAAAGCTACTCCAATAGCATAATCACTAGCATCACACATGATCTCAAATGGTTGGCTCCAATCGGGTATCACCAACACGGGAGCTTTGATTAAAGCCTCTTTCAAGATCTCAAATTGATCATCATATTGATCATCACTAGGTCCCATTAATGACTTGGCCGCCATCATCGAAGTCAACTTGTCCACCTTGTTGGATAGAGTAGCAAAATCATCCGACTCCTTAGTGGAAGCAACTTTCCGGGCTTGCCTTCTCTCGGATGGTTATTGGTTTCCGTTCTTTGCCATCTCCTCTAGAAGCACATAACCCTCATCCGTCGTCTTTCCTAGCAAAGAACCTTCACCGGCCGAGGCATCCACCATCCCTCTCGTACGATGGTCCATCCCGTTGTAGAAATATCAAATCAATTGGTCTCTTGAGAACCCGTGTTGAGGACAACTTCTTATGAGATCCTTGAAGCGCTCCCAAACCTCGGCTAATGACTCATCGTCATCTTGCATAAATGAGGAAATTTCTCCTTGTATCTTGATGGTCTTGCTTGGAGGAAAATACTTCATGAGGAAAGCATCTACAAGATCGGCCCAATTTTCGATCGTCCTTAGATCAAGAGACATGTACCATTGTTTTGCACGATCACGGAGGGAAAATGAGAACAATTGGAGACGGATGTAATCTTGAGGGACTCGGTTGATCTTAACCGTTCCACTTATCTCTAGGAATTGAGATAAATGGAGGTTAGGATCCTCCTTTGACAACCCTCCGAATTGGTTGTTTTGAACCATCATAATTAATGCCGGTTTGAGCTCAAAGTTATGAGCATCAACGGGTTCCCTACCCGCTCCTCCATATGGTCTTGGGATGGGGCGGAAGTGGTCTCTCAAGACTCGTTGATTCCCGTTTTCCTCCCGTTGCTCTCCATTTCTTTCCATACCAATGTTCTCTTCACCTCTCCGACGAAAATTGTCCCTTAGCACTCCCTGAGGTCGGTTACCTCCATTCCCGTTAGGTTCCTCAACTCCTTCGACCCCGTGATTCTCAAATTCCTCCTCTATTTCTTCTACAACCGGATTTTCCCGTCGATTCATCCTTTCCAACTCTATTCTCCTCCTTTCGGCGTTCCTTCTTCGACAATTGGCTTCAATCTCCGGATCTAAGGGTAACACTTCTTGTTGATTCCTTCTAGATCGTGTGATCATAAACCATGTCTACCAAAAGAGCAAACGTGAGTGAGAAATACAAATAAGCTCAAAATAACAAACACAAATATTTTTGGATTTTTTGCAAATAAAGAAAGCAAGTAAAATGTATAAACTAAAACTCTCCTAACCTACACTCTAGAGCTATAAACCTCCCCGGCAGCGGCGCCATAAACTTGATACACGTGATATGCAACACTAAATAAACAACCGCAAGTGTACGACGTCTATTGTAGCGGGATAAGCACGAGGTCGATCCCACGAGAAGGTTAAGCGTAAAAGTGGTAGTTTGTTAATCGAGTTCTAAGTAGACGTGATCGAATAGATTGGATATTGAATTACCTATCAAAGTGTCACAAACAAGTAACCAAGAGCAATGAAAATCGATCAACTAGCATACGACTCAAGAAAACGAAAGTAAAATTGGTGAAAACTCAAAGAAAGAAAGTGGATCCTAAAGCACATGCAACACTAATGTATCCATCTATGATTAATAATCTACCTAGGTGGTGTTCATGCTTTGTCTATAAGATTGATCACGTAATAATGAATTAAAAGTCCTTTCGATCCAAGTAATTCAAAGGAAATACTACACAACCTAGTATCTCTACCTAAGTTGCACAATAAGACCCAATCAAGCTCCTAAGATCATCACACATCTTCCTAATCATTGATCATCTTTCAATCTCACAATAAAATTAGGTCAAATGCTTGCAATCAATTAATCAAAGTAGATTTCTCAACCTAATTCAACTAACCAAGATTAACATATCATCATTGTACACTAATGATATGCTTTGCAATGAAAATCAAGCATCCAAATAGAATTAAGCCGCACAAACACCAAATAAGCAAAATACTAATTCATAAACTTCAACAAAAGTATTTACAAGACTTTAGAATCACAAATTGTTTAGCCAACTACAAACATAATGAAATTACAAAATCCAAATGAAATAATGAAATAAAAAGAAAGAGAACAAGGAAGCTTAGTCTAGATTGTGATGTGGAATGAAATTTGCAAGCTATTGCATCCTTCCTTCCTTGAATTGATGAAGAATTGAGAGAGAAATTGCCAAAACACCTTGGAGTATGTGAAAGTATGTGTGGAATTGAGGAATTTGGGGGTGAATGGCTTGGATTTCAAGAAAGGGGGTTTATATAGTGTTTGGGTAGGGTTTGAATGGCATAATTGCAAGTTGATCCCTCAAAATGGAGAAAATACAAGTTTGGCACCGAAAATGGGATGACTCGGCCGAGTTGGGGTCACTCGGCCGAGTGGAATACTTAAAGAAGCGTGTTGCGCTTTTTCCAGCCGAGACTCGGCCGAGTTGGGGTCACTCGGCCGAGTGCGCAGTAAATCCAAAACTTGCAGATTCGGCCGAGTAGCCTCACTCGGCCGAGTGATGTCTGATTCAGGGGCTACGGTAATCAACCTTACTCGGCCGAGTTGGCTCACTCGGCCGAGTTGGCTCACTCGGCCGAGTGCACAGTGGAGTGCAAAGTTGCAGATTCGGCCGAGTAACCTCATTCGGCCGAGTGCGCACTAGAGTGCAAAGTTGCAGATTCGGCCGAGTAACCTCACTCGGCCGAGTTGCCTCCTCCCCTTCTCGTTTCATGCATAACTTTCGCCTCGGGTGTCAGATTGACTCGATTCCTTTTGCTAATCCACTCCGTTTTTCGAGACGAATCCAACCGTGCACTCCTCTTTCCGGTCCGATCACTTGTGGTCTGTGTTTTGCTCCAAATTCCATCGTTTTACCTACAAAATCGACAAAACACAACATTTCTCTCATTTCGGCTTAAAAAATCATATTCCATGCATAATTCAATGAAATCCACATCAAAATACACCTCACATGTGCCCATAAAACGTGTAAATTCCACCCGAATCAGGCAAAAAGATTAAATTGGAGAAAATGTGTAATCCGCTCTGACTCCCAACAAGCAATTGGCCTTTGCTCAAAGTTGTGCTCGGGAGTAGGCCCAGAAAGAAGCTGTGCGAATAGGATACAACGACTGTCAAAAGAATTTGTAGTGTGCAGATTCACTTATATTCCTAGGAGTAGGAACAGACGAGCACATAGACTGGCTCAAGCAGCGGTTAACTCTACCATCCCTCGCGATTGAGATGGAGTAGTTTATTTTAGATTCATAGTTTTTTTTAGTAGTGATGATGAGTGAGAGAATTGCATTAAGTAGCGATTATGATGAATACCATTTCAAGCAAAACACTGGCTTTAAATGAGCTACATGAGTAAACGGTGGAAATTGATCCCTCAAATTAGTTGATACTTGAATCGAATATCGAGACTTAAAAAAAAAGTATCCACTAACATATAAACTCCCAATTTGATTTTGTGGCAATTTGCTACAATATTTTCGGTGTGTATGGTTATGATTGGCATCCACCAAATATTGCTTAAAGATCTCATGGAAAACCCCCCATTGCGGAAAGCCTTTCGATCACATTTTGACCAGGGCAAACCAAATGATCAACTTTCCTAAATTTCTATAGGATTAATCGCAATAATTATTCTTAAAATTTAGTACTCCGTATCTTGTATTGACAAATATATTAATGTACTTGAAATAATAATTTGGTATGTGTTGAGTATAATCGATTTTCTTATAATAAATTAAATTATATATTGTACATAATTGATCTAGTACAATATTAGATCACGAATTTTCAATTTAGGAAAAAAAACGGACACATGCAACCCATCCCCTAGTTTTCTTTAGCCTATTCCCTACGTAATGAAAGAACACAAGCAAATTTACTATTCTAATATATGATCTTTTGTTGCAATGAAAAAAAAGGGCACCCAAATTCGTGTATATTTAACTCATCCCCTATCCTCTAGCTTCTAAATGTATATGATATGTTTCATGATATGTTGGGAGAAGAAAGGAATTGAATGACGTTTGCCCTATATATATATAGTTCAAGCGGTTAATAATAGCAATTAATTAATATACAAAAATTAATTCTCAACCTCTTTACAAGTTTGAACTTTTAAATGAGACAAAGTTCTTTCATGATATCAGAGTCATAAGCCCATACGTTCTGCTGAAAGCAACTCCACCCATTTAAATTGTTCACTGCTGAAAGCAACTTCACCCTTTTGTTAGTTTGACATTTGATAAAAAAGAAGTTCACTGAAAAAATGTAATGAGACTGAAAGTTCACTAAAAAAAATGTAATGACACTGAAAGTTCACTGATATCAAAGTGTACTTCTCTTTTTACAAAGGTACTTCTCTTAATTCACTAAAAGTAAATATTAACTTTGGTAATTTGACATTTGATAAAGAAGAAGTTCACGGAAAAGAGGTCATGACTCTGAAAGTTCACTCATATCAAAGGATGCTTCTAGATCTTTTTATAAGAATACTTCTCTTAATTAATCAGAAGTAAAAGCTAGTACTTTTGGTAATTTAACATTTGATAAAGAAGAAGTTCAATGAAAATATGTAATGACAAAGAAAATTCACGGAAAATATGTAATGACACTGGAAGTTCACTGAAAATATGTAAAGACACTGAAAGTTCACTGAAAAGATGTCATTACACTGAAAGTTCACTGATATTAAATAGTACTTCTCTTTTTATAAATGTATCTTTTTATAAGGGTTCTTCTCTTAATTAACTAGAAGTACATAAGGTTTCTCTTTAATAATTCCTACTTCTCCCCTCACCATCCATATAAAAGGGAGAGGTGTTGATAAGAATTTATATCCATCCCGTTAATAATTCCTACTTCTCCCCTCACCATCCATATACCAGTTTTCGATCTACTTTTTCTTTCCTTGAGTTCAGCCAGCAGGCGCCACCGCCAACAACCACTTCGCCGCCGCCGGGGGAACAACACATCATACTTTCCTCCCGAAGAGCCCGTGCACTGTCACGAGCTGCCTTTGCCATCTTCCGGTGTCGGTCTTGGGACTCAACTGCATGCCTTTTCCCTGGCCAGTTGTCGAGACTTTGTAGCTGACTTCGCCCTTGCTAGCAGGTCGATTAGAGGCGGCCCTGAAGTAGAGTGAGTCGTCGTAGGTTCATGGAGGACGTCGACATTCGCAAAGTCCTTCCACTCTACTTGTATCCCTTTGATTTTCAATTTTCACCTCATTCTTCTGTTTCTACTATTTCGTGTAAAAAAAAAAGATGTCTTGTGACAAAGGGATACAAGTAGAGTGGAAGGACTTTGCAAAATTTTATCACTAAATTTTAACATGTTGAATATGAAATGTATAAAATAAAATAAATCATATATAAGGAAAAAAAATCATTAATTGCTATTACACACACGAAAAAAATATATAAATAATATTTATTATAAATATTAATTATTTGACCTCGTAAAAAATGTACATTGAATATTTCCCTAGTTTAATTTGGAAGGTGATGGAAACATGCGACATAGTGTATATTGAATGTTTTGCATGTCTGGCACCACCCAATTAATGGAATGAATAACTTATTAGACTACTCGACTAAAATAAAAATGTTTTTATAGGTTTGTTGGCATTGCCATTGCCCGAAGAAATAGAAAGAGGAAAGGCTAAAGAAAAGCTTCCATAGAGAATTACAAAGCTCTCGTTTGGGACGGTTCGATTCCTCTGTTCCAATTAATTTTCGTGTTTCATTGGTGTTTCATTCTGTTGGATCTTTAACACATGTCACTTTCAATATTATAGAACGTTGATTATTTGTTAATATGACATTTGTCATTCATCCATATAATTGAACAAAATGTGGAACATAAAAAGTGGAACATGTGATTTCAATCCCACGCTAAGTCAACTCAACTCATCAAAATGAATACAACAACCTCATCTCACCCATATATTTTTTATCACTAGATTTGCAATTTTATTGCTTTTTACCCTTTTTTTTTGTTAGTCCGTCTCACAATTATTTACACTCTTTTCCTGTTTATCCGTTTCACAATTATTACAAATTCTCCCAACACATCATATAATGAAATATATCATTTAAAAGAAAATTAATGCTAGCTAGGAAATGGACTAAAGAAAACTAGCTAGGGTTATGGGTTAAAAGAAGGATATACATGATTATGGGTGTACTTTTTTTTTCATTGCAACAAAATATAATACACTTTGAAATAGTAAATTTGCATGTGTTTTTTCATTACATCAATTGAAAATTAATGCCTAGGAAATAAGACTAGGGGTGGGTTACATGAATATTATTGTATAGATATGGGTGTACTTTTCTTATTTAACTAAAAGTAAAAAGTACATTTTGTTAGTTTGACATTTGATAAAAAAGAAATTCACTAAAAAGATGTAATGAGAATGAAAGTTCACTAAAAGAAAATGTAATGACAATGAAAGTTCACTGATATCAAAGTGTACTTCTCTTTTTACAAGGGTACTTCTCTTAATTCACTAAAAGTAAATATTAACTTTGGTAATTTGACATTTGATAAAGAAGAAGTTCACGGAAAATAGGTCATGACTCTGAAAGTTCACTCATATCAAAGGGTGCTTCTAGATCTTTTTATAAGAATACTTCTCTTAATTAAAATCCGAAATGAGTGATAATTTTAAAATAAAATAATGTTATGAGGACATTAATTCGATGAGTAATTTCTATATTAGAAGTGTGCAAATAATGTAGAAACGTGGAGAAAGAGTTTAAACTAAGTGTTTTTTTTTTTTTAGAGAAGTCAAAGTATGTGTTTTTTGTTTTCATAGATTGTTTTTTCTTTAATAACTCAAGGGCCTTTGTAGAACATTTTTTTAGCACCATTTTCATTATGTACATTACAATTAACTATAAGGATTTTGTTGATCCCCAATTCTTTCTATATTATGAAAAGATGTGGCATGCAAAAGTTTAATACATGGCTAAAAGATTCAAGAACATTTCATCAATACAAATTCATGATTAGAAGCCCCAACTGAAACTACTCTAAAGTTTATATTTAAAACCTTTGGGGCGGTACGTTTCTCCCTTTTTAATTTTTTTTTTTTACAAGATATGTTATTGTATTTTGGCCCCAAAACGCGTGGGGGCCTTGCGTCTTTATTACAAAAATGCTTGGCCCCGACGCGTTTTACTATATTTTGATATATTTTTAAAAAAGTACCTTATTTTAAAAATTATTTAATTAAAACACAATAAAGTAATAAAAAACCCTAGATATTTTAACTGAAAAGTGTAATTTTTATTATTGAAAAGTGGTAGATATTATTATTATTGAAAAATGTTAATTTTGGTAATAATTAAAAAAAAAAAAAAAAAACTTGCGACCTTATACCCCTTTCCAAAGATCGTAACCGCCAGTCTAGCAATTACTTTGTTTATAAAAATTCGCATATGTATGTTATACTTGTTGACTGGTCGCATAGTGTGCATGTGCACACTGTGCACCAGAGACCAACCCTTAAAAAAAAAGGGGTAAGTTAACTGGTATTAAAAAAAAAATTACAAATTGATGGCCAGAATCGAACTTGTGAACCTTGCTGTCACCTTATACCTATATTACACCGAGGTCAACCACTGAGTCAAAGATTTTGCTGTTAAAAATTCCGTTTAAAATACTCCGGTTTGACCTGTATATTAGTGTGGAAGTGTGCACGGTACACACTATGCACAGAAGACCAACTCGTAAGACTATTAAGACAAAAACGTGTAGGTCAAATGGATTATAAGTTCTACTTTGACCCATAGATATTATACCTTACATTTGCTTGTGAACCAAATTCACATAAAAAGGGATGTGATGGAATTAGTATGCGCATGATAAATAAACTAATTTAAGCATCTACTAAAAATAAACATAAAGTAAATAGACAATGTAATGATAATAAACATATACTGTATTAAATTAAATACATTTGATAAGATGGTGCTCCACTTTAAAATTTTCAATTTTTTTTCCTTGAAAATATAATTGATTTGAAGTCTCATTAACTAATAAGTAAACCTAGTATGTTCACATTAATTTTCTTATTCGAATATCATACTCTTTACGTTTTTTACTTAATAGACTTAAAAAACTTGGGCACAAATTTTAGTGTAAAAATTACTCCAGTATTTATTAGTATTATAGAAAATAAAAGGAGTAGTAAAAACTTTTCAACTTTATAAGTTATAGTAAATATGTTTAAGAAAGTAGTTAAAACATTTTTTTTAAAAATATTTTAGGTATATGTCATTATGTAAAGAACAAAAAAAAAAGTTAAAATGAATTATTAAGTAGGGGACGAAGGGATTAGTAAACTTCCGAAACCTTGAAATACAGGCGATCGGCCCTCCGTGACTCCGTCCCAGGCTTCATGTGTACGCACGGTGCAAATAATGGACATTTCAGCAACCTAACGCCAGCTCTTAATTCGCTCTGTTCTTCCCATTGGGTAGGCTTATTAAGGAATTTTAGGTCACATTTGATTTGGATTTTTGTGTATAATAATTAAATACTCCGATTATTCATTTTTTTGGAATAATAAAGATTCTCAATAGCATGTGCTTCAGAAGCTTCCTCATGATATTACTATATTTTATGTTACTCATGGAAAGTCAATCTTCTCATAAATATGACACACGATGAATTTTTTTTCTTATTAAAATACTTCTATTTTATTTAATTATATATATCAAATTAGTAAAATAATTGAAAAACAGCATTGTAAAATATAATATTAATTACATTAAAATTTACGACTTTTTAGTATTTATCGATTACATCATGTCTTTTTCAAATTTAAATTCGATAAACAAACAAATAATCTATTGCAATTCAATGTAACAAGCAAATTTCTTGCCTAAATAAAGATAACGTTACGCTCGAAAATTAGTCCCGTGCATCAAATTCTCTGCTTATCATTTACTAGTTTCTTATCTCTAAAATGTTAAAAATGTCTTATTTTTAGATATGCTGAAATTTAACCTGGTACATTCCATTAGTTCATTGAATTGTAAATTTTTAAATGACACTTAAAAAGTTGCAAATTGTCATGTTTATTTTTTTTACGGTAAAGCTTAGTTATTAGTATTATTGTAAATGTAAGAAATAGAAGGAGTCCAATCACAATGGTCTATGGATCCATCCACAATTTTTTTTTATCAAATTGACGGGTCTCCCTAATCAAAGTATGTGTCAAAACATTAGCACTTCTTCTAGCAAAGGTAATCGTAACATTCGTGGATTCCCCTAATAAATTCCGACAAACAGAATGTTGAATTCAACCAGCTCTCTATTGAGGTGATAGCATCAATCACTATCTTTACTCCCCTTCAACAATACAAAATTATTATATAGTTTAATATACAAAATATATATATATATATATCTAAAATTTTACATTTGGAATAATTCATTCATAAATAACTCATACGGTTTTAAAATTCGAATGTACTGTAACTTGTTTCCACTATCTTCATGATATCCACAAGAAAAGACCAGTTAATTCGAACTTGTAAATAAAAATATATATACATAAATTATATTAGAAAGACAATATATTAAAGAAAAGCTTCTTCTATATACCTTTCTTTTTAGCCAATACTAATATCTAACAAATTCTAACCAGGCTGTGCATACATAATTGGTCCCAAAAGAGGACCATTTTGCTTTTGTCGTTGTTCTTCTTATCTGTACATGTGCCGAGATAAAGTTCAAGCAAAATACATATAAAATATAAGCAATTAGTTAAGCCATACCAAATTATCAATCATAAAGTGATAAACAATACTAATATATATTGGACGATGAATTCTTTATAACTAGAAGTAGAAGTGAATAAGTAGTTAATTATTTGGAGATAACTTTCTTCCTACGCTTTAGAGTGCAATATAGTGTATTCATCATCTGTTAAAACATTTATATTATATATTTAATACGGAAATGATATAGAGCCCACCAATTGTGCCCACCAGTTTTGCCCACCGCCTATGTGGCATTACCACGTCAATAAATTCTTATTTATATTTAATTTAAACTTAATCTAATATCAATATTTTATTTTTTTATCCATATCAATATTTTAAAAAATCTTTTTTTATATTTAATTTAATATTATCTCTATGCTAATTAACGCCATAAATCTTTTCTCAAATCTTTCCATAACCATTAATTTTTTCTCAAATCTTATATGTGGCGTGAGTTTAATGTAATATTAATATATTATCAAATCTTAATTGAATCTTAGGGTTTACGGTGGTTTAGGATTTTAGGGGTTTAGGGTTTAGGGTTTTAGGGGTTTAGGGTTTAGGGGTTTTAGGGTTTTAGGGTTTATGAGTTTAGAGGTTTAGAGTTATGTAAATTAATGTAGTCATTTTTACGGAAATGATATAGATATAAGATGGTGATAGAAAAGATTTAAGAAAAGATTAATGGGTTAGTTACGCATAAAATAAAATATTGATATAAGATTTGAGAAAAAATTAATGGTGATGGAAAGATTTGAGAAAAGATTTATGGCGTTAGTTACGCATAAAATAAAATATTGATATAAGATTTGAGAAAAAATTAATGGTGATGGAAAGATTTGAGAAAAGATTTATGGCGTTAGTTAGCGTAATTTGATAGAGATAATATTAAATTAAATATAAAAAAAGATTTTTTAAAATATTGATATGGATAAAAAAATAAAATATTGATATTAGATTAAGTTTAAATTAAATATAAATAAGAATTTATTGACGTGGTAATGCACATAGGCGGTGGGCAAAACTGGTGGGCACAATTGGTTGGCTCTATATCATTTCCGATATTTAATATATCTTATTTATCGTAGCAATTATTTGCCGGTTTGTTGGTTTAACTTTTTTTTTTTTTTGAATACTTAAATAAATCTCAACAGTCAACTCTTCAGACTTCAATATAAAAATTAGGGGTGACAATTTTCGACACGACACGATAGCATGATACGAATCCGACACGAAAATTACGGGTATTATCGGGTTCGTGTCGTTATTGGGTCGACCTGATAACGACACGAAAATTTCATGTCGGGTTCGTGTCAACCCGTTAAGCACGATAAAATTAACAGGTAACCCATTAACCTGTTAACAACCCGTTAACCTGTTATTAACCTGATATGACATGACACGTATCTGATAATAACACGACAATTTTTTATATTTATATAAATATATTATTTTTTATATATTTAATACAATTTTAAATTGATTTATTTTCTTATCGTGTTGTTATCGTGTTACGTGTCGTGTCACATCGACACGAAAATTATCGTGTGGTGTCGTGTTGACACGAAAATTATCGTGTTCGTGTCGACACATATCCTTATCGTGTCGTGTTTGTGTTTGACCTTATCGTGTCGACACGAAACACGACACGATAATACGATTTGTCAGCCCTAATAAAAACCCGACAATTTGCAAAATTGCAGGATAAAAAAAAAAAAACGAATCCCAAATTCCAGGCAATTCGGGAAAACGCGTATCACGGCCACTCCCCCAAAACGTCTACTTGATTCTCTCCGACAATTGGCAGTTTTTTTCCAGAAGCAACGAATCCTTAAAATACACACAACTACGCTACCCCTGTCGGTTTAAACGCAGATCTGCTCCATTATTTCCCATTACATTATTTTTTCAATAGCAGAGAAAAAGGAAATATGGATTCTTCAGATCAACGCCGCAAGCGTAAACGCTCCTTCAGACAATCTTATTCATGCTCATATTTTCCTCTTCACCTGTTTTCTGTAAGATTCTTCGTCATATGTTTCGTTTTCTTGATTTTTCTTCGTTTTTTATCCTACACGAATTCCTCTGTTTCCTCTGCTTTTCACCCTCATTTAGTGGGTTCAAGCTTATATCTACTGTCCTCTTCTAGTTCAAGAACTGTTAAATCACTCAAAGACTCTGATAGTTTGTTATCGCCATTGAAAATTGAGAGCAGGGTTTTATTCCCTGATCATATATTGTTATTGGTGAGCGGTGGGAATGAAAATGGGAGGGTTTCTGATGAATTTGAGTGTGTTTATTATGGTGGATTCAGGAATAATAATACTCTTGATTTTGGTAACAAAAAGGTGTTGTCTGTAGATGAGTATGATGGGTTCAGGTCAATTGTTAGGTGCCCAATTCCACCCATGAATTATTCAAATGTTGTACTACTTACAAAGAAGTTTGGTAAAAATGGAATCTTGAGAGATAAAACTAGGTTTTTGATGAGTAATCACACTGTTAAATCATGGGAAAACGTTGTGTATTCTGCTACTGTGGATAGGGATACTGCTATTCTGTTTGTGAAGGGATTGAATTTGAGGCCTGATAGGGAATCTAATCCTATTCAATTTAGTTGCCATTATGGACTAGGGAAATGGGAACGAAACGGTAGGTTTACACTCTCGACGAAGGCATTGACAGCTGCTCAGGAAATTGTGAGGTGTCCTTTGCCTATGAGCATTAGAAACAGTCTTGATAGGGGTCGGGGGGTTCGTGTAACTGTGGGGGTGACTCCCTACCGTGTTCATGGTCATGGGCGTGTCCTTATGCCGTCTGTGGCTAAGTTATACGGTTCAGAGTCGCGTGATAAGACGAAAAAACACGAGCTTTGTGTTTGTTCAATGGTGTGGAATCAGGCTTCGGCTATCAGAGAATGGATCAAGTATCATTCTTGGCTTGGAGTGGAGAGGTGGTTTATTTATGACAACAATAGTGATGATGGAATTGATGGGGAAATTCGACAACTTTATCGCGATAATTTTAATGTTACGCGCCACGTTTGGCCTTGGATTAAGACACAAGAAGCTGGATTCTCACATTGTGCTCTCAGAGCAAAGGATGAATGCGACTGGGTATCATTCATGGATGTAGACGAGTATTTTTACTTTCCGAGTTCAACGACATCTGGCTATGCGTCTCAGAATTCGCTTCGTTCCCTGGTGGCTAACTTTTCATCATCATCAGTTGCAGAAATCAGGACTTCATGCCACAGTTTCGGGCCGTCAGGCCTGAAATCACGGCCCGCACAGGGGGTCACGGTTGGGTATACTTGTCGTCTACAGAGTCCTGAGAGGCATAAATCGATCGTTAGACCGGATGCACTGGACCCCACCTTGCTCAATGTGGTGCACCATTTCCATCTTAGGAAAGGATTTGAGTACATAAATTTGCCTCAAAGTAGGGCTATTATCAACCACTATAAATACCAAGTGTGGGAGGTTTTTAGAGCTAAGTTTTACAGAAGAGTGGCTACGTATGTTGCGGATTGGCGAGAAAACCAGAATGAAGGTTCTAGAGACCGAGCTCCTGGGTTGGGGACGGAGGCGATTGAGCCTCCTGATTGGCCGCAGAGGTTCTGTGAGGTGTGGGACACCGGCTTGAGAGATTTTGTGTTAGCCAATTTGTCTGATTTGCTTCCTTGGGAGATGCATCAAGACCATTGAAGCTTTTGTGTTCTTTGTAAAGGAAATAACTACACGAGATTCATTCATTGTTTGATTGTTTTACACTATTTTTTAGAGGCAAGAGATCAAAAAGATTATAGGTTTTGTTACAGGAATTTCACATAGTTGTAACTTTGATGAGGGTGTAACATTATTCTTTGCTCTATTCTTGATTGATTACTGATTTAGTAAAAAAATTCATGTCTTGTTTTGATGATTTCACTGACATCTGAGCTAAAAAAATTGAAGCTAAAAGCTCCAAGGTTTTCGACTATGAATTTGATGTTGCTGCAACTTAAAGATGCACAACACTCGTAAGCTGCAAAGTAAGTCACATAATCTATCAACATTTAGAAAACCTTGGTAACATAGTATCATTAAGCTCTACCACCAGACCATCCCATGATTTACAGACATTGTTTTCACTTCTTCACACAAGGAAGTGGAGTAAGAACATCATAGGAGCACCCGCTGATGCAGCTCATGTATGATGATCATGGTGATTGTTTTCTTGATGTGACTTTTTAATAAATCGATGAATGGCTCGTAATCCCTGCACCTTCCTCCATCAAATGAATTTGCATCTTAGATCTACTTGGTTCATGGACTTGCGATTTCTTGCTCTTGATGAACCGGAGCAGAAACGACCTTCTTTCCACTCAAATTCAGATCTGGCAATGAGCATGTTGAGAGTTTGATGCTCATTGCCCATCATCAGTTCCATTGATCTTAAACACAGAGATTTGCCTTTTCTGCATCATTTTGTGAGTCATTGTAGGAATTCTGGAATGATCTCTATTATTTCAAGCACAATTGGCTGTACACTTAAATATATGGAGGATGTACGCGAAGGGGATTAATTCAATCCTGCATGGGGCATTTCTTTCTATTTTCCGTATTTGTTTTTCCTTGGACCGGATACCAAGCCATCAAAAAAAAATCAAACTTATCTTCAAAATTTAAGAATATAGCAACACTTGGATTGCTACAAGTCCATGAAGCTTTATCTTCTTTGATCAGATTATGCATTTTATCCTTTAATAGGAACAGTACCAGTTTCATACTCACATGTAATATATCACAAGGGTGGGTAGGGGGGAAGACGCCCCCGTGCAACAAGTTCATTTCAATGCTATTTTCAATTAACGGGAGAAACCGATTCCGGAAACTGGATCCTACAAACCTTATAAATTACAAAAACACAATATAAAAATATCATCATCGCTTTGCTTTCTGCTATTGGGAAAAATATACAGAATACTCAGTGCCTTGGTCAGTTATCCTCCATTCAGCAAACTCCAAACTAATGACTGATGTCGACAATAATAATCTTCAGATAACATTTTTTTCTCTTAAAAGACACATCATCTACTGTCCGGTGTTGCGTTCACAAAAAATAGTCGGGAGTCTTGCGAGTTGTATCAGGCTCGATTTGGCGAGGAGCTGGGTCAAACTGGAGGAAATTCTGCTCCATGTTATCCCCGATTTCGAGTATTGCAGCCATGTTCCCACAGCGGTAGCAATAGTTGGGGGCGCTAAAAACTGTCACCACATTCTTCTCCTACATATGCCAATGGAAGCAACAAGTAGGTTAATTGTAGCAGACCAAAAATTTCTGGAAATTTAAGGTATGGTAAAATGGGATATAGGAAAAGCCAAAAGGGGGAAATAGTTATTTTGAGTTTGGTCTTCTCTCTACTCTATATGTCTCAATACTTGGCAAGATTTCTCATTTCTAGAGCATGTGAAGCTCAATAAATCAGTCCAGTCCATTGTCCTGAGCTTCACATGCTCGAGAAATTCACTATCTCGATAAGACAGAACAAAGAAGGGTATTTTTGTCTTTTTATATGCCCAATTGCCCAAATGGTAATATTCCATTTTTGTGTGTCCCAAAAGGTCAACAACCAATATTTACATAGTTTGGATTGAGAATTTGGAATTTCTTTTTTGAGAGGTGATTGAGGATTTGGAATTAAATTGTTCATATTTTAGACCAACCTGACACCAATTAAAACCCTCCATGACAAGCTGGTGAGCTCTTGAAATTAGTGTGAGGCCGTTGGTGTGGTTGAACTGAGCAGCTATATCCTGTCCAAAGGTGTAACCAGCCCCACGAGGAGATATGCCCCATCCACAACGATCATCCGGATCAGACCACAAAAGGTCGCACATCGGTCCTTCATGGGGAACCTAACAAAATCCAACAAGGAAATTTATTGACAAAACAAGAAAAAGATGATATAGTCAGGTTTTGGTAGCTTTTCCATAGGCTGAGCTTTGAAAAATCTCACACACGGAATTGTAATATACGAAAAAACAAACATTTGAAAGTTATTGTATTTGTGAACAGAAAGCTCATTAATACCTCTTGGATGCGGTCTAATGCTCGAATATTATCCAAAGTATCCAGTGAAGGTGAAAGACCCCCATGCAAACAGAAGATCTACAAAGAATATAGTGTAAAGCATCGGATACAATCGACATATTATAATCAATATAAAGGTGACCTGTATTTCATCAGCCAAACCTGGCTCTCGATAAGTGCTGTCAACGGCAAATAATCAAAAAGATCAGTGAAATACTTCCACACATTGGCATTGCCATACTTCCTCAAGCACTCATCATAGAACCCATACCTGACGCAAAAAGAGTAACATGAATAATCCAGAGACATTCAAACCCCAAGAAAGCTGGTTCATATTTAAAACTTTCTCAAAATATTATAGTATTGTACAAATCTTTGTTTTCTTTTGGGACATTTTACCCAAATTCATCTATTTGTACTTCACATATTTAAGAAAAATCCTCTACATTTTCACTCTTACAAAACATGCTGGTCAAAAGCCTATCACAACCTAGATGTCAAATATCTATTCAATTCTTAGCATTTGTGAAGCAGAAAGACATTTATATTGCATTTTATACAAAATAATCACAAAAAATGTCTGCCAAGAAGTTATACATCAATTTTTCTGCAGCCTATGAATGTAAGAATCTAAAACAAGAGATTTAACCACCCTAGCTAAATACACTGAGTCGAAGAGAATGTAACTAGAGGCTCAAAATATGCATATTCAATCTAAGCAGCTTATAAAAGAACAACAGACTTGCAAGCCAACTTTGCCACGTGACATCCAAATCAAGAATGCATTCAAGGAATAATTCCTTCCACTCGAAAGGAAAATATGTAAAATAAAATAATTTCATTTTACTCATATACCATAATTATGAATTTATGAGAACATAATTACATGTGCACGTAAAAACCAAATTCATATTCCAAATCCACATTTAAACATCAATTACAGCCTTTTCCTGTACAAACTGTTACAATTATACTAATTTATGAATTTATATATATATATATCAATATTTGATAGACCAACACATATATACATCAGTTAGTTTGCAATTGGCACAAGTTCCAAATATTTAGGAGAACAATATCAATAGATAAGATAAAGGTCATACACTTGGGTGATTTGCCGACTTTCATGGTTTCCCCTTAGGATTGTGATCCTATCTCTATAACGAACTTTCAAAGCCACTAAGAGTGTGACTGTCTCCACAGAATAGTATCCACGATCTGCAGCAAATGCATCTCACGTTAATGAGATATTGTGCTACACGTTGTAGAAATATTAGAACATAAATGACCAAAAACTTGCCGTTTCTAGAAGCAATTAATTAAGCATAGAAGATTACGTAAGCAATCCAATTAACTAAGCATGAGGAAAATTTAAAAAACCACAACGAAAAAAACTAAAAAAAAATCCTCCACCAAAGGCATGTTCAATCATGTGGACCTCTTCACAGGGCAGGTATGAGGAAGTCTATATCCTTTGTATTCAAGTGACAACAACAAATGTCTCATGCAATCATTCCCCAGGAATAAACAGTTAAAAATATTAAATATGCTATCGATGGCGGCGCTACGTGTAAGATATGTATAGTCGAACACAGGTCAACTCTCAAACGTAAGCGATTGTCTCATAAAAGTGAAACCAATCCAAGACCATATCATTCGGTACTTTGACGTCATTCATCATCCCGAAGTAATGAATCAACACTTACCAATTTAGGAATATTTTGTTCAAAACGTACCCAACGACGTACTTAGTGCATGGGAAAAGGAAATAAACACTTATTCATAATCAAACCCTTACCAATTCAAAGACATTGAGCTCTCCGGCAAAGCAGAAAACTCAATAAATAATTTTCAATGCTATGACACATTAAATAATTAGCTAACTAATCAGCTTCATTTAATTATGCTCCGAATTAAGCTAAAAGAAAAAGGGTAAAGGATAACCTTCAATTAATGATTGCTGATTGTTTCTACAAAATTCAAAATGATACACGTCGTCAAAAATATATAGTGCATACTTATTATAACTTGTAGTATATGTTTATCCTCAAACAGGTAATTAACCTAATCTCCCTATCAATCATTAATCCATTTCTCATGTATGATGCATCAAATTTGTTAACAACTAGCTTAAATTACAATAACCTAATTCATAAAAATATATATAAAGAATAAATTCAACAAAAAAGGTAAAAGCTCACCAACATAATCTCCCATGAAAAGATAATTGGTATCAGGAGTATTGCCACCAATCCGGAAAAGCTCGATCAGATCGTAAAACTGTCCATGGATATCACCGCACACAGTGACGGGGCATTTCACCGGTTGCACGTTCCATTCCTCAACCAGAATCGTTCTCGCTTGATCGCACAGAATCTTCACCTCCGCCTCCGATAGCGGCTTGCACTCCATCAATTGCTCAAGTTGCCTTTCCAGATCCCCATGCCCCGGCATTTTCGCTTAAATATTTTTTCCACGGAAAAGCTCTTGCCTATTCAGCTGCTTAATCTTCGATCTGAAATTTAAATCTCAATTCAAATTCAATAACTTAAAAGAAAACAAGAAACAGAAAGCTATTTTCGCCGCCGGATCACCTGAGATCTAGAATCGGAGTTTTCTAGGAAAAATCGCCACACTTTTCCTTCATGATTTTCTACTACGGAGATTCGTCGCCGTATACGAAAATCAAAATTGATAAAGTATTAAGATTTTTTTACATATTTATATGAGCTGTCTATATACAAACAATGGAGATCTACGTATGCTTGGGTATGTGTCTGTATGTGCTTGATGCGGTGTGTGTGTGAGGAGCTGAGACGAAATTGTGGAATGCGAAATGAAACTAAAATGAAGTCCAAATGGAATGCAAATGAAACTCGTACATTATTTTTTCTAGCGATAATAATGAATAGAAATTAGAAATTTCTCGGCCGCTGGGTCAAATCAAAACGGTGTCGTACACGTGGCAGTGTGACGGCTATTTAAGAAGCGATTGCAGGCGTAAGATAGCAGATGGCGTCATGGGCTTCTCTGTGGATCGTACCTTAATTCATTATGGGGTCTGACTATATGCACCTCCATTTCGGTTTGATGCACTCCTCCTTTCAGTTTTATTAATAAAATAATAGGTAAAAAACCTAAAATACCCTTCATTAAATATACACCATACTAGATGCACCCCACCTCATTTCTTTCACCTTCCCCTAACACACAACTTCCGGTCGCCGGCGACACCATTTCCGGCGACCATTAACTCAAAAAAAAAAAAAAAAAAAGACAGAAATGGCCGACCATATACTCCAAAAAATCACAATTTTTTTCAACTTTCGACCAACCAGTGTCGACCATATACACTCTCGTCGACAAATCGTTGTCGACGGGAATGTATATGGTCGAAACGGTTGGTCGAAAATTAAAAAAAAAACAATTTTTTTTAAATTCGATTATGTAAGGTCGATCAAATACACTCTCGTCGACAACAATTTGTCGACGAAGGAGTATGTAATCGACCTTATACGGTCGAAAATTGAAAAAAAAAAAAAGAAGAAAAAAACTAGGGTTTTCTGCAAAAATGCAGAAAACCCTAACATTGGGAAAGGGGGAAAACCTGGTGGGGGTGGGGTACGGGGCGACGGGCTCGACGAGGGAGAGAGGAGGAGGGGACGGCCGCGCGCGGCCAAGATCTGTTCTTTTTTTTTTTTTTTTTACAGGCGGTGGGGGTTGGGGGAAGGCGACGGGCTTGGCGAGCGAGGGGGGGGCGACGGGCTCGGCGAGGGAGGGGACGGCCGCGGCGGCCGCGCGCGGCCAAGATCTCTTCTTTTTTTTTTTTTTTACAGGCGGGGGGGGGCGGCGACGGGCTCGGCGAGGGAGGGAGGGGCTGGCGTCGCCGGCGACGGGTGGTGGAGGGGCAGGTCGCCAGCGGTGGTGGTGAGGGAGAAGATGAAAGAAGAAATGGAGGAGGAAGAAAGATGGAGGATTTGGGGGGTGTGGGTAGTAAAAGGATTTTAATGAAGGAGGGGTATTTATGACATTTGAGGGGAGGTGTGACCTAAAATTCGGAGAGTGTATAAATCGGGGGAGTGATGGGGGAGTGCATCAAACTGAAATGGAGGTGCATATAGTCAGACCCTTCATTATGGGCTTTTAGTAGGCTTCTTTGTGGATCATAGTTTTTGTTAGAAATTGGGCCTGGCCTAGTGGCCTTCTTTGCCCCACCCCCACCTTTTAATTCAATTTTTATACTGTACAAATGGTCTTTTTTATAGTATACTTTATTATTTTGAAGCATAATTTTATAGTATACTTCAAAACAATGTTTGTTCGTATTTGGTTAAAATGGTATTTTTCATAGTATACTTCAAATAATAAAATTGGGTGAGGGTGAACACAACAAAATATGTAAATAACCGTGGCCTTTGATGGGTCCCTTGTAAATTGTGTGATGGGGCTATTCAGCCCAAGAGTCTCCGTCCAGCCCAGTGGAGATGTTGTTGTAGAATTTAAGAGTAAAGAATAAATTGGATTGTTGCGTATAATGTGAAAATCAAGAATTACAAAACAAAACAATTAAACACTTTATAACAACCATTGGTATGCAATTAAGCGGCAATGATATAATGTCCACCGGTCGGGACTATTTTTTGTGTTCACCGCTGACGTGGCATGTCACGTTATTATATTATTTAATTTTAGACTATATATTTATATGATATATTTTTCATAAAAATAGGAATACAATCTTTCCTTATCATTTATCATATATTAAATTATATTTACATGTGAATAGGAATAAAAATTTTATATTCAACCAATACAAAAAAATACGCAGAACACATCTGCCATTAATCCTAAAAAAATTAACTCTCAATCTGATTTATGTATTTTCTATGAGGTCTGCAATTTAATTTTAATATTTTTTAAGAGAGATAAAAAAAATCTTAATAAAATTAAAATTTTGTAATAATCACAAGTTAGAACAGAAACAAGTGATCACTTGATAATATTTATTAACCATGATAAAAAAATTTAGTTTGAACTTGATTCAACCCATAGAAAATTTGTCAACCATTACGTGTTGCAAAATTTGAGATGACATCAAAGCTGCAATCGTTTTTCGCTCATTTAAATTCATCACAAATTGTGATTTGAGAAATATTTTTTAGTAATATATCTTCAATATTGACAAGGGATATCAATCTCAATTACTCTTGTAGTCTTGTGGAGGGTCAGTGTTCACTTTATCTACCCTACTTTTTTTCAAATTTTTACATACTTTTTGTTGTTTATTGAATGATCATGCTATCAAAACATCGCCATAAAAAAGACATTATAATGTAAAGATTGAATATGGTTTTAATTAAACTCATAAATAGATGCCCTCCTTTTTCTTCACGGCAAATAGAAAACCATACCCTGCTAGTATATTCAGGAAATTCCATATGGTTAACTCATGGATGGATCAACACAACTGTGCACAATAAGATTAAAAGTGTACATATGTTAATGACTAGAATATTGGCAGAATTTGTGATTATTACAATATTTTAATTTTATTGAGGTTACTTGTATCTCTCTCTTAAAAAATATTAAAAATAAATTGCAGATCTCATAGAGGATACAGAGAATAAGAGATGAAGAATCGGGTTGAGAGTTGTCTTTTTTTTATAATTAATGGCAGATGTGTTTTGCGTATTTTTTTGTATTTGTTAAATATAAAGATTTTATTCCTATTCACATGTAAATATAATTTAATATATAATAAATGGTAAAGAAAGATTGTATTCCTATTTTTATGAAAAATATACCATATAAATATATAGTCTAAAATTAAATAATATAATGACGTGGCATGCCACGTAACCGGTAGGCATTATATCATTCCCGTGCAATTAAGAGTATATAATCTATTTAATAGTAAGCATATGGTCCTAAAATAAAATATTTTAAAATTGACAAATTAAAATTAAATACACTTTTGTCTTCGCTCATTTCACAAGTTTTTTATTAGTTGTTAAATTTTAATGGAGTGCTTCTTTAAAGATCTTGTCTTGTGTTTAACGGTTTTATCGTGCCACTAATTCGTACTCCTAATTACTATCACTTTAAAATAAAATAATTAATATTTTTAATAATATTATTAAAAATTGTACACACAAAAAGCTAGTTGCATGATAACACGTTAATATCAAATTATAAGATATTGTATTTAAAAAAAGTGACGAATCGCTCAAAATAATTAAAGTTGATTTTGTGTGTGTTTCAGTAGCCACGAGATTAGAGAATCTGAAAATAGCTTTGCAAGTTTGAATGGACCAAAGACCAAAACAGTGACACAAAAGAATCTGGTGAAAAAGACTAACCCCCAAAGATCTGTTTCACCCTAGCTAGCTACTTTATTTTTATTTTCCAGGTGCTTAAACACCTTTAATGGTGTGGTGGATTCCCTTTTCTTTCTTTAGAACACATGCCAACTTCACAACTCCAAATATCTTTTATTAAAGCTAAAGTTTAAATTCGACTTTCCTAGCTCTTCGATTCTAATTAATCAATAAATGGCGGCTATTTTTTTGCCCATATTTATTACCCCCACCCCTAAGTAACGATTCTTTATTAATCATGCATAATGGCGGCAACAATTACAATAGTAGGGGTGTGAGTGAATCTAGCTGGACCACGATCTACTCGTGCTCGATTCGAAAAAGTTTGAAATCGACTCAAATTTAATCGAGTCAAGCTCAACAATATACAGTGGTGCTCACATAATTTTGTTAATTATATATAAAGAAAATAAATTATTTAATTAACGATAGTCGAATCGAGCTCAAGTATTTCGAGTTTTGCGTTTTCTAATTGAGTCAAATTTATCGATTAAAATCGAACGTAACCCCGAAATGCGATTATAAACATGTCTCAATTTTTTTATTTTTTTTATAAGTTGTAGTAATAATTTTCTGGGTGTTACGTACATTAGGCTTTGATTTAGATGAATAAAAAACAAATAAAGTACACAACCATTTGAAATTGGTTTTTGGAACTTATATAATTTGCTAGCTAGGGGTGTATTAAATTAATCTATTTATACCACAGTTTCCTAATGACAATTAATTTTCAAATTTCTCAAGAAATTAATAATTGTGTGCATCATGAATATTTTAATTTAAAATTTGAAGTTCAGCCTGAATTTAATTTCTTATATTCAGTCAATTAAGAAATTAGGGTCCTATTCTTACAGAATAAATACATTAAAGAGACGGAAAACTCTAACTTAATTTATTCTTCTAACTAGCTCTTCAATCATCCTGCCTAAGCTTGGCCTGGTGGTTGACGAGAATTGCCAGCTCTTCTGTTAAAAGATTCAATACAAAATCATTTTTTGTAAATAATAAATATCGAACAAGAATAGTAGTAGTAGTTATTAAATTGATTATGTTAACAAGAAAGTGGGAAAAAATAGAAATGATAAGCTTTGCTTGGAATCCGTTATGGCAATATGGAAAGGTTAGCAAGAAGTGAGTGATAATTACTCCCGTCCCGTGCATACTTGCACACTTTCTTTTTTGGGACGTCCCAAAATTACTTGCACACTCTTAATATGGAAATACTCCACAAAATTAATAACCTCACAACATCATTTTATTTTCAAATTTGCCACTCATTTTTTCCATACATTTCACTTTACACATCATCAAATTACCTAAAATACCCCTCATTTATCTTACATCATCAACCACTAAATCCACTTTTCTTAAACAACATGCCGATCAAATCGTGCAAGTAACCTTGGGAGGAGGGTGTATTAGATTTATTTTTGGTAAAAGGGTTGAAGGAAAAGAAAAGGCAACATTAACATTAAAAGGTACAAAATGAAAATGTATAGATGAACTTTAATAAATGTGTTGAAGAAAGGATAAAGTGGTATTCTTTTTGTGCTTTATTTGGTGAGAGTGTAGTAAAACTCTAATTTTAAGATGCATGCTTGCTAGCTAAAGCAATCTCTGTCTTGAAGAAATTCATAAGTACAATACAGCTGTCAAACGTTAAAGCCCTGTTGCTTAAGATTTACAAACACAATAAAAATAATGAAATTGGACATATATTTAGTAAAATAATTAAAAAAGAAAAAAAATCCAAAATTTAGTTGGTCCTAGTGAGAGTAAGGGTAGAAATGCACATATATTTAAACCAAATAAATAAAAAACCTGGAGGTTATTACTAGCTACTAGTAATATAGAATTAATAATATTTGCAAAGAAGAATTAGGTAGGGAGGTAGAAGGAGTGACCTGTTGTGAATGGGATCAGGTCCATTTGGAATTTTTCTTTTGCTCACAACGTTGATCTTGCCATTCCCATTATTATTATTATTATTATTATCTACTACTAGTATTTTCATATTTGTGTCTTCTGCTGCTGCCGCCAAGAAGAAGAAGAAGAAGCAAAGCACCAGAAGTAGGCCCCACAACAACTTCATGACAATCCTCATCTCTTCAATTCTCTAGCTAGCTCCAAATAGACACACACACACACCTGCAGGCCTTAATTAATTAAATGCCATTTTCTAGTAATAGTAATATTACGCCTGCATGCCTACAGGTAATTCATTTGTTTACGGATTATTAGAGTATATATGGGAGTAGAGAGAAAAGAGAATAGAAGAGAAGATGGAATTAGGAATTAAGGGTTATAGTAACATATTCTTGCTTTAATACAATTAAGTACTGCGCAGCTCAGCTAGCTATATATGTGTGTGAGCTTTTACTTTGCTTTGCTTTGATTTGTGTGTAGTGTAGTAGTAGTATACTCATATTTTACTGCCACCTTTAATTGCCTAGCTTTGTCAGCTACCATAATGCATGCTTACGTCCAACTTATAATTTCATTCTTTTTTATCCCCCCAATATTTAATTACTAATTAACCTTTTCATTCTCGTATACTCTACGTAATATATATATATATATATATATATCGGAGTAGTTAATTAAAAAAGTGTTCACTCTACATCAATAATTGTGATCCCTCAATTTTAGTATTAATTAAATCAGCATGATATCATGGTTTCGATCAAGCTATCTATATATATATAAAAACAGCATAGTTGACTTCTGGTCAATTTCCGCCAAAATTGCTGTGGACCCAAGTTTTCTCTCTCTCTCTCTCTCTCTTTTTTTAAGCAATGGTCCAGATTTTGGCTTATATCACTTCTTGAGTCTTTTTTTCATTCTATTTGTAGTCCAATTACAAATTAATTATTAAAAAACATTTGTAATTAAGTATACCCCTATAAATTTTAATTATTAAAAAATATTTTTAATTAATTTATGTATATTTGTACATATACTTTTGTTTTCCAATATTATTTATAGATTTTAATTATAAGTTAAAATTTGTATGACATAGTTTCATGAATCTATTTCGTAAAATTGAATTTTAATTAATTACTTTATTTCGTTAGAAGCTTCCAATCTTTTCATTTAGATGTCTCACAAAAAAAAATTCTCACTTTATTTTTGTGTATACATTGTGACCCCACCTCTTTTACTCTTAAATTATTCTACACTCCATTTTATTCTATCTCTTCAATCATATCAATTTTACTACACCTCATTTTATATTAATATTTTTCAAATTTTGTGATAATTAGACGTATGGAGTAATATTCCATCAATAATTATAAGTGAAAATAGATTTTAAAAAATGTAATTGAAGCTCCATTCATAAAATGAAATCAATGAAGTATTATTGTTTTTCAAATTTTGTAAAATTCAATCATTGAAAATTTTAAATTGCACGAATATATTCTATAAATAATTAATTAAAATTTATTAATAATCAATCCGTCGTGCAACGCACGGGGGAATTACTAGTAATACTTAATTTCGTAATTAGCTAGTTATATGAAGCATAAAATGATATCATCATTATTTATATATATATATATATATATATATGTACTGAAAATATTGAATACGAAATAGACTTTATATTCGGTGAATCAAAGTAATATCATAATAAATGTATGAAATCGGACACAATTAATACTAATTAAAAACCCCTTAAGTTGCATCAAGAAAAAATAACAACCATAGTAATTAACCCATTTGTATAAAGAAGAAAAAGAAAAGGATAACCATTGAACATTTGGATGAAAATTTGAAATAATTTTTAATCTATTTTTGCATAAACATGTCAATTTGCAAGAAATTAATCGGGTTGGTCAAGCCGATTTTTCCACCAATGATCAAACTACGAAATAATTAACCAATTAACGCGCGTTTAGAATAATGTTTTCTTAATTAAACGAATATATAGGCAAAGAACTCGACAGATGCCAATCTTCAAACAGAAGATCATAAGAATGCACCACAATTAAATAAAGAAGCTAGCATATATGCTATACACCCAATTGGTTTATTATTTAATTGGTAAGAAAACAGAAAATCATCTACGTACAAACTCTTAGGTATTATTTGTATGTAAACATAAAACGATATTCTGTTTAATTATAAGTATACATACAAGATATGTACATTATGATTAACGATTATATATATTTTGCCAATACAATTTTACATTAAAATACAAACTGAATACAATTTTACAAAAAATAAAATAAAAAATCACAGATCTGTTTGAACGCATAATATACCATCGATTAAGTTATGAGATGCATTATAATTTTAGTATAGATTATGGAATGTGTTTGAAAAACATGAGTTGTGATATATGTCCAAGACAACAATATATGTCTGTCTTATCCATCCACCTTGAAATGTCTCCAATCAACTAATTGGTAAAATGATTAACAGCCATGGGCCACATATATATACTCAATCACTTTGTTGAACTACCATTGGTTAGTACAGTATATGATATGTACTTTATTTTGTTCTTGCAATAGAAATCGGAATCGCACACATAAGAATAAACTTTATCCTTATATACAAGAATAAATATAAAAGAGAGAATTTACATACTTGTAATTTTCTATAACGTAAAGTTGAACATATCTTTTTTTAATCTGAATAATGCTATTCATATAACGGCGCCATAAAATATTTCAATAAAATACTTAATTAGAGGATGCTCCAAAAAGTTTTTCTTCTAGAAATTTAATAATATTATAATTAAAGCTCATACGCTTTATTAATCACTCATTCATAATTATACATCTAATTACAGAAAGAAAATTAAAATTACATGGAAATAAATAAGGTTGATTGTGGAAATTGTTGCATTTTGTAGATTCCCACCCACGTCGGAAAACTGAAGCAATGAGTTGCACAAAAAAGGAAATGTATAATAATAGCAAATCTACAATACAACTTCGATGAGCATTACATCTATTTACTCAGCAAAGTTTTTAAAATGGTTGTTTCTACAAAAACTACAGCCACTATATGAATAAAATCAGAAATCTATCGGTATAATCATCACTACAATGTGGGATATATGATACACATTTCAATCTACAGATGCCTATAGAAACCGAGGGTCAAAATTTGTACAACAGAGCGTACCTATCAATCAATTCTTTCGTGGTGTCTTGGGTCGATTCCTCATGCTGGCTCTGCGAGCCACATCCCAAGCCTTTTGTGGCACATAAACACCAGCCTGTGATGCAAAAAATGATTCATAACCGGGTGAATCGAAAGCAAAACCTGTGTGCCTCGATTTCTGTCCCGGAAGTTGCATAATCGCGTAACTGCGTGCCTCATCTGGGGTAAGAGTATTAGTTCCGACTTCCAGTAGTCCAATCCTGCTATTATCAACTTCATGCCTATGGATTTCCTGAACAATTTGATAATCGTAGGGGAAGAACCACCGCTGAGCCCTGATACCACATTAACATATTAACATCACAATCGAGTAAACAGTGAATAAAAACCACATGAACGACAAAGATAATATCGCAACACAAGATTCAGTATGCATTCATATGCCCAAGTTTATCTAAAATGCGAGTATCAAAAGTCAAACTACCAAAACCTAAGGGGCCGCTTGTTCAAAATTCCTCAATGGGAATGGGAATGGGAATGAACATTGGTTATTGTTGTAGTTCATGAAAATGAAAGATGATCAAATTCACCTTCATCATACTTCGTATGAGGTAATGAGACTCAAAATAAGTTAATAATTACCTCATTTTAATTAATTACCCCTATCCTATAATTATTTCTCCTCAATCATTCCACTATTTCTCAAACAACAATCATTTTTTGTGTCCCATTATTCCAAAATTAGAGCAGGACACTAACAATATAACCACAATTGGCACAACCCTTCCTCCTCCAACATATCCTTTTCATTACAGGGGCATAGAGGGAAAAGAGATTCTCATTCCCATTCTCATGAAGAATTTGAATCAAGCGCCCTCTAGGTTGTCATCCACATTTAATTACATCATAACCTTTTCGACAGTCTCTTTCCAAGCCTTTTTAGGTATTTCCTCTTCTCCTTATTTGAATTAATTCTCTACAAATCCTACTGGTCTCTACATATATTTAAGCATGTTTCTCTGAATTTCTCATCTAATTGGGCTATCCTCATTAGTCTTAATACGACAGATTTTTCATTTGCCAATGAATTAGATCCGCCAATCCGGTAGAAAGAGAAATTTACTCTTTCAGAAAGCAATCTACAACTCTTCAGTCTAAGGTTCTATCAAATGCTGCATTACTATTCTATCTAATCTAGTGTGTTCACACACACATCTCAACATTCCAATTTCTGCCACCCCCATTTATGTTCATGTGCAAGATCATGCCCAACATTTAGATCCATTAGGTATGCTGGACTATAAGTCTGTTTATGAATAGTCAAGAACTGTTATGAAATTACCCCAAGTATACGAAGTCACAAATATATAATAAGCTCTAAGCAATAACTTGTAATCCTTACCCCAAGTATATGAAGTCACAAAAGAGTGCAGCAACGGGGATAAGAAGAAGAGTGAGGTAGAAAAAGGAAGTACTCATCAGGACATAAATGACGAAATAGATATTCTCCTGAATAAAATGTAACATAGAGAAAGTTAGCATTCAATAACATGAAAGGTATTGGCATTAATATCAAGAAAAGCTACATACCTGCTCCTTAGGTAAGACGATGCCTGAGTAAATGAAGACAAATACAAACCAAAAGAATATGCTACCTCCAACACTGATGTGATGCCATCTAGTAATTGTGTTACACATCATGAGGAGACGCAGATTTACGGTCACAACAACACTAGTGAAGGCCATTGTACTGACATCCCACAGGCCAAACATCTTACCAGCTGAATTAATAGCTCGATTACTTGAAGCAACAACAAAGTAGTACAGAACTAGTGATTGATATATTGCGAAAAAAGCCCATGTTGCTACAACTCTCCATCTGAAAAATGAATTCCTGATTCCTTCCTTGTACAACTCAGGGTATTGCTTGGAAAGGGTAGCACTAACATCCTATAGAAAATATTTTGGAAAAAAATTCAAAAAGGTGAACTAATTGTATAACATAGCCATTTTTTTTTAAGTATACAGTAAACTTGAATGTTCAATACCTTGTCGAAAAGTCCAATAATAATCACAGGGAGAGCTGTAAAGATAACATTGTAGAGAGACTGAAACCAATCATCGTAGAACCTTTGACCAGAAAATCCAGTTTGGAATGTGAACCAAAATTGAGTGAGTGTGAAAGTCAAGTTCTTATAGAAGAAGTAGGTGACAACCTGCAAAAAATTAGAAGCTCATAATTTCCTGAACAGATTGTAAGCTTAGTGGAGACAAAGCTGTGGGAGAACAAACCTTGCATATTCTATGATATGACCATCGACCATGAACAAGGAGTAACTCTGTAAGAAAGCGGAACTGTGCAATGGCAAAATCACTGGCCATCACTGCCTGCATACCTTCCTGTCCACTTATACCAACACCAACATGTGCAGCCTGAATCATGCTAACATCATTAGCACCATCACCAATACTAAGGGTAATACGATTTGCCCCCTTCTTAACAAGGCTCGTAACCTGAAAGCAGAAAAAGTGATTAAAAAAAATCAGCACTTAATATTCAAAAGCTGTATCATATATTCAATCTAGTTTTAAAAGATACTGAGGGCACCAAGGAACGTTACCTGTGCCTTCTGTAGTGGAGAAACTCGGCAGCAGACAACTGCACTGCAATTCATGCTCAAATTTAGGAGCATTACTCGTAAACTGGGATCCAGTGCATACATCAAACACTTGCCATCAATTACAAGTGACAATTTTGGCCTGGATGAAGAATCAAGATACTGTTGTGCTTCCTCAGTAAATCTTTTAAGCTCATTTTTCACAATCTCTTTCATAAAGCGAGCAAGCTCTACTTGATCACCCTATTATTCAAGTTAACAATACGTAAGAGGGGAAATGATGTATCACACATTTAGATGGAAAAAACACAGCATGAAATGTGACTTGCCCTCTCTTCCACTTCTCTAATATCATCCGTTTCTGAGCTGATTACAAATTGCTTCATGTTGTTATTTATTAACTTGCATGCTGCAGCAAACAGAAGTTAATATTAGAGCAGCAGCTACAATGCACACGCACCAAACAAGATGAAATCACCAACTTTACTACCATAAGCAATATTTATTGCTGTTTCCATCTTGTCTCCTGTTAGAACCCAAATTTTAATTCCAGCTCGAGCGAGGGTCTCGATGCACGCTGGTACTCCCTCCTGGAGCTTGTCTTCAATAGCAGTACATCCAATCAAAATAAGTTCCTTTTCTATTAGCTCTGAAACCTGAAACAGTTTAAATGTTTGGTTATAATAAAATCTATATACAGATAACAAGTAAACAAATTTAAAGACAAGAAAATTAAATTGCAGAGTCCTTGAAGTAGTAAAAAAACAAATACTAGAATCCCACACAAAATCAATTAAGTTGGCAGTTCAGCACCTTCCATGGTCACTGGATAAAAGGAGAGTTGACAGAAACTTGCAAAGTTCTTGTTAAACTTCTAGAATAGTTGTGGTTTGAATCCATTCCACGGGATTATTATTCCAAGATTAGCAAATTTTCAGTTTTGGTTTGTCAATATGATCATCCATTTTTTAATGACATGTGGAACTGGAACTATCAGACAGCAAGTGGAGCCAATCCCTCACATGCCACATGGAACTATCTTTTAAAAAAAAAAAAAAAAAACTCTAACCACATGCTACAGTCAAATTATACAAGTATAGAAAACATCATGACTATAAAACACTCGTATGGTAGAAAGCTTCATGTTCAGTCATTAGCTCAAATGGAAGATAACATCATGAAACATGCAATATTTTATTTCTTGGAATATAGAGCTACCAGAAGATAAATACAGGCCTCCAAGAGTTACAGTTGAAAAAAGAATTATCCATGCAAAAAAATAATATTAAGGGAATACTTGTCAACCATGATTGAAGACCTCACTAAAGGAAGTCTGCTTCAAACCATAACATATATCAGAAAATTGTGTACCGACCTCATCCAGCTTCTTCTCCCTATCACGCAGTGCAGATTTTGCCTGAATGTATTTCTCATTCCAACTCTCATATACATCAGAGCTCAAATATTTATAAGCCAAGCAAAGAGTGCGCAATCCAGAGGCTCCAAATTGCTCCAAGTGATCCCTAGTTATTCTTTTCAAATCATTGTTACCATCAACCAATCTTTCGTAAATTACTGTATCTGCACCCTGTTAAAACAATCATAAAGAAAGCTGTCAGCTTATTCCTTCCACATACCTTTTAACCAACATACAAGGGATCATAATGTAACCTTGCAATAGAGTACAAGTCTACCATCTGGATAGCGACATACAACAGACTGGCGCTTCCTTGTACTAAACATGACCAAAATAAAAAGTTAATCTAAAATCTTATGATTGATCAGGCATTGAACAAAAAAAATTTGAACCAGGTTAACAATTGCAATTACCTGTTAAACTCGAGGACATTTAAAATCTCATATGAAACATCCTGCACCTTTCCTATCTTCTCAAGATGTGACTCACGAACATATATCATTGTGGGTGTCCGCCTGCATTCAAGAAACTTTCAAGTCTAACTTGATGTGATAATATCTTCAAAACAGTGAAAACAACCATAAAAAATCTGCATACCTATAGAAAAAGAAACCAAAATTCTTTGCAGCAGTAACCAAAGCAGACTCATCAGGGGATGCAGCTTGATACCGAATCTTTTCAGGGGACTCCTCTCCTTCGGGGAGCACAGTATGGCATATTGCTAGGCACCTAAAGAATTCCTACAGAAGCAAAAGATTTTTCAAGGGCGATTACTCATCTACCAGAGGAATCAGTGAAGATGATAAATAGATAGGAATTTTATTGGAGCTGCAAATCACGTCCATTTTACATTCCCAGAAGACACTAATTAAATCACAGAAATTTATGTTGCCTTCAAGACAATGGAATATAATCGAATATAGTATTTCAGAATATTCCACCCAATCTTGTGACCTTGGTGTCAGACAACGATAAAAACACAAAAAATGATACAGTTGAAAATAATGCTTAAAATTCAGATGGCATTGCTATTTCACCATGAAATGTTTCATCAAGAGACTAAACAGATCCCCTTGATACTCTCTTAAAACAAACACAAATAAATAAACATAATAGAGAAATCCTTTAGTAATAAAGCTACTAAACTTAAGCATCAAGTATATAAAAGAAAAGAAATGAACTACAATCAATTGCAAAATAGAGAGTAAAATGAAATATCTAATACTACTGCAGTAGCACATCGGTCTTGGCAAGTCATCAAGAGCAAGAACGCAGCTAATGGAACAAATATAGATAACTGAAAACAGTTTTAAGAAATTTTTAGTGTACTAAATAAACCTACCTTACAACACTCGGGATTAGGTTCATTCCTCCAAGCACCTCTCAAAAGTCGTGCATCATCAAAATTGAAGCCCTTTTCACGTGCTACATTTGACTGCTTCTGAACCTGAAGTCAAAGGTATCAAATCAAGACATGGCGCACCTAGGTCCTAGGACTACCTTATGAATCTTCATAAAAATAAAAAAAATTACCTCAACTTTAACACCAGTCCTTTGAGCAGTTCCCATTTCTATTTCACTCACACCAGAACCATAAACCTCTCCTCCAATCGAACATTTGAAAAATTCCATTAAATTTCTAGTCAGTGTCCCAGTTTTGTCAGAGAAGATATATTCCACCTACCAAAAGGTCAAACTAAAATGAAACAAAATCCACACCTCACAAAAAGATATCAACACAGTCAAAATGTCAAACAATTAAAGAAATATTCATTAGCATCAGTATTTGCCAGACTTGGAAATTGAACACAAAATGAGCCTACCCAGAGAAGAAAGAAAAAAAGGTTCAGTGAGGCAAATATCTACCTGGCCAAGTTCCTCATTCAAATTAGATGTCCGTGCCAATGCAGGGGTATTGCTCTCAGCATGGTACATACGCAAGTCATTGTTGATGAATTGAGTGGATTGAATAAATTTAATCATCTGAAACAAACGAAGGAGAATCTTGATCCATAACAATACAAAATCTAAGAGACAGAAAAGAACAAAGAACTGAGAAATCTACCTCGACAGAAACATAGAGAGAGATTGGAATGATTGGTGAATACAGAGTTATAAGGGTGAAGAATGTCAAGATAGCAACCTATAGAAGACCAAAAGTAAGAATTAGAAGACTGGAAAAAGAAGAGAAATAAAAAACACCACACACAGACAAGGAGAATTAAAAGAAAGTTGAGTTTTATTCACCACAAATCTATTGGAAGGATCAAACTGTGCCTCCGTTCTGTCAAATCTCAAATAGTAGTACTTGCGATTTATGAATATACCACTGAAAGTGTGAAGATAAAACAAAATTACTAACTTCAACGAAAACTTCAAAAACTAAAATAATGATGCAGAAGAGACCAAACCTGCCTATAGCACCCAGAAGACACATGCAGAAAAGAGTAGTGAACAGTGCAAGAATAAGCTTGTCCAGTTTCTTTTCCAATGTGCTTCTTTTGGAAGGGATTTTCATGGAATTCATCATAACCTGAAATAAAACCATACCACCAATTATGTAACAAAGACCAGAGTGGTATTACGACCGACTGCCAATAATCATTTGAACTAGTCCCACAATTTGAATAAAACAAATCCATCCATTATGTGCAGCTATTTAAATTTCAAAGGTGATGTTTAATTTGAGATTCAAAACCAATTTTGGGATTCAGAAATCCAAATACAGTTCTATTGAAATCCGGTTTTAAAAAACCACCACTGCAATGTCTATAAACCTACTATCACACTTTCCAATACAATATATCTAAATCATCACTGGCATCATCCAAACATTACCATAATTCCCAACAACTATATAATAATTAATAATACAACAAGTCAAAAGTCAAAACATTATTCATTATTACCAATTGATTTAACATAAAGTTGAATCTCACCCTACTTAAAATCTCAGAGCAAGCACACATCATTACTATTTATCAGGATTCAAATCCACTCTACATCCAAATCAAACATCACCAAAGTGTTCTTCGCGGCTTGACCAAAAAGACTACTCCAGGAATATTTTTACAGGGAAATGTCCAACAAATCCTCAAGCAAACGAGACAAGAGAAAATTGCAATACATGGAAAAAATATTTTTCTAAGGGAGATACCTTTGTCTCATGCCCAGTAAAGATGACAGCAGCAACTAAATACTCGGTATTTCTTAGACTGCACCCCTGGGAACATGTGAAAATGTAGGTTAATTAGAAAAAACAACCATGAATCATAAAAAATGATAATATAAGCTATATACAATTGGTCAGATAGCAAGCATAATGAAAAGAACATGGAATCAGATAGAACCAAAAAGGGAGGGAGATATATATACCCGTAGTAGAAGTTGGTTTGGACTCAGAGGCAACGTTTGTTTATCCATGATCATGTTGCCAGTAAATGTGTATAGCGAATTATTTGGTTGCTCACATTGAACCTCACCTGTATTTCATAAGTGAGCATCCATCAAATATGTTCACAAGAAGTTGATTAATAGAATAATCAGAATTTCTGATCATGAAACACCACATGTCAGAATAATACTGGATCTTACATGAGCAATTAATTTCACCAACAATCTAGTTATACTCATCAAAATACAGACACAAACATCACACAATGCATTTGCAAATATACTCATCAAGTTGGTGTAAATAATCCCACCTAGAACACACATGCTACTGACTTTATGCTTTGGTCCAATTACCAACATTAACATGTGGTGACACCGTGACAGACTTGATCCAAGTGATTTCTATCAAGCCACATTTTATTTGCAAGTGAACAGATATAGATAGCACAATAAACTCCGTGTTACATTTATTTATGATACAAGTAACATAAAGTAAACAACCTTTGAATTCAGAAACTTTCTGTGGTGTTATATAGTCCCAAGTCTTTTCCAATGCCTTCCGTATCTTCAAGTTAGTTTCTCCATCCAGATTTGCAGTCTGCAAAACCACCAGGACAACTATTAAATGACGCATAAGGACTATGCTAAGTTCACGAGAAAGGTGAAGCCATGAAGAACACAAAATGAGAGAAGGCCCAAATGTTTTAGCATGGAGTATTGGAGTTAGCCCTTAATTACCACTTCGAAAGTTAATTAATTTAAAAGGATAATGCCTTGAAGCAAAGAATCTTAACCTCAACATAGCAGACACCATCGGGGTTTGTGCTGGCAAGGAATAATAAATCAGCTGGAAAGAATCCATCCTGCTTCACCTGCAACCGGACAAACAGTCAACTAGTGTAGTAGTCATCATATATGAATTACATACTAATGCTTAAGAAGTTAGTCTAGACTCTAGAGAAAAAATAATATCATTAGAGTTCTCCCATACCCCCACCTAGTGCATATATTAAATCAGAAATATCATCTACTGTTTTTTCCAGAACATGGAACTGATTAGAGGTCCAAAATGCCACTCTGCCGTCCAAACTAAACATTATTTTAGATTCACAAACTATGGTATCCAGGAGTTTCAGAAATATATATTACCTATTGTGTATTACTTGGGATGCATGATGCATCTATTGCTGCTTATATAGAACAATGAATTATCAAAATAGTTTCACAACTAACCTTAGGTTCCTAGCAAACAAGTAAAGAAAGACAAGTTTTTGGACATGCAAACTACTGATTATGTGATTCCCTGATTTTATTTCAAAATAGTCTCCTGGGATAGAAGTCCGAGTCACAAGGGCCGTGCCTCTTGTCCTTTTGTTCCTAAACATCATTTTATATTCCTAAAACATCTTTCACACACATTGTCCTACAAAAACTAAAAATAGTTTAGTACCGCATAATACTACCCAAAAGTCAATAAATAATCATTAAAACATAATGTAAAGGGTAAAATTAATACTAAAGTTGTGTAGTTAGACTTTCATAATCTTCAATATCACACAAAAACCATCAAATGTTTAGAAACATCGGTTAAAATTTCATTGGTCTAGTTGACTAGTCCTCATTCTCATCCAAATCAAAGTCCTCTTCCTCATCATCAATGTATTCTTCTTCTTCCTCAAATTCCTATTCATCTTCATCTCGAAGTCTAAAAGATGAGTCTTTAACACTCTTTCCCTAGTCCACTTACCCGAGTTATTTATTTTAAGTCTAAAAGATGAGCATTCATCTTCATCTCTAAGTCTAAAACCCTAGTTAATTGTTAAACCTAGTTTATATGGTTTACTGTATTATTTATTTCCAGCCCTTAACAACTTAAAAGAAGCATGTGGAAGACTAGGAGGGAGTAAAAGCGTTAGTATCATTTTTTTTAAAAAATAACATAAAAACATGTACAAAGGCGCACGCCTGCAAATCTGCACTGGAACAAACTAAAAAAAGGTGCATAACCTACAGCCTTGCGCCTTAGGCGCGCCTTTCAAAATTATGCATGGGAAAGTTTTATTAAAGCAGCAAACTAATAAACTATTGGTCCTAGTCTAACTATAATTCTGAAACAGTTGTAAGTTCCACAAATTTTCTGGCCAGCAGATAGCTTATACGCAACTTGTCAGTTGCCGCCAAGAGAGCATAAAAGATTATTCATCATCATAACACCATAAAATTAAAATTGATGATCTCGCTTAAACAGGTGAAGATAAATTTTTGACAGGAGAAATACAAGACAACATCTATCTTACCCTGACAATGTCTCCAACCTGCAGCTTTTTCCAAGGGGTCAATGCCCAGTTCTGATCTTGCAACACTTCTATGCTGGAATTATTGATTGACATGTCATTTTGAAAACGTTTCTTCCATGCAGGAAAGAAAACAATAACAAGGAAAAAAAGATGTGAGTTATAGACTTGGATGTTTCTCTGCAGATGAATGGAAGGAGAAAATCATCTGAGACTCACCCAGTCCTCCCAGGCTTCCTTTATGAGGGACACAAGAAGCACCAATGAAAGTGGAAGCACGTTTGTAATTGGACTTACGGGACTGCATGAAAACAAAATTTCATGAGATATGTAGGCATGAGCAAGATAGCTACTTAATTTTTACATTCTCCGAACTTAATACAAATATACTTATCGTGGCTATTGTTATACGGTACAACAAACAAGAAAACTGCAGAATAGAACCATGATGAAGTATCAACCATTTGTATTCATCACGCTAGGTCATAGTAAGTTCTCTTTGTGGAATATATTGAACTCCATTAACTGGAAAAATCCTAGGAACCTGATGCCACATGTTTGTAACATTGCATGACCTCCCTCAGATAGATATGAAGCAAAATAGCAAAAAAATTCAATCCAAAGTGCATGGAAGATCAAGCAAGCCTTACTAGTTACTACTAGAATCAACATCCAAATGTGCAGAAAAAGCTATAGAAAGAAAAGTGGTTGCATGCTTCAGGTCTTGTCCAATACACTTATCTCTTTTTTACAGGATCGCTATGCAGAAATGACCACATATCACAACTACATACTACCATAGAGGAAGAAGCACCCATATTTGTGAAGTAAAAAGTACTCATATTTTTTAAATGATGGAAATATAGAAAGCAATACATGGAATGGAACAGGGCAATACAAGTCCTTTAGAGGAAATTTATTTATACTTCATGGTTAAAAATGTTCTCTAATTGATTCAATCATTTTAGCTCAAGCATGTAATCTAAGAATCCTCCATATGGCCAACTCTAATCCAATCAGTTATTTCTCTAGTAAGATTTGGATTATTGAGTCTATAAGTTAATTTCCACCTATAATTCTGATCAATTTATTAGTGTGTGAAATGTATCATAGCAGCATACCTTACAGGAGTGCAAGACAAGATTGATATCATGAGAAAATAAAGGTTAGCCACCCGCCTGAACTGTCAGAATAAATTGAAAAAGAGGGAATCAGGTAAAAGTTAATACACATTACACAAAGACGGAGCACAGAACTAAATGAGAACAAAACAGAACAGTTGAATATCTATTCCCTTGCCCCACTCTGTCTTGCACAAGCTGGAGCAACAAAAAATATCTTATTCCAAACAACCTTGTGCCAAAAAAGTCAGTGTCCAGTATTAAATAAAGGTTATTTTATCCAATAATTGAACAAAATAATTATGTTAGCAGGAGTCGTAATATAATTAAATAAAGATCAAGGATTAAGCAAATAAAACGGTTCTCTAGTGAGAAGAACAATTTGATGTTAAACAATCCCTATCCACAAATCCCAGAAGACCACAACAGATAAGGCCGTCAGTAAGAAATTCAGAGAATTCCCGCTGCTACACCTGAATCACATTTCTATCTTGATGCATATTCCATCAGATAAGTAGTGGATCTCACCTTTTAGTAACACAAATTTTTTTTAGAGATAACTACAAAGGAACGAAGTGGATTGAACAAAACAGAAGTATAAATGCCAAGTTGGTTTCACAATATTATTGAAGGTAAAAACTTTATATCCTTAATCTTGCAAATACAACAATGAAAATGTACCTGCTCAAATAGCCCCTTTGGTAAAAATGTCAATACATCATACTTCGTTGTTGAGACAGAATTACCCTGAAAAAATCAACAAGACTAATCGGACAATCAGCAAGAGAAGTTAATTTACCCAGCTCAAATCTCTAAGGTAAGTTGATAAAATCCAGTATCATGTTATGATAAGAGATAAAATTCACTTTGAGCTAAATGTGGAAAGCCAGGAGATCAACGATAAACTACTCAGCCTGTCACAATTAACAACTGAAACGGTCATTAGATAGGGTTTTTGAGTTTCAAACCTAAAACAGTAAGAAAAAAGTACTATCACTTAGTGGGGTAGCATACTAGCATCCCACTTGCTTGTCCACCCGTTTTCTACCTCACTTCTTCATCTACTCAGTTAGCATCTTAAATCAGTAAAGACACTTTGTGAATTCCTGAACTTGAAATAGAAACTAAGTAGCACTTAAAAACCCCAGTCAAGACAATGTTCCGCAAGAGAAGCAACTGATTGCCGAAAATCACCAATCCACCATACAACTAACATTAAACAAATTCTGAAGTCGTGAAACTAGGTCTCATGCAGATAAAATATTACCTAAGTTCCTTGCTTAGATAACATATCCTCATGTACCAGATCTACCAATTGTCAAATAAGAAAACTCATATGTGATTAGTCTCATCATGTAATAATGCAAGAAACAAGAACTTGTGGGCCTGAAACACAACGAAATCATTCCTATTACTATACACAAGAATTCTTGAAAACTCAAACAGAGCTCCTTTTCCTCCTATGGGTGGGTAAACAACAGTAATAGCTAAAAGTTCAGAAGTTTTACTACGTTGGACAAAAGTCTTAAACAAGAAATTCTTAAACCCAGATTACTGCACTAAGTCCACTCCTCATAATCCAAAATCAGATGCCCCAATTCCTTAAAAGAATAAATCAAACCCACACCCAAAACCTCCAAAATCCATTACACAATGTCATAAACCCAGGTCCATATTTCCCCAAGCATAGACTCCGAAATATATAATCAGCAGGAGAACAAAACAAAAAAATCAACAGAATGAAATAACTAGAAAAGATCACTATCACAGAACCTTGAATTTGGCAAGAGCGTTGGCATCCCGATCATTACAAAACACGGTCCTGTGACCTGGGGCCTGTGGCTGAACCTTTCCAAGACGAACCGTTTGCGACGACGGCGACACATCGCCTCCGCCTCTAGATCCCCTCCATCCAGCCATTCTTTCCTGAAAATTCGTCCGATTGCACCCGACCCCAAATGTCAAAAACCCTAAGTATTTCAGAAATTACAGAGACTGTTTGATCTGAATAAACGAGAGGAAGAAGAAGGAGAAGAAGTTCAACAATTTTTGTTTTATTTTATTTTAAAAAACGGTACTAAAATTCTCGTTGATGGTTGAATTGTATCGCAGATGGAGGGTGGGTGTAAGGGAGGGGATTCAATTTAGTATTTTAGGGACCCCCGCAGCTTTCATACGTCAAATTTAATCCGCGTCCAAATTAACTTCCACGCCCACGCTTGTTTTCGCGCGTGAGAGCCATCGCCTTTTTTTCCTTTTTTTTTTTAATAAAGTCTCCGCTAACTATTCAAATTAGTTTCCTTTAGAAAAGGAAAAAAAACACTATTCAAACTAGTGTCCTTTCAAAAAGAAAAGAAACGAAAAACACTATTCAAACTAGTTTTGCCAATTGCCAATGTTTTTGGGCACCCGTGGAGGAGGGCTCGTGGGAAATTGATAGAGGAAGGCGGGTCGACTCGCCAGGAACGTCATGGTATCGTTTGATGTTAAATATTGTATTATACTCTCTCGATCCATAAAAGTGTACTACATATTTTTTATGATGGATAAACAAACGAAAAAAATTAGTACTACAATTTTGGTGGACAAATAAAAAATGAGAATTATAGTTTCGAACATGAGTGACAACACAAAATGAAGCAATTCTAGCTACTGATGAATTAGTTAATTCAACCAATTAGTTAATTAATGTAGAAATTGTACTTTGATTTAAACTAGTGGACTAGTGGTTGAATATAAATAAACTACAGTAAAACAATTTAAACGCATTTCTAAATGGAATAGTAAGACTTGATCAACGAAATGGTCCTAAAATATTCTCGAAGTCTACGTTTTTTTTTTTTTAGATAATTCTCGAAGTCTACGTAAATATGTATTGAAAGTGGAATAAATTATTGATTAATCATATCGCAGATATGGTTTAGCAATGTTTTTAATTTACTTATAATAAAAGAATGAGAGTTCATTTACAGATCCCTGAATTAATTAAAGAGCGTCACTGTTTACCCCTAAATCCTCTATCTTAATTTTAAAAACAACATACTACTATAATTTAGTTGATTTTTTGTAATATTTTTCAAATTAAACAAAACAAAACAAAAAGTCAGCCAAAAATCAAAGAATAAGAAATTAAAGAAGCAAACGGTTCTTGATCTTAGGAGAGGGAAGTAAATGACCAGAGTGAAAGGTTGGAACTTGGAAATGTTTAGGGATGCCAATGGGCGGGTCTAAGACGAGTATACCCTGTCCTAGGATCCGCCCCGCCATAAAATACTCACACCCAAGGATCCGTCCCGCTTGAATATCCGTCGTCGAGTCTTACTCGCCACGTTCCATATAATTTTTTTAATTAATTTTAATGTATAGAATATTTTTATTTTAATATTAAATAACTCAAATTAAATATATAATTATTTAAAATAATATTTTATACGGAGTATTCATTTTATATTAAAAAACTACATATAAATATTTTTACAAACACATATACATTATGTAAATTGAAACATATATAAATTAAATGTTACTATATTTATATATAGCGGGTACAGATTCGCAGCACGGGTTTGGCAAACATCATGAATTGTCTCATATCCGTTTAATCGGGTCCATACCCAGCCCATACGGGGGTCCGAGTTTGGACCTGTCTCATTACCATCCCTAGCAATGTTACTATATCCATCTCGTACTCGATTGAACATTTATAAAAAAAAAATGTTTGTTACAAAATTAATTGAATATTTCTTTAAATGAAAATAAAGCAATTTCTTACCCCTTAACTATCTTCCTCGCATGAGATAATTATTGGGGAGGCAGTGAGCTTTCTGACCATATGGGAAGCAGCTAGGAGCGTGCGCAGTAGAGTGGTGACTCCGGTTGGATGCACACGATGACACAGACCTGGCAGTGGACGGGTTAAGCTGAATGTAGATGTTGCTCAATTTGTCGAGACACAAGAGATCGGGGCGGTGATAGTACTCGAGATGAGGAGGAGATTTTTATTGCGGCCAGAACAATGCTCTATCTAGACACTATTCGCGCGTACAAGACAGATGCAATTGGCATCCTTAAGGTCCTCTATAAAGGGTTAAAGGGTTGATTAATACACCCTATGTATTTGAAGATATACCCTTAATGTGTATATCTCTTAACTTAATTAAGTAGTTAGGTTGTTATTAGCAGTTATGTTAAACAATTACATTAGTAGTTATTAGTCCCTTAGTATTTAAAGGGCTAATTAGTTCTTAATTTCTTATTTTGTAATCAATCACTTTTCTACAGAATTCTCAATTCCTATTCTTCATAGTAAGAAATGGTGTTCTTCCCTTTAATTCTACATCCATAAGTCTTATGGGTAAAGAGCTTGGGGTACAATTCGATAGAAGTTGGATTGGATGCAAAAACAGTAGTCGACACCATCAATGAAGGAGATCCAGGTATTACGACATTTGATGATTATATTAAAATTTGCATTTTTGTTCGTAATCAATTTCAATTTTGTATTGTCTGTTTCATTTATCGGGTAACCAATATTGTGGCTCATTCGTTTGTTAGGGCTTCGAGGTCTTTTTCAAGTTCCCGTATGTGGGTCAAGCCTTCGAACTTTGTGAGGAGCCTTCTCACATATCCTTGCCAGAATTGCAAATAAATGAAAATTTTGTTGGCTTTCAAAAATTTTGTCACACCATCTTTTTTTTTTATATATGTAGTTATACTTGTACATATGAAAATGTATTGATAAGGATTTCACTATGTTGCCCAATTCCTTTAAACACATCTTATTAATAAGGCTTCCCTATGTTGCCTATGATTTTGATTATCCTGAATGTGTGTATATAATTATTTGTTTACTTATTAGTAATAATAAAATAATATGATATTTTTAAATTGAAATTAATATTGCATTCTTTAAAAAAATGCATTATGATTAGAAAACACGGACAACTTGTTTGATAAGTATTTGACTTCTAGATATATAAATTTAATATATTTTGAATGAGTTTTTAAATGATTTTTAAAACACTTTTTGAAACTTTTTTCTTGCACTTCTTGTGGATGTATTTATACGTAGAAGAGGAGATAAATAACACCTAGTGTATTTGCTTGTATAAATACGAGTAACTACTAATGTACACTAAATGAAGAATGGACTTGTTTATAACTTTTTGAAAATTGAAGATTAAATATGATTTTTGTAATAAGAGAGTCGTATAGTGTAGGATTTCAGTTTAATGAGATGTTATATTTTCAGGCTAGGTGAAGGGATGGGTTTGGGGATGGTTATAAGTTATTCACCAGACATTATTTGATTAAGTAAATTAAACTTTAGACTGATAATGAATGTGGTATGCTTATACTCTATTTTCATTTAAAAAAAATGATTAACTTTTCCATACTGTGCATTTAGAGAAAACAAACAATTCACGGCCAAACAATGACAATCAATGTGGTATGTTTACACTCCATTGTCATACAAAAAAGCAAAGGATTAAGTTTGTCATAATTTAGAGAAAGCAAACAATTCACTATGTCAAACTTTAGATTGGTAATTATTGTTGTATGTTTACACTCTATTATCATATAAGAAAACAAATATCAAGCTTTAGAAAAAAATCCAGAAAAATTAAATCTGAAATATTATTTACTGATTTTTTCAAAAAACAAAACTAATCAGAGGTCCAAGATGTCACTATGTTGTCCAAACTAAACATAATTTTAGCAATACTAATAAAAAATATAGTATTTTTATTAAAGACGAAGAACTTGTTTGATGACACATTTGACTTCTAGATATATATAAATTCAGTACATTTTGAATGACTTTTATAACACTTTTGAAACTTTTTTGTTGCACTTTTCATTAAGGGGATGTTTATTTTGGGATTATGTAGGATGTGGGAAATTCTGATGAATAGTAATTGTGTGTGTTTGTTTTGGAATTTTGAGTAGGATGAGATGTAACTTTATGTCAAATCAAATTGTGTAAGAGTGGTTGGATGGGATGTAATAGTAGGATGTATAAGTATTTTTAGGGATGAGTGTAGTTGGATGGGGAAATCCGAATGTAAAATTTCGAAGTAAAACAAAGACGCCGGACGGGTGAGTCTCAAAACAAACATACATTAGGTAGAAGAAGAGATAAAGAACACCCATAGTAGGTGTATATGCTTTTAAAAATATGGGGGCGCTGTGAAAAACGTTCTGTCCTATTTTTCTATCAACGTCCTGTTACTCTTCTTTCCTTAAAATGAAATCGCTACTATTAAGTAGCACTTTCAACTCTCCTATGTTGAGTCAACATTTCGTGTTGTTATTCGCTAGTCAACTAACGAGGTGGTGGGCCATGAGCTGTCATCTTCCTTCAAAATCAATTTAAATGGGCTGATGCAATAGGTTGATAGATGAAATGGGCCGATATTTTGCTGATTTTTTATGGCATATTTTTCTTCAAAACTAATGCAATTAACTACAATTAAGCAATAAAAACTTGAAATTTAATAATCATGAATACTTAGAGGACTATCATGAATATTTTTAATAATCAACTAGAAGCATATTTTTAATGGCATATTTTGCGGTTGATCTGTTTTTATCGACTAGAAGCAAAAACTTAGAGGACTATCATGAATACTTTTAATAATCAACAATTTAATAATCACTGATCTGTTAATAGTATTTTGAGATATTGACATGATAAATTTAATGGTATCATATTAAAAAAAACATATATATTGGAATTTAGACAATTAAACCGCCCACGTCCGTCCAAATATGCGTAATTAAAATCAACTCTAATGGGAACGTCTTTAGTAAAATAAATTTAGAAATATAAGTATTAACCTAAGCTGAAAAGCTAAAACACTGCACATTGATCTGAAATAATTTTGCACGAGACCGTGTTATAATTACAAACTTAATATTAATTTGAATCACAATTATCTTTAAAATGTGATTGAAATGGAGATTTATGCATACACAACTTTCCAACTCATATGTCTTATTAGTATAGTTTAGTTTGTTACTATAGTGATTTTTTCCCGTACTAGAACTAAACAATATTCTTATATATATCTACTTGCTAATAAATATTAAAGAATAAATTATAATTTATGTTTATATATGTAGACAATTGCACATGTTGTTGGAGACTGGTACTTCAATCGAAGTTATGTCCAATTGATAGACGCAAACTAAAGTTCCATTAAACTGTAGCGTCTCTCATAACATTACAATTTGTAGTTATGAGATACTACAATTTAATGAAAATCTAGTTTGCGTGTCTATCAATTGAACATAACTTCGATTGAAGTACCATTCTTCAACAACATGTGCAATTGTCTACACACATAAAAATAAACTATAGTTTATTATTTAATGACAAGTAGATATAGATAAGAATATTGTTTAGTTCTACTTGAATATATAAGGTAAAAAAAAAAAAAAGATCACTCTAATAACAAACAAAAATATAGTACTAATAAAACATATCATATACCTTGTTTCCCAATCTCTGTGATTCATCAAGATTCCATATTTCATTGGAATTGGCAAGCGTATGGGAGTTGCAAGCATCGATGAACATTCCTCTCCAAGGATTATAGTACTGAGGAGGAATGTACTCCCAAAATCTGGATTTGAATTTTAGTAACTTAGTTTTAACTAAAAATAATAATACTACTAATTAATATTCAAATATTGAGATACTAGTACAAAATTAAAATACCTTATATATGAGTTGTCTTTCCGTTGGCGAGCACTTATTTAAATTAGCTTTGCAATTATCCCACTTCAATTCAGAAGGAATAGGTTTCAAACTTTTTGATATCTGAAATATTTAATACATCTAATTATATACTGTATTAATTATAATATAAGTAAAACTATAAAAAATTATATAAGTAAAAAAGCTTACCTGAAAACTATCAAAAGCACTATTTACTTTAAATAGTGGTGTTTTGATATCTTCAACCAAATATTCCGGAAAAAGACACTGTTAATATCAATTGTTCAACATATATATGATCAATAATTTTAAACAACATATTATCAAAATAAGGATAATTATTTTTCTATAGGATAGCCAACACTTACCAAATTTGAGTCCCTTCTAGATTTGCAGGAAGTAGACAACAGGCTTGTCAAGTTCTGTATTAAAAAATAAAAAAGGGGTAATCAGCACTTTAGAGAAATTCAGTTAAAAGCTAGCTGATTGAATATTATTTTTTATGTATCTTGACATTCATTTATGTGTGTATACGGCTATATAGATGCAATAAACAACGTAAAACAGAGCAAAGTATATAGATTTAAAAAAAGACAGGGAGCCATACATGAAAAGAAATCAAAACAGAGAAAGCCCTTTCCCTAATAATGTACAATAAATTAATAAAGAATGAACTTACTAACTTTTTGAAGATTGAAGGGTTTCTGCAATAAGAGGACTGTTTAGCATAGGAATTCAATTTACTCATGTTATATTTATAGGCAATGTGAAGGGATGGGTTGAGGTATGGTTATAAAATTTTCACAGTGACATTATTGGATTTAGTCAACTTTATAGTGGTAATGAATGTGATATGTTTAAAACTCTATTTTCATACAAGAAAACAAATGATTAACTTTTGACATGTTGTGCATTTAGAGGGAGCAAACAATTCACTTTGCCAAACTTTAGGTTGGTGCTTACACTAGAAATAAATTATTAACTTTACCATACTATTATGCATTTAGAGAAATCAAACAATTCACTTTTCCAAACATTAGATTATTAATCAATGCGTATATTTACATTTTACACTCCATTATCATACAGGATAACAGATAGCTGTCAAGCTTCAATTCTTAGATATATATTGCATTCTTTAAAATGCATTTTTATTTTTAAAAAAAACATAGTTTCGTATGTGTATATATTTTAAAATCTCATGTTGTAAATTAAAATCGTGTGAACCCTTTAAAATTCCATATTTTAGATTTGAAATTTCATTTTCAAGTATGAAAAATTAGTGTCAAAATTAAAATGAAATGAAATTTAATTTGTAATTTTTTTTAAATATGGTGGAAAAAAGAGAGCATACATTGGAGTAGCTTTTTGGATTGGAAAAAAGTGAGGCGGAGCAAGAAAATCACAAACTTGCTATTTTGAGATATGATTCTACTTATGTATCTATATACTACTAAAATAATCTATTTATCAACACATTGGGAATGAAACAAACTTGCAATTTTGAGATATGATTCTACTTATATATCTATATACTACTAAAATAATCTATTTATTTAGAAATTGGAAACGAATGGTACACTATGAACATATCATGTGAAATGTCTTTATCTTCATTTATTATTCTTTCTATTTTCTAATATTACTTGTTAGATAATTTGATGGTTGTAAGATGTAATAATGTATAGTGACAATGAAACGAAGTAAATATTAGTACTATGTTTTATCTTACTCACTCTTCCAACTAATTAACTTGATTTAATTGTTTTTAATTAACTAACACTACCATAAATTGACTTTTAGAGACAAAATCTTTTCATTATAATTTTTCTAACTAAAAACCTTTAAAGACAAAAAATTGAGAACATTACTTGTTATTATTTTATTTTTTTAAGTAGAGAAACTATAATGACAGAATATGCGTGTTATTAAGTCAATTTTATTATAGTGTCAATATATATCTAGAAAAATCCGAGTCGAGATTAATTTAGATTTTTTTTGTTTGTCAATATTTTTTAATCATATTAAATAACTCGTGAAAAATTGCAATTTTGATAGATATCATATATTTTTTGTTCTTCTAATAGATAAGACCGGGTCCTTTTGTTTTTATTACTGTACTACTCAACAAGGAAAAGTCATAATTTCAACGCTTTTAGTGAGGGTTTGGAAACACTTGAAGGTGTTTAAAAACATTTTTTTTTCAAATAAAATCATTTTTGAAGTGTTTGCAAACACAATCAATTGATTAAGTTAATTTGTTAAAAATAATTTTGGTGAAACATCTCTCCACCTACTTCTAATAGCTTCTATGTAATAAGGGTATTTTTTGTAAATTTATAAACAAAAATGATTTGTTTTGTAAACACCACAACATATACACAATTGATTTAAAGTGCTTAATTATAAAACACTATCAACTTTCAATTTTATTGTAAAAATCAATTTTAATCACTTTGAATCAATCACTATAGTTTTCAAACACACCCTTAATGTTGGGTATTTTTCAAATTATTTATAGTGTTGATGTATATCGATTTAATTTACTTTCTAATTATATATATATAATATTGTTTGTAATTTTATAGAAATCATATATTGTTTGCTCTTCAAATAAATAAGAGTGAGCTCAATTATTTTTATTACTACTCAATTAAGGCAAATCCATAAATTTGAACGCTTTAAATATTAGAGTATTTTTCAAGTTAATTTATTTCATGATTTTTCTCACACACACACATATATACACTTAAAAAGTCATGTTGAATTTCTTTTTTGGCCAAACATTATCTTGTAACCCATGCATGTCAATTTGAGATTGATTGATTGATAATAAATTTAGTGAAGCATATATATGTTGTGATGGGTCATTAATTTGTTTGACCAAATATATGAAAATGAAATAATTTTGTACTTATAATTATAATTGAGATAAATTTCAAACTTAATATTTGAGTCATAATTGAGATTGAGCTTTACACACTCAATCGATAATTATATATAACATGGGCAAATGAAATATTGAATCCTTTATTCTTTTTTGCTAACAAGCTGATGCATGCAATGGTGGGAGGGAGAAACACACTTGCTCATTATCTTGATCGAGCTAAATAAGAAAAGCATATAATTAAGAGAGATGGATTTTCATTTCTTTAGATAGAAAAGCATACACAACCTTCCAACTCATATGTCTTATCAGTCTATATATAAGATTAAGACCATCTTATATTTGATTCTATATTTCTAACATTAAAATAGTTATGAAACGGTACAGTTTAATGGAAATTTTGTTCGAACGTCTATCAATTCGACATAACTTCGATTGATCGAGAAGTACCATTCATAATTGGGGTTTTGAATAAGACGACCTTTTTCTTTTTCATTTGATTCGTTGAAAAAGTAATAAGAATGAGAGGTGTTAAGCTTTTTATCATCCTGGCGTCGAGCTATTTTTCCGCAGGACCTCCCCTACAGTATCGTCACCGCAGTAGAGTTTAACCACCAAGTTCGGGATGGATTGGTGTGGTTCCTCTACGCCTAGGACACCAGAATATCGAACCATGAACGAAGAAGGGCATGAGAGAAAAGCCTATTGGCTAGTGATTGTGAGGCCCCAATTCTTGACTGGAAGGGCGACCTTTTGTATATTTTTCCAGTAGTCATTCTAGGTACTATTGCATGTAACGTAGGCTTAGCGGTTCGGATCCATTTGCAACCCCTCTTGAAATATTGCCTGAATGGTATTTCTTTCCCGTATTTCAAATACTTCGTACAGTGCCCAATAAATTATTGGGTGTTCTTTTAATGGTTTCAGTACCCGCGGGATTATTAACAGTACCCTTTTTAGAGAATGTTAATAAATTCCAAAATCCATTTCGCCGTCCAGTAGCGACAACCGTCTTTTTGATTGGTACCGCAGTCGCTCTTTGGTTGGGTATTGGTGCAACATCATTCCCGCAAGAGATCCGGACCCATTTTTTTCTGATCCTTCCAGAAAAAGATTCATTCTCTTCATAAAAAATAGGAGGTAGAACCAATAAAGATTTCTTTTTCGATTCATCCCTGACCTCATTCAAGAATTGTTTTTGATCCAATCCGTAGGAATCAATAGAAAAGGGAAATCTCTTATGATACACCAGATCCGGCTCGGTTATTGATAGAGTGAATAGATCTGCCATTTCTTGAAATCTCTCTTCTGATTCAAAATCGTGGTGTAACGTGTATCCTCCCCTGTTCCGGTCATGGAATAGATGAAATAAATCCAAAAATGGATTTTTGTTCAAGAATGAAATCTTATTGGAACTGTCCATATCCGGTTCATCCTTCAGAACCCTATCACACCCCGGATCTGATGAAATAGGATGAATTGAGACAGTATTTTGTAAATACGTAATTATCTTGAATATATTAACCAGTTCTTTATTTTCCGATCGCCTGGGAGGGACAAAAGAACTATCTTGTTGTTTCTTCAACAATTTCGGATCTCTAGTGGACCTCTCAGTAGGATTCTAACCCAGATGAAGTTCTGACCATCTATCAGAGAAAAAAGAACGAACCGATCTTGTAGGATTCCCAAGAAATTCTTGGATTTCTTCCGGAAGCAGATGATTAATCATCATCTGCTTCTCACGTTCCGTGAATAGCCGGGACATTGAGGAATATCCAAAAAGACATTTCGGGAATCGGTCTGATTCTATCAAGGAAGGATCCCAAAGAATCGATCTTTCTTTTAGTGGTTGAATCTCTCTTGATCAATGTCAAGTCTCACCCCTCAAATAAGGGGAGAAAAGAGTTGTGAAAGAATGAAGAGAAAATAAAAAACTATGATTGACAAGGGGAAAGCGCTATCAGCAGCAGTTTCGGCATCCAACCATATAATCGCATGTGCCATTGACTGCATACATAAACACAAGTTATAATTTGTACTTTAATATTTATTAGCCAATAGATATAGATAAGAATATTGTTTAGTGCTACTTGAAATTAAAAAAAAAAAATTACTAATATATTAGAATAAAACACAGTATATACCTTATTTGCCAATCTCTGTGATTCATCAAGATTCCATATTTCATTGGAATTGACAAGCGAATGGGAGTAGCAAGCATGGATGAACATTCCTCTCCAAGGATTATAACAAAGTCCCTTTACAGTACTGAGAAATGTACTACCAAAATCTGGATTTGAATTTTAGTAACTTAGTTTTAAATAAAAATAATACTACTAATTAATATTGAAATATCGAGATACTAGTACAAAATTAAAATACCCTGTATGAGTTGTCTTTCCGTTGGTGAACACTTATTTAAATTAGATGTGCAATTACCCCAATTCCAATCTGAAGGAATAGGTCTCAATTTTGTTGATACCTGAAACATTTAGTACATCTAATTATATAGTGTATTAATTATAATATAAGCAAAGCTATAAAAAAAATTATATAAGTAAAAAAAAGCTTATCTGAAAACTATCAAAAGCACTATTTAGTATAAATAGTGGTGTTTTGATATCTTCAACCAAATATTCCGGGAAAAGACACTGTTAATATCAATTGTTCAACATATATATGATCAATTTCTTTTTTGAAAACAACATATTATCAAAAATAAGGATAATTATTTTTCTATTGGATAGTAATGGGCAATTCCAGCACTTACCAAATTTGAGTCCCTCCTAGATTTGCAGGAAGTAGACAACAGGCTTGTTAAGTTCTGTATTTAAAAAAAAAAAAAAGTTAATCAGCACTTGAGAGAAATTCAATTAAAAGCCAGCTGATTGATTAATTCGTCTACAACGTGCAACAGAGCAAATTTAAAGTATATTATATATATTTTTTAAAAAAGACAAGGAGTCATACATACATGAAAAGAAATCAAAGCAGAGAACTCCTTTTCCCTATAATAATCAGCATGAGGGAGATTTAATCTGTAATAGTTTCAGAGAAACGTACATGTGTTAATATTTGGTAATTAAAAAGTTTAATTATAATATGGAGTATTATATATGTAGAGAAAAATACCCGTGGATAAAGAAACCAGCATCTGCAACACAACCAACTTTAGTAGCGTTGGGGTAAAAATGCTCGAAACTCATCACAGTGTAATATACAGGTCAAACCACCGGCTGAACTACCAGAAAGTATAGCCTGTACACATTTCACACACATTCTTATTATCAAAATGTTACAGTATTAATTAAATAAGTGAAGTACATTAATAAATTGAAAAAAAAAATAATAATAAATGTAGTTACATTGTTGGCATTTTTCATTCTTCTTTCAAGCAGCTCCTCCACTACGGCCCTAAAAATCCTTGACCCCCTAAATTGGAGGTTCGGCCCCTAACCAAAATATGATATCATCATCAATAAATAATGAATTAAAAAAATTAATATTGTAAAACTTACTGAATTAAATTCAGAGTCCCCCATAAAAGACGCTCCGTCACAGTAGTGGACAAAAACTCTGTTCCAATTATGAAAATCTGAAATTGACATGCAGGATTTATAATTCTGATTAATGTTGGATATAATTAAATTTAAGTCATATATAGTAGTACGTATTATATTAGGCGTTTGATTAATTAAATTACCTGGATTAACAGTTGTATTGGAGCTTAGTATTCCATTAAAAGTCAAGGTAGTTAAGTTATTAGTGCTCCCAAGGTACCCTCCCCTATTATATTGTGCAGAATTATTATAGGGAAGCCATCCACCACCCTAGACCACATATTGCAGATATTTTAAATATATATAGAAGAAATCATTCTTAAAATTTAATTATATATATATATAGAGAGAGGTTTAATTTGAGAGGTGATCACATTAAGGAAAAGTATCCAGCTGTTGATCCCCTCTTTGGATCCTGCAGCATAGTAGTAACCTGCTGGACTTCCATCTAAACAAACTGCGCGCATGCAATGAATTATATACATTAATTTGAGAAATTAGCTAATTAAATTCATGTGATGCTAATACTATGATGATCAGTTACCTGCCCGTTTTTTGACAAAGTGGGATAGCTCAAGTGGTTAGAGCACCACTACCTAGGCCTTAGGTCCTGGGTTCGAGTCATGGGGAGGAGAAAAAGGGATGGGTATTTAACTTGTAACAAAAAAAAAAAAAAAAAAAAGTTACCTGCCCGTTTTTGTGTTGCATTTTGGACTCGTGAGATGGGAACCAGCTCGTCGATTTGGATGATTAATACTAGGAATTTCAATACAAATATCATCGCATAGCTTACACCCATCTCTGCAAAACAAAAGTAAGCAAATTAATATATATACTAATTATTACATTAAAATACGTACGAGTAACTGACAAATTATATAAGAATAAACTCACTTTATAACTTTTTGAAGCTAGATTGACTGATTTTTGTAATAAGAGAATTGTTAATTGTAGTTTACAGATGTGCTATATTTATAGGCCAGGTGAAGGATGGGTTGAGGGATGATTATAAATTATTCAACTTTGAATTTAGTCAACTTTAGAGTGGTAATGAATGTGGTATGGTTACACTCTATTTTCATACAAGAAAACAAATTATTAGCTTTACCATATTGTGCATTAAGGTTGATAATCAATGCGGTATATATGTTTACAAGAAATAAATTATTAACTTTACCATACTATATATGCATTTAGAGAAATTAAAATTCACTTTGCCAAACTTAATTTAGATTGTTAATCAATGCGGTATATTTACACTCCATTATCATACAAGAAAACAAATAGCTCTCAAGCTTCAATTCTTTAGAAAAAATTTCTGAAAAATTAGACCAATTCTCACATACTCGTACTGAGTGCATATATTAAATCTGAAATATCATCTACTATTTTATATATGGACATATAGTTTTGTGTGGGTATATATTTTAAATCTCATGTTACAAACTAAAATCGCGTGAAGCCTTTAAAATCCCATATTTTAGATTTGAAAATTCATTTTCAAGTATGAAAAATTAGTGTCAAAATTAAAATGAATTTTAATTTGATTTTTTTTTAAAAATATGGTGGAAAAAAGCGAGCATATTCTGTAGTTTTTTGAATGGAAAAAAAGTAAGGTAAAGTTTGGCAAAGTGAGCATTTAGAGAAATCGAGACGTTGGAAACGAATTGTACTATGAGCATACCATGTGAAATGTCTTAATCTTTCATTTATTATTTTTTTCTATTTTCTATTATTACTTATTAGACAATTTGATGATTGTAAGATGTAATAATGTATAGTGACAATGAAACGAAGTAAATTTGAGGGTTATTGTAAATTAAATTAGTACCTTCGTAATTTAATAGTATAACTTTTTGAATAATTGCAAAATAAATCACTAACTTTAAATATTGTTGCAATTTAAATTTCTTGACAGTTTTATCTGTGCTCAAATCTAACGTAGTTAGCTGATGCAACACCTCCTTAATGAAATAAACACTTTTTTTCGATTTAATATTGAAACGTCAAATATAATTTGGGCACAAACGAGACTGTCTAGAAGTCTAAATTGCAATAATATTAAAAGTTGGTGATTTATTTATAATTATTCAAAAATTTAGATTAAACTGAAACAAAGTGAAATGTGGTAATTTAATTTACGGCAAAAACTTGTGTGAGACCGTCTCACGGATCTTTTTTTGTGAGACGGATCCTTTTAACCCATATTTTAAAATTTTGGGTAGGATAACCCATATTTTTTTTCCAGATTTTGGTTTGTTAAAAAAGTGATAATGTTTATTTAAAAAGTGATAATATTTTTAATAAAAGTGACTATCACTTTTTACTTAAACACTATCACTTTTTGTTCAAACATTATCACTTTTTATATATAAGGACCGTCTCACGAATCTCATTCTGTGAGACGGTCTCACCCAAGATTAGCCCTTAATTTACAATTAACCCTAAAATTTATATTACTCATCCTCCCAACTAACTTGATTTAATAGTTTTTAATTAACTAATAATGTTGGTATGTCATAAGAGTATACTTTGTATCATCTCCTATCCCCTATTACACTAACATGGAATTGAGATTGCTGATGCGTCGATTCTTGGTTAAAATTTTATATACATGTCGATAAACTTTTGTTCACATGCCAAAATCAAATTCTCACTTTAAATGAAAATTTTAAATAAGCTAAGGCAATTTCAAGAAAAAGTATTTTAATTTGTATGTTACTGATTTTCTAAATTTGTGGAATTTATATATGTTTGAATCAAAAACATGCATTCAATTTTTTGTTTTTGTGAGGAACCGTGAGCCCTTTTAAATCCCATATTTTAGATTTGAAATTTCATTTTCGAGTATGAAAAATTAGTGTCAAAATTAAAATGAATTTTAATTTGTAATTTTTTTAAAATATGGTGGAAAAAAAAGCATATTTTGTAGCTTTTTGGATTGGAAAAGAGTATGCCGAAGCCCCGAAAGTCACAAACTTACTATTTTGAGATATGTTTCTACTTATGTATCTATGTACCACTAAAATAATCTACTCCATATTTATTAAGACATTGGAAAAGAAACAAATTTGCTATTTATGTTTCTACTTATGTATCTATATAGTTCTAAAATAATCTATTTATTATTGGGTTAATTGTAAATTAAATCACCATATTTCCTTAAATTGCAATTTAATCTAAATTTTTGAATAAATACAAATAAAATCACCACCTTTAAATATTGTTGCAATTTAAACTTTTTGACAATCTCATTTGTGTTTAAGTCTAACGTGGCTAGCTGATGTGACACTTCCTTAATAAAATAACATTGTTTTTTATTTCGATCTAATCTCAAAACGTCAATTTTCGAACACAAACGAGATTATTTAGAAGTCTAAATTACAACAATATTTAAAGATGATGATTTTATTTAGAATTATTTAAAAGTTTAAATTAAGCTAAATGGTGATTTAATTTGCCATTTTGAGATAGGATTCTATTTATGTATCTATATACTACTAAAATCATCTATTTATTTTTTTGACATTGAAAACGAATTGTACACTATGAACACATCATGTGTCCAACGTACTCATGTGAAATGTCTTCATCTTCATTTATTGTTCTTTCTGTTTTCTATTATTACTTACTCCCTTCATCCCAAAGAGATAGTTACATATTCCTTTTTTAGATGTCCCAAATTATATTTACATTTCTTTTTTTACTTTAGTATTAAATGCTTTATTGTTAGTAATTTTAACCCTAATTAATAAGAGTAATTAAGATTTATCAGATTTTGAAGAATGTGATCCTGGATCATTAACTAAATTTGACTACATTTATTGATTTTTCTTAATCTATATATAAAGTTAAATGTAGCTATTTTTGTGGGATGGAGGAAGTATTATATAATTTGATGATTGTAAGATGTCATAATGTATAATTGTATAGTTATATAGTACTGTACGGAGTATATTTGATCTTAATTACTCACTCTCCCAACTAACTTGATTTAATTTTTTTAATTGAGTAATAATGTTGATATGTCATAAGAGTATACTTTGTATCATATAAGCAATAATGTCGATTTAATAATTGTTTTTAGTTAACAATAAATATAATTAAAGTTTTATAAAATTAAATGGCAAAAATAAAAGAAAAGGGAGAAATAAAGTTTAGTAGTATCTTATAGAGATTGGAGTGAAAATTCAAAGCTATTGTAATCTTGAGCTCCAAAAGAAGAAGGGATGAATAACACCTCATAGCAGGGGTGTGCTCGTAAAAATATGGTGGCGGTGCACTTTCAACTCTCCAATGTTATGTTGCTATTCTCTTGTCAACAAATGAGGTTGTTGTTTTTCCTCGATTCAAAAATCGATTAATTTGGAAATCAATCACATGCACTGTTTATTTACAGAAGTCCCGTTTACAGTAATTCGGGATTAATTCCATCATTCACTCGTGGAAACTCTGTTTAAAGTTAAAACTTTGTGTTCAACATTTTGGGGTTCCTTAATTAATTCTATCAGTTTGGTTTACTTATTTTTTTGTTTTTACGTGAGCTTGGTCTGGTTCAAAAGTAATGATATTTTAATATATCATATATTTGCAAACATTTCAACGCCACGTGTTGCAAAATGATTAGTCTATTGCAATCTATTTCCTCTCAAATTTCTCCATTTCAAAATCTCATTTTTCTCATTAATTTCACATTTTATTAATTAATTTATCCAATAATTTTAAATGTTAAATACACAATTTTTAATATTAACAGATCCTATATGCGATAGTTTTTTAAAATTTATATTAACAAATTCCACTTAATTCTCATTAATCTTAACTTTCTCACTTAATTCTCATTAATTTTAACTTTATTTTTTAATCTCAACCCTTTATTTTAAGTTTTAATGTCATTGTCTAATTCAAATATATCATCAGATAATTCTTTCACCATATTTTAATCTAGATTTTACGCTTTTTTTTTCTTTTTTTCAAATTTCTACATCATGTTTATTTCACTATTTTGCTTTGCTTTGCTTTTTTTTTGTTATTATTATTATTTTAAGATTTTTTGCATTGTTTTTTGTTATTATTATTATTTTAAGATTTTTTGCATCAAATTGTTATTTATATTAGAATTTAATTTTTGCATTCATTGTTGTTTATATTTAGTTTTTATATTTAATCATCTTTTATTTTCAGTTTTTTTAAAAGTTGTATTACAATTATTGGACATTGTTATTATTTTAAAAAAAATTTGCATCCGATTGTTATTTATATTGAGATTTTATATCTAATCATTTTTTTTTTCAATTTTTTTAACCGTTTGTATTACAATTATTGGACAATTCTTCCTCATCGGCATCACTCTTTGAATCCTCGAGACGGGATTGACTTTTTTGCATCCGATTGTTATTCATATTGAGTTTTTTTGAATCCTCGAGAACGGGATGAACTTTTTTGCATCCGATTGTTATTTTTATTAGAATTTTCTTGGACTGGCCCAAAAAATATCTTTTACTATGGTAACCTAATTTTTTTTTTTGGTCAGTACTATGGTAACCTAATAATTTAATAAAAATCTAATTACTTAATATTTAAATTCGATATTTAAATTATTTGATTTCAAAAAAAAAAACTTAAAAATTATTTCAAATAATATCTTTTGACTTAATTTCCTTAAATTTCGAAATTTCATAAAATAAATTCCAAAAATTTGTTCAAATCATATAACAAGCTTCATTTTAACAAATTCCACTTTCAAATTCTTTTGTATTTAGTTTCTATAATTACGCTAGATGATTAGATAAAATTTGTATTTAATTTTTATATCTAATCATCTCTTAAATTTGAAAGTAGAATTTTTTGTTTAGACTATCTTCAACACTACTGAAGACAGTTTTGTTAGAATTAGCTTCAACACCATTGAAGATAAAAAAAAATTATTTACTTTTAGGTGTTGTATCGATTAATTTTATCCTTAATTTTTGCGACTCTACATATAAATAAGACACAATATTTAAACGTGGAAATGAAATTATAAACAAGTAACAAAATTATTAGAAACAAAATTATTATATTCTCCATATAAATAGAAAACAATATCCTATTCAAAAACAATATTCTATTTATAGAAAACAAATTTATCTTTTATCTTTATATCATATCCATATGCGAAGGATTTAAAAAATCCTAATAACAAATTCATGTGTAGTTTTTTTTAAAAATTCTATAACAAATTTCACTTTCAAATTCCTCTTTTCAATATTTAAATTTAAAATTAACATTAATATGAAAATTTGAGATTACGAGAAGGCATTAGTTATATTATATTGCTACAATATATCTTTTTTTTATATTTTAATATAATAATGAATTTATAAATCTATATATGTTTTAAAAATAATTTTTAAATTAATAAATTAAAATATATTAAAAATTTATTTCAATCCGCGTATTACGCGGGTTTTGCACTAGTTTTATATAAATTTATGGATATTATAATGGTAAAATTCAAGAAAATTATTGTGAAAAATCTTAAAATATGGAAGTGTGAAGATTATTATTGAATGGAAAACTATTTAACCTAAATGGGTTGATGCAATGGGGGGTGTGGTGGGGGGTATGGGTCTTCAATGGGCTGAAAATGGCTGCAATAATTCTATTGAAATGGGTCTGACAATTTGCTAAATTTAAATGACACAATTCCCTATTTCAATTTCTTCTTTAGTTCGCTCACTAAAAAGGGGGATAGAATGTAGATTCGTGTTTTTGCATTCTCAAATTTTCTAAAATTTATAAGGATTTTTTTCGGAACAAGGCCTGAAAGTTGGGTCAACTATCAATTTAAGGCCTAAAAGAAAATTCTTATCGATATAAGACTCGATTCATATAAAACTATCAATTTAAGGCTTAAAATTTTAACGCCGTTAACAATTCATTTAACCGAAGCTGACGAGGCAAGCTGACAAGACAATTAAATGCCACATAATATATTTTATTCAATTAAAATATAAAATAAATATATTTTCTTTTTCCCTCTTTGAGTCTTCTTCCATGGCAGCAGCTTCACAACAAACCAAGTGACAAACCAATTAAGACGAATCAATTAATTAGGTGTCAAATATTTTCTATGAGTCCTCTAATACATCAATTAAAGAAAAAAAGATTTTGTTTCCTTCTTTCATTTCCATGGACGCCTTTCCATCTCTGTTTATCTTTCCTCTGTTACTGCAATTGTCATCTACAATATTCACTCAATTTTCTTCATTCTTCGACACAGATTATTAGTCCGGTGGGGGAAGGGGGAAGCGTAAGAAAGTGAATTGGGATTTTTGTGTGTGTTGTCACTTCGTTTGCTTGTTAGCTTCCAAAACTTTCTGCTGTGAAGTGTTGCTGCCATGGTTTGTCACTTGGTTTGCTGTGACATCGGATTTAAATAGAAACATCGAAACAGCATTACCTGAATTCGGGTAGTGAGGATGAATTTGTTGAAATCAAGAAGCGATATAAAGAGAATGTGTATTTTTAGTTAGTCAATATTTTATGTTAAAAGGTAAATTTTTTCGTCAAATTGGTTTGTCACTTGGTTTGCTGTGAAGCTGCTGCCATGAAAGAACACTCAAGAAGGGAGGAAGAAGACTCGAGGAGGGAGAAAGAAAATATATTTATTTTATATTTTAATTGAATAAAATATATTATGTGACACTTAATTGCCTCGTCAGCTTCCGTTAAATGAATTGTTAACGGCGTTAAAAATTTAAGCCTTAAATTGATAGTTTTATATTAATCGAGCCTTATATCGATAAGAATTTTCTTTTAGGCCTTAAATTGATAGTTGACCCAACTTTCAGGCCTTATTTCGAAAAAATTCCTATTTTAATTGAATAAAATATATTATGTGACACTTAATTGCCTCGTCAGCTTCCGTTAAATGAATTGTTAACGGCGTTAAAATTTTAAGCCTTAAATTGATAGTTTTATATGAATCGAGCCTTATATCGATAAGAATTTTCTTTTAGGCCTTAAATTGATAGTTGACCCAACTTTCAGGCCTTATTCCGAAAAAATTCCAATTTATAAATAACAAAATACAATCTTTTTTCAAATTAAAATGTAACAATAAAAAACACAAAATTTTAAATAAATTAAACTCAAAATGTATAATAAAATCATACAACTACCACTAGAATTATTGTCAAGCTTTAAAAAAAATCTGAAATATTAAACTCCTATATCATCCCTTCACGTGATCTAACATTATCTTTGTTGCCGTTGTGGCTCAGCCGGCCATAGAAACTCTATAAATTAATATTCGGTTATTTAATAAATTCTTTAACATAATATTTTTTTATCATTTTTGATTCGGGGATATAGTGCTAAATTAATAAACTCTCTTAAATTATAAGATAATACATTTTTTATAATTTCTATAAATCTCATATAAAATACTCCGTATAAATTAATAATTTCTTATATATTGCATGTCAAATGAATTATTTAATTATGAAAGTTTCTTGAAAAATGACTTAATTGTCTTTTGTTTTTGTTGTTGTAATCAATTTCAACTTGAATCTTATCTCTAATTTTTCTTTTCATTATAAGAACTTCTGGTGTTGTTTTGTCATATTTAAACAAGAAATTATTCAATGTGATTGTCGTTTTAATAGTCTCGTTTCGTGAAGGGGTTCCATGTGTTAACATATTCTAATCTTGTATTTATATAAAATAATTTTTTAATATCCATAAAGTGATATACATTAAACACAATAAGCATATAAGGTGGGAAATTAAAATTAAATGGTTCTTTTAAATTAGGTCCTTATTTGATATATGCTTCATAATTCATTTGATATATGTACAATTGTACAATACATAAGTGAAAGTTTGAAAAGTATTTGTAAATTGAGTATTTTATTATAAATTAATAAAATATAATTAATATATAAATTAATAATTAATTTATATATTAATTAATAACTTTTTTAATTAATAAAATTTGATGATTTCATGAGTATTAATTTATAGAGTTTATACTTTATACTGTACGACTCCAAAAATTTGTATAGATTGTGGGATTACGTTATTATAAAGAAGAAATAATATGATTATAAAAAATAACATTTAAAAATGGTCAAAACAACTCATTTCATTAATAAAAATAGAACAAAATTGACACTCATTCTGTTTTTTTAGAAAACCATTTTTTTAGTTTTTTTTTAGAAAACTTAAAAGTGGTGAAATATATCATAAAAATTTTAAAAAATGATTTTAATTATTTAGTTGAATTTTTCGATAGAATGTTAGGTTGTGTTTTGATGGAGGGATTTAATTTAACAAGGTATTTCAAATGAAAAAAATTTAAAAAATAGATGGATTTCAAATAATATTGTTTTATTGAGATTTAAAATTCTTCCAATTTTAAATTTATTCAATTATTTTTTAATACATAAAATGGAGTCAATTTAAATTATGAATTTAAAATTCATACATAAATCCCCGTCCAAACACAACCTAACATTCCCATCCGTTATATTAATTCTCAAATTTCAACTTGTAAATATTTTTATTAGTTAGATGATGAATGTCTTAAAATTATATTTAAATGTTATTAGGCATTATTGTACTATATAATTTAAATAATATAATACTTTTAAATATAAGTCTTCACAATTTTGAATACCACTAATATAGATTTCCAAAATATTTCAATACCAAAATATTCAATTTAAATGAAAATTTTCGACTAGAAGCAAAAATTTAGATGATTATCTTGAATAATTTAACATTCCTCGATCTATTAATCGTATTTTGAGATAATGACATGATAAATTTAGTGTAACATATTAAAAAACATATGAATATTTGGACTATGTTTAATTAATTCCCAACATACGAATAATACATTCACTTAAAAAAAAATACATCTATATATGAATTACTAAATAACCCTAATTCTCGATCATCTATTAAACATATGCTGAGATAATGGCACCATAAAGTTAGTGTTAACATATAAAAATATATTTGCTTTAAAAACATATAAAAATACATGTATATATTAAATAACCCACCCAATACGATTTTTTTTAAGAATTACTTATTTTTATCAAATATTTTATTTTATTATACATATATAATAAAATTAAAAACTCAAGGGGTCCAGTGCCACAGGTTATACGTGCCTACGTCTTTGCACACCCTCTTCGTCGAACCCTTGAAATCATCTCTCGTAATTAAGACCCTTGTCCTAATTTTTACTCCCTCCACTTTTAAATAATTTAAATAAGTGTCATTTTAACAATTTTCAACATATTAAGATATATAATTATGGACAGTTTTACCCTTCATTAATGATAACTAATTTTAATATTAAATTTATGTTTAGTAATGAATGTGGTCAATATTGTAGATGATATTCATGTATACAATAATTAAGGTTTATGCATGATTTATGTTATAGTACTATATTCAAAAGGGAAAAAACTTAAATCAAGGTAAAGAAAATGGAGGAAGTACAATGTACAAGGGTAAAATTGTCAAACTTGAAGAAAAAAGTGTAGAATGACACTTATTTAAAAAATATTGAAAAAGGCAAAGTGACATTTAATAAAAAACGGAGGGAGTATGTATTTAGAAGGGGAAAAAAAAATAAAAAATCAATGCGCTCCTGGACTGTTATAATGCCTCTAATCCATCTTTTATATTTAAATGAACTTTGATTTTTTTGTATTTAACAAAAAAAAAAAAAAAAAGCAATTCAACAATAGAATAAAAATTAAACTTTACCTTTTTAATGCTGAATATTTTCTTATCATATTAAGACTGAGCCCTTTAATTTTTATTACTACTCAATTAAGGGAAAGTCATAATTTCAAGAAAACAAATGATTAATTTTGTCAAACTATGGAAGAATAACAACAAGTAAACCAACAGATGAAATTGAATAGTGAATTAGATGATCTTGACTAGAGCTGTTATTTGAACCGAGTCGAGCCGAGTATTTGAGGTTCGAGCTCGACTCGAGTCGAGCTCGGCTCGATAACATTGCCGAGTTAAAAATTGAGCTCGGCTCGACTCGTTAACGAGTCTAACGAGCTTAACGAGCCTATCGAGTCGAGCAGAGCCTAATGAAATTTTTTACAAAAATTTAGTTATCCAGTCTAACAAGTCGAGTTCGAGCCGGCTCGTTAGTAAATCGAGTATCTAATGAGCTCGAGCTCGGCTCATTAAGCTAAAGGAGTCGAGTCTTAACGAGCCGAGCCGAGCCGAGTCTCGTTAAAGCTCGATTCGAATAACAACACTAATCTTGACTTGGTGTTATTCTTCACACTATGCAGCAATTAAAGGTAGCAAACAATTCGTTTTGTCAAATTTTATGTTTACACTCTATTAAATAACGGGAATATAGAAAGCAATGCATGGAATGGAACATAAAATGAGAAGAAAAAAAAGGCAATACAAATCCTTTAGAGGAGATTTATTCATACTTCAGGCTTAAAAATGTTCTTTAATTGACTCAATCACTTTAGCTTAAGCATAACCTAATTAAAGATGGATTAATTAGTCTAAATACCATGATTGTCGGCTGAAAAGTTACAACGTTGTTTTGAGATATTTTGTTCGATATTACAAAGGTATATTAAATTAATGTATTACTGTATTATTTGAAGTGTACATAGTGAATAGTGAATTTTCATATACACTGACCAAATGATGATAACAAGTCAGCACAATAATTAAAAACTTGTTTAGCCCTAACATCAACTTCTTTTGGTCCACATAACGGAGTACCTTTAACGCCGTGTTCTGCCGATCTATTGAAGAAGCAATCTTTTCCGACACTAAAACAAAGTTCATCACAACAAAATTTAGGCACTGATTGATTTATTGGAACAGTAATTTCTTGGCATATTACTTCAAAAACTTGACCTCTACAATAATCATTATAACTCATCGATCTCACACACGTCTTAACCAGGGTAGTCAAATTACGTGAAACATCTATATATTATTGTTCCAATAGTCACGAGAAAGGTTATAATCTCGAATTCTCGATCATGGTCCTCGGTTTCAGAATCATGATGACAGATTTTGTGATATTAATACTCTACCATATATAATTTTTTTACAACTTTCATTCATTGTTACGACTCAATTAATGATATGTTAAAACATACTCCGTACATAGTAATTAATAGTTGTCTTAACTTCGATAAGCTTTAATTATTAGTAGAGTCTTTCTACGGTAAGACATGCTCGGTCTTACAAAAGACAATACTTTAAATACCGTTAAGATCGTTGATCTGACGTATGAAATTTAATTTATATGATTGCACTTTGCATTAGTGCATTTGCTCCATGCATTATGCAATCACACAACATCGCTCTACTATTAAATTAAATTAATGTATATAAAATGACAAATATATCCTTTTAATTGAAAATATATAAAAATATTTAATTATAAAATTACATAAAAATCCTTATATATCTTTTTTATTAAAATAATTATTATAAGTACATAATCTAAATCAATTAATATATTACAAAACTAATCAAATTAAAATAACCCTAACAATCTCGCATAACATAACCCTAACAATACATCTTCCCCATCCCAATGCAGAACGTTGCCCCCAGAATGTCAGAAGACGTTAACGATGCCGGCGGTTGAAGGCGGCCTCGTGATGGACGATGATGATGAGCTTGTGCGAAAGTTTCGGAAAGAAATCAGAGTGTCTGGTCTGAAGAAACAGGGAATTAAAAACTCATTGCATCTCTGTTTTTGCAGTCATGACGTTTAATTGAAGCAACAAGGTGTAGTCAATGGAAATTTGAAATTGAAGCAGAAATAGAGAATTAAAACTCATAATGGTGAAAAAAGTTTTAATTTGGACTTAAAATAGTGACATATTTTGATTTAGAGGTGTTTCAATATGAATTGGGGTTCTTACTACATCCCTTGTGATTGCTACGACATGTGAAATTTTAAACAGTATTTAAAGACATTTTCCAAGATGCAGAACGATGAAGGACTGAACATCGACCTGTACATTCCGCGAAAATGCACTGTGATTATCGAAGGATGAAAACCAGATGAAAAACAAATTTCTTGACAAAGTGATGGGTATGATTAACGAAGGAGAAGGGGAATGATAAAAATTGTGGGAATGAGATTGGTTTGATTAGGAATAAGAATTATGAGAATGTTTTTAATTAAATTCATTAAAAAGATATTTGATTGAGATTCTAAGATAAAAGAAGGTTAAATTTGTAATTTTATACATATTTTAAAAAATTATTATAAGACATCTCATGTTGTAAATTAATATCGTGTGAACCCTTTAAAATTCCATACTTTAGATTTGAAATTTCATTTTCAAGTATGCAAAATTAGTGTCAAAATTAAAATGAAATTTAATTTGTAATTTTTTAAAAATATGGTTGAAAAAGAGAGCATACTTTGTAGTTTTTTTGGATCGGAAAAAAGTGAGGCGGAGCAAGAAAATCACAAACTTGCTATTTTGAGACATGATTCTACTTATATATCTATATAGCTACTAAAATACGGAGTAATCTATTTATCAAGACATTGGAAACGAAGCAAACTTATTATTTTGAGATATGATTCTACTTATGTATCTATATAGCTACTAAAATAATCTATTTATCAAGACATTGTAATGAAACAAACTTGCTATTTTGAGATATGAAACAAACTTAATACTCCCTCTGTCCACGAAAAGTAGTCCCATTTGACACATATTCTTTGTCCACCAAATGTAGTCCCATGCACTTTATGGAAACTATCACCCTTCAACTATCACTTAATTACTCAATTTGCCATCAACTTTATTCCTAAACAATCACTTTATTCACAATGGACCCCACAATACCCTATAATACCCTTACTTTATCTACTTTATCTACCATTTTTTTAAAACTTGTGCCCCATCCCCATGTCCCTACTTTTCATGGATGGAGGGAGTATTTACTTTCTGTTTTCTATTATTACTTGTTAGATAATTTGATGATTGTAAGATGTAATAATGTATAGTGACAATGAAACAAAATAAATATTAAATAGTACTATTGTACTATATTTTATCTTACTCACCCTTCCAACTAACTTAATTTAATTGTTTTTAATTAACTAATACTATGATAAATTAACTTTTAGTGATAAAATCTTTTCATTATAATTTCTCTAGCTAAAAACTTTTAAAGACAAGAAATGGAGAACAACATTACTTAGTCAATTTATGTTATTGATTTTTATCTAGATAAACTATAAAGACAGGGTGTATGTCATTAAGTCAATTTTCTTATAGTGTAATAATGTTGGTATGTCATAAGAGTATACTTTATATCATCCCAAATTACACTAATAGGAAATTGAGATTGGTGAGATGTCGTCTTCTAGTTAATTTTATATACATGTAGATATATTGTAAACCTATGTCGATGTATCAAGTTTACATTAATTTCTCAAATGTAAATGAAATTTTTAAATAAGATAATATCCAAAAAGAAAAAGAAAAAAGTATGTTAATAATCTTTTAAATTTTGTGGGATTTTAATTTACTCATAATCAATAATCCTCACTCAATTAATAAGATTTAAAAGTCTAATATCCTACTATATTACACATTAAAATTTATTAGTCTTTTATTGTTTAATTCGGCAGACATTGGTTTAGTTTGTGGGTTTTAATAGTGCTGCTGATTTTCTTAGTTATGCCCTATTTTTCTATCAACGTTTTGTTACTCCTCTCTCCTAAAAATGAAATCACTAGCACTTTTCAATTCTCCAATGTTGTTATTCGCTTGTAAACAGACGAGGTGGTGGGTGATTAGTGTGAAAATTGTTTGAAATTTATGGATTTAATTTGAATAATTTGATTGGATTTTGTGCATTATTTACACTAATTTGACTCATTGTTCTTGATTTGGAGAAAGGTGATATTTTATTTATTTTATAATAAAAATGAGCATTTTTGAAGTAAAACATGTCTCGATAATATTGTAGAGTCAATTTCATTCGAGAAAAGTAAAATTGGAAAAAGCTAAGAAAAGAAAAAGAATAATGAGCTGCAATCGATGAAGAAAGGCCCAATCTTACAAATACATGGCCCATTTCAGTCAAGCTTAGCAATTAAAAGGGTGGGACTATTTACACCTCCATTTCGATTTAGAACACTCCCCCTCTGAGTTTAATAATAAAATAATGAGGTAAAAACCAAAAATATCCTTCAAGTCCTATTACACTACTAAACGCACCCCTTCACCTTTTTATCCAGCCCCAGTCGCTGCCACCACCGCAGCCGTCGCCGCCGCCGCCACCAACAAACAACAAAATTTCACCACAAACAAAAAAAATGAGTTATATTCGGTTGGTGCTTATGGGTAAGGGTGGACATTCAGTTTTTTCGGTTTGATTTTTAGCTTTTTTCAATTGAATCGAAACAATCGAAATTTTAAAAAATGAAACTGAACCAAATTTAATATTTTATCTGTTTGGTTTAAATCGAAATTCTTGCATAAAATATTATTTTTTAATATAGTTATATTCACATCAGTTGATATTTTACATTATAATATACTCTCTCCGTCTCGGAATAACTTTCATATGTAGGTGGACACGTAAATTAAGAAAGTGTAATAATGAGTGAAATTTTGAGGGGTAGTTTTGTAAAACTTTATGTATAAAGTAAATAAATGAGTTGACTTTTGTATATGTGGAGAAAAAGTAATGACATTTGTGTAAAATTGAGGATATTGTGAGGGTGGAGTTTATAAAGAGTTTTTCATTTTAAGGGTGTGAAAATTATTGTGGAACGTCTCGAAAAGAAAAGTGTGAAAGTTATTGTGGGACGAAGGGAGTACCATTTACGTTAACATTAATCTAATTGGAAAAAAATGTTAAATAAAACTTTCTCAAATAAATTTAAAATTATACATAACCATTTAAAAATAAAATGATAACCAGTAATACAAAATGAAAATATTAAAATTTAAATTAAGTAAATAAATATATAATATTAATATATTAAAATATTTATATAAAATTCCGTGTTCTACACTAGTTATCATATATTTACAAACATTTTAGATGTCATTTGTCACAAATGGATTGATCTATTTCAATGTCTCTCTTCTCAATTCATTCTATTTCAAAATCTATTTTGGGTTATTAATTTCACCTTAATTAACTTTTTATTTATTAATCTTAAAAAAAATCTATTAACAAATTCCATTTTTGAATATTCAAATTTAAGATTATCATTAATTTTCCACCATCTTCTACTTATAATTTCAACTATAATTATAATTCAACTATAAAGCATAGATATAAACCATTTGTTTGCTTTAATTCTTTGGATGCGTTCTTTGCTTCCGAAGCTTTTTAGCATAATCGAGTGTTTCTTTTGCAAATTGCCACTTCCCACTGTAGATGTCCACATTTCGAAACATGGGTTTACACACAAACAATGGTATGTTACAACCTCTAGAGTCAAGAGTAAGAGTGAATTGAAAATTATAGATTTAAATTTAAATGGAAAAATATGTAAACATACAATAATACATTAAAAAATTTATATATTTATTATATATATATATATATATGATGTCATTTATATTGCTACACTATATTATTTTTTATCTTTCAATTGAATAACAAATTTATAAATATATATATATATATATTTTATAAATTATTTGTTTAATTAATAAAATAAAATATATTCATAAATTTATTTCAGCGTATTGGGTCATAATAATTATGTTGAATGTTGCTAAATTTAAATGACACGTTTCCTATTTCAATTTCTTCTTTAAGTTGGTTTCGAAAAAAAATATTCTTTAAATGAGCTTTTTTTATTTTTGTATTTAAACCTCTGGGGTTAGAAAATAATAAACGAACGTCGTTAGTAAAATAAATATATTAATTTAAACACCAATTGACTGAAAAGCTACAACAGTGCACATTGATCTCGATCAAATATTTTGTTCGATATGCATGCATATATTAAATTAATGTATTAGGAGTATTATTTAAAGTATACATAGTAAATAGTGATTTTTCACTTACACGGACCATACGGTGATAACAAGTCAGCACAATAATTAAAAACTTGTTTAGCCCTAACATCAACTCCATTTGGTCCACATAACGCAGTACCTTTAATATCATGTTCTACCATTCTGTTGAAGTAGCAATCTTTTCCGACAGTGAAACAAACATCTTCACAACAAAATTCACTCATTGTCTGATTTATTGGAATAGTAATTTCTTGGCATATTGCTTCAAAAACTTGACCTCTACAATTATCATTATAATCCAGCCCACACACGTTTTCGCCGTGGTAGTCCATTTCTCGTGAAGCATCTATTATTGTTCCAATAGTTACGAGAAAGGTTATAATCTCGATCATGGTCCTTGATTTCAAAATCATGATGAAAGCTTTTTGATATTAAAAACAATCAATTCTCTTTTTTTTTTTTTTTTGAAATTTATTGAAAAAACTCTACATGAATATATAATTTTTTATAACTTTAATTTAATGTTACAATTCAATTAATGATATGTTAAAACATACATATTCATTAATGGTTGTCTTAACTCTTAACTTTGGTATACTTTAATTATTCCTAATTACCAATTCTTTTATTTAACAAAAAATAAGCAATTCAAAATTAAACTTTACCTTTTTTAACGCTGAATATTCTCTAATCATATTAAATAAGTCAATCAAATCTGTAATTTTAGAGAAATTTTATATTTTTTTTGCTCTTCAAAGTGATAAGACTGAGCCCTTTTATTTTTATTACTAACGTAATTAAGGGAAAGTCATAATTTTCAAAGCTTTTATCGTGGTTTGATTAACTTTGTCAAAATTATCATTCAATAAATGATTAACTTTGCTAAACTGTTTGTTGAAGTTTGTAAAGGAACGAGAGAGAGGTTTGTGCTTGCTGCCATATTCATGGATAAGGCTTAAGCTTTCATTAATTGATTGAAAGAGAAATACAATGAGACCTATTTATAGAATATGCTAGCTTATGATGTGGTGACACCTATCACACTAAACAACAAATATATACTCTATTCAAACTAACAACCTGTACAAGAATTGCAGGTGTTCAGTCTTTGCATTTTGGATAAGAGGAATCAAGAGGGAATATTCCCTTTTGATTCCATGTTGACGTGGATCCATAATCTTCAATATGCCCCCTCAATTTTGACGTAGAGTGAGGAAAAATCTGGAGTTTGTTCCTTAATCTACAGAAAAATTGGTTTGAGAGAGGTTTGGTAAATATGTCAGCCACTTGATCGATACTTGGGACATAATGAACTTGAATTTGCTTTCGTGCGACTCTTTCTCTAATAAAATGCAGATCGGCCTCCAAATGCTTGGTTCTCGAATGAAAAACGGGATTTGCTGAAAGAGATATGGCACCTTGATTATCTATCCAAACAACCGGGGGTTTAGGACTAGATAAATGCAACTCCTTAAGCAGCGATTGAATCCAAACTAATTCACATGTGACGGATGCTAAACTTCTGTACTCAGCCTCAGTGCTTGACCGTGAAACAATTGATTGTTTCTTAGCACACCAAGCAACTAGATTTCCACCGAAAAACACACATTGACCTGAAGTAGATCTCCTATCATCAAGGTCATTCGCCCAATCAGCATCGGCAAATGCAACAATATCAAGGCTCTTTGGCTTGTGGTATGTGAGACCATGATCAATGGTGCCTGAAAGATAACGTAAAATCCGTTTTACAGCCTTCCAATGTGTGTTGAGCGGATGTTGCATGAATTGACTGACCTTGTTCACAACATAAGCTATATCGGGCCTCGAAACTGTGGCATATTGAAGACCTCCAACTATGCTTCTATAGAGCTGAAAATCAGAAATTGGTTGACCATCATCCTTAGATAAGTGATTCCCTGTGATCATAGGAGTGTTAATTGATTCGGGTGGAATTTACACGTTTTAGAGGCACATGTGAAGCGTGTTTTGATGTGGAATTCATTGATTTATGCATTGATTATGATTGTTTGAGCCAAAATGAGAGAAAGGTTGTGTTTTGTCGATTTTATAGGAAATACGATGGAATTTGGAGCAAAACACCAACCATACTTTACTGTATCAAGAAGAGGAGTGCACCGTTGGATTCGTCTCAAAAAATGGAGTGGAATGAAAAAAAGAATCGAGTCAATCGGAGGTCGGAAGCTCGAGATACGAAGAGACGAAAAAAACATGCCCGGGTAGAATCGACCCGGGCGGGTCAAAATCACCCGGGCAAGGGCAGATTTTGAGGATGTTCGTATTTGGCCCGGGTGAAACCCACCCGGCCGGGTGGTTTCGACCCGGGCAAGGCCCAAACATTGTGTTGCTTCGTATTTTGGCCGGGTGACATCATTCTCGGGGGTTTTTGGCAATTTTCTCCATTTTTTAGGGACCAACTTGCAATTTTGGCATCCAAACCCTTCCCCAACACTATATAAGGCCTCATTCTTGAAACCCAAGACACTCTCCCCCAAATCCACACATAGTTACACATACTTGGAGGTGTTTTGACCATTTCTCTCTCAATTCTTCACCAAATCAAGGAAGAAAGGATGCAATAGCTCCCAAATTCCATTCCCTACCACATTCTAGACTAAGCTTTCTCTTTATTTTCCTTTTTTATTTAGTTATTTCATTTGGAATTTGTAATTTGATTATGTATTTGATTAGCTAAACACTTTGTGGTTCTAAGGCATTGTAAGACTTGGATTGATGTTTATGAGTAATTTCTTGCTTTAATTGGTGTTTGTTTCCTATTTGCATGTTTAATTATCCATTGTCAAGCATGTTGTTATTGGCCATGATGATTTGTTTATCTATTGTTAATTGGAGTAAGATCGAGAGATTTATTTCATTTAATCGTATGCAAGCATGCAACCCGATATTATTATGAGCTCGAGAGAGGATTAATTATCGGAGAGGGAATCGAATGGTCTTAGGAGCTCTTTTAGGCGGTGTAATGTTTGTGAGGTAGAAATACGAGCCTATGTTGCATTGCGCCTTTGGTTAATTAGATCGAGAGATTAATTAATTCTTCTTGTGTGATCACCCTATATGAGATAAACTTAATGGCCATCTAAACGAGATAACATTCATAAACGGACGTCTAAGTGTTACAATCGCCTTGGAACCCACTTTCTTTCTTTGAGTTACATCCGTTGCACTTTCGTTTTACTTATTTGCTTGGTATTTGATCGATTTCGTCTTTGCTTTTTATTACTTATTTGTGACACTTGTTAGGTAATTTTAGAGTAAATCATCATATTCAAATTATCGATCACGTCTACTTAGAACTTGACTAGCAAACTACCCTTTTACACTTAACCTCCCTGTGGGATCGACCTCGTGCTTATCACGCTACAATAGACACCGTACACTTGCGGTTGTTTATTTAGTGTTGCATAACACGTGTATCAAGTTTATGGCGCCGCTGCCGGGGAGGTTTTTATAAGCTCTAGAGTGTAGGCTAGGAGAGTTTTAGTTTAGACACTTTACTTGCTTTCTTTATTTGCAAAAATCCAAAAATATTTGTGTTTGTTATCTTGATCTTAATTGCAATTTTCACTCTCGTTTGTTCTTTTGATAGATATGGTTTATGATCACACGATCTAGAAGGAACCACCAAGAAGTGCTACCTTTAGATCCGGAGATTGAGGCCAATTGTCGAAGAAGGAACGCCGAAAGGAGAAGACTAGAGTTGGAAAGAATGAACCGAAGGGAAAATTCGGTTGAAGAAGAGGAGGAACTTGAGAATCACGGGGTCGAAGGAGTCGAGGAACCTAACGGGAATGGAGGTAACCGACCTCAAGGGGTGCCAAGGAACAACTTTCATCGTAGAGTTGAAGATAACATTGGGATGGAAAGAAATGTAGATCAACGGGAAGAAAGCGGGAATCAACGAGTTTTGAGAGACCATTTCCGCCCTATCCCAAGGCCCTATGGAGGAGCGGGTCGGGAACCCGTTGATGCTCATAACTTTGAGCTCAAGCCGGCCTTAATCATGATGGTCCAAAACAACCAATTTGGAGGGTTGTCAAAGGAGGATCCTAACCTCCATTTATCTCAGTTCTTAGAGATAAGTGGAACGGTTAAGATCAATCGTGTCCCTCAAGATTACATCCGTCTCCAATTGTTCTCATTCTCCCTCCGTGATCGTGCAAAGCAATGGTACATGTCTCTTGATCTAAGGACAATCGAAAATTGGACCGATCTTGTAGACGCTTTCCTCATGAAGTACTTTCCTCCAAGCAAGACCATCAAGATAAGAGGAGAAATTTCTTCCTTCATGCAAGACGATGATGAGTCTTTAGCCGAGGCTTGGGAACGCTTCAAGGATCTCATAAGGAGTTGTCCTCAACACGGGTTCTCAAGAGACCAATTGATTTGTTACTTCTACAATGGGATGGACCATCGAACGAGAGGGATGGTGGATGCCTCGGCCGGTGGAGGTTCTTTGCTAGGAAAACGACGGATGAGGGTTATGTGCTTCTAGAGGAGATGGCAAAGAACGGAAACCAATGGCCATCCGAGAGAAGGCAAGCCCGGAAAGTTGCTTCCACTAAGGAGTCGGATGATTTTGCTACTCTATCCAACAAGGTGGACAAGTTGACTTCGATGATGGCGGCCAAGTCATTAATGGGACCTAGTGATGAACAATATGAAGAGGCTCATTATATGAATAATCAAAGGGACCGTAATTTTCGAGAAAGAGGTTGGAACGAGAGGCAAAATCCCCCTAACCCAAATCATTACCATCCCGGATTGAGGCAACATGAGAACTTTTCTTATGCCAACACAAGGAATGCCATCATCCCACCTCCGAATTTTAATGTTAGAGATGGAGCTATTGTGGAGTCTTCATCAAAGTTATCATTGGAGGACATGTTTGGTGCTTTTATGGGGGAAACCAAGAACTTCATGAGAGAAACTAGGGAGAATGCAAACATGACCCGACAAAGACTTGATGAACAAGGGGAAATGATCAAGAACGTGGCAAGTAATGTGAAAGCCATAGAGAAGCAAGTGAGTCAACTTTCTAATGTCATCGGTAGTCAACACACTCCGGGGCAATTTCCTTCAAACACGGAGCTCAACCCCAAGGAGCATTGCAAAGCTATTAAACTAAGAAGTGGGACGAGCTACGATGGGCCAAAGATGCCACAAGAGGAGGAAATGGTAATGGCACCCGAGGATGTCGACAAAGAAGATGGACAAGAGAAAGAGAGGCAAGAGGAGATAGTGAGGGAAGAAGAGAAAGTAGAGGAGAAGAAGAGTGAGGAGGCAATCCCTCCTCAAGACAAAGGCAAGAATGTGGCACCTCTCCCATACCCTCAAAGGTTGAAGAAAAAAGGCTTGGACAACAAATTTGCCAAGTTTGTGGAGATGTTCAAGAAAATCCACATTAACATCCCCTTCGCCGAAGCTCTAGAACAAATGCCCCATTACTCCAAGTTCTTGAAAGAAATTATGTCCAACAAGAGGAAGATGGTGGAGTATGAAACGGTGCATTTGACCGAAGAATGTAGCTCAATCATTCAAGCAAAGCTACCTCAAAAGCTTATAGATCCCGGAACCTTTACCTTGCCATGTGTTATTGGAGATGGAGGTACATTTAAAGCTTTGTGTGATTTAGGAGCTAGCATTAATCTTATGCCTTTGTCCATATTTAAGTCACTTGGTTTGGGGAAACTTACACCAACCACGATGAGCCTTCAATTGGCAGATAGATCCATGACTTACCCCTTGGGTATAGTAGAGGACGTGTTGGTTAAGATCGATAAGTTCATATTCCCGGTGGATTTTGTGGTGTTGGATATGGAGGAGGATAAGTACATTCCACTCATCTTGGGAAGGCCATTTTTGGCAACCGGTGGAGCTATCATTAATGTGAGGAAAGGGGAGTTGGAGCTTCAAGTGAACAATGAGAAAGTGTTGTTCAACATCTACAAGGCCATCAAGTTTAGAGATGATGAGGATGAGGTCTTTGAGTGCAACATGATCAATGATGTGCAAGCTTGTGTGGATATGCACATGGAAAAGAGCAACTCAAAGGACCCACTTGATTTTTGCATAAGAGAATCTCTTAACTTACTCTCTTCTATTCCTTTTGATTTAAATTTTGATGAGCTTAATGATATAGAATTGTTTGAATATATGTCTTCTCTTGATGTTTTGAAGGAGCTTCCAACCAAGAAGGAGGAGAAATTCATGGAGATACAACAAGAAGCCAAGTTTGGGGGGATTTTACTTGAAGAGTGTCAAAGATTTCCTCACAAAAATCTTGACACTTGGCCCTCATGTTACACATTGGAAGCACCAAAGGAGGAAGCTAAGGAGAAACCAAAAGCTCAAGAAAAGGGGAAGAAGCTTGACTTGAAGCCACTTCCGGAGCACTTGAGATATGCTTATCTTGAACAAGGTGAACTCTTTCCGGTTATTGTTTCTTCACACTTGCATGAGTTTGAGTTAGAAAAATTGCTTAGGGTGCTTAGAACTTATAAATCGGCTATTGGTTGGGATATTTCGGATTTGAAGGGTATACCGACTCATATTTGCATGCATAAAATTAGACTAGATGAGTCTATTAAGCCTAAAGCCCAAGGTCAAAGAAGATTGAACCCCATAATGCAAGAAGTGGTAAGAAAAGAGGTGTTGAAGTGGTTAGATAATGATATAATTTTTCCCATAAGTGATAGTGAGTGGGTGAGCCCAACACAAGTGGTACCTAAGAAGGGGGGTATGACCATTGTTACAACCGATACCTTAGAGGTAATTGCTTCTAGGACCACCGTGGGATGGAGAGTATGCATTGATTATCGTATGTTGAATAATGCCACTAGGAAAGATCATTTTCCTTTGCCCTTTATTGATCAAATGTTGGATAGGATGGCGGGATACGAGTATTATTGCTTTCTTGATGGTTACTCGGGATATAATCAAATTTTGATTGATCCTAAAGACCAAGAGAAATCAACTTTTACTTGTCCTTATGGTACTTTTGCTTTTAGGAGAATGTCATTTGGATTGTGCAATGCCCCCGCCACCTTCCAACGATGCATGATGGCTATATTTCATGGTATGATTGAAAGCATAATGGAGGTGTTTATGGATTATTTTTCCGTATTTGGTGATTGTTTTGATACATGTCTATGTAACCTCTCTTGTGTTTTACAAAGATGCATAGATACCAACTTGGTGCTTAATTGAGAGAAATGTCACTTCATGGTGAAGGAAGTGATTGTGCTTGGGCACAAGGTTTCGACTAAAGGGCTTGAGGTTGATAGAGCAAAGATTGTGGCAATTGAGAAGTTACCTCCACCAACCAATGAGAAGGCGGTAAGGAGTTTTCTTGGACATGCCGGGTTTTATAGAAGATTCATCAAGGATTTTTCAAAGATAGCCAAGCCCATGTGTGCATTGTTGGAGAAGGGTGCCACCTTCATCTTTAGTGAAGAGTGTGTAAAGTCATTTGAGATCTTGAAAGAGGCCTTGATCAAAGCTCCCGTGTTGGTGATACCCGATTGGAGCCAACCATTTGAGATCATGTGTGATGCGAGTGATTATGCTATTTGAGTAGCTTTGGGTCAAAAGAGAGACAAGCTTTTTCGTGTGATATACTATGCAAGCAAAACCTTGAATCCGGCTCAAAGGAATTACACCACAACGGAGAAGGAGATGCTAGCCGTGGTTTATAGCTTTGACAAGTTTAGAGCTTATTTGGTGGGAGCTAAGACCATAGTGTACACGGATCACACGGCTCTCAAATACTTGATTGAGAAGAAAGAGGCCAAACCGAGGTTGATAAGATGGGTACTCCTCTTGCAAGAATTTGACGTGGAGATAAGGGATAGAAAGGGATGTGAAAATGTGGTAGCGGATCATCTCTCAAGGCTTGAGAATGTGGAGGAAAAGGACATCCAAGTCCCTATTAAAGAGTGGTTTCCCGATGAGCAAATCCTTGCCATCAAAGAAACATGTCCATGGTTCGCCGATTTTGTGAACTACATAGCCACCGGAACACCACCACCAAACCTCTCATTCCATCAAAAGAAGAAATTCTATCATGATGTTAAGTTCTATGTTTGGGAGGATCCGTTTCTTTATAGATGGTGTTCGGATATGATTATGAGAAGGTGCTTAGGGGAAGATGAGTGGGAGAAAGTGATTGAAGAGTGCCATTCATCTCCTTATGGAGGTCATTTTGGAGCAAATAGGACGGCCCACAAAGTTCTTCAAAGTGGTTTCTATTGGCCATCCATTTTTAGGGATTGTGAAGCTTTTGTGAAGAAGTGTGACAAGTGCCAAAGGATGAGAAACATTTCAAAGAGGCATGAGATGCCTATGAAGAATGTGATTGAGGTGGAGCTTTTTGATGTATGGGGGATTGATTTTATGGGACCATTCCCCACTTCTCATGGATTTTCTTACATCCTATTGGCCATTGATTATGTCTCTAGGTGGATTGAGGCCATTCCAACCACTACAAATGATGCCAAGGTGGTCCTTAATTTTTTGAGGAAGAATATTTTTACTCGTTTTGGTACTCCAAGAGCATTAGTGAGTGATGGTGGTTCACACTTTTGCAACCGATGGCTTGACCAACTTTTGACAAAGTATAGAGTAAAGCATAGGGTGACCACACCATATCACCCTCAAGCTAATGGACAAACGGAGCTTGCTAATCGAGAAGTGAAGCAAATCTTGGAGAAAACCCTTGGGTTGAAGAGGAAGGATTGGGCTATTAAGTTGGATGATGCTCTTTGGGCATATCGAACCGCCTACAAGACACCTTTGGGCACATCTCCCTACCAACTTGTGTATGGTAAATCATGTCATCTACCCGTGGAAGTGGAGTTGAGAACTCGTTGGACCATTAACGAGTTGAATCTTGATCTTAAGGCATCCGGAGAAAGAAGGAAGATGATGCTTAATGAACTTGATGAGTTTAGAAATGGAGCCTTTGAGAATTCCAAGATTCACAAAGAGAGAGCTAAGAGGTTTCATGACAAGATGATTGAAAAGAGGGAGTTCCAAGTGGGAGAACAAGTTCTATTGTTCAACTCAAGGTTGAGGCTATTTCCGGGCAAGTTGAAGTCAAAGTGGTCGGGGCCCTTTGTGATTAAGAATGTGACGCCCATGGGAAATATGGAGCTTTTTGATAAAGATGGAACAACTTTTGTGGTAAATGGTCAAAGAGTGAAACACTACTTTGGAAATGAGCAACTTCAAAGGGTGGAGTCACTCCGCTTGGATGAGGCTTGAAAGTAGAGAGCAATCGTCCGGCATAGGACGTTAAAAATAGCGCTTCTTGGGAGGCAACCCAAGGTTTTATTGCTTTCATGTTTTTATTGCTTTAGTAGTGTTGATAGCTTGGTTTATTTTGTAGGTATGGATGAAGAGTACTATGGATAGTACATCTTGAAGAATGAAGAAGAAAGCAAAACCAACTTTGGAGAGGGGAAGCAAGTGTTGCAATGGTGATTGTTGGTCCTGAAAGGAGTATATAACAAGTGTATGTGGGGGGGGGGGAATACACTTGTATGCAAATTCTTTTCAAACTTTGATCAAACCAGAGCTCAGCAAGGTTGTCTTGGACAACTCTGCTGAAGAAGATTAACTCTTCTAAGATAATCAATCTACTAAGTACTATTGAGTACTTAGTTGAATAACTATCTAGGGGAGTTATATGTGCGGAATAGTGGTTGACCCTTTTAGTTTAAACTCCTTTTATTTCTGAAATCACTTAGTCAATGTAACACAGTCCAGTTTTCAGGGAACTTGTCCAAATAGGTTTTTACACAGTCTTTGAATGTTTTTCCTTGAAAGATCAGTTTTGTGTGCAGTGTTGATGTATTGAAAGTACTTGAAATGTAAATCAACACAAGAGTTTATAGTGGTTCAGAGACTCAAGCTCCTACATCCACTTTCCCTGATTTAACAGGATAATTCCTTCACTCTTGGAATTAACTTGTTTTATAGTGCCAAGGTGCACTTGATCAAGAACACCACTCTTGGTGAATTGATCCCTAGGATGTCTAGAGTCCTAGTACCCTCTTCTCAACTCAGAACTGAACTGTTCTTCTCTCAACAGTCAGCTCCTACCACTTCTACTACTACAACCTTCTCACTTTCACTCTTGAAAGATATGAGGATTGAAGTAAGGTTCCAACTAATGAGATATCCTTTACAATGAAGATCAGTGTATAAGGATAGGATATCTCTCTAAGCTTGTGTATGGATATACAATGTAGTTCAGCTTAGAAGAAGTGTATGAAGACTAAGATAGTCTTTTGAAAGCTTGAAAGCACTCTTGCTTGTAGGATAGTTGTCAAGTTGAGATTCAGTTGGATACTTTCAAATGGTCTTCACACTTCTGTATTTATAGACAAATGAAGGATTTTCCCGTTGGAGAGGCAGCCTCCAATGTCCATAAATGTCTTCTTTTAGTTCTTCAACTTTGAAGACAGAATCTTGATAGTGACATGTCCTCATTTGGGAAATAAACGGCTGTAAGAGCTTTGTCTTCATTCTGTAGCACTCTTCCCAACATCTGACATTCAGATTCTCTTGTAAGAATGTGGACATGTCTTCTGAAGGTTGTTCCAATGATAGGACAACATTCCTCATAATTTGGACAACACTCCTTATCACTATCAGCAGTCTTGCTTATCAGCAAGATTGTCTTGCTCTTTCCCTTTTATTTTCTTGAGGATGTCTCTTTCCCTTCAGATGGCTCTTTCCCTTTTATTTCTCTTGAAGATGATCTTAGCTTGTTTCTTTGAAGATCTTTAGGGTGTGGTTGTCTCTTTCTCTTCAGTATAGTTGACCTCAGGCTTTCAGAGCACTTGATCTTGATTAATTGAGCTGAGACAACTCCTCTGGACAACTCTCCTGATCAGCATATTTGTCTTTCAGCAGACTTGATCATGATTCCAGAGTTTGAGCCTTGAGGGGACTTGTTCTTGATGTACTTCAAAGCATGTGTTCCCCCTCAATTTGTGCATCTAATCATTTAAGAGCTGCCTAACATATTAGCTCCTCATCTAGCCTATAATCTATATGTTCTAACATTTCTAGAACATACTTATCTTGACTTAGGCATGTCTCAGGGGGTTTTGGTATTAGATCAAAACATATCTCATTTTATTCCCAACAATTTCCCCCTTTTTGATGATGCCAAAACCTATACATTTGTGCAAAAGTGACTTGGCTACACCTATTACATTTATCTTCAGAAGACATGACTAAGGTCAATTATCCTGAAAAACAATGTGTTAGTGTATTTACCATCCATATTGCAGATAGGTTTCATAGATAGGCATAGAGAGATGAGTGTTTCTTGATTCAAAATAAGTTCAACTATCATTCATTAAAAAACATTACAAGCATGTTGATAGTTGAATTGAACATATCAGAGCATGAATCATCAACACTAAATACATCAGAGTATTTCCTTCTAAGAGTTCAACACATATACAAGATTTTTTTTTTTTCAGCATCAGAACATAAACTTGTATCAGAGCACTAATCTTATTATATCAGAGCAAATACTAACACTTCAAGACATATACAAGATCAGAGCACAGAGCTTGTATTAGAGCAATCCATATCAAGTCAGAGCAAAACAGATTAGCACACCACATCAGCAAACTTGACCAATTTTCAGCATAGTTGATCAATTAAGATAGGTCAGAAGACTTAGCCATTTAGAGATCATCCTCAGGAGGTGGCACCATCCCATACTGTGCCCACACTCTCCTCTTCAAGGCCATGGCTTCTTGGTTGGTTCCCTTAGGACCAAGAACCATCTTGTTCAGCTTGAGGATCTCAGTGAATTCTCTCAGAATCCTTGATTGATCAATCCATCCATCAAGCTTTGGAGGTAAGTATATGATTGGCTTGGGAGCTGTGAGTTCAAATCTTGCAATATCAGCAGCTGCAAGCAATTGTTGATAGAGTTCTCTGTAGTACTCAATCATGAACTCAGCAAAATTGATGTTGGCATCTCTTCCATTCCATCTGTCAATGACATACTGATCATAGACAAACTCCCTTTTTGCTTCCTCCCATGAGTCATTCAGCTGAATTGGCACCCATTTATCCAAGTGAGGATATTTGGTGTCCATTGGGATCAATAGCTGTGGCTTCATCTTGTTGTAGGTTGCTCTCTTCCTTCTTGGCTTTTGGAAGTCTGCTCTTCTCTTGTCTCTTGCTCTGTTGGCCTCTTCCATCAAGTCCATTTTCTCTTGGGCCCTCATCATGGCCATTTTCTGTTGTGTTTCAGGGTCTTTGCCATACCCTTCATGAAACAGCTTTGATGGATCATTGAGTACCACAATCTTTGTCTTCTTTGGTCCAGGTCCAAAGCCTTCTTCATATAAGATTTCCACATCTTCAGTGACTTTGGTACTTTCAGTGGACTTAGTCTCAGTAGACTTGTCTTTTTCAGCAGTCTTGGGTATTTCAGCAGTTTTGGGATCTTCAGCAGTTTTGGCCTTCTTTGAGGTAGGCTCATCATCAACAACTCTGAATTCAGGTGGAAGATCAAGGCTATTGGGAAAGTCAGTGAATTTCTCAACTTGTCTCTTCTTTCCTTGGGCCTTCTTGATCTTTCCTCTATTTTGGACACCTTCAGCATCCTTGTCCAAACCAGATACTTCACCACCTGGTCTTTGTTGTAACCTCACTCTTTCCTCTTGAGCTGAGGCCATAGAGTTCTTCAATGCCAATGCTAACTGCTCCTCTTCATCCAATTCTTCCAAGTTCAGCACTGCTGGCTCTTTTCCCTTTCCTTCAGGGGCTTTGTCCTTCCCTTTCACTGGACTCCCAATCACTAAGGCACCTTTTGCCCTTGCTCTTTCCCTTTCCCCCCTTTTGGCAGCATCAAAACATTCTGACTTCAGTTCACTCATAGTGGATGCCAATAAGGACTGGGCTTGGGTTAGAGACTTCATCTCTTCCAACAGATATACATTCTCATCATGTATATTTTGCATCCTGTCACTGCTTAAACTAAGAAAGGCAAGAACAGGCTTCATTTTCTGTTGAACAACCTCCTCCATGGTTGCCTTAAGAGATGCATCCAATTGGGCTTTCAGGAGCTCAGTGAGGTTGGCCACTGCACCTTCAGCAATGTTGGCCAACACTTCTTGGGAAAACTTTTCTGAGGCTGCTTTGACCATAGCTAGCCTTTGCTCTTCAGCTCTTCTCTTCTGCAAGGCTGTCTTCTTGCCAAGAGCTTGCTTGATTGTCAATCTGATAGCTTGAACATTTGCATTATGATTGTCTCTCAGCCTTTTTTGATCCTTCTTGACCTCCTTTGAGATGTTTTCCATACTGACTTCGGCTTTGTGAACTTCAGTAGAGATGGTTTGAAGACCAGATTCTACTCCTTCAATTCTTGCTTCCAATGTGGGTAGCACCACATCTTCAGAGCCAGTGAGTCTCATTTCAACAGAAGCTAGAGTTCTTCCATGCTCATCTAATGCTCCAGAAGTTTCTTCATGAGCTGTTTGAACTTGTTGAGCCAAGGAATCCAACTTCTCTGATTGCATCCCAAGCAAGGCTTGTGCTGATCCAGTGTCAACTTGGATGGGAGCATCTGTCAAGAGATCATCTGCAAAAATTTGTTCAAAGCTTATCCCTGCAATATCAGACAAATCAAAAGCATCAGTGAAAACACACTTATCTCCCTCATTTTCTTTTTCATAAGACTCTGATACATCAGCAGTCTTCTCCTCATTTTTAACTATTTCTTTTCTTCCTTCATTAAAAGTTTCCTCACTTAAAGGAACAGGCCTCCTCTCATCAAGGGATTTTTGAAGTTCAGATTTGACTTCAAGAATAACCTGTCCTTCCTCACTTATACCACCCTCATATGTTGGTACACTCACAATCTTAGTGATAACTACCTCTCTTTCATCCATAACTCCCTCTGATTTTTCAAAACTACTTTCCTTTTCAACTCCTTCTCCTAAACCTGCAGCATCTCCACCTTCAACAAGGTTCAAAGATGGCAGTTGTGGGGAGATCACAGTGCTTATATCAACAGCCACTGAGTCATCCTGAATGATTCAGAGCTGATCAGTGTCCAACTCTGCTGACACTGAATAGGCCTTAATCAAACTAGCCTCTAGAGAAGGAACCTCCACATCTTTAGGCTGTGCCTTGGGTTCAGAAGAACCTTCATTGGCAGATGTGTCCTTGGTTGTGTTACCATCCTTGGTCAACACCTCTGAAATGACAGAGCCTTTCCTATGATAGGTTCTAGGGGGGTTGGAAAGTCTTTCAGAGACAGAAGGCTTAGGGAGATTGGTTTGAGGGGTTTCAGGAGGGTTGGGTTTTGAGGGGTTTGAGGGATCATCTGGGGAGTCATCATCATTGGAGCTGCTTTCAGGGTGATTGATGCCCTTAGCTTTCCTTTCCCTCTCCTCATTCATCTTGTCATCCACAAACTTTGCAAATACTTCCTCATCAGTGAGGAATCTTGTCTTTGAAACTCCAGCAAAGTGTAACAATCTGTTCTCCTCCACTTGCCACCAGTTTGCACCCTTATCTTGGATAACTTGTGATATTTCCATCAAGGATTTATCTTTTACATCAACAAGCATCCTTAGATCATGAAAGGCCTTCTGAATTCTTGGAAATTCAGCAAGTTGTGGATACAAACTGTCCACAGTAGCCTTGGCTCCTCCTCTGAGCATACTTTCATAAGTATACTCCTCCTCATCTCCACTTGAATGGGGACTTTGGGTTATAGGGGAGTTGGCTCTGGGTTCTCCTAATGCGGCTTCAGGCAGATTAAGTTCAGGAATGTTGGCTTCAGATGGGTTGGGTGCAGTAGAAGGATCTTCAGTTGCTTTTGAGAGCAATGGATCTGAAGGGGCTTTACTCAGGGGGGTTGGCTCAAAAAGTGCAGCTTCTAATTGCTTTGAGTAATTGAGCATAGATGAGTCAAGGGGAGATTGTAATCTTGTCTCATCTACAGCTATGTCAGCTAGCACATCTATCATACTTCTCTGCACACTTCCCTCAGGAGAGTATCTCTTTGTGAGATTTATGGGAGTGATAGGTTGATTGGTTGGGGTTATATGGGTTTCAGGGGATTTGGGCTCAGGATTCTGAATTTCAGGGATGTTGGCCTCCATTGGTTGACCTTCAGGGACCCTGGATTCTGGAGTTCCAGAACCAGATGAGTTGGTCCTTGACTTTGATTTGGTCCTGCTTTCAGCTCTGCTCTCTCTTAGAGCAAGTTGTAGAGACCTTTCTTCCTGAAGCTCCAACACCTTGTCAGTAGGCTTGACCCTTCTTTTACTAGCTCTACTGCTCCCACTTCCTTCCTCATCCTTCTCAGGGACAACCTCCCTGATCCTTTTATCACCCCTAGACTTTTGTCTAGTCTCATTGTACTTTTGCCTTAATTCTTCTGAATGATCAGAGGGCACTTGTACACCTTCTCTAGCAACTTCTTCAATCTCAGTTGAAGCATCTGAATTCTCTTCTGAGATTATCTGAGACATTTTCCTTGTCTTCACCACTCTTTCTTTAGTCCTCTTTTTCAACTTGGGCTTCTCCTCCATCTTTGCTTCAGCAGGCTTGGCCATTAACATCCTCCTTTGCTCAGTTTTCTTGCTGAGCTTTCTGAATAGAATCTTTTGAGCTGGGAGAGGCTTTGCAAAGGTTTGCATTTGGGAGTAATGAGAAAATCTCTCAATCAACAAGCTTGCCCTAGTGCAATACTTGATTTTCCCTTCTAGCACCACCTTGTTGTGAGATTTCACCTTGAATTTAGCCTTTTCCTTCATCATTTCAGACATAATGAAGGTCCTCCAATCAAACTTGATGCCTTTGTCACTGGCATCAATGACTGCAGCCATGATTCTGATTCTTGGATGGCTGACCTGCTCTAAGCTTCCAGTATTACTCAAGAGACTTTTAGCTACTACCTCAAAAAGGTTGAGAAATTCTGGCTTGAGAGTCTTTTTGTTTTGAGTTGAGGAGAGAGGGCCTGGTGTCAATAGCCATTCCTGAGCTATTTCTTCTTCATGACCAGTGCCATAGATTTCTGGATTCCTTCCCTCAGAAGGCAATCCAAAAGCTCCTTCAAGATCTTCTGAAGAGAATTTCACTCTATGAAATCTTTCTTCCTCTTCTCCTTCAGCAACATATGACAGTCTGGTGGAAACTTCACCATCTTCAGGCTTGCCCCTCCATTTGAGAAAGGCAAAGAATTCAGCCATGTAGCTTTCCAAGCAGGAACTTGGTCTTTCTTCCAAGAACTTTTGAAGACCAGCCCTTCTCAACCACCTCAGGGTTGGAGTAATCTCAGGATCTTCACTTTCAAAGGAGATTATGGGTTCAAAATGAAGATTGTTTTTGTTGCTTAGATATCCAAAATCAAGGTCCAGAGCCTTGTTGGAAAAGTCTATGATCATCTCTGGTCTAACTTTGGGAGCCATTGAAATTTACAGAGATGAAAATGAAAGAATGTTGAGAGAGTTTGAAGAAAAAATAAGCTAGGGTTTGAATACTTGGGGAAGAAGTGTTTGTGGGGGATCTTAAGACTTTGGGATATTCTAAAAAGAATGTTTGTCAATGAGTTGGTGAGGTTTGTGTATTTTCAACGGGTATCAAAAATGGAAATATACACTTGGACGGCCAGGATGAATTTCAGGGGAGTTGGCCAGTTTTGATCCAATGGTCAAAAACCAATGTAACAGTGAGTTATTGGTTTTATTCAAAACGTGGAAGTTATTAAATATTAGTTAATGGTTGGGGAGTTTTCGAGATAGATCATGGCTTGAAAAGTGGAATGCAAACAAGAGTTAAATCTTGGCATTTAATGCATGGAAAGTGACCTTTTGGGTGGGGGACAAATTAAATCCTACAGTGATGATATCTGTAGTTGGGACATGTATCAAGGTAGGCAATGATTACCCAAAATAGGTGCTTATCAAACCAAGGGAATAGTTTGATAGCCAAGACAACTTATCTGACCCCACTTGGACAAGTGTCCTGAAGAGATGTGGACAAAGGTCCTGAATTCCAATGGACAAGTGTCCTGAATGATTTTAGCCATCTCTTCTGATATTCAGTAGACTTGACCAAGTCTGCTGAGAACCTTTTCAGTTTCCATATATCTCATTCACTTTTCATGACTTTTACTTGTCCAACTTCCCTGGATCAAGTAATCCCAACTCTGCTGATAGCTCCAGAAACCTTGCCTCTGCAAGTGGCTTAGTTAGTATATCAGCTTTTTGATGATCTGTGTGGATCTTGACCAACTTTATATCCTTCTTCTCCACATGATCTCTAATGAAGTGATGTTTGATGTCCACATGTTTGCATCTTGTATGCAAGACAAGATTTTGTGAAATAGCAATGGCACTATTGTTATCACAAAATATGGGCACTTCAGTAGAGTTGACTCTGTAATCTCTTAGTTGTTGTCTCAACCATAGGATTTGGGCACAACAACTTCCAGCTGCAACATATTCAGCTTCAGTGGTGGAAGTAGCCACTGTGTTCTGCTTCTTGGAGAACCAAGATATAAGCTTGTTGCCCAAGAATTGACAAGTCCCTGAAGTGGACTTTCTGTCAATTCTACAACCTCCATAGTCAGCATCTGAGTAGCCAGTTAGCTCAATGTTGTCATCAGCAGGGTACCAAAGGCCTAGATTTTCAGTGCCTTTGAGATACCTCAAAATCCTCTTTGCAGCCTCAAGATGGCTTTTCTTAGGATTTGCTTGGAACCTTGCACAAACACCTACTGCAAAGGTGATGTCAGGTCTGCTGGCAGTGAGATAGAGGAGTGAACCAATTATTCCTCTATACTCAGTAGAGTTGGTTGGAATACCACTCTCATCAGGATCCATCTTCCAATTTGTGTTCATAGGGATCCTTACTGACTTGCTAGTTGTACACCCAAACTTCTTGATCATTTCTCTGGTGTACTTAGCTTGGTTGATGAAGATTCCTTCTTTAGATTGTTTGACTTGAAGACCCAAAAAGAAGTTCATCAACCCCATCATGGACATCTCAAACTTGCTTTGCATCAGCTTTGAGAACTTCTCACACAGCTTCTCATTGGGGGATCCAAATATTATGTCATCCACATAAATTTGGACAAGCAAGATGTCCTCTCCTTCAGATATTCTGAAAAGAGTTCTGTCCACAGTTCCCTTGGTGAATCCATGATCCAAGAGGAATTGTGACAGTGTATCATACCAAGCCCTAGGGGCTTGCTTGAGTCCATATAGAGCTTTCTTGAGTCTGTAAACTTGGTTTCCAACTTCAAAACCTGGTGGTTGCTCCACATAGACTTCTTCTTTCAAGACTCCATTCAGAAAGGCACTCTTGACATCCATTTGGTACACTTTGAACCTCTTGTGGGCTGCATAGGCTAGAAAGAGCCTTATTGCTTCTAGCCTTGCCACAGGTGCAAATGTCTCATCATAGTCAATGCCTTCATGTTGGCAATAGCCTTTTGCCACAAGTCTTGGTTTGTTTCTGACAATCACATCATTTTCGTTTTTCTTGTTCTTGAACACCCACTTTGTTCCAATAACATCTTGATGTGAAGGCCTATCCACCGGCTCCCATACTTCATTTCTGGTGAATTGATTCAGTTCTTCCTGCATGGCTGTGATCCAATTGGCATCTTGAAGTGCTTCCTCAATATCACATGGTTCTTGCTCTGACAAGAAACAACAGAAAAGAGCACTTTCACCATGGAATCTTCTTGTTTTGACTCCAATACTTGGGTCACCAAGTATTAGATCAGTAGGATGGTCTGACAACCAGGTCCTTCTTTTTCTGATCTCTTAAGTAGAGTTGTCCTCTACTGAAGTTGAGTCAATTTGATCATAGAATTCAGGATAATTGAATGCAGGATCTAATTCAGGATCATAATCAGGGGTGTTGTCCTCAATGTCAGGGACATTGGTATTTTCAACATTTTGAGTTCCCCCTTGATTATTTGACCCATTAACTACCTCAGCAGGTACTGCTTCTTCATTGGTAGTTGTTACCTGGATGTGAACTGGGATTGGATCATTCAGTTCACCATTCCTTTCAGTGGGATTTGCCTCAGGAAGGTTGCCTTCAGGATGGTTGTCCAACATAGAGTTTTCAGGTAGATTGGCTTGGACAACATCTATGAATTCAGTGTCTTTGTCTTTTAGGCTTAGTCTGGTTGTTCTTTGTGTGATTTCTTCTGATTCCAAGTTCTCATTCCTGAACTCATGAGTAGATTCATCAAACACAACATGAGGTGTTTCTTCCACAATAAGAGTTTTCTTGTTGTAGACCCTGAAAGCTTTACTGATTTGGGAGTATCCAAGAAATACTCCTTCATCAGCTTTGCTATCAAAGGCTTTCAACTGATCTTTCCCATTATTGTGAATGAAACACTTGCAACCAAAAATGTGAAAGTAAGACACTTTAGGCATTCTTCCTTTCCAGAGTTCATAGGGGGTTTTGCCTTGCCCCTTAATAATCAAACATCTATTTTGAGTATGGCATGCAGTGTTTATAGCTTCAGCCCAAAACCTCTTAGGTAATTTTGAATCAGCAATTAGAGTTCTAGCAGCTTCTTTTAAAGTTCTATTTCTTCTTTCTGCAACTCCATTCTGTTGGGGAGTTCTAGCTGCTGAGGTTTCATGAGCTATTCCATTAGATGTGCAATACTCATTGATGTATGAGTTAATGAACTCTGTGCCTTTATCAGATCTTATCTTGATAATGTTAAGGCTTTTCTCATTTGACAATCTCTTAAGAAGTTCAGGCAGTTTGACTTGAGTTTCCTTCTTATTAAGGAGAAATACTACCCATGTGAACCTAGAGAAGTCATCTACTACAACCAATGTGTATTTTCTACCATTTATGCTTGCAGGGGTAATTGGTCCAAAAAGGTCCATATGTAACAGTTCAAGTACCCTTTCAGTAGAGATGACTGGTTTTCCCTTAAATGAGGCTTTGATCTGTTTTCCTTCTTGGCATGGTTTGCAAACATGCTCTTTAATGAAAACCTCATTAGGTAGTCCTTTGACTAATGCATTTCTAGCAATTTTGTTCATTGTTTTAAAGTTCAGGTGGTTTAATCTTTTATGCCATAACCAACTTTGTTCACTAGAACTCTTAGCAATGAAGCATGCAGCATCAGTAGACTTGTCCCAGTCTGCAAAATACACATTTCCTTTCCTAGTTCCAGTCAATAGAATTTGTTGAGTCTTATCTTTGATTAAGCATTTTCCACTTGAAAACTCAACATTGAAGTTTTTATCACAGAATTGACTGATACTTAGGAGATTATATTTGAGACCAGCCACATAAGATACATTGGATACTTTGATGTTACCAATCATCAAAGTACCATAACCTTTTGTAGTTGCTTGTGAGCTGTCTCCAAAAGTGACATTTGGGCCTTCTTTTTCAATAAAATCAGTGAGGAGATCCTTGTTTCCAGTCATGTGCCTTGAGCATCCACTGTCAAGATACCATGCTGACTTTTTGCTCATGCTCCTCTTCTTGTGGCCCAATGGTACCTGCAATTAGATAGGTTTAGGTACCCTTTGAGTTTTGGGTCCTGAGAGGTTAGCTGTACCTTTAGGAACCCAAACTTGCCTAATAACCTTGATTGATTCAAGGTGGCTAAGTTGTCTTCCTCTAGCATCTACATACACTGTCTTTCCCTTAAATGCCTTTGGGAAAGTGTGTGTGAATGTGTTAACTCTATAAGTTTCAGGAGAGTTGTCAAATCTCCTGAACTTTTGAGTTCTTTGTGCTACTTGAGGGAATCTTTGAGGAAAGGCTTTCTTTTGACCATTACCCTTTGGCATGAAGGGTTTTGGTTGTCTCATTTTATTTTGCCTTTGAGGAAAGTTATCCTTGGGTCTATTCAGCTGAGGCTTTCTCAGAAGAGTTGGCCTAGGCTGATTATACTTTGGATAACTCCTCTGAACATTGTTCAGTAGAGTTGCCCTTCCATTGGGTCTACTCTGCTGACCAACATTCCTCTTATGTTCAGGAGCTTTGGCCATTTCCTTAGGTTTTGGCCTATTCTCCTGAATCACTTGAGTAGGCAGATCATCCATTTTGCCCTTTCCTTTGTTCCGTGGCTGAATCACTTCATTTTCAGTTTGTGCCACTGACTTAACAAAGATTCTCTTAGTGTTACTTACAGAAGCAACACTAAGACAAGGTGAAGATTCAAATGGATCAAAACCTAATCCACTTCTTTGAGCCATAGGTCTTTGATAACTCTGAATTTCCTCTATTGCTCTAGAGGATTTCTTCAGAGCAGACATCTTTAGTTTCAGGCTCTCTTCACTTGATTTAAGAATATCATATTCATGTGAGAGGTTTTCAAATTTGGCATTGAGAATTTTAAGTTCAAAATCTTTTCTCTTCTGAGAGAGAAGTTGATCATCAATCTCCTTTTGTTGGTCAACTATCCTGAGATTTGCTTCCTCAAGCTCTCTCAAGACTTGTTGATACAACTCAGTAGACTTGACATCAACAACTACCTCAGAGTTTTTGGCAAGTTCAATGGCCAATCTTTCATTTTCTCTCACACAGTTATCATGAAATTCTTGTAACAAAGTGAAATCTTCCATCAACTTTCCAAGGGAAAGCTTCAAGTTGACCTCACTATTGTTCTGTGAGATGAATGATGGTGAGCTAGAAGTAGAGGATACCTCATCATCCTCAAGAGCCATGTTGCAGACATCATCATCATCATCACTGTTGGAGAACAGTCCATCAGAGGAGTTGAGGCTTTCAGTACTATCAGATTCTTCACCAGCCATCATGGCCTTTCTGTTGGTGAATTTCCTGTCTCTTTTGGCCTGCCTCTCTCTTCTCTCCTTAGAGCTTAATTCAGGGCAATCATACTGGAAGTGCCCTTTCTTTTTACAGTTATAGCACAGATCTTCATCATTTTCTTTCTTTGATTCTTCTCTTCTTTTTGATGATGAAGGTTCAGCTCTACTGGACCTTCTCCTATCAGAGTACTTGTCCTCTGATCTTTTCTCTTCAGGCTTTTTGACTTCAGCCTGTGCTTCAGGAGAGTTGTATCTCCTGAATTTGTTGTCCTGGTAGAATTTCTTGTATCTACCAAACCTTGAGTTCAACTTTTCAAACCTTCTAGCCATCAAGGCTAGTTCTTCCTTCATTTCAGTCTTTGAGACTGACTTTGATGATCTTGGAGTGGGCTGCATCTCTGGTTCAGCTGTTTTGGCTTTGAATGCCACTCCCTTAGTAGGATTTGAAGGTTCCTCAATAGGCTTTCTTCTATTGAGGTCGAACTCATAAGCTTTGAGTTCAGAGAAGATTTTTTGCATGGGCATGGTGGAAAGATCTTTGGTGTTTTGCATCATTACAGCATAGACATCCCACTTTTGAGTGAGACTTCTCAAGATCTTCAACCCCACTTCTCTCTTGGTGTAGACCTTGTCCAGTGAGTTGATTTCATTCATCACATCAGTGAATCTACCAGCAAACTTATCAATGGACTCTTCAGACTCCATTGCAAACTGTTCAAATTTCTGCACAGCAACTTGGAGTTTATTCTCCTTGATCTTTTCAGTACCCTCACACATTTCTGCAAGAGTATCCCAAATTTCTTTGGATGTTGTGCAGTGGTAGACTCTACCCATAATTGCATCTGGAATTGTTTGGTAGAGGGTGTTCATAGCAAGATAATTCAAATTATCTTTCCTCTTTTCATCAGCAGTGAAGTCATCCTCATGTTTGGGGAGCACCTCTCTTGGATCTGCCTTTTGAGCCTCAGTGACCTTGGGATTGACAAATGTGAACACAAAAGGACCTCTTGTGATCACTCTTAGCATGTCAGTGTGTAGAGATGCAAGATGAGCCCTCATTCTGATTTTCCAGAAATCATAATTATCAATTGAGAACATGGGCAGTTTGTGATGTGAAATGTGGTTGACTGGATTTGTGGCCATGTTGTCCAATCCTTGGACAGCAGGAGGTGGAACAGCAGCATTGTTGTTGGCCATAACTCAAGAACAAACAGTCAGTCAATATTCAAGTAGGATTTCAGATAGATCAGTTCAGTGACCACATCCAATATGTGATTTTGAAAGCCAAGATGGCTTTTCAGAAGCAGTGGTCTTTGAACCCCTGCTCTGATACCACTTGTTGGTCCTGAAAGGAGTAGATAACAAGTGTATGGGGGGGGGGGGAATACACTTGTATGCAAATTCTTTTCAAACTTTGATCAAACCAGAGCTCAGCAAGGTTGTCTTGGACAACTCTGCTGAAGAAGATTAACTCTTCTAAGATAATCAATCTACTAAGTACTATTGAGTACTTAGTTGAATAACTATCTAGGGGAGTTATATGTGCGGAATAGTGGTTGGCCCTTTTAGTTTAAACTCCTTTTATTTCTGAAATCACTTAGTCAATGTAACACAGTCCAGTTTTCAGGGAACTTGTCCAAATAGGTTTTTACACAGTCTTTGAATGTTTTTCCTTGAAAGATCAGTTTTGTGTGCAGTGTTGATGTATTGAAAGTACTTGAAATGTAAATCAACACAAGAGTTTATAGTGGTTCAGAGACTCAAGCTCCTACATCCACTTTCCCTGATTTAACAGGATAATTCCTTCACTCTTGGAATTAACTTGTTTTATAGTGCCAAGGTGCACTTGATCAAGAACACCACTCTTGGTGAATTGATCCCTAGGATGTCTAGAGTCCTAGTACCCTCTTCTCAACTCAGAACTGAACTGTTCTTCTCTCAACAGTCAGCTCCTACCACTTCTACTACTACAACCTTCTCACTTTCACTCTTGAAAGATATGAGGATTGAAGTAAGGTTCCAACTAATGAGATATCCTTTACAATGAAGATCAGTGTATAAGGATAGGATATCTCTCTAAGCTTGTGTATGGATATACAATGTAGTTCAGCTTAGAAGAAGTGTATGAAGACTAAGATAGTCTTTTGAAAGCTTGAAAGCACTCTTGCTTGTAGGATAGTTGTCAAGTTGAGATTCAGTTGGATACTTTCAAATGGTCTTCACACTTCTGTATTTATAGACAAATGAAGGATTTTCCCGTTGGAGAGGCAGCCTCCAATGTCCATAAATGTCTTCTTTTAGTTCTTCAACTTTGAAGACAGAATCTTGATAGTGACATGTCCTCATTTGGGAAATAAACGGCTGTAAGAGCTTTGTCTTCATTCTGTAGCACTCTTCCCAACATCTGACATTCAGATTCTCTTGTAAGAATGTGGACATGTCTTCTGAAGGTTGTTCCAATGATAGGACAACATTCCTCATAATTTGGACAACACTCCTTATCACTATCAGCAGTCTTGCTTATCAGCAAGATTGTCTTGCTCTTTCCCTTTTATTTTCTTGAGGATGTCTCTTTCCCTTCAGATGGCTCTTTCCCTTTTATTTCTCTTGAAGATGATCTTAGCTTGTTTCTTTGAAGATCTTTAGGGTGTGGTTGTCTCTTTCTCTTCAGTATAGTTGACCTCAGGCTTTCAGAGCACTTGATCTTGATTAATTGAGCTGAGACAACTCCTCTGGACAACTCTCCTGATCAGCATATTTGTCTTTCAGCAGACTTGATCATGATTCCAGAGTTTGAGCCTTGAGGGGACTTGTTCTTGATGTACTTCAAAGCATGTGTTCCCCCTCAATTTGTGCATCTAATCATTTAAGAGCTGCCTAACATATTAGCTCCTCATCTAGCCTATAATCTATATGTTCTAACATTTCTAGAACATACTTATCTTGACTTAGGCATGTCTCAGGGGGTTTTGGTATTAGATCAAAACATATCTCATTTTATTCCCAACAATTTCCCCCTTTTTGATGATGCCAAAACCTATACATTTGTGCAAAAGTGACTTGGCTACACCTATTACATTTATCTTCAGAAGACATGACTAAGGTCAATTATCCTGAAAAACAATGTGTTAGTGTATTTACCATCCATATTGCAGATAGGTTTCATAGATAGGCATAGAGAGATGAGTGTTTCTTGATTCAAAATAAGTTCAACTATCATTCATTAAAAAACATTACAAGCATGTTGATAGTTGAATTGAACATATCAGAGCATGAATCATCAACACTAAATACATCAGAGTATTTCCTTCTAAGAGTTCAACACATATACAAGATTTTTTTTTTTTTCAGCATCAGAACATAAACTTGTATCAGAGCACTAATCTTATTATATCAGAGCAAATACTAACACTTCAAGACATATACAAGATCAGAGCACAGAGCTTGTATTAGAGCAATCCATATCAAGTCAGAGCAAAACAGATTAGCACACCACATCAGCAAACTTGACCAATTTTCAGCATAGTTGATCAATTAAGATAGGTCAGAAGACTTAGCCATTTAGAGATCATCCTCAGGAGGTGGCACCATCCCATACTGTGCCCACACTCTCCTCTTCAAGGCCATGGCTTCTTGGTTGGTTCCCTTAGGACCAAGAACCATCTTGTTCAGCTTGAGGATCTCAGTGAATTCTCTCAGAATCCTTGATTGATCAATCCATCCATCAAGCTTTGGAGGTAAGTATATGATTGGCTTGGGAGCTGTGAGTTCAAATCTTGCAATATCAGCAGCTGCAAGCAATTGTTGATAGAGTTCTCTGTAGTACTCAATCATGAACTCAGCAAAATTGATGTTGGCATCTCTTCCATTCCATCTGTCAATGACATACTGATCATAGACAAACTCCCTTTTTGCTTCCTCCCATGAGTCATTCAGCTGAATTGGCACCCATTTATCCAAGTGAGGATATTTGGTGTCCATTGGGATCAATAGCTGTGGCTTCATCTTGTTGTAGGTTGCTCTCTTCCTTCTTGGCTTTTGGAAGTCTGCTCTTCTCTTGTCTCTTGCTCTGTTGGCCTCTTCCATCAAGTCCATTTTCTCTTGGGCCCTCATCATGGCCATTTTCTGTTGTGTTTCAGGGTCTTTGCCATACCCTTCATGAAACAGCTTTGATGGATCATTGAGTACCACAATCTTTGTCTTCTTTGGTCCAGGTCCAAAGCCTTCTTCATATAAGATTTCCACATCTTCAGTGACTTTGGTACTTTCAGTGGACTTAGTCTCAGTAGACTTGTCTTTTTCAGCAGTCTTGGGTATTTCAGCAGTTTTGGGATCTTCAGCAGTTTTGGCCTTCTTTGAGGTAGGCTCATCATCAACAACTCTGAATTCAGGTGGAAGATCAAGGCTATTGGGAAAGTCAGTGAATTTCTCAACTTGTCTCTTCTTTCCTTGGGCCTTCTTGATCTTTCCTCTATTTTGGACACCTTCAGCATCCTTGTCCAAACCAGATACTTCACCACCTGGTCTTTGTTGTAACCTCACTCTTTCCTCTTGAGCTGAGGCCATAGAGTTCTTCAATGCCAATGCTAACTGCTCCTCTTCATCCAATTCTTCCAAGTTCAGCACTGCTGGCTCTTTTCCCTTTCCTTCAGGGGCTTTGTCCTTCCCTTTCACTGGACTCCCAATCACTAAGGCACCTTTTGCCCTTGCTCTTTCCCTTTCCCCCCTTTTGGCAGCATCAAAACATTCTGACTTCAGTTCACTCATAGTGGATGCCAATAAGGACTGGGCTTGGGTTAGCCCCTTGAGCTTAATTCCTCATTTTCTTGGCAAACTACAATGTTAACCACTTAGCCTTTTTGAGCCTTTGATACCTATATCTAGTGGGGGATAAAACACAAAGTGAAAAAAACATGTGCTTGAATGAATATCTTTGGTGAAAAGAAAAGTTGGAAAAGTTGAAAGAAGAAAAAGAGAAAGATGAAAAGAAAATCAAGGAAAGAAAAGAGGGACAAAGAGCCCCAAAAGCTTGAAAAGTATAAAATTTTGGTTCAAAAGATGAGGAGATGAATGCTTGAAAAAAAAAAAAAAAATGGAAAAAGAAAAGTGAGGATGAAATTTGTAAGCTTTGAAAGTGAAAGCACACATTGTAAAACAACAAGCTTTGTCCTCCACTAGAAGAGTCACAATTCCCAAATTCATCCTATCTTGTCCAAAGAGCCAATGTTACATCCTTGATTAAGTCCTATTGATCACATTGTTGAGCATGTGAGTGTTGTGGAAAGTAGAAGTTGGGCAAGCATATGGTGATTGCATAGCATAATTTGGTTGATGAGTGCATTAATATCCTCAATTTGTTTGTGTGTTTGAGAGAAACACCTTATCATGTGAGTAGAGGACTTGAGCATTTGGATTATGTTTCCCCATTCACAATGTGTTGTGTGTTTATGCACTCTTTGATCCATGAGTGTGAATTGCAATAATGAACCTATAATCTTCATTGAGAAATGCACTTTGAGAAAGAGATATCATTACACCCTACTTTGCATGTGTGAATTACATTGAATATTCCATTGTGATCATTCCACCCTCATTGCTTTAAGTGCTTAGTTGTTTGAGGACAAACAACATTTTAAGTTTGGGGGGGTTTGATTCGGGTGGAATTTACACGTTTTAGAGGCACATGTGAAGCGTGTTTTGATGTGAATTTCATTGATTTATGCATTGATTATGATTGTTTGAGCCAAAATGAGAGAAAGGTTGTGTTTTGTCGATTTTATAGGAAATACGATGGAATTTGGAGCAAAACACCAACCATACTTTACTGGATCAAGAAGAGGAGTGCACTGTTGGATTCGTCTCGAAAAATGGAGTGGAATGAAAAAAAGAATCGAGTCAATCGGAGGTCGGAAGCTCGAGATACGAAGAGACGAAAAAAATATGTTCGGGTAGAATCGACCCGGGCGGGTCAAAAACGACCCGGGCGGGTCAAAATCACCCGGGCGGGTCAAAATCACCCGGGCAAGGGCAGATTTTGAGGATGTTCGTATTTGGCCCGGGTGAAACCCACCCGGCCGGGTGGTTTCGACCCGGGCAAGGCCCAAACATTGTGTTGCTTCGTATTTTGGCCGGGTGACATCATTCTCGGGGGTTTTTTGCAATTTTCTCCATTTTTGAGGGACCAACTTGCAATTTTGGCATCCAAACCCTTCCCCAACACTATATAAGGCCTCATTCTTGAAACCCAAGACACTCTCCCCCAAATCCACACATAGTTACACATACTTGGAGGTGTTTTGGCCATTTCTCTCTCAATTCTTCACCAAATCAAGGAAGAAAGGATGCAATAGCTCCCAAATTTCATTCCCTACCACATTCTAGACTAAGCTTTCTCTTTCTTTTCCTTTTTTATTTAGTTATTTCATTTGGAATTTTTAATTTGATTATGTATTTGATTAGCTAAACACTTTGTGGTTCTAAGGCATTGTAAGACTTGGATTGATGTTTATGAGTAATTTCTTGCTGTAATTGGTGTTTGTTTCCTATTTTCATGTTTAATTATCCATTGTCAAGCATGTTGTTATTGGCCATGATGATTTGCTTATCTATTGTTAATTGGAGTAAGATCGAGAGATTTATTTCATTTAATCGTATGCAAGCATGCAACCCGATATTATTATGAGCTCGAGAGAGGATTAATTATCGGAGAGGGAATCGAATGGTCTTAGGAGCTCTTTTAGGCGGTGTAATGTTTGTGAGGTAGAAATACGAGTCTATGTTGCATTGCGCCTTTGGTTAATTAGATCGAGAGATTAATTAATTCTTCTTGTGTGATCACCCTATATGAGATAAACTTAATGGCCATCTAAACGAGATAACATTCATAAACGGACATCTAAGTGTTACAATCGCCTTGGAACCCACTTTCTTTCTTTGAGTTACATCCGTTGCACTTTCGTTTTACTTATTTGCTTGGTATTTGATCGATTTCGTCTTTGCTCTTTATTACTTATTTGTGACACTTGTTAGGTAATTTTAGAGTAAATCATCATATTCAAATTATCGATCACGTCTACTTAGAACTTGACTAGCAAACTACCCTTTTACACTTAACCTCCCTGTGGGATCGACCTCGTGCTTATCACGCTACAATAGACGCCGTACACTTGCGGTTGTTTATTTAGTGTTGCATAACACGTGTATCATTAATTCCCTTAGCACCTGCCATACCAGATCTTTGAAGCAATTCCAAAATATATTTCTTCTGATTGAGTATCATTCCATCTGAAAACCTCTTGATTTCAATTCCAAAGAAATAGTTGAGTTCGCCCAAATACTTGATAGAAAAGAATTTATGCACTGACGATATAACACTTTGAATCTGAGAAGAGCTCGAACCAGTTACTACAATGTCATCGACATAAGCCATGACAAGAGTGAGGGCACCATCTTTGTTCCTAAGATACAGGGAATTGTCCGCTTGTGAAGTATGAAACCCAAGTTGTTGCAATGCAGATGCAAATTTGGAGGTCCAAGCACGTGATGCCTGCCTTAAACCATATAAAGACTTTTTAAGCTTGCAAACAAGATTTTGATTACCAGCCGACTCAAATCCCGGAGGTTGTACCATGTACAAATCATTGTCTATCTCACCATTTAAGAAAGCATTATCAACATCTAATTGGTGAAGGGGCCACGAATAATGAAGAGCAAGAGAGAGTATTAATCGAATGGTGACCGGCTTAACTACGGGGCTGAAAGTATCAGTAAAATTCATACCAGGAATTTGTGTATAGCCCTTTGCCACTAGGCGTGCTTTGTATCTGGAAATGCTACCGTCTGCATTTTTCTTCAGCTTGAATACCCATTTACAACCAATAATAGAATGGTTCTGAGGTGGATGGCAAAGTTCCCACGTCCCATTTTTAATCAAGGCTTCGTATTCCTGTTGCATAGCCCTTTCCAATGAGGATGATCTAGCGCATCTTTATAGGAAACAGGTTCTTCTTGAGAAAATGTGGCAGTGAGTATCTTTGGTTTGAAGATCCCTGCTCGTGATCGTGTAGTCATGTGATGTTGATTAGGATGTGGTGGAGGCTGCACCTGTTCCTGAATATCTGAAACTTCATGAGAATCATTAGAAAAATCATGCAGATCATTATTATCATTCTCATTTGGTAAATCTACATAAAGCTGCCCTGATAAGCTATGAGATGTAGAATCATGAGATGAGACAGGTTGAAAAGGTGAGGGAGGCTGATTTATGGGCGTGGAAGGACAATCAACAAGTAGAAGTGGAGAAATATTATTGGGAGGTTCTTGGTGAAGAGTGTTGGTCTTGGCAGCAGATTTGAAGGGAAAATTAGACTCGTCAAAAATAACATGCCTCGTAACAATGATCTTATTATTAGGCAATAACACCTTGTATCCCTTGTAATGGGGATTATATCCCAAGAAAACACATTGATCAGACCGGAATTGAAGCTTGTTCTTATTATACGGCCTAAGAAAAGGATAGCAAAGGCAACCGAAAACTCTAAGGTAAGAGTAATTGGGTTTTTGATTGGTGAGAATTTCAAAGGGAGATTTGAACGTGAGTTGCTGGGAAGGGGTTCGATTTATCAAATGGATGGCTGCAACAAAGGCATCATCCCAGTGCTTTGTTGGAACATAAGAGTGAGCCAAGAGAGCCAAACCCTTTTCAACAATGTCTCTATGCTTTCTCTCGGCTAAACCGTTTTGTTCTGGAGTATATGGACAAGAAATTTGGTGGTGAATACCAGAATCAGAAAAGAATTGCGTTAAGGATTTAAATTCGGTCCCTCCATCACTTTGAAAATCCTTTATTTTTGCATTGTATTGAGTCTCAACAAGATTTTTGAAGTGTATAAAGGCTTCTTTGACGTCAGATTTGAGTTTCAACAAATAAAGCCAGGAAAATTTAGAGGTATCATCAATAAAATTAACATAATATTGATAACCATTTGCGGATGGAATCGGAGAAGGCCCCCAAAGATCTGAATGGACCAAAGTGAACGGTACAGTAGTAGTGGAATTAGAAATGGAAAATGGAAGTCGATGACTTTTTGCTTTCATACAAGCACTACAAATTAAACTAGAAACATCATCGACATAACTAATTTGGCTATGTTGAAGAGCCTTCTTTGTAACATTAAAGGATGCATGGCCAAATCTGGCATGCCAAGTACTGAGAGGAAGAGACTTTGTAACTTCAGCGGAATGAACAGCAGCAGAAGATGATGGAATGTGATGATTGATTTGAGTGGAAGAATGACTGGAATTAGCAAGCTCAAACTTGTATAAACCATTCTCAAGAGCTCCTTGCAGAAGGATTTTGTGGGTAAGACGGTCCTTCACAATACAAACAGTGGGATGAAATTCAAAGAACACATCATTATCTTTTGCAAATTGTGAAACACTTAACAAATTTTTTCTCATGTTAGGAACATGTAACAAATTTTTCAAAAGAAATGGATGAGAGGAATGCTTATCTAAGGCAGTTAAAGTAGAAGAACCAAAGTGAGAGATATTCAAACCTGCACCATTTCCCATTTGAACTCTTTCAGTCCCATGATATTCTGAACCGATATTCAAGTTGTTCAGATCAAAAGTGACGTGGTTCGTAGCTCCTGAATCTGGATACCAAGCGTTATTCCCAGAGCTATCACTGCGGTCAAGACTTGCTACATTTGCAGATGGCTGGAATCTTCCATTTGTTGTGGTTTGGTTCAGACCTCTACCTTGATTCTGAGATGGTGGAGAGTAGTTGAGGTCTGCTCTATAATAACACTTCTCAGTAGGGTTGGCAACGGGGCGGGTATGGGACGGGTATGGCCTATCCCAGGACCCGTCCCGTCAAAAAAATTTGGACCCGTTACCCGCCCCGCTTCAAAACCCGTCGAAACCCGCCCCGCCCCGCCCCGCAATTTTTTTTTTAACTGTTATTTAAATAAAAATCAAAGTAAAATGACAACACAGAAATAACTTCCTTGTATCCAGTTAATCATGAACAAAATGTGAGAAAAAACTTAAAACTTCTTAAACAAAAAAATAGGAGGAGGATTTCAGAATCTTATCAAATACAACAAGACAACTTTATGCAATAATTTGAAACATAATAATTTAAACAATAGTAACTAAAATCTGACCTTAAAAGTTAAAACTACCGTAAAGTATCAATTGAAGTCTGAAGAGGAAGAGAAGAGGTAGTGAGGCACGCGTACTGTAGTGTGAAATAGATTTTTTTTAATAATTAATATATATTTATTATATTAATATATATTTTTTAATATATATATATATATATATATATATATATACGGGTCGGGTTCGGGTTGGGTACATACAATTCCAGGACCCGTCCCATACCCGGCGGGTATTCGTTGACCGGGTATTTACCCGCCCCGAAACCCGTTTGACCGGGTATTTACCCGTCCCGTGCGGGCCGGTTTCATGCGGGTTCGGGTTTTTACCCGTCCCATTGCCAACCCTACTTCTCAGCAGTGTGATTATCCATGTAGCAGATTTGGCACTGTGGACCACTTCCTCGACCACCTCTCCCTTTCTGAAAACCTCTCCTTGAGAAACCTCTGCCTCCTCTATTTCCTGAAGAATTGTTGTTCTTTCCTCTACCGTACTGATGGTTGAAGCCTCCATTTCTATTTCCTTGATATGTAGTGAAATTAACAGAAGGAGTTGATCCTTCTGAACTGAAATTTTGTTGAGCCACCACATTCTCAAGTCAAGATTCAAAGCTCAATAAGAGAGAACTTACACTTGCCACACTTATGGGATCAGTTTTGGAACTGACATTAACCATTACAGGGTTATAATCAGCTCCAAGTCCTCCCATGATATATAAGAGGTGATCTCTTCTGTTACTTTATGCCCAATGGCATTTAAAGTGTCACAATGAGATTTTATCTTGCTAAGATAATCCCTCATTGTCATGGATTCCTTCCTTAAGCTTTGGAGCTGTTGCTTAATCTGCATAACTTTTGCCAAAGATTGATGAGCAAAATTGGTTTTCAAGGATTTCCACACTTTATGTGAAGTGTTTAATCCAACAGTGTTGATAAGAAGACTTTCTGTGAGAGAAGAAAGCAACCATGATACTATTAATTGATCCTGCCTCATCCATACCGTGTAGTCTGGATCAATAGTAGTCCCATCTTCTTTGAACATAGTGGGACATTTCTTTTCTCCGGATAAATAACCTTCGAGGCCGTACCCTTTCATGGTAGCAACGATCTGCTGTTTCCATACCAGATAGTTATCTTCAGTGAGTTTAATATTAACTAAATGGCTCAAAGGGAGTTGATATTGTGAACTGGGAAATATAGGGATAGGCTGATTTTGGGATGCCATTTGTGATTTTTTTTATTTTTTTTTAAAAGGAAAGTGAAAATGGGAAATGGCACAGATTACTCTAGATAATCCTAGAGCTCTGATACCATGTTGAAGTTTGTTGGGCTTGGGCCCTATTGTTGTTTTGGCCCATGTGGTAAACCTTTAGGCTCACTCCATTTGTTTGCCCTAGGGCTGTTTGGCAGCCATACAAATACACTACAAGTCTCTCTTCATTCTTTGTGACGTAAAACGATATCGAGAGAAGTGTGTGAGACTTGTGTGGGTTGTTGTGCTACCCAGTCTTAGTCTTTTGATTATTCCCTCTACTATCCGTATAGATCTGATACTCAGGTGACCTAAGCCCGTCCGTATCGGAATACTCATCGGAGTTGTTCAACGGAGACGACGAGGACACCCAACAGTGGTATCAGAGCCACGGGTCGTCGTCTGCCGCCGTCTCTGTGGGCGGAACCCTAGCCACCTCCGCCGGAGCTTTCTGCCGGCACCGCTCGCCACTGCAGCAGCTTTCTGCCGTCGACGCACGCCCTTGGACTCGCGTCGCCTCTGCTCGCTTCTTGAAGCCGTCGTCGCCGCCTGCTGTCCGAGATCCGTCGCCGTGCAGCCATCGCCAGTCGTCCTACAGCAGCGCCGCCGCCATCGCTGCCTGCTGGACCAGAACCGCCGTGGCCACAGGTAAGTCAGGTAGTATTGGTTTTTTATTTGTTTATTTCCTTTACTGCATTGATTAATCTGCTTGGAATTTTGGGCGCTGGGGTGGTTTATTTAATTCAAAGGGGCTGGCTTTTGGTTTTTTGTTTCTGCAAGTTTCCTATTGATTAATTTGTGGGTTACTGTAGGTTTTAAATTGTTTAATTCTTACGCAGGTTCCCATATTAATTAATTAATTTGCTTAATAGGTTTTAAATATTTATATTTATTTAACCTGTGATATAAGAATTTGTTCCAGATTATTTGGATAGAGTTCTATTGGCGTTTTTGAGATCCTTACCTAGGGTCTCGATCTGGTATAAAAGCTTATCTCTTCATTTTACTGCTTTTGTAGCGTAGCCCTTGTCCGGGGATTATTTGCTTGGGATTTTGGTGTTGTAGATTTAGGTCTCTGTGTCTGATTTATAAGCTTATTATCTCTGTTTCGTGGTCTTGATTTTGGTGACCTATGTGTGCCTGCTTCCGCTTGCCATTTGCTGTTTTTCCTTGCATATTTTTTGTGATTTTTTCTTTTGGTTCAAAGCTGTGTAAACAAATGGTCAACCCTACTCCTACGTATGTGTTGGCTCCCTTTAATGGAAAAGGTGATTTCAGTATTTGGCAACAGAAAATGGAATGCATCCTAATCCAGCAAAATGTTTACGCAGCCGTTGACCATTGCTATGAGAATGATGAATCTGACAAACAGAAAAAGGTAATGAATAGACATGCTTTATCTTCCATAATCTTGCATTTGTCTGATTGTGTGTTAAGAAAGGTTGGTGTAATGAAAGATGCTAAAGAGTTATGGGATAAGTTAGGAAAGTTATACACTGAAACATCCTTGCCTAGTAGAACATTTTTACTTGAAAAGTTCTTTAGTTTTAAACTTGACTTGAATAAGGATATGGATGAAAATCTTGATGTGTTTACTAAGCTTATTCAAGATATCAAACTTACTGGTGATAAGGGCATTGATGAATATACCCCTGTTGTTTTGCTAAATGCTATTCCTGATACTTATACTGATGTTAAATCTGCAATTAGGTATGGTAGGGATAATTTTACTCTTGATATTGTCGTTAATGGCCTGAAAAGTAAAGAGCATGAATTAAAACATAGTGGGGGTAGTAGTTCTTCTGGTGAGGTTATGCATGTTAGAGGGAAGGGTGGTAAGAAACCCCATGGTAAACCTTGGATTAGAAAGTGCTATAATTGTGGTGACCCTAGTCACAAGATTAATGAGTGCACTGAACCTAGGAAGAACCAGAAGCATAATAAGAACTCTCATGCTAATCGTGCTAATATTGCCACTACTGATGACAGTGATGAACTTGGTGATGTCTATTGAGTCTTTGTGTGTTCTTTGGTGTCTTTGTGGTTATTTTTATTTGTGGATTTTCTTTGTGCTTATATCTTTGTGTTGCTTTGTGATTCTCTTTGTGATGCATGAGTAGATGATGGGCCAGTGGGAAGGTTGGGGAATGGTTGCATGTTTTTTTATGTATGTGTGTTATGCATGACTTCATACATTGTGGTTTCATGTTTTTCCCCCTACCCCATATACATCTAGTTGCATGTTTATTTGTTTCTTTGTGTTTAGAGATTATTCCTAGTAAGGTGGAGTGATTGTGTCTTTGTGATTTATTTATGTTATGATATCATGTCTTTGTGCCTTTGTGTGAGTCTTTGTGAGTGCTTCGAGTGAGGTGGAGCTTGTCTTTGTGTGCCTTTGTGTGTCTTTGTGTGAGTCTTTGTGAATGTTTCCCATGATAGCCTATTTTGCATTTATTGTTGTTTATGCATGTGTTGTGTGTGCTATGTGTGTGTGGGAGTGTGTGTGTTAGGCGATGATGACCACCTGCGGATTTCGGATTGTAGTTGGGGATGGCCAAAAAGGTGGAGATTGTTGGGCTTGGGCCCTATTGTTGTTTTGGCCCATGTGGTAAACCTTTAGGCTCACTCCATTTGTTTGCCCTAGGGCTGTTTGGCAGCCATACAAATACACTACAAGTCTCTCTTCATTCTTTGTGACGTAAAACGATATCGAGAGAAGTGTGTGAGACTTGTGTGGGTTGTTGTGCTACCCAGTCTTAGTCTTTTGATTATTCCCTCTACTATCCGTATAGATCTGATACTCAGGTGACCTGAGTCCGTCCCTATCGGAATACTCATCGGAGTTGTTCAACGGAGACGACGAGGACACCCAACAAAGTTTGTAAAGGAACGAGAGAGAGGTTTGTGCTTGCTACCATATTCATGGATAAGGCTTAAGCTTTCATTAATTGATTGAAAGAGAAATACAATGAGATCTATTTATAGAATATGCTAGCTTATGATGTGGCGACACCTATCACACTAAACAACAAATATAAAATTTTTTTATATTAAAATGGATCCATCTCGCCTAACACTATAAAATTAAAATGGATGATTTCGCTTAAATGGGTGAAATACTATCTTCGTCCCAGTAAAAGTGCGCCATTCAACTTTATTTTTTCGTCTCTTCCAAATTTTTTTTTTTTTAAATTACTTTCTTTCATATTTTATTATATTCTTTCCTTTCATTTGCATCACTTTTAATACATCTACTCCTTATATTAAATTTTAACAATGTATCTTACTCTAACAATGTCCCCAACCTCCAGCTTTTTCCCAGGGAAGTAACCAACAGAGCAAGATAGCTACTTAACTTCTACATTTTTCTATTGAGTACAAATTTATTTAGTGTGACTATTTTTATACGATACAACAAACCAGAAATCAGTTGAATAGAGCCATTTTGAAATATGCAAAGCGGAGCCAGCTAGCTCATAAACGTGTTTAATGGACGGTGAAATTGATTCTCTAAATTAATCAATTTTTATACGGGCGACTTAAAAAAGAGATTGGGCCCTTTAATTTTTATTACTACAGGGAAAAGTCATAAATTTCATCCTAATTTTTTTTTTTTTTGGTTGCCAAACATTATCTTTCGGCTCATGTCATGTCCATTTGAGGACGATTGATTGAATAAACAAGGGAGAGGATGATGCCCTTACTTTCCGATCCTTGAACTTCCATAACTTTCTTATGCGTCATTGAGCTTTGCTCGGTAGGTTAAGATATTTATGGTTAGTTCAAGTATCTCAATCAGTCCAGATTGAATCACAAATGTTATATTTTTCGATTATTTAATATACACACAATTAAGTGTATTTTTACTGCGTGTTAATTTAAAAAATTATTTTAGGTCTAATTACTTATTTATCTTAAATCTGAGTAATCATTTATATTCAACTAATCTATCCTACCTAGAGATGTCTATCGGGCTGGCCCTAGCCCTATAGGACCAGCTCTACAGGGCTACGGGCTAAACGGGTTAGGGCCTTAACCGGTTCATATTTAACGGGCCTACAATTGTTGGAACCTAACCCTAACCCTAGCGGGCCACGGGTTAAACGGGCCACTAACGGGCTACAATAATTTTTTTTTCTTTTAAAATTAAATGTCTCAATTGGCACGTTCAACAAGCAAATAAAATAGAAAAATACATAATTAGTTAATGATCAGTATATGAGAAAAAAAAGTATAATTTAAACACAAATAAAGCTAAACAAATATCATAATCTAATAAAAAATAGTAATAATGGTAATAGGCTTCTTAATGCTTATAGTTATGGTTATTGGTCAAATGACCCAAAATTTGTTCTTAGATTATTTATTAAAAAAAAAAAAAAAAAAGGGTAACAATTCGGGCTAGCGGGTTGGCCCCGTAGCCCTGCGGGCTGGCCCGGTTTAGCCCACGGGCTAACCTGTCCGGGTCAAAAAAGTCCGGTTTTAAACGGGCCTATAATTCATGAACTCTAACCCTGTATTTTTCAGGAATAAACGGGCCAGCCCGGTTAACCCGGCCCAGATAAACATCTCTAATCCTACCAGCTTTTAAATATATGCATCTAATATCAGTAATAAGTTCTGCTGGGCCATATAATTTATTTGTTTACAAGCCCATTGATTTAATTATATCTGGGCCAACCCAAATAATGTTCGAGTACCACCTTTTAAGGATGGGCGCTGCTAAAGGCACCCGGATTTCCTATGAGTACACCCACGGAGAATTTTTTTTGTCCCAAGGTGGTGCGAAAAGACGTTTTTACCCCTCCTGTAGTTTTTAAAAAAAAACGCCGGATGAGTACACCCATCTATTCCGGTTCACACGCGATTCATCATTTCACATCCGAATAATTCCGAATTCCCACCATCAACACCAAAACATAAAAAATCCTAAAAATTCAAAATTTCAACAACAAAAATAAAATCTTAACATGTTCGAAATTTTTACCAAAACAAAGTTGAGATGTTCAAAAATTTTACCAAAAACAAACTCAATATGTTCGAAAACAATTTCAAAACAACTTACATTTGTCCGGAAAAAAAAAATCGAACATCTTGTTCGAAATTTTTTCCAAAACAAACTCAAGTTGTTCGAAATTTTTTTCAAAACAAACGCACTATGTTCGAAAAAAATTTCAAAACAACTTAAATTTGTCCGAAAAAAAAAATCGAACATCTTGTTCGAAATTTTTTCCAAAACAAACGCACTATGTTCGAAAATAATTCACAAACTTCAAAAAAAATCAAAAAAATCCTTTTTTTTTTTTAAGAAACCCTAATTTTTCTAACTAAACTTACCTGTGTAGCGGCGGCGGCGGCGAGGAGCACGACGGCCGCGGCGAAGGGGAGGAGGGGGTGGGCGGCGGCCGCGAACGAGGGGCGGTGGAGATGGTTGCAGGCGGCGGCGACATGAGGGCAGCGCGACGGCGAAAGGACGCGCACCGTGGAAGGAAGCGCGACGGGCAGGGCGGCGCGACGTCGAGCGGCGTTGGTGGAGTGGGCTGCGGCCGCGAAAGGGGGGGAGAGGCTGCGTGCGCGGCGGAGCTGGCTGCGTGGGGGGAAGGCCGTAGGAGTGGGTGAGATTCGTGAGGAAGAGAGAAAGAATGTGGGTGAGATCCGTGAGAAAGAGAGAGAGAATGTTTTAATTGAGGGGAGGGTAATTTTGTATTTTCCACGTGGGTGTCCTCATCCGTTTTGTGGGTGTCCTCATCGCGTGGGTGTCCTCATAGGATCCTTTGCCTTTAGCCGCGCCCTTTAAGGATATCCAATTTTAATTGCCTTGTTGATGGATATTTTCATTATCAATTATTTTTTTCGAGGAATTTATTTAACCTATTGGAGTAGTAAGAAATATAAGGGAACCCTTTAAAGTTTGGCCTATTCAAATATCAAAATTCTGTTAGTTTGGTAATGGTAGATGGGAATAAGGGGAACCTTTCTATTCTATTGAGTTCCAAAATATGGATATACATGAATAATAATATACTCAATTTATTCAAAAGACAACAATAGTTTGTCAATCCAAAACATGTACTCTACTCTACTTTGTCAATAAAAGAGAACCAAAACTATATGGGTGGAAAACACAACACTTTTTAAATTGGGTTAATTGCAAAAAAAATCACGACCTTTAGTAGATTTATCAATTACAACATAAACTTTTTTTCTTTGCAATTCAATACACCAACTTTTTTAATTTTACAATTTAATGCACCGGCAAATTTTTCGATCAATTTTAAAATGATGTGGCTCCAAAAAGATTAAAATCGCTACATTAACGCCAAGTAAAACTGCCAACTAATTAATTATTACTATTTTTTAATAGAAAAAAATAATTTTAAAACTCTAAAAAATACAAAATTAAATATTAATAATCATCCTAAACGCACACGCACACAAAAGACATAATTATATTCACTCAGAATTCGCAACCCCTACAATTACATGGAGTATATATATATATATATATTTTCTTAGGAGTATTTTCTATTCATAGTGTCATTTAACGACTCAATGTGGTTTATGCTATTGGTGTGTTATTAGGAAAAATTAAGTCAATAGAAAAAATAAAATTGTGTGATTAGTTAATAAAATTGGTTTCTCATGCTCTCTTCCCAAATTCCATGGAAAATAAGAGCACCGTGAATCTAAGTCCATCATAAACAAACAAATCGATTGAAGGATTGACGAATTGAAGAATGTGATTAAAATTTATGTGCACCTTGTTTTATTTTTTTATTTTAAAATTGTTTTTTTCATTAAAAAATAGTAATAATTAATTAGTTGACCGCCTTACTTGGTGCCAATATGACGATTTTAATCTTTCCGTCGTCACATCATTTTAAAATTAATCGAAAATTTTGTAGGTGCATTAAATTGTAAAACTAAAAAAGTTGGTGTATCGAATTGCAAAGAAAAAAAGTATATGTTGTAATTGATAAATCTACTAAAGGTCGTGATTTTTTTTGCAATTAACCCCTTTAAATTTAATAGTAATTGAAAATGTATATTTTCACGGTGGAGACATATGTTATATAATTAATATGTTTAAATAAAGACATCATACAGTACAAAAAAAGGAAAGTTATTATTATTAGTATTTTTTTATTATTATTATGTGTAGGTTGCAAGCTTGGGCATGTCGGTTCTGTCGGACCACAATTTTTTTTTAGGTTGAATGAAAAAGAAATACGTTTTTTTTTAAGTTGTATTGTGAGTAAAAATGTGATAAATAGAAATTTATGAATTCAATTTAATTTTAAATCGAAATATAAAATTACAAAATAATATTATACTAAGTAAAATTGAGATTTGAGAATGAGATAATCACAGTTGTCACCCACGTTTCATAGGACTCCGGGAGATAGTTGATAATTATTGTAGATTAAAATCTCTTTTTCAACTTTCTCTTTATAGATGCATAATTATCATGAGTAGATTGAGATAACGTGTAGTGATATGCGTATTCATAAATTGACATTTGTTACTAATAGTTGAATTGATCTGTCAATTAAACTTACATTGAATATTACGCATTGATTATGTCTTCTTAGTAATAAGAATTTAAACAATTTAAAATTTTAAAATTTAGTTGATTGATTTTTCAATTAAACTAAAAAACTATACTTGATCAAGGTCTACTTCTTATTTATAAGAGATTACAATTATTTTACTTCATTTTTACGATTGTTTACATACTAATTAAAAAAAATCATAATAATACATTTCAAAATTAAGTAAAAGATAAATATATAATGAAAAGTCTCGTAAATTAGCTCCCAACTCGCCATATTTTTACCCCGCCATGAATCGACCCGTCCTCAAATTATATTTAAGGTATAATTGTCCAAAAATTGAGGGGTGAATAGTTTTTTTTTTTGGGTGAGTAAAAAGCTATATTTCATATATTATTCTAATTTACATCGTATGAATTTTGAAATGGAGGTTTGTTTGCCGGGGCGTTTTTTAAATTGTGAGGCATTAATTTATTTGAATTTCATGAGTGACCGTTACTCCGCCATAAATTTCACGAAATAATTGAAGTTTTCCCATGCAGATCGTAGTACTGTATTTTGTGGTGTTGATGAGGAAACCGATATTCAAAGAGGGTGGGCATGTCGGCATGAATCATGATTTTGACCCTATTTAAAATTAGTTGTGCATATTCAAAAAATTATCCTTTTAATAATGTTGCTTTAAATATATGTTGCATTCCACAAACCAAAACACACCCACAAAATAAATAAACAAATACAATTTGTTCATGAAAAAGACAGTGTAGATTCTTCCAGGTTGCTTTCTTAAAATTAAAGTATATACTAATTGCTTAGATATTCTACTTTTTAATAGGTTTAATTACACCTATGTTAAATTTAAACACTTCTGATGTCTCTTTGATGAAATAAATAAATAAAATGATAAAAGATTTGTACGTAGTTCAATAGTAGTATTTTATTTGTTTTTTTTATATTATAATTTTTTAGATTTTTTAAAATAAATAATTAATATTTTTATTCAAAATATTACGGAGTATTTTATATTTTAACTAATATTCATATTTTTTCTCTGAAATAATGAGTATACATTAATTTTTTATTGATATAAAAAATATAAAAAAAATTCATATATGCGTTACGACGAGGATCAAATAAAAATTCTCAACTAACTTTAAAAAAAAAAAAAATAGATGTACAAAAATAAGTTAAAAGTCCTATTTTTATCTCAATTTATATACTCATCTCACCTACCAAATTAGGTTGTATTGAATTGAGATATAAAAGAATATGTATATATAAATAATATTATTGAAAGTGAGAAGACAAAAGGCGGGCCCACAATTGCAATATATAAATAGTACACCTGAGTTGCCCAATCATTGAAGTAAAAATTAAATTGTTTGAGGGAAGGCTTTATTATCCGCTGGATACATACAAATCTTGAAAAGCAAGATGCAACAAATCATATGGGCCTCACAACTTTTATTTATTTATTTATCATTATTGCATTAAAGGATATTTAATTAAATATGTGACACTTCCCAATAGATGGACAATTTTGATATGGATTCTCTCCTACCCTCGGCTCCAATGCAACTTCTCAATCATATATAATTGTAAAACTTTAATTTAAGGGTATGTAGAATTCTAATTAAATTTGAGGAATGGAATACTCCATTTAAAGTTAGGAATCCATGTATAAAAAAAATAGGGTTTTTCTATGGTCAGGAAGGGTGTTCGCCCTTCCTGACAACAGGAAACGAATTAAAAATCGACACGTCATCTATCTTCGTCATAGTGCGATCTAGTTTTGCATTGTAATAAAACAATTAATTTTCTAAATAAAATATATATAATTACAAAAATATCCTTATACTCAAATTTTACATATTTATAAATTATTTTAGTACCCCATCCACTACCACCCACCCCCCCTCGGTCCTGCAATCGGACCCCGTGGAAAACCTGTTCAATTTCGGCGGCAATGTGAGAGGAAATGGAGGCAACAAAGACGCAACGTGTTGCGTGCATATGACTTTGTGTAGTGTGGTTAATTTGGAAATGGAGGAACGCAATCATCTTTAAAAATGAAACACTATCAGTCCCAAAATTCAACGAAGAGCTCAAGGCAAGATTATGGAGTTGGTTCATGGTCAAATACGCTCTCCGTAGTAGATTCTCCTTCAAAGATTGGCTTGGAGATCCGATAAGGTGCATAACCGCGTAAACTTAAACAGGAGTGAGACTCTTTCTTGTTATCATACTCTGTTTTAATGAGGTAAACATACATAACCTCTGTACTACTGTACTTTCATGAGTATTACTTGTACCCACTTTGCTAATAAAATATCTTTACTGAGCAAAAAAAAAAAAAAAAAAAATTAGAACACGGACAAGTTTAAACTCTAATACCATTTTTTTTATTTAAAAATTTAAACGTGGGGAGATTTGAAATCAATTTATTTATTATATTAATTTCCCTAACAACCAATAGGGGTGGAAGTAGGCCGGGCTACCTGACAGGGGCCTACGGCCTAGCCTATTAAGGGCCTTGTTAGGCCTAGCCTATTTATAATTTGAGCCGGGCTAAGACTTTTTAAAAAGCCTATTTAGTTAAGTAGACTAGGCTTAGGCTTTAAATAAGGCCTTATAAGTCTACCAGGCCGGCCTATTTAACATTATATATTATATTTATATATATTTTATAATAATTTATTCTTAAAATTTAGTACTAACATTTATATTAAATTAAATTAAAGTAAGTTAAATTTATTTTAGTACTTTTGAAATCATTATAATGTTTGTATTTAAACTCATAGTTGTAATGCATTTATTTTGTTAGTAAATTTTATTTGCAACTTTGAATATTGAACTACGATTCATATTTAATAGGCTTCTAAAAGGCTCGTAGGCCTGACCTATTTACTTAAAAGGCCAGGCTTAGGCTGCAAAAAAAGTCTATCACAGATAACAGGCCAGGCTCAGGCTCAATATTTATAAACCAGGCCCCAGGCTTTTTCATGTAAAGCCTAGCCTAGCACAGCCTATTTCCACCCCTAACAACCAATATTACAAAAAAATAAAATCGTTGACTGTCAATTTCACTTTTTATCTGTTACATTTAATATTGAAAAATATAAAAAGACAAAATGCGTATATTACGAGAATTACTTGCCTTTTTAAATTTTATTTTTTGTTTGTTACATTTAACATTGGCAATTATAAAAGACGAAAGCGAATATTACGAGAATTCGTTGACGCTGCCAATCTTATTATCTGTCGATTACACTTAAATTATTTTAAAGCAACTTTTGCAAGTCTTTTTTTTTTTTTTTTGTTTTTTCTTTTTCTACGGAGTATAAAATATTGTACAGTACTATTAATAATTTAATTATAATAAAAGTAAAAACATGAAAGTAGTCGTCCTGACTCCTGAACTGCAATGTACTCGTAGAATGCTGGTTAGATAGTGGTGAGAGAGAGAGAGAGAGAGAAAGCAACGTTTAAACCCCAGAGATCGCACGTACGTTTACCCACACGAGTAACCCCCCAATTTCCGCCACGTGTCCGGGCCCACCATCAAAGTTGCAGCCAACTGCCATCAATTTCTCTTTTCATCTTCCATTCCATTCCATTCCAATGGAGTATAAAAAACAATATACAATTCACACACACCAATTCGTTAAAGTTGACTTTCCTCTATCTCAACTTCTTTTTTTTCCCTTAAATTTTCACACACAATACACGCATTTATTTACGCAATCTGAATTTGTGTTATAAATACGCATAGGTGAAATTGATAGGAGTAATTGCCAGAGACTTTTTTTTTTTTTTTTTTAGAGGTGGGTTGGTGGTTGAAGGGGTTTTTCTCCTCCTTTTCACGCTTCCTCTCTCTCTAGACCTCTATTGTTGTGGCTGATATTTTAGGAGGGTGTATGAATGAATGTATGAGAGCCCATCTTGGTATTTTCTAAAAAAGCTTATTTTATTAAAAGGGAAAGGAAAAATATATTGTATTTTATTAGTAGCTTGGAATCTCGGAGAAGGGGGAAACAGAGATGGGGGCGTGCGTTTCACAACCGGCGAATTGTGTCGGAGGGAAAATCGGAGTTTCGAGAAAGAAGAAGAATAGAAAGAGAAGAAGGGTGTTCAAGAAAAGGGGCCCTTCTAATAATTTCTCTGATCGATCATCCGATAAGTTGCCTGTCGATCGCCCCTTTAACAACCCTACTTTTCATGGTAATTCACTCTCATTCTCTCTGTTTTTGTGCATGTCTTGTCTCTAACCAGCTCACCAGGATATGTAGTCATTGTCACAAATTGTTGAGTGGTGAATAGTAATTGGAATTGGAATTGTCAATCGGATGTTGGTATGTTTCAGTTTGTGAACTGCTTTATTTATGGGGAAGTTCTAGGTTTTGGTTAATGGGTTTCTGTAAATTGCACATTTTAGAATATAATTAGTATGTGTGGATGTAGCTATTTTTTCTGAATTGACTTGATTTGTGGCAATGCCAGGAAATGTTGACGAAGCATGGTTCGAATCTAATGTTGCCCTTGAATCCGATTGGAGTGATGAGGATTTCCAAAGTGTTCCTGATGGTGTGTAGAATTCATATCTTTAGCTTCCCTTGATTGTTACATACTCCAGTATATTTGATACCAATGTGTTGATTTCTGCAGATATGATCTCCTTGCACAGTTTTGATGGAACATTGGTACCCGAAAGTGCTTCGCCAAGATCTTCACATGTCTCGTCTCTTGAACAGCCTGATAAAGCAATTAGTGAACCAATACCTGTTTTCCTCGATGAGATCTCGTGCTCTGCTGGAGAAATTTCTGGTGGTGACGATGGCTTGTTGGACAATTGCGGAATTATTCCGAATAATTGTTTGCCTTGTCTAGCTTCAACTGTGAATAGTGTTGAAAAGAGACGGTCTCTAAGCTCGAGTCCTCCGAGTTTTAGGAAAAAAGCTTCTTTGAAGCTACCATTTAAATGGAAGGATGGAAATCCTTTGGCAGTTTTATGTATGATCCTATTTTTCTTATGTGTTATTTTTATCTGAATAGCGTTCTTCGTTAAGTTTGTGATCCTAACATATATGTTGACAGGAAAATATAGATTTGTATGTTTTAAATCATGTTTTTATCTTGTATATTACAGTTTCTTCAAAGGCATTGCTGCAAAGACCTATAGCTGGTTCACAAGTGCCTTTCTGTCCTTTGGGGAAAAGAGTGCCAGATACTTGGTCCGAGATCGAACCAGGGACTTTCAGGGTTAGGGGTGTGAATTATTTCAGGTAACGGATTCTTGTCTGTATGTGATGAGCAATCCTATATATATTAATAGGATAACCAAACTATATAGTTAATGGTTTATTTTGTTCCTGGTTCATATGGTGCAGGGATAAAAAGAAGGAATTTGCTCTAAACTCAGCTGCGTATTATCCTTTTGGTCTCGATGTATTCTTATGTCAGAGAAAAATTAATCACATTGCTCGATTTGTGCAACTTCCTTCTGTTAGTTCTTCAGGGAAACTTCCACCGATTCTAGTTGTAAATGTGCAGGTACTGCATTTATCTAAGTATTTGTATTTATAAGTTCCTTGAACATTTGTGTACTGCATTGACCAGCATTTGGCTGTATTGATAAATTTATATGCCAACCACGAATAATACCTTGGACCTAATACGACAAGTGTTAGAGAAACAGCTTACTTACATAGTCTAATAACATTTTGTATTGTAAAGCTTATTGCCTTGAAATGGAAGTAAAAAAGCTGTAAAATTTGTTGAGCTAATACATCTTCGCGTTTCCATTATTCCTCTCGATTTCTTTTCATTACAAATTATGATTACATGAATGATGCAATTTTTATCATCGTATATATGTAAATATGGCAGGGCTCTCTTGACTCCAATGATAGTAACTGACTATCTATCTGTGTCTTATTTTTTGTTTCTTTAACTGATGCTGGTTTGTTTTTCATTTATTTGCAGATACCATTGTATCCTGCAGCATTTTTTCAGGGTGAAACAGACGGGGAAGGAATAAGTTTCGTTTTGTATTTTAAGCTTTCTGAAAACTTTGCCGAGGACCTTCCAGTTCATTTTCAAGAAAGTATTAGGGTGAGTATATTAGTAAAATCAGTGTTCCACACACTTAATTGTATATAAAAAAAAGGCTGTGTATGTGTGTAAACTAAACTGCAGCATCTTTTGTTCTAAAAGAGATAAGGTTTTTATTTGTCTCTATGTGTGTGTGAACTAATTTGGTTACAATTTTTCATTCGATTGGTAACTGATATGTATCTGTGAGATGAACAACAGAGGTTAATTGATGACGAAGTAGAAAAAGTAAAAGGTTTTCGTGCGGATACAAGTGTGGCTTTCAGAGAAAGGTTAAAGATATTGGGGCGTGTAGCAAATGTTGATGACTTCCCAATGAGTGCTGCAGAGAGGAAGCTCATGCATGCCTACAATGAAAAGCCCGTACTTTCACGTCCTCAGCATGATTTTTATATTGTAAGTTTATAACAGAATAGCTTTAAAATCCAGTTTAACTGGTTAAATATCTTTGGTCATATGGTGTTTTTTCTGTTTCTTCGCAGGGTGATAATTATTTCGAAATCGATCTGGATATGCATAGATTCAGCTACATTTCCAGAAAGGGGTTCGAGACATTCCTGGACAGACTAAAGATGTGTGTATTAGATTTTGGATTAACAATTCAGGCAAGTATACAAGTTTTGTATTATGTTTTTTTCTTTGAAGTCTCTCTGTACATATCTTCTTTCCCATTCACTCGTGTTGATAAATGCTTTTATGATTATGTAACAGGGTAACAAAGCTGAAGAGTTGCCCGAGCAGATTTTGTGTTGTATACGATTAAATGAAATTGATTATGTGAATTATCAACAACTCTGGCATTCCGAAGCCCTTGACTAGGTTTACTTTGTAAGCATCAGACAATGGTGGATAAATGCAGTTTTTTTTACATGATGTTCGTATTTTCTTGACGTTATTACATTCAATTCTTTTGTCGACGTAAATTATTCTAGATCTGCCAATACTTGTAAGCATATTGTATGGTAACTCGTTCGTCAAAATTGATAAAAACAAATTTTAGTTAAAAAATGGGTGAAACACTAAGCAGTAACATTCTTTGTATGCCAATATTAAGGAATGAAAGATAGAATTTAAGGCCTACAGGCTACAGGGGTCAAGGGGTACACCACACAAACCTTTGTTCCTTAAATACGAGCCTCTCGGGAAATCGACCAGGGGTTTCCCGTGCGGAATTTCCCCATCAAGAGAATTGTCCGACAGGTCCAGCTCCTTCAGATTTCTCAACTTGAGAAATCCATTTGGTATTTTCCCTGTGAAATGGTTTTTCTGCAGCTTCAGGCTTTCCAAGGCGCTCGCCTGCGCCAATGATGTTGGCAGCTCGGAATCCATCTCGTTGCAGCTCAAATCCAAGCTCTTCATCAACTCTAATCTCCCAATTGAATCCGGTATTTTACCTTTTATCAAATTACGAGACAAATTTATGTAGTGGAATTCAAGTTGCATTCCCATGCCTATTTGCTCAACCCCACTTGTGAAACTATTATCTGAAAGATCGAGAAACGTCAATGATCCACCACTTGCTTGACTCTGAATCTGAAAAACCGGTTGTATAGAACCTGATAGTTTGTTCGAATGAAGATCAAGCAACCCCAGAGTTGCTAAATTTGAGATTGAACTAGGAATCTTATCAGCAAGAGAGTTGACAGATAAGTTTAACGAGTAAATCTCCGTTAGTCTCCCCATCCATTCTGGTATTTTCCCTGTAAGATGATTGGCTGATAAATCGAGCTCTTGTAGTGCACTTGGTGTAGCTAGTAAATCCTCTGATATTTCACCCTGGATTTTGCACCCGGCCAAGAAAATCTTAGACAGAGATGGCATTTTCAGTAGCCATTTTGGGATGTAGGAAAGATTCAACTTATTGAACGAAAGATCGAGCGTTTGAAGATTCGTAAGAGAAGCCATCTGATAAGGCAGAGGGCCTTCAATCGAGTTGTGAGAGATTGTTAACATGAGAAGATTGGAGAGCTGCCCTATTGAACCAGGTATTTGTCCCGATAATTCGTTGCCATTAAGGTACAACTCCGTTAACGATTGTAGATTGCCTACGCTTGAAGGAATCGAGCCGTTGAGCTTGTTATTTGCCAAGGAAACTCTTTGCAGAGAAATCAAGAATCCGAAGGAGTAAGGTATTTTTCCAGTGAGGCCGTTGTCGTTGAGCTTGAGGAAACTTAGGAAAGGCATTTGATCCCGTCTTGCAAGAGACGGGATCTCTCCGACAAGCATGTTATCGTTGAGGTAGATAACAGAAATTGCTTTTAGCTTAGTTATAGAAGAAGGGATTCGTCCTGATAACGAATTGTTCGAGAGATCAAGCTCTTTCAGACGCTGCAGATCGCCGAGTCTTCCTGGTATACTTCCTGTTAGAAAATTATTCTGTAGGCTGAGACTTTCCAAATTTGGCAAGTGTGTTATGGACTCAGGCACAACACCTGACAATCTATTCGAATTCAAATCCAACATTCTCAGACTTTTTAGATTCCCTAGGCTTTTAGGTAAAGAACTAGTGAACCTGTTTTCAGAAAGACACAATTCTTCTAGTTTGGACAACTTACAGATACTTTCTGGTATGGGGCCATCAAAGTTATTGCCAGAAAGTGAGAGTTTTCTGAGATTGGGAAGATGAAAGCCAATCAGTGTTGGAATCTTTCCAGTTAGAGCAGTGAGACATGATAGATCAATGACTTGAAGAAAACTGATTAGTGTAATAGAAGCAGAAAGAGAGCCATTCATATAAGCTTGGACAGGTGCATCATCTTTTGTGTAAAAACCTGGGAGGTTGATTTCTGTTACTCTACCGGTTTTTCTGTCGCAGGAAACACCTTCCCATTTGCAGCAGTTGTTTCCGGTCCACTTCTCGAGCCGTTCTGACGTGTCGTCGTAAATCCCTGCCTTGAAACTTGTTAGGCCTTTCAGATCATTGGGATGGCATGTCTTGCTTTCTGCAGCTAAAATGTGAGTTAAAACAGCTAGGAAATATATAATCTTGGTCATTTTTGGCAGGGAAGTATGAGTTTAAGAGAGAATTTCTGCTAAAAGTTTTCTAGTTTTGGATGAATTTAAGTGATCAGATGAATGAACAGAGGAAAAGGGATCCAAGAATTAGTCAAAAAGATGTCTGGAAATAATTATATTCTTTGTTTGTGTTCCTTTTCTCTTTACAGTGTGTAATCAGTAATGGTGAGAGGCATTAAGATGTGTGAATTATGGTGTGTCCCATTGACATTTTTTAGATATGTATAAATACACATCTACTTTTTTGTCTCAATAATGTAGTGTCAGAGGCTTGGAGTTGGAGTCTTGTGCTATGAACAGATTTGTATTAATTTTATTTATATTTTTTATCCAATTAAAAATAAAAAAAATCCAATTACTTATTTAATGGGGACCAGACAGAGATTAAGCAGAAGCTGCAACTTTGTTTTCTGGCATATATCTCGACACAAGTTGCATAAACTCATCCTTCCTTTCCTTCTTTCTTGTTCTTGTGTCGTTTCTTTGTTTTATTTGCTGTATTTAATCCAAGGGTGAAAATCATGAATTTACAAGAACTAAAATATAAACCTTTTCTATTTATGTATACCCTTTGGATTGCACAAATTTAAGAAAAATATATAGGAGTAATAAGTAAAGTTTTGAAGAGTAGTTTTATAAAATTTTATGAATAATGTAAAAAAAAAAGGAGAGGTTCAAGTAATGTGTATGTTCTAAAAGTAATGATATATAAGTAAATATTTATATATTTTAAGGGTGAAAATTATAAATATATTTCATTTTTAAAATGTATAAATTAATATGAGACATTTTAATAAGATAATGTGCAGATTTTGATAGGATAGAGGGAATAGTTACAAGGCAAAATTATTATGTTATGATTGAATTGGTGTTGATGATAAACTAAATCTTACAAGGTTCCCTCATTGGGCAGCGCAGTGGTCTTGCTGACTACTGACAATTTCCATGTTCACTGATTTTGTTTTGCTAGTGCTATATTTCATAATACTGGAGTACTTTTTTTATATAATATCTAGACCCATAGTTTATTTGATTCTCAATATTTATATTTTTCAATTATACTTTTTAGTTACCCCTTACAAAACATAAAATTGGAACAATATACAGAAAAGATTATTATGATCCACGACCCCTTCAAGGATGACATGATGGAAAAATGCTAATCCTTTTCAAGAGAATTGGTATAGTAAATTACACATCAAGAGAGATATATAAGTAGGTAGATCTTTCATTAAAATGTTGCATCTACCCTAGTAACCCAACTAGTAAATCACACATCTCACACATCAACCCTATTATTGACTACTAGTAATTCACCAGTGCGTTGCACAGTCAAGATATATACTATTATTATTTCTTTGAAAAGAATAATTTAAAAAAAAAAAAAAAAAAGATATATTATTAATTAGACAATTAAGTTGGACAGATTTCATAATTAACGCAACATATAATATAATAATTCTAATACTATAAATCTATAATATTAATTTTAAAAAATGTATAACCTATTAATATTGTATAAAAGAAATCATTTAATTCATTATGCTGCAAAATCATAATTAACCAATCTAATGTAATTTAATTAACGTAAATAAAAAATCAACATCCAGTAAGTGGAATTCAAAAAAAAAAAAAAAGTGCCAGTAAGTGGTTTTATAAATACATAAAGCATGACTTAAAAATAATAATACATGTACACATTTTAATTGTACTCGAGATTAAGATAAAAAAAATAACATTTTCTAAATTGTACATTGACAAAATATATCAATTAACAAAGTAGCTCAAGTACATTTTCTAAATTGTACATTTTATGTATGTTGCAAGACCAAATGAACAATGCTACAATGATGACTTTCATGAGCTTAAGCTGTTAACAAATATAAATTCAAATATATTTTTGTATATCACAATAAATATCCTAAAATTAAATTACTTTTGTATATGTTGTCGAAACATATCGGGAAGAAAGAGTCTTCCACTACAAAAAAGAGGTGTTTTACCGACGGTTATGCCGACGGATATTCAGTCGGTATTGGCTCTTACCGACGGATTTACCGACGGATTTCATCCGTCGTCAATGAATTGGTCGGTAGTGGTTACCGACGGAAAATATGCATCCGTCGGTATATGCCTACGGATTCCCGACGGATTCAAACCAACCCGTTTTCAAACCGGGTCGCCTGTACCGACGGATTCAATTCCGTCGGCAGTCAAGCCAACCCGTTTTCAAACCAAGTTCTCAAACCGGGTCGCCTGTACCGACGGATCCCAAATCAATTTTTCGTCGGTATATTTTGGGCTTAAATTTTATTATTTTAATTTACCGACGGAATTTTCCGTCGGTAAGTATTTACATTTTTTTGAAAAAAATGATATTCCGTCGGCTCGCCCGTCGGTATTACCGACGCTAAACCGACGGAATAGTCCGTCGGTAAGTACCAAAAATTATAAAAAAAAAATTATTTGCGATCGGGATCCGACCCGATCAAAATTTCTTAAATAATTCAATACACGATCAAAATTGCTTAAATAATTCAATACACAAATCTAAATTACATCCAACAGAATAAACAAAATCGTCGTCCTTTGCTTGAGCAAACAACAAAAACTTGATGATGTAGACCAGAGTGCTAAGGCATCGAATGGTGTTCCGGAATTGGCAGAGGATCGATCAAGTAAGAAGCAAATAGAATTTTGCTCCTAATTATGACAACTATACCCCTCACTAGAATGCTTGAAAAAGCTCTGTGAAATATTAAAACAACGTAGTAAACATTAACAAAAACTTATATGAGAAATAATTTAACAAGAATGTGAGTATATTAATACGTACCTTGGAGTATATTAAATTGTCCTTCGCTGACTCGACTGCATCCCTGCCATTTCAAAATCAATTCCAAAGAATCAAGATTCAATTGTCATTTTATATATTTAAACATAAATTAAATTATCATAAAAATTGAACATACCTCAACAGAGATCAAGTAACTTCATTAGGCTCGCATAGTTTCGGTCGGTTTCAGCAAACTTCATTACTACAACAACATGAATTAAAACACAAATTAGAGTTTCAATCTGAAGGAGATATGAAGGAAATTCAATTTTCTTTGATGTGTTTTTGATATGCCTAAAATAGTGGGATTCCATACTATTACAGGCAGCGAAGGATCGAGGCATTCATTAGAAGATAAACATATGACGCCATTGCAACATGCCACTATTCTGTAATACTCAATTGCAGGCATATCAATCGCCGGCCAAGACGGCCAATAAATGATAGTCAATGGACCTTCTCTTTTTGAGACGGCCAATAAATGATAGTCAAAATCTCATCACAAATATAATCTGACATTGTTTTTGTTAACCAAGTTTCTAAAACCCCTAACCTAATTAACCAAATCGCACGTCTCTGAGAAAGACGAGGGCTAATATTATAAGGGTTAATTATCTAATTAAACAAATAATTTCCTAATTAAATAAACAATTATCTAATTAAACAATTTCCTAATTTAATCTATCATTTTTTAATTAAATATACAAATAATTATAATTACCTATTTATAGCATATTAGCATATAAGTTTTACGATCTTGAAATACAAGGAAAGAATTAATTTAGGGATTTACAATAAAAATCTACTAAATATACAATAAAAATCTACTAAATATACATATTCATAAGATTATATACAATAAATCCAAATATAAAACTAAAAAAACAAAGAAGGGATGTGCTCACCTGACTTGGACGGCGGCGTGTCGGGGAGGGACGGTAGGGTGTCGCCGGACTGCGACGCGGACGGTGGGATGGGCGGACTCCGGCCGGAGAAGGGGTGGCGCCGCTGCGAACGTGGGCAAGGGGCAGCATGTGGCGAAGCCTAAAAGGAGGAGACGGTCGGAGCATGATGGTGACGGTCGGAGAGGGAGAGAAATAGAGAGAGGGAGAGGGAGAGAAATAGAGAGAGGGATGGAAAATACGCGTGAAATGAGAGAAAGTTGCATTTATAATCGGAAATGCCGACGGAAATGGCAACTGATATTTCGGTCGGCTTTGGCTCGTTGCCGTTAGCGACGGAAATGGCGACGGATATTTCGGTCGGCTTTGGCTCGATGCCGTTAGCGACGGAAATGGCGACGAATATTTCGGTCGGCTTTGGCTCGATGCCGTTAGCGACGGAAATGGCGACGGATATTTCGGTCAGCTTTGACTCGATGCCGTTAGCGACGGAAATGGCGACGGATATGTTCCGTCGCCATTGGATTTTTATAACCAAATGATAAATAATTAAATTATAAGTTAATTAATAAAATAACCAAATGATAAATAATTAAATTATAAGTTATAACCAAATGATAAATAATGAAATCTTATAAATTGTACAAAATAAAATAGCTAGGTTACATTAATTTAATATTCATCTTCATCTTCATCTTCATCTTCATTTTCATTATTTGCCACATCTTCCTCTTCCTCCTCATCTTCTTCATCCTCATCTTCTTCATCCTCCCCCTCGTCATGTTCATCCTCCTCCTCATGTCCACTATCGTTTTCAATAACAATCAATTGTGGATTTGCAGCCGTCAAGTCTACCGAAAGATTAAAATCTCCCGCAAACACTTCAGTTTGATTCTCTATTTGTTCCATTTGAAACGGAGGTTCATCTTCATCGTTGTTTTCCTTTTGGGGGACCTCCACCATTGACCTTGCCTTCACTTTGCAAACAGCGTGCCATTCTGATCTATTACGTTTTCCAGCTCCTGGATACGTGCAGTAGTAGACTTAAGATACCTGAGAGGCAAATACAAACGGATCATCCCCGCTATACTTCCTTTTCGAATTAACATCCACAAGCTTGTACTCCGGATGAATTTTGGTTCCTAAAGGGGATGTGTCAAACCAATGGCACTTGAACAACATTACGGTTTTCACTGGATATCCCGGATATTCAATTTCAACGACTTCGTGCAACACCCCAAAGTAATCACTTGCATCTGCATTGTAATTCGCACCCCTAAGACAAACACCACTGTTGTTAGTCGTTCTTGTTGATGCATACTCTGATGTATGAAACCTGTAGCCTTTCACAATATAGCCGTTGTAAGTCCTCACACGCCGTAGTGGTCCCTGGCTGAGATCCTGTAAGAACCGGCTCTGAAAATCGTGTGATTGTCCCTATACGTACAGTTAAAATTAACATTAATCAAAACAATTATTTGTTCACGTAAAATTCAATTAATGATACTCACATAACGTTGGAACCATCGGGCAAATTGACGTTGAAGACTAGTATCTATGTCTCTATCTGAGATGTTTTGATCTGCATGTCGTAGTTCTTGTGTATACATCCTAATAATTCACAACACAATTAGATGATAAATGATGCACGTTTAGTGCTATTTAATTAGATGATAAATATATGAAATACTTACTCAATGTAAGGCTGAACTTCATCACAATTCAATAACACGTACGTTTGTGCTATTTCAGCCTCTGTGTGTGTTGACCAATATCGTTCAGTGGCTTTTCCTATAGGTCGCCCCTTAGACTTGAATACAGAGAGCATGCCATCGACTTCTTGTTGCGTACCTCTACCATCGAAGTTACGTGGTTCATTCCTGATCCTCGTGTTGACATGGTCTTCAAAATAATATGAACAAAACATGCCAACCTCTTCATTTAAATACGCATTAACAATCGATGCTTCGACGTTTGCCTTCTGTTTAGCATTCCGCTTCAAGTTGTGGAGATATCTAAAATTATAATAGTTAACAAATTAAAATAAGGCTCCTTATACTAAAAACTAATTAAATGAGAGAAATAGAATTGTTCACCTCTCAAATGGGTACATCCACCTGTACTGCACTGGACCACAAATCCTAGCTTCATACGCTAAGTGAACAGGTAAGTGTTCCATCGAGTCAAAGAAGCTAGGTGGGAAAAAACGTTCCAACTTACACAAAATAACTGGAATGTCTCGTTCCAAACGATTCATATCATCAACCTTGATTGTTGTAGACGTTAAATCTCTAAAAAAAAGACTTAATTCAGTGACAGCCCTCCACACATTCAGAGGAAGAAATTCTCGAAACGCAATAGGTATCAAGCGCTGCATAAAAACATGACAATCATGACTCTTCATCCCTGCAACTTAGCCTTTTGTTGTGTCTACGCATCGACTCATGTTTGACACGTAGCCGTCCGGAAATCTTAACTCTTTAATCCACCTACACAATTCCTGTTTTTGTGCCTTATCTAGTGTGTAGCAAGCCTTTGGATATTTACCTGTACGGGTATCCTTTTCCAACTCATCACGGCGACAGATAGTGTTCAACTCTTCCCTGGACTTTGGAGTATCTTTCGTCTTGCCTTCTGTGTTCATGATTGTGTGAAACACATTGTCAAACACATTCTTCTCAATGTGCATGACATCCAAATTGTGTCGGAGCAATAGTGAACTCCAATATGGCAAGTCCCAAAAAATACCCTTTTTCTTCCAGTTACCTGGGATTCCTTTGTTGTGTTCTTCTGCATTTTCCTCCGTAGTTTTTTTCAAACCCGTCCACTCAATCTCATGTAACAGACTATGTCCTGTACGATTAATAAATGTTAGAATAAATGTAACCCAAAAAAACATGTTAAAATAAATGTATAAAATACCATTTCGAAGGGGCGGTCGATTGTTTGTGACTGTTACATTCTTCGTGAAGTCCACCTTATTCCTTCGAAATGGATGATCTCGAGGTAAAAACCTTCGGTGATTATCGAACCATGAAACTTTTCTACTCTTCTGGAGACTGAAAGCTTCAGAATATTCCATACAATACGGACAAGCTTGCTTTCCGGCTGTACTCCACCCGGACAACATAGCATATGCAGGAAAGTCGCCAATGGTCCACAATAAAGCAGCACGCATCGTGAAGTTCTGTTTCCTAGAAACATCATACGTTTGGACTCCGTTATCCCATAGGAAGATCAAGTCTTTAATAAGAGGCTGGAGATAAACATCAAGTTTATGCTTTGGATTCGACGGACCAGGCACCAATACAGTCAGAAACATTGTTTGAGGTTTCATGCACATCCATGGAGGTAGATTATACGGAGTCAGTATCACCGGCCACAAAGAATACTTCTTTCCATAACTCCCAAACGGTGCAAAACCATCAGTACTCAAGCCTAATCTCACATTCCTCGGTTCACAAGCAAATCCTGGAAACACGTTATCAAGGTGTTTCCAGGCTTCAAAGTCGGACGGATGTCTCATATCCCCAGCCTCAGTATCTTCAGAATTTCTTGCATGCCACGTCATGTGTTGAGCTGTAGCACTAGATTGAAACAATCTCATTAAACGAGGAATGATAGGAAGATAATACATCCTCTTGTGTGACACTTTCTTTTTTGTCTTGCTCGATTGACCACCTGGTCCCTTCTTTCGTGGCTCTTTGTACCGGGGATGGCCACACATTCTACACATAAGAAGATCGCTATCGTCATCACCCCAGTATAACATGCAACCATTCACACAACAATCAATCTTCTCAACCGGCAAACCCATATTCTTCATCAGTTGTTTGCTCTGATGAAACGTCGTAGGTACTTTATTATCGACAGGACAAATCTCACTGCATAATTGTGTCATTTGCTCATATGCTCTGTTAGATAGCTTGTTCTCCGTCTTGATAGCCATAAGTCGAGCATTAAATGACAACTGAGAATGAGAATCACACCCTGGGTACAAATCTTGATCGACTAATTTGAGCATCTCATAAAACTGAAATGCTTCATCCGTTGGTTCCTCCTCTATATTTGACATACCGGCTTCCATCACCATTGTTTGATACATATCGGGTTCTTCCACCCCAAACTCTTGATCGTTACTGGTGCCGACATGCTCAACGTGTACTGGTTGTTCATAAATTGCAGTAGTGTAATAGTACAAGACTTGATCAAAATTATAAGGCCACCGTTGTTCGCCATGACTTGTCCAATTATAGTAATTATCAACGAACCCATTCATAACAACGTGGCATAAGACTTCATCAATGCTTTTAAATGATCTATTCCTACATTTCTTAGCATTACACGGACACCTAATAAAATCCTCAGACATGTAATGTGGGTGTAGCTTTGCAAATTCAACAAATGACACGAGTTTATCATAAAATTCAACATTCACATTTCCTAAAACGAGCCTAGGAGTACAATACATCCACCGACGATCCGGCAATTCCATCTGTTAAACAATTTGACCAAATTAAAATTACACACTAAAAATTAAACATTAAAAGTAAAAACTATGTAGTAAAATTACACACTAAAAAATTAAACACCAAATTAAAATTACACACTGAAAATTAAACTATGTACACTTAATTAATAGAAAAACATACCTTAAATTTTCGCTCCGATCCAAAATTTTTCCCTTAACTTTTTGCTCCACTCCAAAATTTTCGCGTGCTTTGAGGGTCTGGGTTATTTTTCAATACTACATGCCGACGGAAATGTATGTCCGTCGGTATATCGCGCGCCTAAATTCCGTCGGTATTGTCAATACCGACGGATCATTTCAGTCGGTACCAACGATTTCAAATGCATGTCAAATCAGTCAGATTCCGTTGAACAAATTTCAGTCGGTATTTACATTGCCGACGGAAATTATCCGTCGGCATTGAACATGTATCTATACCGACGGAATACCTTTCCGTCGGTACAAGACGCGTATAAAAAAAATTAAAATACGCATTCTTAACACTCCAACCACACTCAAAACAACCTACTTCTTCACAAACATCAAAAAATAAAAAAATACAGAAACTCATGTCTTCATCTTCGGCATCCATGAAAATTGTGGTATGCCATTGTGGAAAAGAAGCTCGTGTGTGCATGTCGAAGCAAGAAAAAAGCAGAGGTAGACTATTTTATACTTGCCCAGATTCACTAAATGGTTCTGGATGCTCCTTTTTTGTTTGGGCCGATGAACACGAAATTCACGGACAAGGAACGAGTTCACACGGAATGTTTCCGGGCATGGTGAGGAGAATTGACTCACTTTTGCTTAAAAATCAAGAGCTCAACAACAAGTTGAATCATGCGCAACTAGTTGGGGATATGTATAAGGATACATCTGACCAACTAACCTCAGAATTAGGATTTGAAGCTGAAAAAGTTGAAGAGCTAAAGAAGCAGAGGAACTTTCTTATTGTGGCCATAGTATTCTGTGTTCTACCCTATGTGTTCAAGTTTATAGGTTGGATGTAATCCTAAGTTTATGTCTCTAATATGTATTGCTAAGTTTATGTAATGCTAAGTGTATGCATGTAATGTAACCACAACAACAGCCTTTCTTCAAGGCAATTTTCAATGAAAATGTTGTTTATCTATCACATAGAGTCTCCCATCACATTCACATTCACATAAACACAAACATGAAAAAACAGAGTACATTCAAACATAAATGAAGATCCAATACAGATCACACATAAAACATAACTAAAATTAATATACACATTCTTAACACATAAAACACACATAACTAAAATTAAAAAACTAATACTTAAACATAAAAGTAAATAGTTCAACAATAATGCAGATAAAAATAAATAGTTCTACAAGACATAAAAGTAAATAGTTCTACGAGACATAAAAATGAAATTGTTCAACAGAAATAAAAAATAAACTGTTCAAAGACACTCATTAATCACCAAAGGTCCACATATCAATATTAGGGTCGCCAACGAACTGCTGACCCAGATGGCCGATGACGTCATCATCCTGCTGCATGGTCGGGACATAGTCTGAGGAGGCTGGGGGGGCTGAGGAGGCTGGGGGGGCGCCTGGGGGAACATACGCCGTCGGTAGAGGAGCTTGCATGGTTCTCTGATAAACCTCATCGATCCTCTCGTCCGACCACCCCATCTCTCGACCCATATTCACATGCATCACATGCATGAAATGATTGAATTGTGCCATCGTCACATCAGGAGTTGGGGTGGAAGATACGGAACCCTGCGATGCCGTCTGGGACGGACCAGCGCCGGACCTGACATCAGCGCTCATACGACCAAGGCCCAGAGTTCGTCCGCGGGTGGTGGGGGCAACTTCCAAATAAACCCGGTCCACCTCCTCGACTGTAGGTTCGACTTGAGTTCCGGCTTGAGTAGGGTCGACTTGAGTTCCGATCTCGGCCATCCTCCGGTTCATCTCCAACTACATAATTAATAATTTTAAATTAATAGAATAAATTATAAAAAATGTATTTAATTAAACAATTTTATTACTTACGTGGAGGTTAGTTGTGCGCCCGTATGTGGATTGCTGTGTATCAGCATTAAACGGATGAGCAATGCTCATCCGGTCCAAGTGAGTGGGTACACGCCCCGTATCCCGTTCCTAATAATTAAATTTATGTATTATATATATTAAATATATAATTAAATTTATTGAAATTAATTAAAAAATTAATAAACACTTACAATGACCATCGACCGCTCAAGGATGGACCGGGCTCCAGTCCGATGCCTGGACATCCCACCCCCAACGTCGGATCTCCGGTTGGCCTTAGCAATCTCACACTTCCTGATGTACGCAGGATCCAGCCACTCCCTCGTCAATGAATCCCACAACACAACATCATTATCATCCTTACCCAAGCTCTGCGTCGTCCCATCGCTCCGCCATGCCATTCTCCATTCGTACATTAAATCCTTATACCGCTCTTGCGCCGATTTACAGAAATACCTGAACATAGCCTGGTTTGAGTACATATTCCGATCCCAAGTGGCTTGTTTCTGCACATATAATAAATTGTTTATTATTGAACAAACAACAAACATTAATTAATTAATTAAGTAATTAATTACTACCTGAAATTCCTCGAAGTACGCCCACTTTTTTTTGTTTTGGGACCTTCTTCCAGGTAATTGCACCCGCACTGATCGGTAAAGAGCCAAAAGCAACCGTGCATGCCCTGGAGACCTCGTTACCAGGTAACAATCTGTGACATTAATTAACAAACAAAACACATTATAAATTAAAACGAATGCGAAATTAATTAATTATTAATTATTAAACAATAAAAGTATTTAATTACTTACACTCCTCCATTTGTAGCCCAAATGCGCTCCCGGCCATCCCGAGCACGAACAACAGGATGGTCCCGGACAGACGAATGAGACGACGGCTGATCAGGCGACGGGTGTGGAATGGGTGGCGGAGGCGACGATAATGGTGTTTGTGGCAGTGTAGGCGCCGGCGCCTCGGGTCTAAGTTTCGATCGACTCTTCCTCGATCGGCTACGTGACCCGGAGGCCCCGTGAGATCCCGAGCCACCAGAGGCAGCAGCACCATTTCCATTCATCTATTTAATTTAAACATTTAAATTAATAAATTATATATATAATACTAATTAATTAATAATAAATTTCTTAATTTAATAAAAAACAATAATCTAATAAATTAAAATTTAATCCCTAAATAATAACCTATTTTAATAAATAATTTTTTATTCAATCAACAATACCTAATTTAATCAATAATAACTTATTTTAATAAATAATTTCCTATTTTATTCAACAATAACTAATTTCCTATTTTATTCAACAATAACTAATTTATTCAATAATTTCCAATTTTAATTAACAATTTTCTATTTTAATTAACAATCTATAACCTAATAAATTTAGTAACAATTTTTTCTAACTTTAAAATAACAATTTCCTAATATAATTAACAAAGCCCCTAATTTAATCAATAATTTCATAATTAGTAAATCAACAATATTAATCAATAATTTTTTATTCAATAACCTATTTTAATAAATAATTTTTTACTCAATCAACAATACCTAATTTAATCAATAATAACCTATTTTAATAAATAATTTCCTATTTTATTCAACAATTAGTAAATCAACAATATTAATCGGGCTAATTATAACTTACAATATCATAATTTAATTATGTAATTAACTCCACTCCAACGTATATGCAAATTAAACAATAATATCAACTATATATATAACATCAATTATGCAAAACATGCAATATCGATCTTAACAAATCACATTAATTTATTATAAATAACTATATACATCAATTAGCTATATATAGGCAATTATCCACTTACAATATCAACTAATTAATTAGATATATCAACTACATACATTCAAAATAATTAACTATATACATCAACTACAAACAATTTCATATGAATCTATATAACAATTTAAATTAACACATGCAATTTAATTCATAATTATAGGCAATACAATATAACTTAAAAATTAATTACTAACAAATTAAGAAAGCGTACCGTATAGATTTTCTAATCGAGTTTAGAGAACACCTCGACAGAGCCTCTTCTTCGCGCAATAGAGGAGATAGAAACAGGGAGGAGGGATCGAGGAGGGAGGAGGGGAGGAGGGAGGAGGGCTTTCTTTCTCTCGAAAGAGAAAGAAAGTAATCTGTTCTTCAGTTTATATACAAAAAAAATTGCCTTTACCGACGGAAATTTCCGTCGGTAATGACCAGATTAAGAGGCGGTTAGTTAATGCGGGTCGGTTACCGACGGAAATTTCCGTCGGTAATGACCAGATTTAATTTTGGGAGTCGATAAAGAGGCGGTTAGTTAATGCGGGTCGGTTACCGACGGAAATTTACAATACCGACTGAAAAATCTGTCGGCCGGTGACCCAAAAACGACACCGTGTAGAGAGTTCTGAGTGTCCGTCGGCATATCCGTCGGCATTCCGTCTGGAAAGCCGACGGAAATTGAATTCCGTCGGCAGAGTCTTCTGACTTTGAAGTCCGTCGGTAATCGGTCGGTACAGCCGTCGGAAAGGTAATCCGTCGGTATACGTCCGTCGGCAAAAATGAGCGTTTTTGTAGTGTTCGACTATAAACTTCAAAATGTTATCTCTCATGAATGATGTTGCATCTATACCACCATGACCATCAAAAACCTATGTACGCTGAGTGAGACACAATAATTGGAGAAAACTAAGAGTACGCTCATGTATATGTTGTCGAAACATAAATACTAATTGTATCAAAACCAAAATCTAACACACAGTAAAGAAATCAGAAGACTTCATCTGAACATATACATATAGGCATTAATCTCAGATTTTCTCACATATTGAAATTCTTGACCTCTTCACCAATTCTGAAAACAGAGATCCTCTTACAACTATAATAATAAACCGAAGACTCTTACTTAGTTCTAAAAACTAAATAGGTGAAGAATTTTATGGGAGGAACAATAAATAAATAGAAATTGTCAATGATCTAAATTACCTCTCTCAAGAATCACCTTTTTCTTTCTTGACATCATTGTCGTTACATTTTTTTCATTAAAAAAACCTACAGAAGTGGTGGTATATTAACACTAATCATTAGAAATAAAACGGTTAGATAGTCGAATTATCTATTGTACACGATCACAAAATAACAGACAATTAAGGTCTGGTGGATCTTCCAAAATGATAGATCCATTTAGGCTCCAAGCGGCAGACTGATTTCCATCCAAAAAGGGCACCTGATGCTGACTCGAAATGGAGCCATGGCCAAATTCACTCTTGATTGCTAATTCTAAACAAATTGGGAAGAAAGAGTCTTCGACTATAAACTTCAAAATGTTATCCCTCATGAATGATGTTGCATCTATACCACCATGACCATCAAAAACCTATGTACGCTGAGTGAGACACAATAATTGGAGAAAACTAAGAGTACGCTCATATTGATTCGGGTGGAATTTACGCGTTTTAGATGCACATGTGAAGTATATTTTGATGTGGATTTCATTGAATTATGCATGGAATATGATTGTTTTAGCCAAAATGAGAGAAAGGTGTTGTTTTGTCAATTTTATAGGTAAAACGATGGAATTTGGAGCAAAACACATACCACAAGTGATCGGACCGGAAAGAGGAGTGCACCGTTGGATTCGTCTCGAAAAACGGAGTGGAATGAAAAAAAAGAATCGAGTCAATCGGAGGTCGGAAGCTCGAGATACGAAGGGACGAAAAAGCATGCCCTGGTAGAATCGACCCGGGCGGGTCAAAACCACCCGGGCAAGGGCAGATTTGAGAGATGTTCGAATTTGGCCCGGGTGAAACCCACCCGGCCGGGTGGTTTCGACCCGGGCAAGGCCAATTTTCCAAGACATTCGTAATTTGGCCGGGTGGGGTGCCCGGGTGGAACCCACCCGGCCGGGTGACAACATTTTTGGGGGTTTTTGGCCATTTTCTCCATTTTTTAGGGACCAACTTGCAATTTTGGCATCCAAACCCTTCCCCAACACTATATAAGGCCTCATTCTTGAAACCCAAGACATCCTCCCCCAAATCCACACATAGTTACACATACTTAGAGGTGTTTTGGCCATTTCTCTCTCAATTCTTCATCAAATCAAGGAAGAAAGGATGCAATAGCTCCCAAATTCCATTCCCTACCACATTCTAGACTAAGCTTTCTCTTTCCTTTCCTTTTTATTTAGTTATTTCATTTGGATTTTGTAAATTCATTATGTTAGTTAGTAGCTAAACACATTTGTGGTTCTAAGGCATTGCAGAGATTTGGATTGATGTTTATGAGTAATTTCTTGCTTTAATTGGTGTTTATTTCTTATTTGCATATTCAATTATCCATTGCAAAGCATGTTGTTAGTGGCCATAATGATTTGCTTGATCCATTGTTAATTGGGGTAATATCGAGAGATTTATTCCATTTAATCGTATGCGAATGTGCAACCCGGTATTATTATGATCTCGAGAGAGGATTAATTATCGGAGAGGGAATTGAATGGTCTTAGGAGCTATTTTAGATGGTGTAATGTTTGTGATGTAGACATACGAGCTTATATTACATTGCGTCTTTGGATTAATTTGTATCGAGAGATCGATTAGTTCTTCTTTTGCGACCACCTTATATGAGATAACCTTAATGGCCCTTTAAACGAGATAACATTCATAAACGGATGTCTAAATACTACAATTGCCTTGGAACCCACCTTCTTTCTTTGAGTTACATCCGTTTCACTTTCGTTTTACTTATTTGCTTGGTATTTGATCGATTTCGTCTTTGCTCTTTATTACTTTTTTGTGACACTAGGTAGGTAATTTTAGAGTAAATCATCATATTCAAACTATCGATCACGTCTATTTAGAATTCGACTAGCAAACTACCCTTTTACGCTTCAACCTTCTCGTGGGATCGACCTCGTGCTTATCACGCTACAATAGACGTCGTATACTTGCGGTTGTTTATTTAGTGTTGCATATCACGTGTATCACATATAAACCGAACTTCAGAGGTTTCACAAGAGAACTTCACGTGTGGTAGGTACTTAAGTATCAACTCAAGGTATAAATAAGGATAGTCACCATCCCCCACTAAAACACACACACACACACAAATGAGGCTGATCTGATTGTAGCCATCATCTACAGACAAATCACACCAAATAGTGTATGTATCAATATTAACTTTTTATGTTATCAACGCAAATTTAGACATAAAATATGATCTATTTCAAAACCTTCAAATGAAGCTAAATATTAATAGGGGTTACGTACTTAGGTGCAATAAAAAATTGATAAAAACTTACTCCATAAAAAGCTCTAAGGGAAGAACTCCATCAATTTCAACTAAATATCTAGGCAAGTTACTTATGCAGATGTGGAAATCTTCCATAAACTGCTTAGGCCTTTTTTCAGCACAGCTTCCAAGAAAGCTTTGGAAATAATTTGTGTCAAAATCTGCAAAAGAGAACATTGTTAATCAAATTATGAGATATGTATGCAAGTTGCAAGTTGTGGAGCATCATTGACAATGGTAGCAAGAGAACACACAGAAAAACAATAATTTAAATGAAAAATATGGAAGAAGTCACCTAAAACATACAAAATTCAAAGGAAATTTTGAGAATGGAACAATTATTCACACCACAAAAATGAAGGAAGAACATGAAAAGCATACAATTGATGATACGATAGATCGAACTGAAATTAAAAAAAATATAACTAACAATATACGATAGCAAGATGAGGGCCAGCTAATTAAGCCTTCAAGCAAAATAAAATTGAAAAATTAATTAAAACCTACAACAGAAGTATTAGGACTCAATGTCAAAAAAGGTACTAAAATCAATTTTAAAATTTAATTAGGAGCAAGGCGAAGGTGAACATTAACTAACAATACCAAGCAATTGAAATTCATAAAATTCTAAATAACCAAAATTAAAATTGAAGCCACAAATCTGCCCTTAAAATTAAAATTAGTCACAAAACCTACAAATTCACAGTTGCAAAATTGAAAACTGCAAACTCACAGTCGGTATTGCGGGCGGCGAAGGTGAACACTCTCGGGATAGTGGCTGCGGCGGGGGCAGCGGCCTGCACGGTGGCTGAATCAGTCTCCTTTGTGACAAATCCCTAAATTCCTCGTCAGGTGCGCGCGACCACAGAGTGGAAGGGGAGGTGGCAACCAAGTTTTTTTGTGCCCCCGTGCGATGTAACGACGGCGATTCAGTGAGAAACACGAAGACATGAAAAATGTGATTTGAAGAAGACGAATGCCAATGTGATGAAAGATATGTGAATTTGCTTCCTTTCCTCTTTCCTCGGTAACTTCAAAAGGCGCAAGAGAAGTATAGTTTGCAGACTGCAATGCAGTAATATTTTTACATGGGCTTTTCAAAAGAAAGAAATTTACAATGGATGGCCCATTATTGCAATATTTTATTATTTTAGATATTTAGGCGGGAAACCACTATTCTCTTTTTATATATATATATAGATATATATATAAAAATCAATTACATGCTCAAAATAATGAGTTTTCCATGATGACTCTATTTATCAGAATAATTATATTTCGCTCCTAAATAAATTTTAAGAGGACGAGACTTTTAAGATGATGTTCTATTAAAAATAGTTTCCCCTATCTTTTCTCATAAAAGTCGTGCACTGGCTGCAATAACCTTTTTGTGTAAAATTTGAGAGAAGATAGGGGAAACGTTTTAAAATGGATAGGGGAAAACGTCTCAAATTAGTGATGTATTTTTTTTTTTATATATTTTTGTTTCACAATTAGTGATGTATTTTTTTTTATTAAAACGTTTTAAGATTACTTGCACACTCTTAATACGAAAATAATTCACAAAATAAATACTTGAAAAAAAATGGGTAAATGTTAGTTTTTCTTTTACAATCTTTAGAATTAGTGTTGTGATTATGTATTAACTCGTTGATTGAAACATTGATTTTATTGTTTTAGGGTTTATGATTTATGTTTTGTTTTTTGAATTTGATGTTAATTCATGAATGTGTTGATTAAGGTTGGTTTTTTGTGTTATAATCATGTTTATGTGTAAAATGTGTCAAAATTTGATGTGTTAGGATGAAAATAAACCAATGGGCATCTAATTGACATGGTTTAGCATGAAAATGTCGTTTTGGACTGGTTTTTCGAACATATAGGAGATGTCCGGAATTATTTTTCGAACATGACATGTTTGTTATGGTTTAAGTTTCGAACATGTAGTGATTGTTCATATATTTTTTTTCGAGCATGGTGTGATTGTTCATGAATAACTTTCGAACATGGAGTGAATGTTCATTTATAAGTTTCGTACATGGTGTGAATAATCATGTAAAAAATTCGAACATGGTGTTTTTGTTCATCATTTAGTTTCATACGTACGCTAATTGTTTCATATTTTTGGCATATTGTTCATATTTTCTCAGAGGGTGATCGTAGGGTTCGACCGACTGCTTCTAATAGGAAAAAGAAACAACATATTATCGATGAGGCCGCTCCACAAGAGGCCAATCCTCAAGAGCCCGTTCCACAAGAATCGGAAGTAGATGATCAAGACGAGGAGGAGGACAACGATGAGGGAGACGGAGGTGGAGACGAGGAGGGAGTAGACAAAAGAGATGAGAAGGTTGGAGGAGGCCGTCAATTAGTTCCCTCACCTCCCCTTCTCACAAACTTTCAAGAGCATGTAGTCAAATACATATGGTTGGAGGATGAGCGAGATGTGTTGAAGTGTCACTATCATGTGACCAAACTATTGAATTGGGAGTTCGATGATGAGCATCATTGACGGAGGTTTTTCAGAGGATCTAGATTACTTCAAATTAGACGTGGGGCTTACAAGAACTCAAACAAGAACCTTATCACAACCTTCGTTGAGAAGTGGCACCAAGAGACCAACTCATTCTATTTGTCTTTCGGGGAAATGACGATCACTCTTGATGATGTCTAATCTATCACGGGTTTGAAAGTTAATGGTCTCCCCGTGCATTCCACTTGGGAAGATAATCTGAAGGCTTCAGATTGTTTGATGAAATATTTGGTAGATCATTTGAAGAAGCCAAGGAAGCATTAAAAGGGCAACGAGGAGGTATCTTACTTTCATGGGTGCATTGTGTGCAGAGATATTGTTGAGCCGTACATGCCAGATAGAGTGCTCAGATAGTTCGGGTACATGCAAACCGTTCCTGAGAAGCCGCTTGCTGCCCGTGTTAAGAGGACCAGTTCCACATACAAGAAAACAAAGCTAGTGTGGGGTGCTATGGCTGAGTACTTTTCTACGTGGGATGCACACATGCTTACAGGGGATAGGCTTGGCGAGCGTTGTGTCCAAGATACGAATTGCAGTGATGGTTATATTGATTGGTACCTCGCCAACGGTCGTCCTTTCGTTTCAAATCCTTCTACGAGGAAACTTGCTCCTCATGAGCCTCCACATAGGGCCGAGTCATGTCACTTGCTAGATTTTGCAAAGGTTGAGTTGAACTTGTTGTACAAGTGGAAGAACGACGAGCTATTGACAATGGACAGGGTAATGCAAAAGATCGAAGACGTTGTGAAACATCTTGGTGGACCAACTTCGGATGACGTAGGAGGAGAGGCACCATCATCTTCAAGTACACGCCGTGAACGTGGAAGAGGTCGGGGAAAGACTAGACGATCTTGAGGCCATTTACTTGTTTTTCTTGTTTTGTATCATTTTGAACAAAAACTTGATAATGTTGGTTTTCATTATGATAGTTTAGTAATTTAAAATGATACTTTTTAGTGTATTTTTTTTTAATGTTGGTAACTTGACGATTTTATGAATGTTATGTTGTATGGTTTTTATAATGTTGATTTATGAGTTTTATGGCTGTTTTTTTTTTTTTTTTTTTTTTTTTTTGGAATTTGACAACCAAGTAATTTGACAACCAAGTAAAAGACCCACTGTTATTATGTTGAGCACACCCATTGTTTGACTGTTATTATGTTGAGGACACCCACTGTTTGTCCGAAAATTTTACTAGGCCAAACAACGAATGTCCGATTTTTTTATCCGGACACCACCCTTTTTTCGAACATCTGTAGGTTGTCTGGCAATAATTTTCGAACATGTAGTAAATGTTCGAAAAAAAGTTCCCAACATGAGATTTTTGGTTTTAAATTCGTTCAAGTAAAACCCTCGAAACATATTTTCGAACATCTGTAGGTTGTGCAGCAATTATTTTCGAACATGTAGTAATTGTTTGAAAAAAAAATTCCCAACAGATCGTTCGAAGATTTGAGTGATTGTGCTCATTCTTCTTCTTCAACGTCGTACAGATTTAGGAGAGGACCGTGTAATTTGTACATATCGACTACGAACTCCTCTTCCTCGGTAGTTAGGCGGCCGGCATAAGAATGACCCTCAAGGTACGGGGATATTGGATGGTTATGTGTACCGCAATTCACCTCCAATCTCCAGTACTCAAATTGATATTCTTGTGTACCCTTCAACATAAACGGACACCCACATTTCTTGGTGCCCGTAACCCTTCCACTTTTTTCTTCTTCCCCTTCGTTCTTCTTAGCCTTCTTCTTCTTAAGAGTTGTGGGCTTCTTCTTTTCACGATACGCACCGCCACGCTCACACGTCAAGAAAATACGTGCTTTTTTATTCCCTTGTCCATTATCCGAACGCTTCACAACAATAACTATGTTGTGTTGTTTTCCCATACGACGAACCCAAGACAAGAGTTCGTCACGAGACTCAAAGTAAGCCATATTCATGAAGATGTTTGTGTAGTCCATAATCATTTCACGACTCGGGATGTCAAGATCCACAACATCATCATTCTTCTTTTTAATAACAGATTCATCTACCCACTCATCATCATCATCATCGTACTCCTCTTCAAGACCATATCCATCCACCCACACATCATCCTTATCATCACCCAAATTGTGAAATTCAAAACAACAAAATTTATACAAATGTTTGAAAATAACTTCAGTGCAAAACACCAATGTTCGAAAAAAAAGTATGCAATTTATACTCATGTTCGAAAATAACTTCCATGCAAAAGAGATATGTTCGAAAATAACTTTCATGCAAAAGAGATACATTCAAAAATTTAATATGAACATTAACTATTTGTCCGAGTTTTTTTTTCGGACAACACATCAATGTCCGAAAAAAAAAATCTGAATATGGTCGTCTTCTTCGCAGAACCAATCGCGAAAAGTGGGTTTTTTGGAAAACGAGCAAATGCAATGCATATTGTCAAAATGTATGTCCTAAATGCATATTATTTCAACTAGATACCACTACAGATCATAAGATGCAAAAAAATAAAAATAAATAAACACACAAAAACCCTAAGGGGATGTTTACTTTGGGCTTTGGGTGGTTTTAAAAATCAGGTTTTTGAAATTCTGGTTTTTTAAATCCCAATAAATAGTAATATGAGTGTTTCTTTTGGATTTTGAAATAGTGGAGGATTTAACTTTATGTCAAATCAAGTTGTAAGATTGAATGAGTTCGTATTATTATATTATTATTTGTTAAGATTATAATGATTAGTTAATTGTGTAATGATTAGTTAATTTGTCGACGAGATTGTATATGGTCGATCCTGGTGTGTCGAATTTAAAAAAAAAAAAAAAAGAGAGAAAGAGAGAGAGAGAACTTGTTTGCTGTTGCGTGCACGATTTTCTTGGGTGGGTGGGTGGATGGAGGGCTTGCACTGGATGGTGGGCAGTGAGGTGCGGGGGAGGGGAAGATGGTGGGGTGGGGGAAGGGAGGGAACAGATTTTTAATTTGCATAAGAAAAAAAAATTGTAGAGGGAGAGGGAGAGGAGAGAGGGCGGCGTCAGAGGCGGGCGACGACGGCGAGTTTGGGTGTAGCAGTGGTGGCAGTGGTGGTTAGTGTGAGAAAGGAGAAATGAGGAAGAAGAAATAGGGTGGAGAAGAAGAAAATGAAGAGGAAGAGAAATTAGGGTTTTGAGAAGGTGAATTGTGTTTAGTAAATGTTTTTTTTTTAAATACAAAATGGTATTTATGACAATTAGAGAGAGGTGGGACTATCTATTCAGATTTTGAGAGGTGCATCAATCGGGAAGTGCATCTCTTTAAAATGGAGGTGTAAATAGTCAAACCCTGCCGCTAATAGGCTGCAGAGGTGGCCGAAATGGGCTTTTGAGCCCAGGTGGCAAAAGCTTCCACTAAAGGCATGATGAATGTGGCTGCACTAATGGTCTAAAAATCCTTAATGGGCCCAATTAGTTAACATAATTCTCATCACTTATATTAGACATATGGCGTGAAATGTGTCGTAATACATATTTAAATTCACGTAGCTATTCAACTACTCTCTAATTATTACTCATTTGTTATTTTAAATCAGTGTGCTCCCAAAATAGAGCTAGTATCTCTATCTCGTTTGCCTTAAACCAAAAACCAGCTAAAGTACACCACGATTTAGTTAGAATCCTAATGCTGCATCTTATATTATAGTGGAGTATTAATTATTACTCCAATATATACCGCATGTTAATTTGTAGTACTATCATTTAATACTTGTCATGTATGTGTGTGTGTGCTTTTTTTTTTTTTTTTTTAAATAATAACGTGATGTATGTGTTAAAACACAAGAGAAAATGAGATGAAAACACTAATTATTAAATTCATATAGGAAAATATGATGGCCCTCTATATATGTAGCCTAACATGCATGATATATGCATGTGCTTTAATTTTGCCTTCCATATAAGCCGGTGATTATCAACCTACTAACTATGGAATAATTTGCTAAAAAAAAAAAACTATGGAATAATTAATTGATTGCTCCCACACCACACGCACCTTAATTTGATTTTTTTCCACCCGCTCACAAGATATATAACTCTCGAAAAAACTTCCAAAAAAACAGATTTCTTCTTTAGTAGAAACACTAATTTCTGCCTCCGTCGGTGGTAACGACGGAGCCAGACTTTATGTGTTGGGGGCTTGATTAACACTACTATAAAAATATAATAGATAAAAATAAATGTAACTCGACGTAACAATATATCTCATTCATTCGCATAATCAACTTTATTCATAAATAAACAATACTCCGTATTTCTTAAAATATGTGTAAAAAGAAACAAACACACTTTCGTTATGTTTCAGAGGAAAATTTTATTGTTTCATCTCATAAGTGATGAAATAGTTTCAAAATTGTTAATAATAGCAATATCAAAAACTAAAAAATAATTAATAATCTTTTTTTTTTGAAGGGGTTATTCTATTTTAAAAAAATTAAAAAGGTAAAAATAGAATTTTTTTTTTTAGGGGAAAGGTAAAAATAGAAATAATATAAGAACATTCACAACATTTGAATTCCTACTTCTAACTCAAATTAAGTAGTAATTTATGATCTTATATACTCTCTCCGTCCCCCAAAAGTATGTTCACTTTCTTTATTTGTATGTACATCAAAAGTATGTTCATCTTCTTTTATAAAAATAATCACTTTAATTTTAAGTTTTGAGCATACTTTTGGTGGACATGATTAATATTTTAAAATTAAACAGACAAAAGAAGACTGAAAATTATAAAATTGAATTGAGAGAGTATAATATTATTATTTAAATATATATATATATGTGTGTGTAAAATTACTAAAATGTCCTTGAAAAAATTACAAAATTAGTGGGGGGCCAGTGGCCCCCTTGCCCCTATGTGCACCCGTCACTGGTCGGTGGACGGTGGATTTAGTCCATCGAATTAGTCGATTCTTGAGTCAAATAGTGTATGATATTGATCTCTCCTCCGTTTCATAAAATTTGTCGTATTTAATCATAAATTTTGCTTAAAAAAGTTTGTCGATTTTTCTAATTTTATCAATGATCTTCCTAAATTGGGGTATTTTCTTCTTCAAGAATAAAAATCACTCCTTTGAAAATTACTAATTGAATGCTCCCAATCCGTGTAATAAGATTTCAAAGTAAAGATTAATTAATTGGGTTTTAATGAAAATTAATTGCTCATTTGTAGAAGTATTATTATACTCCGTACTAATCTGAAAACAACTTTCCCGTATAATGGCCAAAAATCAAACTGGAAACACACGTTTTCAGTTAAAATGATAAATCGTGTTGTGTAAACATCACAACGAGAAGCGTGTTTACTAGGGCTTTAGCGGCTCTATCTTCTTCTCCATCTAGAATATAGTTGTACACGTAGATTTTAGAGACCCACGCGCACAATCAGTAGTGGCAACGCACTCGCTTGTATCACCACTCACCATTGCAGGCTGAGGCTTGCAGCACTCTACCTAACTTACCACCTTCTCGATCGTTTTTCCAATTGCCTGTTGATTGCATTCAATAATCCTTTTTCTTCTATTTTAAAAAATTAAATAAATATACAAATGAATGGTTTAATAATTAATTTATTGTAGTTGAATATTAATTAAGAGTTAATTTCCGTGCATGTTAGTTCATAAAGTGTATTTTTACATATTTGTTTACTTGGTCATTCCTTTGTGTCCAAGTATAATGTGATTGTTTCTTTTTACGCATGTTTCTAAAGAGTATGTAACTTTTTTTTTTTTTTTTTATATTAGTATTTATCACTTTTGATTTTACACTTTGTTTTACAAAATAACAAAAATGGCAAATATTATAAAATAGATGGGGTATTATTTGTTTATGAATGAATTAGATAAAATAGAGAGGATGTACAATAAGTACCGCAAGATATATTTTAAAAAAATTAAACATATACACTTTATGTGGACAATTTTATGTGTACAGGGTGGAGTATATATTTTAATATGCAAAAGTAAATGTAAATTTTCACGTGCGGTAGGATACATTAATGGGATAAAACAGTCTAAGTAATTAGCAAGTTTGACGAAACGTTTGGTTAAACAAGTATTTGCACAATTCCATGCACACATCATTGCTTCCATTTTTGAGCATTCGTGGTGGAATTTGTGGCTATTAGATCACCACTGTTGTGTGGACAATGCCACAGTGGAAATCACTCATATTATTTTATTTACAAAATCGAGTGAGATTTTTTAGCTTCAATAAAAAAAGTTAGTACAATCGCTTGTGATGGACACGTGTCAAATGAACTACTATATTATTTTTATATGTAATCCTGTATTAATTAAATTGATGAATATATATTATTTGAAGAGCTGATATTAATTAAAACAACTTTACCTTGCAATAGATTCTTAAATATCTTTTTAGTTTAGAATGGACTGAATAGTAAACAAATAATATCTTTAAGAAAAAAAAATTGTATGAGATCGTCTCACTGATTTTTTTTGTGAGACAGATTCCTTCTAATTCATATTTTAAATTTTTAGGTTGGACAATCTATATTTCTTTCTATATTTTATATTTATTAAAAAGTGATATATAATATTCAAGTAAAGAATGATATTGTAGTTAACAAAAATAACTATCACTTTTTATTTAAGCATTATCACATTTTATATGAGAATAAAGAGTGACTTTTTTCACCGAATGAGATTGTGAGACAATCTAACCCAAAACTAACTCTATTTTTATTTTTAATGAAACAACAATTTTTTTCAATTAATTAATGGCTTTACATAAATTTGTCTTGAACATGAATACTTTTTCAATTTAAAAAAATAAATAAAAAGGTTTGCAGTTTCACTGGAAGCACACCTGATTCAAATACAAATATATGTCTTCCACGTTATCTCACTCGCGTCAACAAATCTCTCCCTCTCATTCATATATATGTTACCGGCCACTTGGAAACTTCACATTCAAGGCGTCAACTCTTTCCCTTTCCCATTTCCATTTCCACTAAATTTCAATATTTATACAAAACCTCCCATACCAAGAAACTAAAAATCTATTTTCTTCACTATAATAATTAATATTATTAACACTTAGCTATGTTATTACAATCCAAGTACCATCAAACAAATCCACTCTTTTTACCTACCTTTATTTTAGTAATTTTTAAGTTTATTGCATGATACCAATCACTCCAACTCCAATTACTAATTCATAAACTCTATCTCCCCCCATGGAATTCTTCACCAAAACAAAAGCAGTCAAACTGAAAAGCCACTTAAGCAAATACTTAGTCGCCGACGATGACCACTCATCCACACGGCAGAGCCGTAACGGCGCCGCCAGAAGAGCACGGTGGCTGGTGGAGCTCGTGGACACAAACCCCCACGTCATCCGCCTCAAAAGCTGCCACAACCGCTACCTCACCGCCGCCGCCGACCCTTTCTTATTAGGAATGACGGGCCACAAAGTCCTCCAAACTTTACCCGAAAACCACACGAAAGATTTGACGATCGAGTGGCAACCTATTCGGGATGGTTTTCAGGTGAAGCTACGGGCTTCCGGCGGAACCTATTTGAGAGCCAACGGCGGAACGCCGCCGTGGAGGAACTCGGTGACGCATGATAGCCCACACGCCGCCGCCACGCATGATTGGGTCGTCTGGGATGTGGAGGCGGTGGAGGTGCCGGAAGATGAGGCCGTCACCGATTATTGGTCGTTGGTGTCGAGTTTCTCGTCGGTTTCCGATGAGATTTCGGGCCTGGAAGTCGGGTTCGGGTCGCCCGTTTCGGTCCGCTCCAGCTTTTCCGGGTCGGCTTCCCCCTTCCCCTCGCCTAGGGCTAGGCCTAGGTGGTTTTCTATGAAGAAGGTATGTTTGTTTGAAATGGTCAAATTAAATATGCCAATTACTCTGTTTTCTGAAATTTTCCTTATTCGTCAATTTTAATTTTTTTTACTCTTTCCTTAATAAATTAATTAACCAAAAAAGGTATATATATACAGTAGGTGGGTGAATTTATTTTCAACTATTAAATTTTATATTGGTTTTTTTTTATTATATTTCATATATGTATTAAAATAATTATATTACTAGTCATCGTCCATTAATTATCAGAATTATTATGTATACAATATGAATTGAGAAAACTATGACAGATGACTTGAAGTCAAGTTTGACGAAATCCTTATAGTTTACTGTATAATAAGTTCATAATTTATGACGAATTAAAATATAATGAAAATAGTTTGGTCAGCGAAAAGGAATAAAAGAAAATTAATTTATTTAAAGTTCAATTAATGAACTTATGAACATATATATGAATAATGAAGAAAATATTTATTAAAAAAAAATATTTAATTTTATATTTCTAGCTCCTGAATGATATTTGTGCATCACCATGCTTCTCTATTTAAAATTAATTTTTTTTTCCTTAATTTGGACTACTCGTTTATTTCCATATTTTTAGAATTTTAAAATCAAAATATAAATACAATACATAATCATTTAAAAACTAGATATAGTACATAGTATATAGTTGCACAAAGGGTAACATTTTCTCTATAGTCTATACGCGTATATAAATCAAAATTTAATCCACTCTGAGTTTGTTTGTGGCCTCTAATTTATTGAATCCCTAGCTCGCCTAACTTCTAGATGTATTCCTTTACCCTACTTATCATTATTTCTTTAAATGAAAAAGAAAGTATCCTAACCATTTTACTGATAAAAAAATAAGAACAGCAAGTTGCTAATAATTCTTGAAGACTCAGTTGGTTTGACTTCAATTGAGATATCCGTAGATGAACTATGGGGTAGTTCAATTATTGAATATAATTAAGATAATAATTTTAGAATAATGAATTAATTTTGAACTTAGGCAGTAATTTGTTTTAATTTGCTCTAAATAGGTGACTCCTTAGGCAGGCTATTTAATTGATTGTTTAATTATCACAATTTTTATAATCCTAGTTGGGTTTATTCCAACCGTCGATCTGATTGCATTAAAAACTATTAGTACTAAATTCAGATAATATTTAATTAAGTTGTACTAGTATATACGACGACTTTGCAAAGTATACGCCAACAAAAATGGCAAATGGCTGTAAAAAAAATAGAAGAGTTGCTTTACATGAGAATGACATGCATAATTAATTTAGAAAACGCATGGTTATGGCATGGGCCATTTACCTTTCGTACATGGTAATGGGCATTACATACTTTTGTATAATGTTAGGTTTTCAAATATGATCATGCCTTTTTACTACTATTACTATATGATATGATGATATCTTCCACTACCGCCATGGCCGACTGTTTTTATCCTAAGAGCCAATGAACTCCTGACACCTCATAAAATAATGGAGTATAATATTTATTCAATGTCTTGATTTTCTTAGTAGTACTAGTACATAGACAAAATATAAATTGTTGCAATATTCGTTGAGGTTACCAAGCCAAATCACGTGTAACAAAATATTGAGTTAGGTATGCGTATTGTCACTTTACAATTTATAGGAGTAATAAATTGGAGAATAACTTATAATTCAGATTTAAATGATTTCCTCATAAAAATTGTACAAAAACAAAATAAGGAGAAATGTGTGTGCTATGGTAAGGGCAAATAATAAGTATTACTTGTTCTTAGAGGTAATACATAGTATTTGTCCAGCTCTTACAATAACACATACTCTTTCTGTTTCACTAAGTTTCACACTTTCTTTTTATAAATGTTCCACTTCATTTCATTTTTTTTTTCATTTTTGACATATAATTTTCTCTCTTCGAGTCATATCACTTATACTTTATTTATGTATTTTATTATACTCCATTTAACACTCATCTATTATTTTTTCTTTCACCACCAAACCACTTTATTTTATTATATTTCTTAATAAAAAAATAAAAAAGAAGCCGACGGAAGGAGTAGTATTTATTTTTGTAACATCTTAGGATTGAAAATTTGTTATACATTTTTAGGTCTACTTTTTAATTTGTGCATGTGTTTTGTATATCAATTGAAATACTTTCTCCGTTATGGTAAAAATTACATAACTTTCATTTTTCGTCTGTTTCAATGAAATCTATACATTTTTTTTTTTTTGTAACTATTCTCTCTCACATTCGTGGGCGAACTTTATAGAGGGAGTATAACTTGTTGTTTGTAGGAGTATTATTTTAGTTACCAAATTTAAAGAGAGAATTATACGCTTTTCAAAAAAAAAAAAGAAAAAATTATACTGTAGTGTTTTTCTTTAACCAGTGTAGATTAATTTTGTCAGAAATTGAGTTACCAAAAAGTATTTACTCCTTGTTAAATGAAATAAGATGTGAAAGTTTGACTTGGGACGGAAGAATGTTGAGTGAGACGTGAAACGCATATGTTTCTCTCTCTTTCTAAAATTTAAACTCTATGTCCAAAAATCTGAATTCGATCTGAAATTGTTTGCAGAGCCATACGTTTTCCATCGAAAGAACACCAGCAATGGACTTGTTCCGCAACGCTAAAGCCGTTCGCCTGAAAAGCTCCCACAACAAATACTTAATCGCAGAGGAAGACGAGGAATCGGTGACCCAAGACCGAAACGGGTCATCCAAATCGGCCAAATGGATCGTCGAATTCGTCGAAAACTCCGACACCATAATCCGCCTCAAGAGCTGCTACGGCAAGTACTTAACGGCGTCAAACCACGCCTTTCTCCTCGGAATGACGGGCCACAAGGTTTTGCAGACGCGGCCGAAGCGCCTCGATAGCTCGGTCGAGTGGGAGCCCATCAGAGAAAACGGCGCCGTTAAACTCAAAACCAGGTACGGCCAGTTTCTGAGGGCCAATGGAGGCCTGCCGCCGTGGAGGAATTCGGTAACCCATGACATTCCACATCGGACGGCCACGCAGGATTGGATCTTCTGGGAGGTTCATGTGGTGGAGATACTGCCGGAGAAGTCGCCGGCGCCGCTTCGAAAGGATGATTCCTCTGTTTCCGATTCCAGCTCCTCAACCACGAGTCAATCATCCAAATCTCATAGCTTTTCTAGACAAGAGGTATAAAATTAATTAATTTGTTCTCTTTTTTCCAATTTTAATTTTGTGATGGATTAATTCTGTTTTATACATTTTGAATTTAGATACAAGTTGATTGCATATTCATATTATGAAGTTGGAATTTCTTCAAAAGTCTGATCTAGGTCAACAGAGCATTGAATTAAAATTTCTTCAGAACTTAATCGAATATTCAAAGTGATGGAATTGTGCAATTTCAAGTTATGAATCTAGTTTCTAATGCATGGGGTGTTTGTGCAGTCTAATGATTCTTTAGTTAGTTCGCCTCCAAAGGGAAGTGAAGGAAGGTTAATATATTACCACATTGCAAATGAATATGGGGAGATCGATGAAGGGTTTGAGGAGATGTGCATTACTTTTAAGAGCAATGAAGTGAATGAATTGACAAAGAGGCTAGTAAACGAGTTGGGAATTGACGGTCTCACTGTATGTACTCGTAGTCCGTTAAACGGGAATCTATATCCTCTCCGATTGCAGCTTCCTCCCAATAATGCCACCATGCACGTTATCGTCGTTCCCCCATCATCTAAAGGTGATCTTTGTATTCCTTCCTTTCATACTACTAGTATATATTATTCATGTTACAATGTGTGTTTATATACAATTCTTGTTAGCTGAATTCTTTGAGTTTATTACACGAGGTTAGTCAGTCAACGAGTTTGCATAGCCGTAGAGAAACAGTTGCCTTAAGCCCCTTGTTTTCTGCTATTACTCACCTATTTAAGTTCTTAGCCAAACAAAGTTTCAAGAGTGCATTCTTTTATCATAATTTAAGACATGCTCTATCACTATTCCTCCCCATCTTCCCTTCCTTTTTGCTATTTGTCACATTTTCCTTTTTTATTTGTTCCAAATTATAGTCATTTTCTTATTAGGAGAGTGTATTTATTTTAATTTAATGTACTTTGGGATTTTAAGGGCATATCACGAAATTTGCAGATTATATCCAATTTACCAAGAAACATTTATGATGTTTTATTCGTCTGTATAAAATTCGAAGTGTGGGATGGAGGGAGGGAGTATATGTTGTTACTTTTTTTTTGGTGGAATATGGAAATTTATCAGACCAGCTTATAGCACATTTATGAAAACTTAGTCCCTATGCAATATCGTAAATTGGAATTTGTTGAATAGTATGTAATTGATAAAAACAAGTTTCTAACATTTTCTCGTATTCTGGTGTGTTAGTTAGCGAAGAATCGGAGAAAGCAGAAACACCATTGTAGAATGATTTCAGGAATCCCAACAGTTTTGCTCGGTCGGAGTGACAGCCTTGTTCCTATTTCTTTTTGTGACAAGAGAACCTGCAGCCGCTGTTGTCTTCTTCCTATTCCTATACTAGGTTAATATTGAGTGAGTTTCAACCTTCCTCATGCGTTTGTACATACAATCAAGTCATTTAAGGTAGAAAGCTGTAATAATACTTGCTAGCTTCTCTGTCTTTCACTCTCTGTGTAAAATCTTTTATAAGTCATAATAAATTCACGTATGATTCTTAATTTCTCTTACAGGTTTAATCTGTTTAGTTGTTGAGTATCAGGTGTGCAAAGAAGAATGAAAAATTAGCCTTTACTTGAAAACGATATTCTATTTTTGGAATATTATTTTTTTGGACGAAGAAAGGACATGTTAAAATAATGCTTTTATAATTATTAGTTATAGCTAATAAGCATGTGCGTTAGGAAAAACAATGGCCCAATAAAATCAATCAGTCGCCAGGACATTAAGGGCATGTTTGTTTTGGGATGGAAAATCCGGATTTGGGATTTTGAAACTCCACCCCGTTACAGTTTGGGATTTTGATTCAGGATTTTAAAATCCCACCTTATAACACTATAAAAGTCAACTCTATAAATACCTATAAACTCTATATAAATACCTATAAAACCTATAATCCTATACTATAAAGTTAAATCCTACCCTACATAAATCTCAAAACAAACACAAAAGTAATTGTGTATGTTTGTTTTGGGATTTTGAGTAGGATGAGATGTAAATGTCAAATCAAATTGCGGAAGAGTGGTTGGATGGGATGTAATAGTAGGATGTATGGATATTTTTAGGGATGAGTGTAGTTGGATGGGGAAATCCGAATGTGAAATCCCGAAGTAGAACAAGGACTTGGGACATTATGTCCCACGTCCGGACGGGTGAGTTCCAAAACAAGCATGCCCTAAGAAGTATTGGGCTCAGTTTGATTTACTAGTTAGTCATAGAGGTAATCTTAAAACAGAAAACCATCCAATTTTTTTATTTATTTTATTTTTAAATGGAAAACCATCCAAATTGATTCCATCTTAAATTTTTTAGTTAAGTTGCCTTATAAATTGTGATTTTGAAAATTCTGGACAAAATTGCATTGCCTTCAACGATTTGGTAACGAGCTCGAGGAAAACCCTGAAACCGATGGTGGTGTTATTAATAATTTTTTTTTTTGCCTTAAATGGTAAAGACAAATTATTTTATGCAATCGAATGTATAGATACGACAAACGAATTTCGATTGGAGTTCAATTTTAATTGTATATATATAACTCAAATATGAGAAACGACAAATGAATTCAATGGTTCTAAAATCTCATGACTATTTGAATAAAACAATGAATAAGTACCTATTTAAGCTCTTCTTGAGGAATTATTGTGTTGGTCTAATCTTCGGTCGTGCACTGGCTTGGAGCTTGGAATGGTCCTGCAAGAAAATCTGGACGAAGGGGGCTCCGACGACGGCCCTTTGATGCTCAAGTCAGGTGAGATTGTAGAGAGAGAGAAAATGTGAATAGTGAAAGTATGATAATGAAGAAGTTATCTTGCACTAAAAGGAGAATAATAACGTTTATACCTTATTCTCATATAAGCGAAATAGTCTTTTAATCAATTAGGGGTTTTGAGTCCTTCCATCACGCCATTATATGGTTTTGGCATACGAGATATACTCTGCCCAATTAGGTGTAGAACATCATTTTCATCTGACACAATGATAACGACACTTGTCCTCTTATTGGGTGTTGATCTTTATATTTGTAGTACATCCCGCTATAAGGAATGCTACCTGCTCTACTCTTAGAGTAAACTCCCTCATATTTCTTTACTCCTTTCGTTCATCCTCTAGAAACACTTCTCATCTGAACATTTATAATCACGTTATGTGTCAGATATGAGTCTCTTCTGCTCTCATTGTCGGAATCTCAAGGGGTGCACATCCAATTATTTGGGGCACAAAGGTGAGAGCTCTACTGCTCTCCCACACATATGGGAATGGAAGGACAGTTCCTCTTCTCATGATGTGGATGAAGCTAATGATATCTATGTGGTTCCGGATAAGGTTTCTCCACTCACTGATCTAGTTCTGCTTGCCTGAATGGATAACTCCTTTCAGTGGCCAATTTATCAAACAGAGCTACCAAGAAAAGAATATCTCCTCTCCATTAGAGTGAATAGAGTACCAAGATAAGAATAGCTCCCCTCTAGTTCTCAGGTTCGAACCCTCTAAGATGCAAACAATTTCTATGGGGTCATGTCCATATAGAGCGCAAAACTCTAGATTTAAATGGGACCCCCGCAAGTGGGCGGTGAGATTGGTTCCCCGGGATTAGTCAATTTTTGGACCGAATACCCGAGACTTAAAAAAAAATAGAGTACCACCACTCCAAATATGATCATCTTCTGGTCTCTGAATAACTTCTCGTGAAAAGCACATCTGATCTCTCTAGATGAGATACAAGCATCATATTACTCTCCTCTCTTGTCCTATCAACAATCCTCATGTGCTGAGTGTCTTCCCTCTACTAGCTAAAAAATATTCTTTATTACTTTACTTTCGCTATCATTCCATTGATTTTCATCTTATATCATATATGACATTGTTTTCGGGATGCCGCTAATAACCAACGAATGGCAAGTGCTTTTCCTTGTGTGGATCCTATTTCAATGGGAACTTGATGAGTCGATCCACCTACACGTCTTGCTTTTACTGCTATATCGGGAGTTACTCCACGTATTGCTTGACGTAAAACAGATAGTGGATTTGTTTCTGTCTTTTGTTGAATTTTTTTCATGGCTCGATAGATAATTTGATAAGCCAATGCTTTCGGCTACTGGACTTTCGCCATCTAGGGTGCAGCATTTCTGCTGCTTCGCCTAGCAGCACGACGCTTGTATTGCTCTCCCACAACCCCAATTTCGCGGTTTAGGCTGCTCCCATTTCGCTCGCCGCTACTACGGGAATCGCTTTTGCTTTCTTTTCCTCTGGCTACTAAGATGTTTCAGTTCGCCAGGTTGTCTCTTGCCTGCCCATGGATTCAGCAGCAGTTTGAAAGGTTGCCCTATTCGGGAATCTCCGGATCTATGCTTATTTTCAACTCCCCGAAGCATTTCGTCGATTACTACGCCCTTCCTCGTCTCTGGGTGCCTAGGTATCCACCGTAAGCCTTTCCTCGTTTGAACCTCGCCCTTATTGCCCTTATAAAAATCTTAGAAATTCTAAAATCAATTATAAATAAGGCTATGCCATCCTAAGGTGCTGCTAAATGGATGGATCTTATCAACGTCCATGACTGATAAATCATAGATCGAACAGCCGAATCGGAAAAATTGGGTGCTATCATATAGCTTTGTATCGGCTAAGTTCATGAGTTGGAGATAAGCGGACTCGAACCGCTGACATCCGCCGCAGGGTAAACCACCGTCTCTCATGCCCCCGACTGATTCTACCATAGAGGCCAACGATAGACAATAACCCCCTCTGAACACAGCTTACAACTTTCGTTGTACTGTGCTCTCCAAAGAGCAACTCTTCTCAAAATCTCACTCAAAGGGTGCTGAGTTGGAAACTCATTCTAACTCAGGATTCTTGTGGTTCCGGAGGTTCCAGCTACAGGAGAACCGGGAACGGAGAGCCCCCCTTTTCCGCCCGACTCTTTGGTCTTAAGAACGCTGGTTTTAAGAATGAGTGATTGTCCTTCTCCGACCCTTACTGCCCAACCTCTTCACTCCTAACTCCATTTATGACACATCGTCCAAATGGGGTTTAACTTTTACGAGAATGCTTCCGTTCTCCAACTCTTGTCTCTTGAGTATCTTTGAGAGGAGTTTTATGCTCATCTCTCAAGAAATACTTGTTAAAGAATTCATTCTCATTAAAGGAGATCTGATAAGGTTCCATCTATCAACTCCTCATTCACTCCCTATCAAAGTATATTTTATTTTATAGCTACTATTAATGTGTCCAGTCATATGATTTTCGAGGAGGGGTCAAATCCAAGAACATGTCATGTTTCATAGGCGGAAATGTAGCCTCTCTTTTCTTTTTTTGAGAAAAAATGTAGCCTCTCGGTTGTTACTAAATAGGAGCAATAATTCGATTATACTCCTGCTTATGCACATGGAGAATATTTTAATTGAGACTGAGTTAGATACATGCCAAAAATCCTCCGTCCTCACAAGTGCATAGAATCTCAACACTACTCACATTTCAAAATTTTGTAAGTACACCCCCATGATTTGTTGTTCTTCAATTTGTATTGTTCTATATAGTTGTAAGTTTTTAAGAATCTAACACTGATTGTATATATATATATATCATAAGAGTAATTTAGTAGTATTTTTTTTTTTTAAATCTTGAATATTCGGTCTAAAAATCGACTAATTTTGGAGGACCAATTTCACCGCCCACTTACGGGGTTTTCAGTTTAAATTCAGAACTTAGTAATTTGATACACCACTATTTTTGTTCAAAAAATTATACTAGAATATATTTAAAGCATTATGGTATGGAGGGAGAGTAATGGGTTGAATGCCTAACCTCTCTATCTTTTATTCATATAGGAATTCTAAAATTATTTTCGCATCCATTGTTGGTAAGAATCTCCACCGTCCCTCCTAACAAAAGGAAGAAAAAAAAGTCGTTGCAATAAAAAAATGTTGGGAAATCATTGTCAAAGAGTGAAGATCTTTGTTACAAACAGAGCCACGTAAATGTCTGTAACGGGCCCCCATTTAATATTTAAACAAGTAACAAAATTTGTATTGGGCCACCAGAAACCAGTAGGCCTACGTGATATCAACACATTATTGTTAATAATGTTTATGGGCCCAATACGCAGGACCATCGTCAACGACAACAAAACACCTACTTTACTTAGATTAGGTGTATTATAAATCGAGTCACCTCGCAAGCTACTTTCCGACTTGAAAATAGTTTTAAATCAATTTAAATTAATCAAGATGAGTTTCAAATTACTGAAATAATTGCTGAGTTATTTATAAATATTCGACTCAAAAAATTCTGGTAATAGAATGAAGAGTAGCTCGAGAATCAAATTTGCACAGTATTTACTATTTTTCTTTTTATTATATACTACTAGATGACTCTCCGCATATTACGCGGCATATTGATAAAAGTTAATATTTAAAATAGTATAACTCATATTTTAAAGATACACTTATAAAATTTCATATAAAGATTTAAAAGATTATAATGTAATTGGAAAATTAATAGATGGAATGTATTGAATAATTAATGTAATTTAGAAATTAAGTGATTAATAGATGAAAAATATTGAATAACATGTAATTATAAATTAAGTAAGAAAAGTATATATGCTTAAAATATTACTGCAGTCGTGGCTTCATAACAAATAATAAAATTACACGTGTAACTCGATTTTTGATAAAATGACACGTAGGCCAAAGCTCTCACAAGACGACACATCATCATTTTAAAACTCCCTATTAGTATTATAGGGGATATATATATATATATATATATATGTATATTCTGGTAATCAAACGAAGAGTAGCTCGAGTTTACTTTGACATTAATTATATTAGTTACTTTGTCCCATTCTTAATATAAGTTGTTTGGACTTTTTGTTTTTTTTAGTAAATTATAGTAGGAAGTTTTACACTTTTCAATGTAAATTAATTTTTTTTTTTTTAATTTAACTTTAAAATCACTAAATATTTATATAAATATTTTCTTTATTACATATATAATCATTAATTAATTAAGAGTAACATAAGAAATAATTTATTCCTTTTAACATATGTAGGGGACCTTTAATTCGAATAAAGTTTAGAGGTTAGGCTAAAAATAAGAATAGTGATCCAAAAAAAGAAAGCTAAAAAGAATTCGGGTATACGTAAGCAGACGCCTTTTCCAACACACACGAGAGATACTCTGTCGGCCCCACTTTTCTACGCGCCTGCACGTTCTCCCCCTCCCCTCTTTTTTAACCTCCTCCTCACTTAGACGCCTGTCACACCTCATAGTATTACACATCATAATAATAATAATAATATCATCTCAAAAAAATAAAAAACAATAATGTACTTTTTTTTTTATATACATTTGTGTGTTTAAATTATACTCCCACAATTATTTCACATTTTTCTTTTTTACCTTCTTTAATTATTTCTTCACTTTATTTATAAAAATCAAACATATTTTGAAAATAAAAAATATTACTTTCCCCATTCCTGGATTATTTGAATGGAAAGAGATGAATTTAGGGAAGTGTAATGAATTCATATTATCCTTCATAGTTAAATGGAGTCAATCAAATCTTTCTAAATTTAAAAAAAGATATAGATTTTAAATTTACTACTCCAACCTTCCACATAATTTTTCTTTTTTTTTTTGGAATGTATCTTTTTTGGAAAATATAATCACTACAATTATATATCTACTTTATTTATATATAAAAATATTTTATATGGACGAAGAGAGTAAAATATATTTTTTCCCTTCGTATATAAAGTATGATTTATCTGTCTATAAGGTTATTATACCAAAAAATTATAGGTGTAGGGAGAAAGTATGAATTTAACCAAAATTTGGTAATGGTGATAATTTAGTAGGAAGATAGGTTTTGTGATAAGGTATTTTAGTGGCTTGAATGGCAATAATAAGTAAAAAGATGGAAATATTTGTATCTACTTTTGGTTATTATTACCAAATACGCCCCTAGGCCAGGCCAGAACGTTTCTTTCTTCCCTTCCAAACTCTATCTCAGAATCTCTCCTCCTCCACCTCCTCTCATCCTAAACAAATACTCCTATATCGCTACTTTTTTGGAGAGCCGCCGATCCCCACTCCCCGCCGCCGCCACCACCCAATTTCTCTCTCACGATCTCCCCAGAACTGACTCATTCTCTTGAAATGGGCGTCGATTACTACAACATATTGAAGGTTTCTAGGAATGCTACCGAAGACGATTTGAAGAAATCGTACAAAAGATTGGCCATGAAATGGCACCCCGATAAGAATGCTGTAAACACCAAGGAAGCCGAAGCCAAGTTCAAGCAGATTAGTGAAGCCTATGACGTTTTGAGTGATCCGGAGAAAAGGCAGATCTATGATTTGTACGATGAAGAAGGCCTAAAATCTGGTTTTTATCCGCCGCCGAAAGACAGAGATTCCGGCTACGGCGGCGGAGGGATGGGATTTAAGTTTAGTCCGAGGGATGCGGAAGATATTTTTGACGAGTTTTTTAGTGATTTGGATGGACCCAAGGCGAAATTCGCTGGCGGCGGAGAGAGGTTGAAGAAAGCGGCGGTTATGGAAACTAAATTGGCTTGTACTCTAGAGGAGCTATACAAGGGTTCAAGGAGGAAGATGAAGATATCGAGAATCGTTCTTGATGTTTCTGGGTAGGTACATTTTGATTAGTCCTTTATTCTTCATTATTGCCTCTCTCACAATTTTTCTCGTCTAATTTTAGCGATGGGAAATTGATTGAAATTACAATAGGTGTGAATTTGCGAGGATCTTGATTTCTGTGATTCATCATGTTGTTGATTCTTTGTTACCCTGCTTTGTAATTCATCGATTTAAATGCTTGAGAGTGTACATCTATAGGACTTTTTCGTTTTTGATTATTGGATAGAATTTTGTGTAATTGGGATTTGAATAGACTAAAGAGAAAGGTATATCATGCGGTATTCTGGATCAGTCATAAGGAAAAAATTGTGTTTCTTTTGGTTTTGTGTACCTGATGTGGTTATATGTTAATATATGTGTTAATCTTTGCACACACTCCAGATATATGTGATGTAATGTTACACTTCTTAGGATAGTTTTTGATGAATTTTGTTCTACATGTGCTTTGTTATTGTTATGCTTTATTGGTTTACCTTGAGTTAGGCTTGATCTAGAAACAATTGGAGCAAGAATCTGCTCACACCAAACCTATAGGCTATAGTTTTCTGAATCCTGTTAATAATTTGTGTTCTCAACTCCTTAATTGCTCGTATTATCTGTGTCAAAACTATACGCATATGTGACCTTTAGCTATTCTTGATTGAATTATCCGAGAGGATTTCAGTTAGAAACATGATGCTATGTCTTCAATATCAAGATTCTCATTGCAGTATTACACTCCACTTCCCAGTATGGTTTTCTGTCCTTCATATGCAAGTCTTTTTATTACAGCAAACCTATCACGGTGGAAGAGGTTTTGTCTATACATATCAAACCTGGTTGGAAGAAGGGTACTAAGATTACCTTTCCAGAGAAAGGGAACTACGAACCTGGGTCTGCCCCTGGAGACCTAATCTTCGTTGTGGACGAAAAGCCTCATTCTAGTTTCAAGAGGGACGGTAATGATCTAATTATCAATCAGAGAATCTCTCTCCTTGATGCTCTCACAGGCAAGACTCTCAAGATTAAAACCTTGGATGGAAGAGATTTAACCGTATCAGTATCAGATATCGTCAAACCTGGCTATGAAATGATGATCGAGAATGAAGGTATGCCTATATCAAAAGAACCGGGCAAACGCGGAGATTTGAAGATCAAATTTGATGTCAAGTTCCCTTCAAGGCTTACTTCTGACCAGAAATCGGATCTGAGACGGGTCTTGGGAAGGACAACTAGTTAATGTTGGATTCAGTTTTATCTTTATTTATTTATTAGTTGTGATTAATTATAGTGTATATTCTTAATCATTTTTCAGACTAGAAAAGTTCTTTGTGCATAGTAGGAGAAACAGATTAAGGTTTCTTTTTTCGACTGTGAAACTTGGCTTAGCTTCTAAACAGAGAGCCCTTTTCTTGAAATCGATGTAAAACCTGTAAAATTTATTTCTGTTTGGAAGATGTTTGTTTTGGTTCTCAAACAAAGCTTATTCGAAATATATAGCCAAATAAACGACATTTTTCAGGCATGATGTATGTATATCTTCTGATCATAATCTGTGTTTCTCAATCTTCTTCCTTAGATCATCCTTTTTAGCTCCGACAACTTTGTCGACTTCTTTCCCTCTCTTTATCAGTATGAAAGTCGGCATTGCCTGAACTCCATACTCGTTTGAAACATCCTGTTCATATAATGCATTATTGCCAGTAAGTTTACTATCAAAAACAAGAAACATTAGTCAGCAAATAACCATGTCTGTGTAAGAAAATAAGAGCATACATCCAACCGATCAACATCAATCTTGATGAAGTCAACATCCTGGTATATTTCTGCAAATTCGTTTATTGCAGGTTGAATAAACTGACAAGGCCCACACCAAGAAGCTGTGAAGTCGATCACAATCTTCAAAAGACGCACAAAAATTGTTAGAAAGACATAGATATGCAGATTTATATTGAACTTCAACAACAGATTGATGATAAACTTACTAGTTTTGAAGTCTGTTTCGAGGCTTCAAAATGGATTTTCCAGCTTGATGACGAGTGGAACGCGATAACCTGGCCTTTCCTCGTTGATTTATCATTTTTTGTTGGAGACTTTTCATAAACAGTTGAAGCATTGCCTCCCATCTTTCTTCTTCCCAAATGTGGTAAATCTGATTTTTTTTAATATTTCTTTTTCTGAGTTATATTTTTGGTTAACGATTGATAGCAATGGTTTTTATACTGGTTCACCTGCAGAATATGTTCTTGGCAGCAAAGAATTTTGTTCTTCACTTTAATTTTTCGTCTGGTGTTGGATTGGTCATCACAAAAAAAAAAAAAAAATCGGAATCGTCAATTATGACAATTAACACGCGACGCATATTGAAGTCCCTAAAATACAAATTAAATAATCAAGTTGAAGGTAAATTTTTCTGTGCAATTGAGTGCATTACAATTGTATTTTAAGTAATTTTGAAAAATCATTGACCCTCACATTAGAACAAAACAACAATGCAGTTGAGTGTACAAAAGTGTGACGTCAAATTAAAAGAAGGATCTTAATATACTCTTCTTGGACGAACCTTTATTATGTGGATGGATGATATTAAATATGGAAAGAATTTTTTTAAGATGTATTGCTTGAGAGAAAGAAGCCTAATATTTGGCATTGTTCTCTTTATTCTAATATTCCTAGCTTTATAGAGTGACTACAACTTATTGTTCGCACATGTCAATACCTACCGACGAAGTTAAGACTTAAAATGAAAGAAATCAAGTTGAACACATATTATTTAAACCTTGTATTGAATTTTAAAAATTATGTTTGATTGTCAGTTGAGTCACAGTGTAATTTAGTTGAAACATAAGTCAAACTCAAATAACTTATGTGTTATGTATATGTATGGAGTTCAAACAAGTTATGAGGAAACAAAAAGTGATGAATATTAGATATTTCCCTTTGTGAAAATCAATTATCAATCTTAAATTAAATTTGCTTCTAAAACTTTAGAATTTTCAACTATGTGCAAAATGAAACGTGCATGCAGCTAAGTAAGGATTGAGAGAATAAGCTAGAATTAGGTATTTCTAACATTGTACGAGGACGTTATGTGGTGGAATCAATCGAACTCATTCTGAATGTTTTGTGAATTAGAAGATAAGATGCCATTTAAAAAAAGAAGCTAGAATGTTGTGAACTGATAAAAAGTTGGATTCTTGTATTATCTACTACGACATTTTTGTATTTATGATTTCTTTGGTATCTCGGAATTTGAATGATATCACATGTACTAATTTTAATGTTTTACTATCTGATTTATTAAAATATGTCATATTAAAAAATGGTCAAAGTGTTAAAATAATAAGAGTGTTACCTGTTATCTAGTAGAATAAAAAAGTGAAATGAATGAATTGATAAATTTCAAATTCACCTATGTCGTGGCGCTTTGTATTTGATGGAGTTCGATCGCATTTTAGCAAATATTGATTTAATATTTTTCAAACTCATAAAGTGAGTAAAACAATAGTACTAAGAGTTGAAGAAATGAGGGTTGACTATTCAAATCGGGTAAAATCACCCATTATTACAAAATTAAAATATATATAAACAATTGTGAGGATAATGGGAGACATGTAATTTCTGTAGTAGTGTACATACTAAGGCCAATCTTCTATTTAACATATTAAATTCTTCAGTTCTTCGCTCGTTGGTCATTCTTATTTCTTAATCATGCTTTCCTTAGGAGTAATAAAAACCATCGAACCGGATGAAATTAACTTTTTTTTTCTTATATCTTTTACGGCTCATACCCTTTAGTCCCTTAATTAAGAATCTCTGCTTCATTGCAATTATAAATGAAAACTAGGGGGAAAAACAAGGTTAGAAGAACTATTACTTTGATTCTTAGACATATTAATAAAAAAAATCATTTATTCAACTTAAAATTCTTAGGAGGGTGTATTCAATTGAGATTTTGTTGGATTTTTTTGGACTTTTAAAATTTGGGGGTATTCAATCCGGATTTTTAAAAGCCTTTCAAAATTTTGAGGTATTCAATACGGATTTTAAAAAGTCTTTAGAAATCTTTAGGTATTCAACAATCTATGGATTTTAATACTCTATGGATTTCGTTGGATTCTCCTTCAAAAATATAAATAAATTTCACTATTCAAAATCTCTTATAAAAACTAGAGATTTCAACGGATTCTCTCAAAAGACTCTGAAAGAGAAGAAAAAAAAACTCAGTCTCACAATTTACAAAATCGAAAAGCTCCATCTTCCTGCTCTTCTTCAAACAAAATAAAATCAAGAAAACCAACATTATTATCGTGAAAAAGATTACATCTCTGTATTTTAAAATTATGTTCTCTCTTTAAAAATATAGTATATCGGCACACCGTTAGGTTAGCAATAATTCACAATGTTCAATCTTCGCCATGCATCATTAAGAGATCTCAAGAACATTTATTCACAATGTTCAATTTTCGTCATGCATCATTAAAAGAAATGTGATTGAGAGAATTTTTGGTATTTTCAAATCGCAATTCACAATTTTTAAAACGTTCCCATTTCAAACACAAGCAAGCTCTAATGAATTTCCAGTCGAATAGGAAGATCAAGATTCACCACATCTTGACATGGAAGAGAAAATTTGGAATTGTTATGTGGGAACCGTGGAAATGAAGATGAGAATAATAATGATGAATAATAATTTTTTTTTTGAACTAATATATTTTTGGTATTTTTTCTAAATAATTTAGATAATTTTTTTTTATATACAAGTGTGTTCGATATACGTTTGCATCAATAATTTTAGGGGCGTAGTTTATGGAAATTCATGTGAATCAATAAAAAAAAAATGTGTATTTCAGAATCCCGTCAAATCTATGAAAATCCATATAAATCAATAAAAAGGTCAGTCAAACTCTGCATAGAGTCTATGGATTTTCTAAATCCACTGACTTTTTAAAGGAGATTATTGCCTAATAAGTCCACTATTATAACCCATTAATCTAATAGAGACACCAATATGTATACTTTTCTAATAGAGTCAAAATAGAGTTAAAAATACAAGAATACCCTTATATAAATAAATAAGAATCCTATACTCTTTTAATTCATTCTCCACTCTCACAAAAAACCAAAATTAAAACCCTAGCCCCTCCCAACATCCTCTCTGCCGCTGCCCCCTTTTCCCACCGCCTCCCTCTCTTGCAACCGCCCCCCTCGATTTCGACGCTGAACCATGGCCGCCGCCCACCAACACGACCGTTGCCGCCCCCTTCACGACCGTCGCCTCCCAAACCAAGACGAAGCAGCACCTTGACCGCCGACGTTGCTTTGCCGCCGCACTGACCGAGGAAGGCGAAGTGGCCGAAGAAGAAAGCCTTGTGGCCACCGCCGCCTGGCCGTCGAAGATGAAGCGGTCGACGATCTGCAACCCCCTCGACTCCGATGCGCCGATCTATCGGCCGCGAGCCATCGCCGCCTAGCCGAAGGCCTTCTCACGTTTGAAACGTCGAAATAGATCAAGTTTCCAGCCCCACTGCCGCCGGCTCAATTCAAAGCGATCCAAGGTTATGGTTTATTAGAGGTTCTGTTGATTTTGATTTTTTTGATTTTGAGGATGTAGTATTTGATGAGCACAACAGAGAAGTGGATGGTTTATGGTTTATAGTGTTTTTTGATTTTGAGGATGTAGTATTGTGAACATTGTTTTGCAGAATTAGTGGATAATAGTGAGAATATACAAGGTGAAGTGTTGCAGGAAACAAGTTCTCCAAAGGGTGTTTCAGATTTGAGATATATTATATAATTAATTACATATCTGGTTACTTATCATCCTTTTCACTTAGATTTTTGAAACATTGGATTTGGACCTAATAAACAATGCTCATTGACAGATTTAGGACCGTAAAAGTGAGCAATGTTTCAGTATCAGTTTCCGAAAGAGATATATTCGAGTTTCTCACTTTTTCTGGAGAAATTCTCTATATTGAGATGCAGAGGTCAGTGTTTGATCATTATCAAATAGTCCTGTTATGACCGTTTGGAATAGGAGATGAAGAAGATTGTTCTTCTCTTATCCAGGGAAACAGAAACAACTCAGGTTGCATATGTCCCTACAAGGAGACACTCCTGCGTTTGGGAGGGCTTTTCAAGAACAACTTTCAAGGATTTTGTTGCTCACAAGATCGGCAAGGATGACAAGTTGACCGGTGAAATTCTTGTTGCCGGTCCTAATTTCTAAGAGTGTGTGTTGCTGAAGAAGAATAAACCAATATCTTCAAAAGAAAGTTTAAAGTATTTTGATGGAAATTTGAGTTACATTTTGCTATCATTATGTAAATCCATTCTTGAATGAAGAATGAAAGCAGATATTCTTGCTTGTTACTTCTGCAATGCATATTTATGTTCAAATTAATATATCAGTTATTTTTTTGAACAGTCCAGTGCCTCAAAATGGATACTATTTTTTATTTTGATTTTGATTTTTTCAATTGAATTATGCATAAGTGATATGCAAAATAGTTATCATATTTCAATCGAATGCATTATGCATAACGTGATATGCAATATAATCATCATATTTTGGTAGTATGCACATGCACTAAATACTGCATGGACACATATCCTACATGTGTTTAAATGATATGCACTACTCACGCATATTATTATGTATGCACATGATATATGTCATACGGATATGCAATGTCTTAGTTGTTGATAGTTTACGTGGTTCTATAGTTAAAAGGTTACAAGTTCATATGAATATGCATTCGACACTGCATATACGTGGGTTGAAATGCAGATTTCCAGAATCCCTTAACTTAACGAAATAAATGGAGAGACCTACCTTTTAGGAAAGTTTTTAAATTTTAGAAAGTAATAGATTTTCGGGAATTCGAAAAATTGCATTTAATAATTGATTGGATGTTTGGTTGACTAATAATTATGTATTTTATAAATTCAAAATTTCAAAATATGGTGGAAGGGCATAATTGACAAAAAATTTAAATTTTGACTCTATTAGACAAGAATTTATGGTGTAGGTTTTATTAGAAAAAACTAGTAGTGAAATGACCTTATTAGTTTATAACCCCTTTTTAAAGTCCAAAAAAATCCAACAGAATCTCAATTGAATACATCCTCCTTAGTTTAAACTCATATTTATGAATTAAAAAATAACGGCTTCACTTAAAATGATAAACATGCTTAATTCTAATATACATTAATTAAGTACGAGTATTTTGTATACATTCTTAATATAAATGACTAATTTTAAACAAATTAAAAGGAAAAAGTATGACTCATTTTATTTGCAGTTAACTATTTTAATTACAAATCTTTATCAAAATCATAAATTTTAACTTGGGTTGGTCATGGACTCGAGTGCATGTTGTGCACCCTAATCCATGTTGCATCAATTATTAAACTGTATAATAATATTTTTAGTCATAGTGACTTACACTTTTTAGTAATATTGTGTTGTACTTTTCAGTTTAATAACATACACTTTTTTTTAAATTAGGGTGCACAACATGGACTCGAGTACATACTAGACTTTAACTTTTAACTTAAGTTAGCAATTAAAATCAACTCTCCTCAAAACAATAATAAAAAAACTAGTGTGACATTCATATCTTGAATACTTCTTGTACTCATGAAATGGGATTCATACTTTCAGCACTAGTCCGTTTGTTTCTAATGTAACATTGTAATAACTTCTTTTTTTTTTTTTTTTTTTTTTGACAATATACAAGGAGTGTACAAAATCAACGATAACAAATCTCCTTAATATACTGAGGAATATTATTTTCAACCCAATCGTAAGGTGTTGAAAAATTCCAAGCTTCCTGTGCCATCATATGGGCTGCAAAATTGTTGTCTCGTGGAATAACATCACAGTCCCAGATCACCAATTTTCGGAGATATTTCCTTATGTCTTCAACCAGATCGTTCTCCATTCCGTCAAACCTCAAGGAAGCATTCAATGCACCAACTGAGTCAGCAGAATCCATTCGAAGGCTTGATATTTGGAGGTTATGTTTAATGCAGCCTTCCAACCCTTTCTTTGCTGCAATAAGTTCTGCTGCAACAACCGAACCTGGATTTTTAATGCGTTCACCTCCATCCAAAACCACAGTCCCCTTGGTGTCATAAACTACAAAGCCAGCAGCAAAGAAATTTTTTTCAGTATCAAAAGCTGCATCAGAAAAGAGAGTACCTTGGCTCTGATAGGAGATTCCTGCTTTTCTCCCTCTACAAACATCAGATTCCAATTCCATTGCTAGCCAACTCAAATTTTGGAAATCCTTCCAATAATCAATTGCCCATTGAACTTTAAAACGAGCACATATTGGCCCTGGTCGCATATTAACAATATCAGAATGTAACCAACTGCATCTTTCTCTCCAAATTGCCCAAGCAATAATAAGAAACAAAGAGAAGAACTTCTGATCAAACCGTTCCTTAATATTGCACAATAGTTGATAGATAGTACCTTTAGTTAATCCCTTAATCTGCTCCCATAACCCCTGATCCTTCCATACCCGCTTGGCATGCACACAGTTGATAAGAACATGTGAAGTATCAGCCTAGAAAGCACCACAACACTTACATGACGATGCCATAGGAATATGATGTTTCACCAAATTTCCTTTAGTTGCTAGCGAGCCATTCAAGATTTTCCACCCAAAGATACGAATCTTTGGAGGAATTTTCAGATTCCACAAGTACTTCCACAGCAACTTAGCATAATTCCTCCCAGAGGAGCTTGGCGTAGAAGTATACCATGGTTGTAAAGATAATTTAGAAATAAACTTATAACCCGAAGCTACTGAATAATTACCCGAAGCATCTGCTGGCCAGTACTGTTGATCATTTTGGCCAATCCCAAACAAGGGAGTATTGAGAATAGCACTTACTTCATTCTGCCAGAACGCCTGACGAACAAGATCCTCATTACATTCAGAAGTTGGCAAGATAAAACGACTGACAGAAGAAGCACTAGCAATTCTTGAATGAATCAAACCATCCTCCGCGCCCCCAACCCATTTATCTTTGAAAATGTGTACCCCCCTGCCACTGCCAATGCGCCAGCGAATCCCTTTCTCCAATAACTCCTTACCCCACATCATAGATCTCCACACAAATGATGGATTAGAACCCACCTCAGCATTCAGAATATCAGAGTGTCTAAAGTATTTTGCCTTGAAAAGAGAACTCACAAGGGAATCCGGACGCATCAAAATTCTCCAAACCTGCTTGGCCAAAAGAGCTTTATTGAATAGCACCAGACTTCGGAAGCCCAATCCACCATCCTCGCGTGATTTGCATAAGTCATTCCACTTTTTCCAATGAAGCTTATTGTGATTCTCATTTGACCCCCACCAAAAATTAGCAATCATCCTTTCCATGTCTCTGCAAGTCGAAATTGGGATTCAAAAACATGACATTGCGTAACAAGGGATAGCTTGCAGAACAGACTTAATGAGAACCTCCTTTCCTCCTTCCGAAAACTTCTTATGGCTCCATGAATTGATTTTTTGTCTCACCCTATCCACCAAATATCCAAATTGATGACGCTTCAATCTGATCGAAAAGGTAGGCAAACCTAAATAAATATCATGACCATTTGTTGAGCGAACACCCAAAACCTGCTTCATAATATTCTGATTCACCACTTTAGTAAGAGGGCTAAAAGTGATAGCCGACTTATCAAAATTAATCAATTGACCCGACGCTTCTTCATAGGTCCGAAGGCATCCTTTCAGAACCTCAGCCTCTCGTTTTGTAGCCTTTATAAAAATCAAGCTATCGTCTGCAAAAAATAAGTGAGAAACACAAGGAGCACTTCTAGCAATTTTGATGCCAGCAAACAACTTCCGATCCATAGCATTGCGAATTAAAGAGGATAACGCTTGGGCACAAATAACAAACAGAAATGGTGAGAGTGGGTCACCTTGCCGCAATCCCCTAGAAGGAGTAAAGGAATCAGACGTCGATCCATTCACACAAACATTATAGGATACCGACGAGATGCAGCTGAAAATAAGCTCCCTCCATTTATCAGAAAAACCAAACTTCTCCAAAACCTGTAGTAAGAAAGACCATTCCACCCTATCATATGCCTTACTCATATCCAGCTTCAAAGCAGCATACCCTTCTTGACTCTTAGATGACCGAACCCAATGTAAACATTCAAAGGCAATTAAGATGTTGTCCGAAATAAGCCGACCAGAAACAAAGGCACTCTGAGAGAAATCAATAATGTCTTGCATAACCACCTTCAATCTGTTCGTAATAACTCGTGAAAGAATCCGATAACTCACATTACAGAGACTTATGGGTCTGTATTGTAACACATTAACCGGATTTTTAACCTTCGGAATAAGGACAATCGTGGTATGGTTCCATGAGTTTAAAGGTTTTCCACTGTTTAAGCGCATCAAAATTTGCTCACTAACCTCATCCCCAATCATACTCCAATTAACTTGATAGAACGACGCCGGGAAACCATCTGGCCCGGCTGCCTTCCACGGATTAAGGTCCTTAATAGCCTTATTCACCTCCTCTCTCGAAAATGGAACATCAAGCAGCCTCATATGATCACTAGTTAATTGCATATTCATCTCTTTTGTAGCTGCATGGATAGCTACAGTACTAGGGTTACATGTTGTAAAGATATTTTCAAAGTACGAAACAATTACCCTTTTAATTCCAAATTCATGGAGCATCCATTCCCCATCAGCATTTTGAAGTTTAGTGATCCGATTCGTACTCCGCCTCTGATTAGCCCGGCTATGAAAAAATTTGGTATTCTGATCCCCTTCTTTAATCCATGAAACCCTAGATCGCTGTTTCCAATACCATTCCTCTTGTGAATACAAATTCTCCAGATCTTTCTCCAATCTATTAACCTGCAGCATGTCCGGAATTTTAGAGTCATCATCCACCTCCTTCTGAAGTTGAGCCTGAATTTTCCCAATACGATTTTTCAACGTACCACCCCCTTTCACAGCCCATTTCTTAAGTGATTCCCCACAGTGTTTTAAGGATTCGGATAAGTCTGATTTCTTTTCCTTGACAGCCCATATCTTACCAATCACCTTCTTGAACCCAGATTCTTTGATCCAATGATTTTCAAAGCGAAAACCAATTCGTGAGTGACCAGAAGAGGAGCCAATGTTCCAGTTACACGAGAGTAAAAGAGGTCGATGATCTGATCCCATAAAATCAAGCACTTTTACTTCATAATTAGGGAACAGATTAATCCATTCATTAGTAGCAACATATCTATCCAATTTTTCCTGAATAAAATTCAGTCCAGACCTCTTATTCATCCATGTAAACTTTGATCCATTCACCTTCAAATTAAGCAATCCATTATAATCAAGTGTATCCTGGAATTGCATTAATCTGGACAAAGGTTTCTTAACTCCCCCTCTCTTTTCTGAATGGAACAAGGTTTCATTGAAATCCCCACGTACAAGCCATGCTTTAGTTGAAAATTGAGAATAATTACCCAATCTTTTAAGCAATTCCCATGAGAACTTACGGTTTTCCAGTTTAGGATTCCCTTGAAACCCCGTGAATCTCCATTGATATTCTTGGGATGAAATCAAACAGTCTATATGTGCAGATGAATAAGAGACAATATCTAACGCAACATCCTTCCAAAACAACAACAAACCACCACAAAAGCCTTTTGCATTAACTGAGAAACAACAATTAAACCCAAGTTTATACTTCAAAAGGTCAGCTCTAGCTGATGAACAACGAGTTTCTGAAATAAACAACAAAGTAGGACGAAATTTAAACACTAGTCTACTAAGATTATTGAATGCTCGAGTACCACGGACCCCTCGAGCATTCCAACAAAGCACGATCATTCCTCATGGCGGGGCTGATCAACCTCAGCCTCCGCCAAATCACGAATCACCAACGGAGCCCCATACGTCTCAATCATACTCCGAGCCCTCTTACAATTCCCTTCCACCTCCTTCACTGCCTCGCCCTCCGACCAGCCCTTGCCATCACCCCAAAACTCCATGACCACCCCCGCCGCATCTGCCCAAGGCCTCTTCTTGTACGGAATAACATAGCTATTAGCAGAATCTGCCTGACCCGAAACCTCCTTTTCTTTGACCACCCTATCAGTTTCAGTAGTTGCATGCTCTGGAAGAGCCACCGTTTCGTATACCGGAACAAAAGGTTTTTCCCCATCATACAGAATCTCAACATAAGAAGCATAATAAGAAGTACTGAGATCTCGTCCCACAAAATGGACCACACGATAATCACTCCCATTGTCCACACCATTCAAGGGCTCCTTCATGAAACAATGTTGAAAACCCATTGGAACAGAAAAAGAAATAGGTACCAGATACTTACCTGTTCTTGGATCAAATCGCCCCTTATTTTCAGGCAATCGGCTGCAATGGCCCTCCTCCATTCCACCCTTTTCAGGCATAAGGTCATCAAAGTTCCTCACTATCTGTCTGCGTTGAGGACCGATTTCCAGCCGAGTCTCCACTTCCTCATTCTCCACCATCACCGCCTTGCCCTTCAGGATCCTTCTTGCCTCCTCCTCCCTTTGAGTAGGCACATTAGTAGGCTCCCCATCCCCGATTTGAAGGAGTTGGAAAAACTGGTCAAGCTCTTCCCTTGTGGGACTCTTCTTCTTATCTGCTTGAAGTCATAGAGGAAAGAACCGGTGATCCTTACACCACTCATCAGATTTGCCACATGCAAGTGGACACTCCTTCTCCGAATGATCCAACATCCCACAAATCATACAAAAACCCGACAATCGCTCATATCGGAAGACTGCAGTAACTGGTTCCTCCTCCACTGTGATGTAAAAAAACCTACAAAGTGGTTTAGTGACATCCAAAAGCACTCGAATGCGCATGCATTCTCCCCAAGCAACATTGTCTTCCTTAACATCAACCTCAATCACTTCTCCAACAATACTACCAATTTTCAGGCCTAAAATCTTGCTCATAGCGAACAGCTGGAGCCCATGAACCTGGATCCAAATAGGCACAAAGTTAAGTTTGAGTTGAGCCAGCCTTTCTCCACCATGCATCCTCTCCAACACCACCAAAGACCGGCGCACATTCCAAGGCTGTTGGGCCAAGATCTCCTGCATTTTAGCCGCCTCCACAAAGGTAATGAGGAAGAGGCCTTCCCCAGCACTAACAATCCTCAAAGGGGTCTGCATCCTCCAAGCTCTGCCCAAAATCTCAGTCAGTTCAGCAATGCTAATGGGCCTTCGTGCCACAAATCGCAAGGCCACCGTATTTTGTGGAATGGCCAGTTCATTCCGATGTGCCACCAAATGCGTGGCCTCGCGCTGCGAAATGCGGAAGTTCTCCATCATTTGATTAATAGATTCTGCCATAGAAGACAAAGAAGAGTGCTCGAAGTAGGAGAGGAGAGAATAGAACAAGAGTGAGTGAGAAAGAAAGCCTTCGACCCAATATATAAACGAGGAAAACCCAACAGCCGGTGGTAAAAAATAAACCACGCACAAAAAACCATCAACACCTTCTAAACCATCATTGAGAAAAATGAAAAATCCCCTGAAATTTGTTCGGCCAATCATATTGGTTGCGTTCAAAAATTGTCTCCAAGAAATGATGAAATCAAGCTTCTCCCCCAGTGTATGCGCGAGTAGGCTGCACAATCTGAGCACAACAAAATCTCCTCCAAAATCTAATGATTAAGGAATTTGTAATGGCCAATACAAACGAAACCCAGCAGAAGACGAAAAGGGGTCTCACAATCCAAGAAAAACCAAACGAAAATCAAGACAAGTTGAACAGAATTCGAAGCGGTGGAAAAAGTTTTGCAAAAAACTTTTCGGAGATCAAGAAATCCCTTTCAGGGGTCTCATAGAAAACTTGCGGTGTTTTTTATTATTTGCTATACTATTATAAGAGGTTCTGAAGTAAATTACTTTCAATCTACTAACATTGTAATAACTAATAAGGGCAATGTGTGTTAAAATGAGACTAGAAAAGTAAATATATATATATATATATATATATATATATATATATATATATATATATATATATATGTGAGTGATCTATGGAATTAATTACAAAATTACATTTCAACTGACTCCCTCCTTCATAATGGTGCTGGGAGTCAACTGTTGAACAGCAATACTCCAACAAAAGAATAACATCAATTCCAACCAAATTGTTGAATTGAAATCATAAAGGAATTGTTTTTTTTTCTACCAAGGCAGTGTATTTTTTTTTAGGACTGAAAAACTTTAATTAATTTATTAAAAAAGTAGTAATATCGTTTATTTTTCTTTTAGACCGTGTTACGACCCATTAAATCAAAGTTGTTCCACTAGAATCTAACCCTAAAGAAATCATGATTTTATTATTTAAAGAGGGTAATTTTATGTGCAGAACCCACATATGATAAAACGTAGACCAAGAAAAAATGGCGCCACGTGCAAAAACAGAGGAGAGAAATCAACATATGCTATGCAACGAAGATCATCATAACCAGAATTACAGGTCTAGCAGTTCAAAATTGATTCAACTACCAAAAAAGAAAAAGGTGCAAAGGTTTCCTTAATAGCAACAACCATACCGTCCATGACCATCAGTAAGGAAATCACTTGAAACTAACCCCCCAAAGAAACAAAAATAAATAAGTAATGGGATCAGGATGCAGCTTGAGCAAGACCAGCAGCAGGACCGGGGTAATTGTAGTTCCCGTTTCCGTTTCCGTTCCCGTTTCCATTTCCGCCCATACCCCTGCCGCCTCGACCTCTGTAATTAGTCCTTGAATAATAACCACCTGGCTGATCATAATATTGGCTGCGCCCATTTTGATAGCCCCCCCTAGTACCTCCTCTCCCTCCACGGCCTGGTCCATTACTGTATCCCCCTCCTCTACGCCCACGACCACCTCGATAATTCTGGTAAGGCTTCCGGGGCCCATATTGATCCTTCGACTCCACATTCCTTGAGTTTTGATCAAATTCAGCATCATCCAGCATGCCCAGGTCAGAATTCTGAGTTTCTGATGCATTGGCTACCTCTGATCCTGCACCCTATGATTAAAATAGCTTCAATGGTCAAATTATACAACAACCTGATCAAGTTCAAAGTCTTAACTACCCACAGACTTCAATATTATGTTAATGATTCAATGCATTTACACAAAACAGAGAGAGGAAACTCCATTGTAAAGTTTTAAGTAGTCAGACTTCAAGGGGAGTAGGCTCAAACACAGTACCTGATGAAGTTCTTCGCCCGGTCCAGCTTCATCACCATAATTTTCATTGTCATGGGAATTGGGTGCTTGTTCTTCCTGAAAGGTATGAAAAAGTTCAATAATTGTCTCACAATGGAAGCAAAATATTGGAAGAAATAAAAAATAAAATTCACAATTACAAGTTCTGATATAGGATTTTTTTAGAACAGAGAAACCTAATCAGATTAGCTAAACTGCAACTGTGAAATTTGCCAAAATAACCAAAAAGTACTAGCAATTGATGCATGAGTTAATATACGAAACAATGTGTAGGGCAAGTTCGGAAATACTGTGATCAAGGCCAAATTGTGTGGTTCATGCTTACACTTTCTCAAGTTATATAAGATTTCTGTGGGATAAATAAACATGTGTTAAAAGTCCTTTGACTCCTTTCAAGAGCTGATCCCAACAAAGCCTATTTTGGGAATAAAACCCATACTAGGTAATAACTAACGTGAATGCTTCAAGATATACTACTACAGAAAACCCAAGGAAGCCACAACTCTGCTTTTAAATATTTTAGTTAATGTCATTCTGTATTATCTTCAGCCACTTCCAAAATCAGTGATATTTTTTTCTACAGTAATTCTTAGCTCTCTAATCCCTAAGGCCACGTCTGTTTTAGGATTAAGGTATTTGGGGAAATTCATGACTTAAAATCTCATAATTTGAAAATCCTGGTGAATAGTAAAAATATATGTTTGTCTTGGCATTTTGGTAGGGTGAGATCTTGTTTTATTTCAAATCAACGTTTAAAAGTGATTGATATTGTATTATTATATGAATTGGGTGAGAAAAGAGTAGTGATATGATTGCATTGGATTTTTTTGAAAAGAGGCGTGTAAGTACATTTTATAGGAGTGGATGTTAAAGCCGGATTTTAAATCCCAAACTAATCAGACTAATCAGACGTGGATCACAAAGCCCTAAATCCATCCAGGTGATTCTCAAAGTAAGAAATGTATATCTTTCCCCATCCCACAACAGGCATCCCACAACACAACAATCCCACAACAGGCATCCCACAACACAACAACAGGCATCCCACAACACAACAACAGGCATCCCACAACACAACAACAGGCATCCCACAACAGGTAGGTGATTCTCAAAGTAAGAAATGTATATCTTTCCCCATCCCACAAGCTGATACACTATCTTTCAGTCATATAATAATACCTTAACAAACTATATTATATGGAGCAGCTCAGGTAGAATACAGAGATCTGCTCAAGCACGGAAAAGTACTACTTATAAGCTAACCAAAGAGTGGCATCTCCTGCCATTTTTAGATAAATGGCGCAGAATATACGGCCTTAACATGCATAGCCATCAAACTGTGCCAGGATATTATGTCAACATACAAAAAAAAGAGGTTACAGAAGCCTTCTAGGCATTGGTTACTCAATTCACTTCCAAAATTACAAGGGGTGGGTAAAATAAAATGAAGAAGGTAAAGATGCTGGCTGCTAAACATGTAAAATTACTAGGTTGTGGACATAGTCCAAGTATAAGCAATCCATTTTAGATTCAGGGATCAGAATATTTTTATTCTGAAAAAGATGTATTCAACAACACAACAAGCATATTCTTGGTTTTAAAGTGTAAATCATAAAAGACTACTTGCAACTGTTAGAGCAGCAACAACATAAATTACTCCACTAGATACCTACAACTCTACAAGGTCCAGTTCAAAAACTGCATAAATATGGTACTAGTTTACGAATTTCCTAGATGAGACATGTGAGGTTTTGATGTTTTCTTGTATAGATTAAAGAACTCCAACATTTGCTAGCATATGAATGATTAACTGATGACACGCCATGCAACAAAGAGAGAAGGAAACAAGTGTTTAAATATTGAGGATATAGTCCAACATGGTCTTAAATAAAACTTTAGGATCCTCAAAACTTTAAACATCAAATTGTGCAGTCAAAGCTGTGGAGTTGAGCATGAGTTGGAACAACTTCTCCATGCCAACCTCATAACTTATCACAGTAAACGGAACGTTTTCCTTCCTTTTTATCTCATAAAATTCAGGCATTTATTCAATAAAAGGCAGAAAAGGCATAAGATGCTAATTTTACCTCTTGCTGATACTCCGTACCAGAGTGTTCCACTGGAATAGTCGAGCTAACAGGAGGAATCATAGCACCATGGACCGGCACCTGAAGTGAAGTATAGTTGCCAGCAGCAGCTGCTACATCAACTGGCTTTATTTCTGGAGTAGTTGTAAGGTAATCCGAAGCCATAATTTTGTTCAGCTTTTCCCTCAAGCAAGCATCTAAAAATAGCCATGTAACAAAGACATCAGATCTTCACATTAACAAGAACAAAAATTCAAGAGAACACCACCAACATAGAACATATTTAAGGGCCTGCATATTTTATTATAATAATGCAGATGAATCCATGAGACCACTAAAAGTAGCACAATTAAGTGACCAGTATACGTTACATTAACGCAGATGCTATGTGAAATACAAAGATAAGAATAGAAGTAAAGAGAGAAATGAGTTGAATGAGCCTTAAGCGGCACAACTGAGAACTTTGTGCATATTAAAAAACATAATTCAGCAGGAAGCTATGGTAATACTCATAAAAATACATCACAATTCACATGCATCTCTATATCACGATGAAACATGGTCTATCTAAAACAACACAACACGTACATCAGACAGACAGACAGACAAAATTGAAGTGCTTAACCCAACACTTAACTACTAGACCTAATCTTAAGTAAAATAACCTCAAAAAGACTGAAAATCTACTCTACACTATCAACTGCACAATTAACAAGAAAACACAGATATACAAAACATCTCAGAATGCAAATAAAGAAAAGCAAATGTTTATAAAATAAATTTTAAAAAAATCCATACAGGTGATGCTCGAATCAGGTTCGATAGGCTGATCCGCATTGGCAAGCCATAGCTTCGCATGCTCCACACACTTCCCCAACGACTCCTTGTGTGACAAACTCGAATTGACCGGACGCGAAATCAACAAACCCCCAAGGTTGGAAATCAAGTCCAAGTCCAACTCTTTTAAAGGAGCCCCAGCAGCGTCATCGTCTGTAACGTAATCATACGTTAGGCAGCAATTCCTTTCATGCGTCCTCGTCAACATGTTATCAGGAGCCCTGAGTAAAGTCTGCACATCAAAAACGCTGCTAAAATATAGCAGATTAAGCAGATCAGAAATAGCTGAAGCGTCATCGTTTCCAGACTTCACTTCAGGGTTCACGGCTTCCTCCTCCTTCGCAATTCCTGTGGTTGAGTTATCAGGCTTTTGCCTGTTTTTCTCGATAGCGAGTTCAATTTCCTGATCAACGGCCTGTAAGATCGGCTGGCGGATCTTTTCGAGTTCATCGATGCCGGCGAGAATGGTAGGCTTGGAACGAAGGGTTTCTTCCTGCTCCTTGTTTAGAGTTTTGCCTTGAGAGACAGATTCTTCCATTTGGCTTATCCGGTTGAGCTTCTTCCTCAAGGCGCGGAGGCGCTTGTTGATTAGATTTAGGACTGGACCCTCCGCGGCAATTTCAGATGGAGTGGCCGCCATATCTGGTAGTGGAGATTTGTGAAAAGGAATTGAAGTAAGAATAACTAGGGTTTTAGGCCGCCGTGAACAGCGGCAAAAAAACAAGGGATTGGGGAGGGGTTTTGTGGAACAGATGAAGTGTTGTGTTGGGTATAAGAAGAGAGATTGGTGAGTGAGTGGGTTTTTATCAATGGGTTTTCGGGTCCATCTGTCAAATATTTTATTCACCCTTTTCTTTTTGTTACCAATTATTTAAATTTCTATATACAAATATTTCTCTTGTTACCGTATCTCTCTATTCAAAAAAAATTAATTTTCTTGTTAAATTTTTAAAAAAAAAATCAAACATATTTAATTTTCCCTACGTCCATAAAATGTAGTCTCATTTGTCAATTTTTTATCCTAGTCTCATCCACTTTATGAAAACTATCACCCTTCAAATTTGTCATCAATTTTATTCACAAACAATCACTTTATTCACAATTGACCCCACAATACCCTATAATACTCTTACTTTATCTACTTTTTTCTTAAAATTTGTGTCTCACCCCAATGGACTACATTTAATACTCTTACTTTATCTACTTTTTTCTTAAAATTTGTGTCTCACCCCAATGGACTACATTTGGTGGATGGATGGAGTATTTATCTATTCAAAATTTTAAATTTTCAAATTATTTTAAGAATTGCACTCTTTCTATTTAATATTTGAACTAATAATATAAAGTTAATACTATACTCTATTTGAACTAATATTATAGTGTATTTATCGTAACTTATGAATAACATTCACCCATTTAAAAAAAATTGAATAAAATGATACCAGTTACGTGTATGTAAGTGGTACACACAAGTATTTTCCTTATTTTAAATTTGAATGTTCCTTTGTATATAGATAAGTATGTATTTGTACATTTTGATGATTATTTGGAAAATCATGTAATTTTAATGATTATATATAAAAAATCTCATATATAATTTAAATGACTATAAATAGATTTAATGATTTTATTTGTCTTTCCTAATATATTCAAAGATATGATTCGTTATTTGTCCCTAAAATAGAGTATTCTTTCCATCAAATTTCATTATTTTCACTTTCCTTTTTTGATTGTCCAATTTTATTATGCCAATTTTCTTTTTGGAAATAATATTATTCACACTATTTTATCACCTTCCAACCATCATTTATTTACTCAAATTGTCCCTAACTTTATTCATAAACAATCACTTTAACTATAAATGGACCCCACAACATTCCATCATACCTTCAATTTATCTACTTTATACCTAAACTAATCAATATTCATTAAAATTCATACCATGAAAAGTTGGCATAATAAAATTGGACGGTGAAGTATTTTTAAAAAAGTAGAGCATTCTATAATAATTTCAAAAGGTTTTAGGTTATGTGGCTAACACTGTGACCGTCTCAAAATAAAATATGCACAATCTTCAAATATTATTTTCATATTAATGTGGATAGCAAATTGAGTGAATAGTCTCAAAATAAAATATGCACAATCTTCCACATTAATATGAATGTTAATGTGCATAGTAAATTCTATACCATGTATAAATACATTTGAATTTTAATGATCAATTTACTCAATTTAATATTTAACGCAACATTTAACCCAATTCAAAATAGTTCAATTTCAATGATATAAGTGCAACCAATTGCATTCAAGTATCACTCTTTCGTCCAGATTATAGATTACAATGTTACAAATGTATGAGAAAGTGAAATAGGCTATACACCCATGATACAACGCCAAACATAGTCCACCATATTTAATGTGACCGTCCCATATAAATTAAATTGCCTATAGTAGTATAATATAGCATGTGCTCAACTTACAGCACATCGAGTTTAACATTACTGGCATACAACAGGGCGATGCTTTACCAATTGCACAACGTAAGCGTCATTAAGAACATAAAACTACATACAGAACCTTAACCCTTCAATAGGAACAACATATTCTTATAACTCAAAAGCAACAAATCTCAATCCTCAAAGTTACTAAGACAAGAAAATCCAACTAAAAGATGAACTAAAGCTGCACGTGCCTTGTGTTTGTTGATCTTCATGCACTCCAACTTATGTTACAGTAAGAGAAGCTCCCAAAGGCCTCTAGACAATTACAAAATATCATCATAAGCAACTATTTCTCGGCCCCTGAAAGGCCCCTCTAAACTTGAATTACCAATAGCGACGGAACTATTAAGCTTATCGCCATTATTTGCATCACCTTTTGTATCCCTATCGCTATTATCATCATCTCTAGGATTCACAATAGCTGACCCCAGCTTATTCCCTCTTCCATGTCTGCTGAGGGGCACTTCTGGTCTCACTAACTTTGACGATAATCCATCCTTTCGGCTAACTCCTCCCTTCCATTGTGGAACTGGATCATTTGCCCACATCACCTGTACCTTGATATACAATAAACGAAAGCAAAATAGTTCAGCATCAATCGCACCAACTCACAGTATACCATATACCATGAATGCACAAAGCCTACACTTGGAAATATGTGCAGGTGAATACAGTATACATATATCCCAGTTATTGACTGATTAATCCATGGATATCATCACAGATTCACATCCCATTTCCCAAGCCACCTGAAGAAATATGCTCACATCTTAATTCTTAAAATAAAAGAGCTTTCTTGAGCCAGCGTCTCATATACCATGAACACACAAAGCCTACATTTGGAAGTATGTTTGGATGAATACAGTGCATACACAACCCGGTTATCAATTGATAAATCTATGGATACCATCACAATTCACATTCCCAATTCCAAAGCCACTCAATGCAATACTCACACTTGCGCTCATATATCTCAAAAGAAAATAACTTTCTTGCGTTTGGCTCGTCAGAACAATCACGCTAAAGTCATCAACCCAAAACCCCTGAGCCTAAAACTGGGCCGAAACCAGATCGGAGACAACTTCATCAACAAAGAGATGCACTGTACACACTACACCATAAGTAATGGTGTAAAAAATACTAGTGCCACCTTGTGCAATGTACAACACTAATACTATTGCTCAACGTGTATATAATACCTTCACAAGTAATGTCCACTATCTATGCAAGCATAATAAATACATACCACACCTATATGTGCAAATCCACCACTATCCATAAGCAAACACATACCAAATCCAAAAGGTCGAAAGACAGTAGGAATAATTGAGAGGGAGAGAGAGAGCATACTGGAGTGGAGTGTAGGGTAACAGGAAAACTGGAATCCCGTGCGGCGTCGACGGCGGATTGAGCAGCATCGCTGGATCTGAAATTGATGTAGGCCACACCATCGGGCTCCATTCGGGTACGAGATATTGGCCCATACATCTCAAACCTAGATTTAAGGTCAAGTACAGAGCACTCCGCAGGTATTCCAATTACCACCACCGACTTCGGGGCGTTCGCCGCCGCCGCGGAGGAATTAGAAGAGGTGTCGACATCGTCGGTAGCTGCGGCGTCGAGGGGCAGCGGACGGCGCCGTTTAGGGAGAGAATATGGTGCGTGGCGGGAGAAATAGGGTTTGTCTCTCTTCCGGCTACTCATAATTGACTGTTACTGGAGGAGAAGGAGGACTTTCTTTGGTTTTAGGAGTCTAATGGCTGGGTCCAAAGCCACATACTGTACAGTACAAATATTTAACTCTGATAATTTACAGTAAATTTACGCAACCTATTTCTATTTCATTAAATTTATAATCTCCAAAGCACCATTAAATTCACTGTTAATATGTTATGTGTTCGAATCAATTAAGAAAGAGGGTTTATTTTATTTTTTTACTAAAGAAAGAGGATTAAAATAAATAAAACCCTTTCTATTTTTTTAATCAAAATAACTTTTATAACTAAAAAATGCAAGAGTAAGGACTTTTGAGAAAGACTCGGATGCCTTAGCAAAACAATTAATTAAATAATGGGAAAATATCAATTTTGGTCACCCATTTTTATCTCTTTTCATATTTGGTCACCCACATTTAATACTATCAAAATTGGTCACTCAGTTATTATTTTCTACAAAATTGATCATCCTGTTGGTCAATCTGTCATTGACTAATGGAGAAAGAGTTTTGAGCCGTGAGAAAACTTACATTAAAAAATTATCATACATCTTCCAGCAAGAATGAAACATGTGCAAAAATATTTATAATAAGTTAGAAGAAATTCTGATGCATCTTCTTCTACTAGTAGCAAAAGAATTTTGATGCATCTTCTAGACTTCTAGTAGCAAAAATATTTATAACAGGTGAGAAGGAATTCTGATGCATCTTCTCGTGGTTTACTTTTTATTTTATACAGTAGATAATTAGGAAATGAGAAACTCAGGAGATAAAAATTTATTTCAATTAATTTCAAATGCCCAATTGTTTCACTAACATTTCAAGAAATCTGCATCTTAATAGAAAAATATTTAGAACGAAAAATAAGTTTATGAAATTTTCTTGAATGAATAATTTTAGAAAACTCTTTACCATTAATCTTTCACCACAAATTATGCTCCAATAATTATAAATTGGGAAATGAATTGAAATAAATTTATATCTCCAATTATTATACAAATTCAATATGAAACCAAGAATTGAAAAACAGAGTACAATTGTTCAAAAAAAAACCAGAGTACAAAGTTTCATTCTATCTCTTGAGTTTCTCATTTACTGTAAAATAAAAAGTAAACCAACAACAAATGAATTCATAATTGAAATATAATAAAATAATTTTGTCAAAAAAAAACTTAAAACTTAAATTGAATTTAGAAATAATGTATAATTTTTGTGATTGAATACGCTCCGGTAGGTTCCACATGTTTCATTCATGCTACTGCGTTTGTTTCATTAGTTTCTAGAAGATGCATCAGAAGTTTTTAACGTTTTGAAAATTTTGAGCTCAAAACTCTTTTTCCGTTAGTCAATGACAGATTGACTAACGGATGTTGGAGAAATTGGGCTTTTATTCAATTTCTTAATATTTAATTGATTTTAATTAATCAATTATTTGAGGGTATGAATATTTAATTTCCGAAGAATTAAATATTGTAGGATCGTTCTACTCTCCGAGTAGATGATCGTAGTATATTTAAAATCTCAAAACCGAATTTCGGTGAGTGAGAAATTAATGTACGAAGTTTAAGACAGAGTGATGCATTGAGAGTAGTGTTAATGACTATCCCACATTGATAAATGAGAGAATTAACTACCTCCTTATTAATAGGAGTTAGTTAAGAATGTTCAAATTGTAGTGACTATTGAACCATTCAATTAGCCACACGCGCGCGCGCGCCGCCCGCCTGTCCGGCCGTGCCGCGCCGACCCGGGTCCGGGCCTGGATCTTGGCAATTGGACTTTGGGTGGACTTTGGGCTTGGGCCTGGGGCCCCTCTATCTTTTTGAGGTTCTAAAAATGTGGGCCTCGACCCACACGGATTTAGGCAGCCCAAGTCTATGGAAGTCAAGCGGAAGTTGACTTCTGGAATTTGAATTTGAAACGTGATTGTCTTAATTGCGCGTGGAAGTTTAAGAATGGAAGTTACCATTCCGAAACTGCGATATTAATGTGCTGGGTATTAAGAATGGGAGTTACCATTCGGGAAACTGCCATATTAATGTGCTGGAGTATTAAGAATGGGAGTTACCATTCGGGAAACTGCCATATTAATGTGCTGGAGTATTAAGAATGGGAGTTACCATTCCAGAAACTGCCATATTAATGTGTGACCAGCCGTTACTGCCTTAAATGTCCGTCTGTTCCACACCTGGGTGACACTGCCTATAAATAGGAGTGCATGGTTTTGGGAAAAACACACTTTTGCATACAACAAATTTCACCTAAGTTTTTCCAGAAAATTGCATACACTATTTCCAGCATTCTGCATAGCATTTTAGAGTGCGATCCGGTTCTAACGTGTATTCTGTTCGCTGGAGCTTTGTACGCTGCGGTGTTGCTCGTGCAAAGAGGAAGTCGTTTTACCTTTCGAAGCAACTCGTCAATCCGTGAACACTAGTCGGGACGTGTTTGTTTTACGGGAAAAGGTATCACCTTGACTCGGCTCTTTTCCCTAACTTTCTGTTTATCTACATTGCTGTTTTCTTCCCTTTCTGGACCTGCTATTCTAAGAAGCTGCTCAAACAAGGAAGCTGCCTCTTTTGGAAAGTTGAAGAACTTGAAGACTTTGTAATTTCATTTACTGTCTTTATTTTTTCCGTCTAAATTCTTTGTAAGCCATTGTTGGTAATCTATAAACCAACAACGGAATGATCAATTTTGATAGAATATAATAAGTGAGTGACCAATTTTGATAGTGATTAAATGTGGGTGACCAAAAATGAAAAGAGGTAAAATTGGGTGACCAAAATTGATATTTTTCCTTAAATAATTGATATTTTTATGAATTAAGATGAATTATGTATATACTATGTTGTTGTAATATAATTTTATAAGTTATGGGAAAATACTTTATATCCATATTAACCTACTTTTGCAAGTGATATGCTCTTATGTAAATATTTACCCCTAAAATTACATATTGTCTCGCATTCCCCATCAACCGACAATCTTTATGGTAAAACTGACGTTAAAAGTACTGACTTCATAAGTTATATTAATCTAGTTGATGAAGAAGTAAGAACAAATTAAGAGCAAATTATAGGGTATTTTTTGTGTTTATTTTAAAATTTCAATTTTCGCTACTATAGTAATTCTAGATAGGGGAAGTGAAGGTATTGGGATTTTGATTGTTGTTACTGCAAGGAGATTGAAGATTTTTGTGGGGTTCTTGATTGTATTTGCTGTCTAATGGAGTTTAGAAGATTTGGATGATATTGCTGTCTAATGGAGTTTAGAAGATTTGGATGATATAAATCTCTTTTAGCGCAATTTTTTTAAATTATTTTCATGTCAGCCGTTCACGTAGAATTCGACGTCCATGTCTGACGGGTTTTATCGAAAAGTGAGAACATTGGTATCTTTAAGTACTAATTGAAAGTATGAGTATCATTTGAAGAAAAAAAATGTAAGAGCTAAAATTGATGATTTGATCTAATTATTTTTTAAATAGATATACATGAAATCATTGAAATGACAATGATACCTTTTTTTAAATCTCAATTAAAGACTATTGACTTGAACAAAAATTTTAGGCAATGTGATTTTGACTAACTACTTCCCCTCAAGCATAATGAATCGTAGTAGTATACAAGTAAGTATTTCGACTAAGTAGTATCGAATCACGGGAGGTGGACTAGTGCAATGGATCCATAGTGCAATAGTTTCAAACACCCAAAACATAAAAAGTTTAGTCCATGGTGTTTGAGAAAACACCCATGACTAAAACAACAAAATAAGACATGAAAATGAAATTTACTAAATAAAAGAAAAATAGCACCTTGAGAGTTTTGTAATTCCTCCATTCTTACATGAAAATGAAATACCCAAATGATTATAAACTAAAAAGCATAAAAACTATCTAATGGTGTTTAAGGAGAGAAGCTTCTCAAACCTAAGTTATCCCATGTTGTGTGTGTGAAAATATGAGTTAAGGTTTGAGTGTGTAAAAGTGAGGCAAAATCTCCTAAACAATCTGATTGAGGAGCTATTTATAGCTTGGAAGAGTGTTTGAGACGAGATTTGCAATCAAGCCCTATAAATCCTATAAAATTCTCTAATTTTCGCAAAAAAACAGGTTCACTCGGTCGTCCGGGTGAGTTGACTCGGTCAAACGAGTGAGATGGAAGTCCATAAAATGTTTTGGAAGCAGATTTGACTCGGTCAACCAAGTGGGTTGACTCGGCCGCCCGAGTGGAATCTGTTGCAGCTTCACACTTTCTTAGAAAGTTTCGATCATATCTTGAGCTCCCGACCTCCGATTGACTTGATTCTTTTTTTTCATTCCACTTATTTTTTCAAGACGCATCCAATGGTGCAATTATCTTCTTTACTTCATGAATTCTCAAACATGTATTTTGCTTACAAATGTGTTCAATTTACCTACAAAGATAGCAAAACACGTACCTTTCTCATTTCAAGTGCAATTAGTCAATTTAGTGTGAATAATGCAACAAAATCCTCAAAATTATGTAAAATAAACACATGAATTTCAAGCAATTTTCACAATAATCAACTATTCGACTAATTTTAACTGTAAGTATTCTATTTGGCTGAAGTGATCATACAATAAATATTATGTGGACCCATACTAAAATTTAAAGTGTTCTCAAAAGATTTTGAAGGTGTGAGTTTTGAAAATACAACTCTTTGATCATCCAATAAATATTATTGGCATGTTTGTTTTGGGACTCACCCGTTCAGACGTGGGACGTAACGTCCCCCGTCTTGTTCTAGTTCGAGATTTAACATCCGGATTTCACCATCCAACCACGTCCACCTCTAAAAATATCTATATATCCTACTAATACATCTTATCAACATATTACTTTCTTAAAAATCACATCTAACACCATTTTCTATTTCTCTTACCTCATAATAAATTTCAAACTCGCACTCAACCGAATAAATTTTAAACTCGACTCGATCGAGCCTAAAATTTCATGATTGAGCTCGGCTCGACTCGGTACCTATATAATATTCAAAATTAATAATAAAACATATATTTTTTAAAATAAACTCAAGCTCGATTTGACTCGGGCTCAATTATCTGTATATAAATATAAATTATATATTAATGGAAAAATAGTAAATATTGTTCAAGCTCGATTAGGCTCGCGAGCCTTTCGAGCCGAGTATTTATAAGCTCGAACTCGATAGCTACTCGAGTAGCTCGAAACTCGACTCGACTCGATTAACTTCGAGTCAATTTTGATCTTTTTCCGAGTCGAGCACGAGTAGCTCGCGAGTTGGCTCGACTCACTTACACTCCTACTTATGATTCGATGAATAAGGTTATTGAGTTGTATAATTCACACTTTTATGACCCAATTACACACTTTTGTATATATACTTTGTTAACATGAACTTGTAGATAAAATATTCTAAATTCACATGTACACAGAAGTCCAAAATTAATTATATGTTTAACGTAAATTTATTTATATTGTTTTATTTGCACCCTCGTATAATTTTAAATTTTATAATAATTTCATCATCTAATAATTACTCAAATCATTCAATTATTACTATACTTCTCAAACAATTAATATAATAATATAACATCACTCATTTTTACATAATTGATTTGACATAAAGTTACATCATATCCTACTTACATCCCAAAACAAACACATACAATCACCATTCACCAGGATTTCACCATCCAAGATTTCCCCATCCCCATCTCCCCCATCCTACATAATCCCAAAACAAACATGCCCATAAGGTCGCCCATCGCTTGGCTCACTTGAGGGTCGTCGCGAGTTGAGAGGAAATTTGGATAGATGAAGTAACAAGTAGTTGTATTCCTCTTGTAATTGATGATGCAAGGCGCGAGCCTGCTATTTTCACGTAGGGCATGTTTGTTTTGGGATTATGTAGGATGTGGGAGATGGGGATGGGGAAATCCTGGATGGTGAAATCCTGATGAATAGTAATTGTGTGTGTTTGTTTTGGGATGTTGAGTAGGATAGGATGTAACTTTATGTCAAATCAATTATGTAAAAATGAGTGATGTTATATTATTATATTAATTGTTTGAGAAGTATAGTAATAATTGAATGATTTGAGTAATTATTAGATGATTAAATTATTATAAAATGAATTAAAATTATACGTGGGTGCAAATAAAAAAATATAAATAAATTTACGTTAAACATATAATTAATTTTGGTCTTCTACGTATATGTGAATTTAGAATTTTTTGTCTACAAGTTCATGCTAAAAAAGTATATATACAAAAGTGTGTAATTGGGTCATAAAAGTGTGAATTATACAACTCAATAACCTTATTCATCCAATCATAAGTAGGGGTGTAAATGAGTCGAGCCAACTCGCGAGTTACTCGTGCTCGACTCGGAAAAAGATCGAAATTGACTCGAAGTTAATCGAGTCGAGTCGAGTTTCGAGCTACTCGAGTAACTACCGAGTTTGAGTTCGAGCTCATAAATACTCGGCTCGAAAGGCTCGCAAGCCTAATCGAGTTTGAACAATATTTACTATTTTTTCATTAATATATAATTTATATTTATATACAGATAATCGAGCCCGAGTCGAGCTCGAATTTATTTTAAAAATATATATTTTTTATTATTAATTAATTTTGAATATTATATAGGTACCGAGTCGAGTCGAGTCAAGCTCGAGTTTATCAAGTCGAGCTCAATCATGAAATTTTAGGCTCGGTGGAGTCGAGTTTAAAATTTATTCGATTGAGTGCGAGTTTGAAATTTATTATGAGGTAAGAGAAAAATAGAAAATGATGTTAGTTGTGATTTTCAAGAAAGTAATATATTGATAAGATGTATTAGTGGGATATATAAATATTTTTAGGGATGGATGTGGTTGGATGGTGTAATCCGGATGTTAAATCCCAAACTAGAACAAGACGGGGGACGTTACGTCCCACGTCTGGACGGGTGAGTCCCAAAACAAACATGCCCGTAATGTATTAAGGAATGATTGACTCATTCCTTATACATAGTATTAATTAGATTTAATTTTCTACAATCATGTAAATCGTTTATTGTAACTTTACTATAAATACACGTTTTCACACCTCATCAAAGTTAACCGTGATCATATATCATTATTCACATGGTATCAGATTTACTTTTTCCATTAAAAAAATAAAAATCTTGAGTCTTTTTTCAAAATTTAAAATGTATTTTTAATAACTTCATGCTCACTTCCAATTTTGTTTTTTCTTAACATTTACTAAAAAAATAAAAAAGAGTGTTTTACAGAGGTTTATGGATATTATTCCAAACTTTTTTTTTTCAGGTAAAAAACACGGAAATCCAGCTTTACTCTTGAAGTACAGTTCTTCATCTAGACCCTAATTTGCATCAATGGCTGCCGTTACAATTTACCCGTCTACCATTTCAACATCCCCTCACTTGAAGTACAAATTGAAACTTCCATATCCAAGAACCCATTCTTCTTCTCTCCAAAGCGTACCCATTCTCAAGAAGTCAAAATATTCACTTTCACCTCAAAATATACCTCCTGTGCTCCAATCCGAATTCCTTGTAACAAGAGCGAAATCAAGCGATTTATTTGATGAAATTGAAACAGAAGAAACCTTATTGGGCTCTGATGGAAAGCCAGTGAAATTCCTCTTGTTTGTATTGCTGTGGGCATCTGTGTCTATTGGCTTGTACGCATTTTCTGGGGATGCCAAAGCATCTGCGACTGTTGCGGTTGATTAAATTAGAGATTCGGGATTTGGAATTAGGGTTTCCAACGCTTTGCGGGCTTCGGTTGGGATGTTGTCTTTGCCTTGGCTACTATTAACTATCTTGTCTATACTTATACTTAGGTTAGTTTGAAATTTTCTACTCTGCAGAATTCTTATGCTATGGTAAAATTCAAATTAGACAATCTGTTTGTACTTAGATTGCAGCTATGATTGGATGAACTAGTGTTGCTTTTGCTGGTCGTCTCATTTTGCATTCTGACAATCTTGCAATTACAATTGTTAGCAATTAGCTTGCAAATTAGGCACTTTAGGCTATGAACTTGTGTATTTTTTAATTTATGATATTTATCGTATGTATATTGATCTGGAATTAACAAAATACTCACAATTTCTGTCAGCATGTGTAATCTATTTGATTTGGATGACAACAATTTGCGGCTCTATGTCTGTTCTAGCTTAGTCAATGCTTAAAAATCACCTGATACGTGATAATCTCTTTGCTTCAGATGTGGGTGTTTTTGCAAACTCTTTAACAACTTTGAGAAGCAATTTTCTTCAAAAGCTGGGAGGAGTACCTTTTGAAAAAAATGATTCTCTTCCACTTTTTAGAGTTTGCAAGTGTCGTAGCCCAGGAGCATGGGTCCTGTACCCTTTATCATACTATACCTGAAACAATTTGTACCTTTATTATGGGAAAGAGTGAAACTGCATCTCGATTCCTCAATATGCTATTCAAGGGCAAAAGAAAATGCTGGACCGATAGATGAATTTCAGTGGCTGGGCCTAATGCTATATTGGATGTGCCATTTTGGCTTGGTGTCTCAGCAAATTTTGTTGATGTTGTATTAGCTGGACTTCTGGTAATCTTTTAGATTAACCTTGGACTAAATTACACCATTGTTACTGATATGAATCTGTTTATAATTTGATTAATTTCCACATTCATGGTGGATCATCATCCGTCACCTGAAAAAGTCGTTGCCCGCATCAAATTGATTTAAGATTTACAAATATTGAATTTTTATGTCAACGAGTTTTCTGTTAACTTTTAAGATTTAGTAATTTGCAGAAAACACCGATATCTAGATATGAAGGTCATTTGTTGCCATTATTAATTATACTATGATGTAATGTACATTTACTTTGACCCCTGCTATGTGAGAGGCTTAGAGTTATGTTTGCCAAAATAGAACAAGTTTTGTCCTGACCATCCTGCTTGCGGAGGAAATCTAACAGGAAAAGGATTAGAAGAAAAGTTCATGTTGACAGTTTACGTACAAGTTCTTGACCATTATGGTGTGTGTCTTGTTTTGCAGCTGCTTTGCTTTCAGCTTTGTAATTATTAAGATTAGCAAGGATCTTTGTTCTTATCTTTCTATGCAGTCTATATCACATACATTTCCTTTACAGGAGACCTTGAATCAGTTACCCTAAATTTCCTAATCAAACTGCTAAAGTAGTGTCCTAGATATAAAGAAAACACAGTTAAAAGGTAATTCCGTGAACCATAGAAGTAACATAGGAAGATGGTAAAAACCAATAAAGAAAGAGATCAAATTTAAATATAAAACGTGTAGATTTTGTATAATAAATGCTTAGGACAGTTTTCAACATAACTATCACTTTGGTATTTGAATTCGTCATCCTGAAATATTGTCGTGCTTTATGAAATTGTCGTAGTCAGGATATTGAAGACAAAGTAGGACTCCCCTTTTAACTGGTTTGACATGCGAGGTTGCTCCGAAATAACTCGATAAACTATGCAGTAGAGATGTTCCACAAAATCTAAAAGATTTACCATCACCATAGAATCCCATCTTGTTTAGTCACTCTTAATAGATTCTAGCGGGTAAAGGCGCTGGTGAAGAACGGCGAAACATGAGGTGGTGCAGGCTAGGTGAAGGACTGATTCAAATCAAGCAATTAGGCAGGAGAAGGTGGCAATGGAGAACTAGTCTATTCCAAGGGAAATCACATTCCCAGTTTTGCCAGGAAGCTATTGAGTCCTAATACTACTTCTGGTACATTCTAAATCAGTTTTCCAATTTAGGTAAATTTAATTGTTTATTTTAGGCAATCTAAAATCTCTCGTTCTGATAGGCGAGCATTTATTTAGGATTTTATTAGCCTACAGTTGCTGTTTCACCTGAAATATTAGTAATTTTGAATTCTTAGATTGGATGCATAATTGATTGCAATATATTATATTTGAATTCTTAGATTGGATGCATAATTGATTGCAATATATTATTTGAGTGAAGTAATCGCATCTCCTAGTTCTGTTGAGATTGACTTAGGTGTTCAAGAAAGCTTTAGGAATCATGAAATGCTTGTTTTTTTCTTATATTCGATATGGAAAAGTCTACACTTTCGGTGATTATTGGGGGAGTATTTTGGACTCATGATCATAGCGTTTAAATTTGAGTTATGCATGTGTTAATTGAAATATTTAAGTGCAAGATATTAAAGTCAAACGTATTTTGTTTATGCTTTTGAGTTATTGTTCAATATGTGAATTATGTGGATTTAATGTCAGGATCAACTTCTGTGTGATTATTGAATCATTCATGGGCTTTTGATTAACATAGTGCTTCATGAATCCAAGAATTTATATGTAAGGATTATGGCTATAGTTTTATTGATTTATCTAGACTGCATTTATGGTTTTGAAAAATAAAATATTATGCCGATCAAGGATGTTTATGGCAGAGTATTGAAGATGACAATTTTGTCTGTCTAATGCATTTTTCAATAAAGCTTAGCCTTTAGTGCAAGGCCTTATGATACGTAAGAGTTGGTTAAATTTTGGGAGAAATATCAGTGGAAAAGTTATACACTTTATTTGAAATACTTAAATGTGCAGGGATGTCTTGCTAAAGTTATATATGTTGCATGATCTTGAGAAAAGGAAGTTAGGTGCTTCATATAGTTTTCTTATGTTGAAAGGTGATGTGTTGGATGTATTAAAGCGTGAGATATTGTTGTTGAGACAAAGATTACTGCTGAGTTCTTTGAACTTGTTTTCCCTCTGAAATGTGAGCTAATTTCTCATGCACCTGTTGGCTGTTGAAAATGGAGTTGGTAATTCTTCTGAAATTTCTAATGAAGAATTAAGGAGCAGTAAAAGAAAACGGGTGGAAACAAACTTTTGGAAATATTTTTATTCTTCCCTATTTAAAAGGATCCACCGACCTTTTCAAATATTCTCCGTATTATTTCAAATGATTCAAAATTTTGGAAAGATGGTTTTGATACTGAATTGAGTCTCTAAACAAAACTTGGATTTTAGTTGATTTATCATCTGGTTGTAAACATGTTGGATGCAAACGGATTTTCAAAAGAGTTACTCCAAAACAAAATATTGATGATTTTAATATTTTTTTACACGTGGCTAAAATTTCGTCCACTTGAGTTTTAATTACACTGTTTTCTATATTCAAACCTTTTATTCATCAAATGGACATCAAAACAGTATTTTCAAATGGGGATTTAGAGGATGAGATCTATATGGGTGACATGAGAAATTTGAGAAGTTTTGTTATTTGGTGGTTTCACTTTTGTAGAAGTAGAAAGATATGAGTGAAGCAAATGTGATGTTGGGTGTTAAAATCTTAAGGAAGGATGATTGGGGATTTTATGGTGGATTTTCTACTGTACTAAAAATGTACAGTGATGCTAACTGAATCTAAGATTCAATTGACATAAAATCCACTAGTGATTATTTATTTACAATTGTTGAGAAACCGACACTGAAAACCGACACTTTCAGACTTTCAGTGTCGATGCATTGTGATTGCTAAGACATATGAGATGGTTTAACAGCTGTTAAAAAAAGATGAAACAATTTCATGGATTATGATCAAGTCAGAAGTGAATCTAGCATATCCTCTTTGACAATTTCATTGGGATTGGCCCATCCGGATTTGGATGGGTCATCCCCCATCCCATCCCTCTCCATCCAAATACTCATCCATCCCTATAATACATCTACATACCTATTTTTATACTATCACATCACTCTTTTTTTCTTTTAATCACTCATTCTCTCTCCTACTTTTCTTCCACACATTTATTCTCTCTCCTACTTTTCTTTCACACATTTATTCTCTCTCCTACTTGATTTGATATAAAGTTCTCCATCCACACTTATTTTTCAATCTCAATCCAAACACAATTTTTATTCAATTACTATTCATGGATTACCCCCATCCATATTTTTCCAATCTCCATCCCCATCCCATCCACCACCATCCCTAACCAAACACCACCTTTGGTTAGTGAGTTTATGTCTATTTGAACAATGGCGGTAACTCGGCCTTTGTAATTGTAGATCCCATTAATAAGGTTCATACGGGTAATAACAAGCCACTTGTTAGTTGTGCTAGCACTTTTGAATTGTGTAGTACTCTTCGCTATATACTGCAAATTGGGAGGATAAGCCTTACAGCTTTTAATGAGTTCATATCCCCTATGGGTGGTATATTTATGCAGAATGTAGTTGATGAATTCACCTATGTGAGTGTGGAGTGGGGCCGTTCCTATGAGACCATATGGCTAAGGCTGTAGAGCACTCATGAATATCTAAGCACGCACACCACGGCCTATTTTGGCCGTCTCGTCATAAGCTTACATGCGCACAGTGCCTGTTGGCATGCCTCAAGATTTGTTCTTTTCCATCTCATTTTGTGTTTGATATTTGGTGATTTTGTCATTATTATTTTATTGGCTATATATATTTTAATCTGCACAGAGCAGCTCCTGTATGTATTGAGCCAATTTAGGCATTATTGGGTTCAAATGCCTTAAAAAAGGCATTCTTGTCCAATGGATTTGTTGATGAACAGCTTAAGCTTAAGGGTATAGATAGGATTCCCTTTCATTCAGAATATATGTATGTGTGTGTTTGTCAAGATTGTACTAGCTAGTTTGATGAAGTTGGTTTTCTTTATTTGTTGAGAGGCCTGGCTAAGATTGAGACTGCCAAAAAATCATATACTAGAAGAATGGATCCCGATAACGCATACGCATTCAAAATAATGACATGTCATATTCGATGAAATATGTGAAAGGGAGTGAACTGCATGGCTTGTCTCGTATTGGGTGTTGTCAATTTAATTTCGACACCTAACGACTTTTTTCAATTTAACTTTTTAAATTGTGTAAGTTTAGTTATGTACATATTGACAAGGTTGAAGAATTTTGTATATGTGCTAAAATTCAATGCAACAATCAGATTAATGAGTTGACGGGATAATGAGACTTCAACGTATTAATTTTAATTTAAAAAATTACAAATTTCTAAATAAAAACTATTACTAGTACAGTATATCATTAAAACGTGAAGCTTAATTAGAAAATTGATTCATACGGAGTATTAAATGAATAAAAATTGAGAAGGCCGGGTGTGGTGTGGGGAATTGCATTTTGGGGAAAGAGGGTGATGTTACAGATATCTAACCTGCTGATTTATCCTTGAAAGGGCAATTGAAACTGAATCTTGTTCTGACACCTTGGCCTGGTCCGCACGTGGACATTGGCCCCCACCCCCACTGCTCTAATATTTTCACCCTCTAGATTATGGTTCACGGGAAGTGATTCTATATTCAACTCACGTCTGTGATTTAACTCGTACTCCTCTCGTAATTATTTTTCGTACGTAAATGCACACACATATTTGAGAATTACTTTATTTGTTCATCTATAAATTTCTATTTTATTATTTTGGTTCATCCACCTTTAATTTTTTCATACATTTTTGTTAATAAATATCTTTAATTTTTTATTTTTACAATTCATTTATATTTTACTTTTTCTCTCTATTGTTTCTCTTTTCAAGTATATCACTTGTACTATATCTATAATTTAATCATTTTACTTAATCTATGTGCCTAAAAATAATGGAAAACTTATAGACGGACGAAGAAAGTATAATAATGGGTGAAAATTTTGAAAATAATTTTGTAAACTTTTATATAGTATTATAAAGTAAAATAATGAGTTAATTTTTGTGTATGTGTGTATAAAAAGTATTAAAGTAATGACATTTGTCTAAAATTGAAGATATTATGAGATAAGATTTACGGAGTATAAAGGATTTTTTCAGTTTAAGAGTGAAAATTATTGTAGAACGTTTCGAAAAAAAAAGTGTAAAAATTATTGTTATACGAAGATATATATATATATATATATATATTTTTTTTTTTTTTTGTTTTCTTGTCAAAATGAATTTTAGCTGAAACCTCGTGTCTATCTTATGAGGAGTATATGATTAATCCGACCCAGGATCTAAGGCCTAGGTAGTGGTGCTCTAACCACTTGAGCTATCCCACTTTGTCGTAAATAAATGAGTTGACGTGTGTATATATGTGGAACAAAAATAATACTCCCTCCGTCCCGTGATTACTTGCACTTGGAACGTCCCAAAATTACTTGCACACTCTTAATATGTAAATACCCCACAAAATTAATAACCTCACAATATCATTTTATTTTTAAATTTGTCACTCATTTTTTCATACATTTCACTTTACACATCATCAAATCAACTTTACACATCATCAAATTACCTAAAATACCCCTCATTTATCTTACATCATCAACCACTAAATCTATTTTTCTTAAATAATGTGGCGGTCAAACTATGCACGTAATTCCAGGACGGAGAGAGTAACATTTTATATAAAATTGTGAACATTATAAGGACGTCGTTTATAAAAAGTATTTAATTTTAAAAGTGTGATAATTATTGTAAAACATACACAAAATAAAAGTGTAAAAGTTATTATAAAATGATATTTTTAATATGGGTTGGTCTGCTATAGACTCGAGTGCATGTTGTGCACCCTAGTCCATGTTGCACTTTTCAGTTACTGACTTACACTTTTTGGTAAATGGTGTTGCACTTTTCAATTATTAAACGGTATAAGTAATAATTGAAAAGTGCAACACTATTTACCAAAAAGTGTAAATCAGTAAACTGAAAAGTGCACATGGACTAGGGTGCACAGCATTTGCACATGGACTAGGGTGCACAACATGCACTCGTGCATACTAGACTTTACCTTTTAATATATAAAATCTTAAAGTGGACTCTAACTCTAAGGCTTTGTTTGGAAATGAATAGAATAGCCACAATCCGGATGGGGATAAACCATTCTCTATTTCATCTAAATATTTATCACGCCTATTTTATATAGTTACAATCACTATTTTTCTACACTACTTAACCATTTTTTTTTTTTTTAAAACTCTCTTATCCTTTTGTTTCACTCACACATTTTCTTTTCAATTATTTAATTTGACATAAAATTTCATTCATCACTACTTCTACATCTCTAAAGAAACACATACTTTCTACGTTCCAAAAAATTTACGGGAACTTTTGGACATAAAGTTTTGAGATGTAATTTTGGAAATATTATTGTATAAAATAAAAATATTGATTGAATTGAGTGTATGTTTCTACTTAAAATTAATAACATTTTGTATAATTATGTAAATATTGCGTTATTGAAGTTTATGAAGTAGATTGCTTTTTTGGGCCGCACAAATTTTTGAGAAAGAGGTGAAAAAAAAGTACGTTAACTTTCATGGAACCACCTTTTCCCATATGTAATACAATCTCATTCATCACCATATCTTTTCAAACACACACTATTATTTTATAGAGGTCAACATCGTCATTTTCCTTGTGAATAGTAGACCCCCCTTTTGTTATTCATAGAGCTATCAAAATTGTTTGAGCCCATTGAGTTGAACTCAACTTTTCTCCATCTGTACGAGGCGGGTTTACACGAAACATCCCGTTTGTACTGCGGATTTTGGCGGATTGTCGTCTTTTTTTAAAATAAATAAATTAGTAATATTACTATTATAATTAGTTTAATTTAACTTGGGTGGAATTTGCGTGATTTTAGGGCACATTTGAAGCTCATATTGCTCATGATTTCATTGGTTTATTGATCAATTATGGATACTTTGGTCAAATTGAGAGAAAGGTAGTGTCTTTGTCATTTTTGTAGGAAAAAATGAGGATTTTAGGAGCAAAACACATACCATATCTCATTGGACTGAAGAGAGGATTGCACCATTGGATTCATCTCGAAAAATGAGCGGAAGGGAAAAAAGAATAAAGCCAATCGGAGGTCGAAAGCATAAGTTGACGCGGCCGAGCTTTCAAAAACGGTCGAGCATGGCACATCGACCTGCAACACGAACAGCCAACTACTCGACCGAGTCATGCCAAGAATGCCCCAAAGATCGCCTCGATCGAGCTTTCAGAAGCGGTCGAGCACGAACGCATGGCCTGCAACCTGGACGACCTACGACTCGGCCGAGCTGAAGCTGAAGGAGCCACGCACGAGCCTTTAGTTCCGGCCGAGCACGAGCAAAGGCCTGCGACCAAATCACGTCCTAACTCGGCCGAGCCAGCTGACTTGGCCGAATTGCCCAATTTTCGGCGATTTTTGTGCATTTTCTTCCATTTCTAAGGGCTTACTTGCAAAACTCGTTTTTAAACCCTACCCCAAGACTATAAATACCCTCCTATCAGATTTTTATCAATCATCACCCCTCCCACAAGAATTCTTCACACATTTACACACATTTGGAGGTGTTCTTCATCATTTGGAGCAAGGATTGGACCACTGGCTTTGGAATTCTAGGCTCCACCATCTTCTAGACTAAGTGTTCTCTTTCCTTTGTCTTTTATTTCATTTTGTCATTTAATTTTGTAATAGTTAAATTATGGTTAATTGGCTAAAACAATGTTGGTTCTAGCGCTTTGTAAATATTTGTATTGAAGTTTATGGATTAGTGGCTTATTGTAAATGGTGTTTATCTTTTATTTGTGTGCTTAATTATTATTTGAAAGCATGTTATTAGTGGTTATGATAATGTGTTTTATCTATTGTTAATTGGGGTAAGCTAGGCTGGGAAATTTATTCCATTAATCATACATAAGCATGCAACCCAATTTATTATGAGCTCGAGAGATGATTAATTATTGGAAGGAATTGAATGATACTTTGGGCTAATTTAGGTGATACAATATTTGTGAGGTATAGATATAAACTTATGGAGTATTGTGTTTTCCTTTGAATTAATTAAATCGAGAAATTAATTAATTATTCTTTAGTGGTCAACCTTATAAGAGGACAAAATTAATTGTCATTTGAATAAGTCATTAAACATAGATGAATATCTTAATATTGCAAATGCCTTGAAATCTACTTTTTTTTAATTGAGTTTAATTTGTATTTTCTCGTATTTTTTGGATTTGCATGAGCATACTTGATCGATTTTACTTATTACTCGTTTATTATTTACTAGTGACAATTTTGTAGGCAATTAGGGGTAATCAAACACTTAACTTTCGATCATGTATATTTGAAACTTAATCAACAAACTTCACTTTTACACTCTCACTTCTTGTGGGATCGACCTCGTACTTACTTCGCTACATACAATATACACCGTATAATTGTGGTCATTTATTTTGGTGCTGTGAAATACGTGAACAAATTTATGGCGACGTTGCCGGGGAGGACATGATAGTTCTAAAGTGGTGGTTGATAGAGTTTTAGTTTAAACACTTTACTTGTTTTTATATTTTCAAAAATCCCCAATATATTTGTGTTTGTTATTTTATCTTACTTGTGATACTTACTCTTCTTTGAAATTTTGTTTAGACATGGCTTATGATCACTCGAGTTAGGAGAAATCAACAAGAGTTGCTACCCCTAGATTCGGAAATCGAAGCTTGTTATCGAAGGCAAAACACCGAGAGAAGAAGAAAATTACAAGAGATAAAACGGGAAGAGAATCCGATAAGGGAGGGAATTGAATGATCATTTGAGTTAATTTAGGTGACGCGATATTTGTAAGGTAGAGATACAAACTTATATTGTGTTTTCCTTTGAATTAATTATATCGATAAATTAATTAATTCTTCTTTTGTGGTCAACCCTATAAGAGTACAAACTTAATTGTCATTTGAATGAATCATTAAGCATAGATGAATATCTTGATATTCCAAATGCCTTAGAACCTACTTTCTCTTTATTGAGTTTTTCATTCATGTTTTTTTTTGTATTTTTGTGATTTGCATGAGCATACTTGATCGATTTTATCTATTACTCGTTTATTGTTTACTTGTGACAAATTGGTAGGCAATCAGGGGTAATCAAACACTTAACTTTCGATCACGTCTATTTAAAACTTAATCAATAAACTCCACTTTTACACTCTCCCTTCTTGTGGTATCGACCTCGTACTTACTTCGCTACAATATACACCATATACTTGCAATCGTGAATTTTGGTGTTGTAAAATACGTGAACAATATTATAGAAAAATAACAAAAGCTAGCCACATCTTTGAAACTTATTTAACAACTCGTAATCTAGTCACTGCATTGCAATTTACAATCAAAATTTAGAAGCAAAAAAATAGTCAAGTACAACAAGTCTCTCTCTCGCATCACAAACCCGCGTTGCTCGCGCTTATTTCAGTTCCAACGTCAGACATTGACCTTCCAGTTATAGTTTCATAGTTAATTTTTAAATTAGGATAGTAAATTTAATAGTGAGCATGTAATAAGGAGACAAAAATAGACTTTGAATTTTAGAAATGAAAATGATGAATGTAATAAATAAATTTAAAAAATGGATTGGCTCGCTAAAACTCGCAACACGCCCTTTTGTGAGTTGGGTTAAGGTTTTGACAATTCGTTTAATAAATGGGTTGGCCCACTCCACTAATTGTCGGACTTTTACGGTTTTAGCCCGCTCTGTTGCATCTCGACAACTAATTATTCGTACTAGAATCATGAAATCTGGAACTTTGCACTAACATATGTCCAAATAACATACATTGTCTAAACTCGCCCAAGTTAACATATCAAGGTTATGATCTGATTATATATTTGAGCTACCAAACCGATTCTTAAATTTTTTGAACCATGCATGTTGATGAGAAGCATCAATTAGAACTAACGACACGACCGGTGCACTATAATGGATAAACGAGGATATCGTTATTCACGCATGTTAACTCTTTTTCAATTATCACATTTTAAATATATGTAATATTTAACTTTATAAGTTATTCATATATAGATTGTAAAATTTTTTTAGGGAATGTTTGTTTTGGGATTTTGAGTATTTTAAAATTCGAATTTTAAAATTTAGTGAATTTTAAAATTTTAATGTTTTTTATGTTTTGTACTCCGTATTTGTATTGGGATTTAAGTACGATAGAATTTAATTTTAAAATATAAAACTATAAGTGTTTATATAAGTTTTATAGGTATTTATAGCTATTTATAGAATTGACTTGTGTATGATAAAATTTTAGAATTCTAAATCTAAGTTTCAAACTAGAATACAAGTAAAATTTCAAAATTCGAATTTTCAATCCTAAAACAAACATCCCCTAGTATAATAAATATGACCACTTGGAATACTAAACATAAATTAATTTGAATGAATTAACGGGGGCCCAGCCACGTGGGAGTGTATATGGACCATCAGTTACACACGTGTCGTCTGAAATGGAGTCATACGTCAAACATGCTCGGATGGCCCGGAAGAAGCGTACGCCTCGGCGCTGGGGCCCAAATATGTGGGCTAATAGGGACTGGGCCTGCAACGTGGCGTGAGCCCTATGGTGCCCGCAGAGGCTGGGCCTACATACATCACCAGTCCCTTTCGCTTCTTTGTTCCATAAAATTCAAGATTGAGAGAGACTTTAAATATAGGAAGGCTATGTACTCAATATAATGGGCCCCGACTCTTTTGGAATCACATCATATTCATATTCACTCTTTTTTAAATAAATTAAAAAAATGCTCTTTGATAATCTCAAGAGTTAAGCCGGTGACGTATACTTGAAATTTAAGAGTATGTTCCTTTAAATTTTAGATTCGAAATTTTTAAGATATCAGTATATTCATAACTTTGCTTTAATTTTAAATGAGGTCATCTATAAATTGACAGTGAAATTAGTTTTTCAAATTAATCAATTTTTGAATCGTATAACATTTATTAAGACTACAGTAAAAAGAATATTCATTAATATAGTAAGAAATTAATTTATTTATAAATAAACGCTACAATATTTTTACTTTTTTTTTTTTTTTAAATACGTGGCTAACCAATTAGGCACACTAATTAACTCTGTGTAAAAATATTTGTAAGGGGTTGATCTTTGCCCACTAATTTATCATGTAATTTAATCACATATACCTCAATTTATCTTATAGTTCACTTTTTTTTTTTTTTTTTTTAAATCCTGATGAGACCTAAAGTTGAGATCTATATACTAGTTTCGAGTTTTTTCATTTCTTTAATTGTTATTTACACTTGATTCCATTTCAACCACAATTTATAGAATCAAACATTTATAAATAATTAACAAAGACTTGATTCCATTACAACCACATGTATAATTAATCAAATGTTAATGATGATTGATGAGAAGTTAACAGCGACGTTTATTACTATATTTTACCAAAAATGTCATGTATAAACAAGCTTGCCACGCGTCTATAAAGTCCCAAATCATCCTGCTTATTATTAATTGAAATTAGTTCACATGAACCTTGTAATCCACGCCAATTGACTTATTCTTCATTTCCTAAATAAAATAATTAGATTAATTGTAACGTTGCTATACGCTAAGGGCAGGTTTATTGTGAGATTTTGAGAACTTTTAAATTTAATACTTGCAATGTTTTGTAGAGTATTTCTTTTGAGATTTATGTAGGCTATAAAGTTGTAGGAGTATTTATATAGAACTTATAAATATTTACAGGGTGAATTTAATTTTAAAATTCAAATTCTAAAATCACAAAGTAAAAACTTAGGTTTAATTTTAAAATGGACTTTTTACACTGAAAATAAATATAGCCTAAGTAATTAGCCGTGTGAACCCACAGGAAAGTTTTAACAAATGCAACATTATTTTCTTGAATAGGATGTCTTTTCCTTACTTGGTTTCTACCGAAGAAATTTATACTGCGTAATATTTATAAAGTATTTTTTTGTTGAAACAAAATACTTTTACCATTTAAATTCATTATGCATATTTCTTCAGCTTTAATAAATATTAATTAGTTTATGCATATATGTTAAAAAAATAAGGCATTTAAATTCATTATGCATATTTCTTCAGCTTTAATAAATATTAATTAATTTATGCATACATGTTAAAAAAATAAGGAGATATTGTAGATTAATTTGTAAATAAATAAATTATTTATTATTAAAGCGATGACAATTTTAATAAACGAGTGATGATCGGATAGCGAAGATAAATGTTATTTCTGAAAAAATAAATAAAAACAATGAAATTGGAAAAAAAAAAAAAGGAAAAATAATGAAATTGAATGAAACAAATAATAAACATATTGTGAAGGATAAACTTGTGAGCGTCTATTTTCAATTGTAACCTAAATCGAGCTAAAAAAAAGTCATTAATTGCAATGGGATGAACTTTGAAGCACAAAGTTAAAACCTTATTTTGACTATTGTGGGCAACTGGGCATTAATTCTCATTCACTTTTCTTCAGATTTGTCAGGAATTCAGGATAGCAACTCTTTTGCACCATTTTTCTTCTCGTTAAATAAACACAGAACTGAAATCCACTCAATTATGCATGGTCCTTTATGAAAGCACCAATAAATTATGGTGAACATTTCATTTAGGAGATATATACGCACACCTCTCAAAAAAAAAAAAAAAAGCAGCTATACATATACGCACTTCACACCACTCACTTTGGTTTGCACACTTATCTTATTCATCCCCTCTACAATTGTTTACACATTTTTTTAAAATAAAATTTGTACATAAACTTCATTTTTACAATATTCATACAAATATGCAAAATAATACTCATTTTCACACATTACTTATTCATATTTTTTTGAAACAACCCTTTTTTTTCCTTAAAAAAAAGAGTGTCCAATTTATGGGGGGTGGAGCTAGGAAATACTATTTAAATAATTCATAGTAGATCATGATTAAATAAAAGACATCATAGTAAATTAAAGGGTCCTTAAAGTAGGCTTTGCCGATATGTACACAAATAGAATGTGCATAATAATTGCGTGGCCTATGAAGCTTAGATTGCGGTGTTATCGGCCCGCTTTACAGCCGTCTTCTTTTTATATATTAATGTGAATTATGAAGTTTATTTTCGATAAGCAAAAACGGTAGACAGATGATAAAACATTAATTAATTCTTCTTGACCTTGGTAAATAACTAGTATAATAAAATAAAATACTGACAACATATTGAGACAAAAAACAATCCATCTACTGCCAGAACCATGTGCCTTGATCTTGCACTGGGAACCCAAAGTTGCAAGAATTTGGCTGTAAATCATGATCGTAGCATTCATCTTCTTCTTCAAGTTTCGGAAAACACGACTTGTCTTCTTCAAGTTTCGGTAAACACGATTTCTTCATTAACCTGCTTATATCACCATCTTCATCCTCCGACAACAATGCCGAATACGGACTATCCGAATCGAAAACATCACTCTTCGCAACGTTATCCGGAGACGAAACCCGACCCGCTGGACTCCCGGGTTTTCCATCTAACTTCTGCCTCAGCATATGAACCTAAAATTGAAAATCATTAATTAGAGCTAGCAAGCAATTATCCTCTGATAAAACCCGTAACCACCACGTACCTCATTTTTCAAATTGTCATTGTCGGCATAAAGGGCATCATAGTCTGCTTTGAGTTTATCGTAATCTGATTTGAGAGAGTCGTAATCTTTCTCAAGTAGCTTGGTTTTGTAGCGGGCTCTTCGATTCTGGAACCAGATTGCAACTTGTCTGGGTTGCAACCCGACTTGTTTAGCTAACTCGGTTTTCCGATCCGGTTCGAGTTTGTTGTCAATTTCGAAACTCTTCTCAAGAAACTGAACCTGATCCGATCTGAGGCGCCGCTTTTTCTCCGGGTGGTGGAAGGAGTCGTCGTATTCGTCGCTGCAGTTCTCAACTTTTTTCTGTCCGAAAAAGGGAGTGGGAGTGGGAGTGGGAGTGGGGCCCTCTTCTCCTGTATCTTCAAACTTCACCATGGAAGCAGAGCCTGAAACAGAATACTACTTCAATTTCTGTTTATTGTTAGAATAAGAAAAAGCAGAGTGAATTATTATTATTATTATTATTACCAAGAAAAGAAGGGGAGGAATTGGGAGACCAGAGAGAATTAAGAAGTTGGGAAGCACAATCATTAGTATTTAACAAAACATGATTAGGATCTTCATAAACTCTGCAACCCTCCATTGGTGCAAAAGATAGATTCTCAGAGTGGGGAATGGAGCATAATGCAGATATGAGAGAGAGAGAGAGAGAGAGAGAGTGAATTAGCAGAAGGAGAAGAAGAGTGAGAAAACGCAGAGAGGAAAGGATAGGGATGTTTGAAAGGAAATGCTTGACGGGACTTATTGGGGGATTATTATATTACTATGTTTCTTGTTCGCTTGGAACTTCTATACTATAATTACTAACTTGCCCTTCACTCTCCAACCAACAACAACATGAACATAATTTGTGAAATACTAATAAATCCCACTAAAATTCATGTGAAATTTGTTTTTACTGTTTTATTATTTTACCTCTTATACATATAAAGTTTATACTACTTATTTTAAAATTTCAGTTGTGTGCACAACAACTATAGTTAAAAAGGCAGAATTCACATCTCAAATTTAGAGAAGTTTTTCCACCTTAACTAAAATCTCTAAAAAAATACTAACATCATGCATGACATTTAAATCATAATTCAGAAAATATTAACATTACATGCATTTATAAAAGAATGTCTGCGATGTGCCAAATTAAATCTGAGGTTCGTCGGTGTTTAATTTATAATCTTCAAGTCATATATTAATAGTTTTTTTTTAGGGAGCAATGCATTTAATAGTTAACACATGTTTGAGGTCCTAAAATTAAATGAGACAAAATCTCATTTTTAACCCCAAGAGTTTATAGAGAAATAAACAATATTGGAAATATGATTTCTTGATTAATTGGAAAGGGGATTTACAATGAGTATTTATACAAGAGAGAATTAAGTCTAACCTAACCCTAATGGGCTTTATAAGAGAGCCCATAGGAAACTAAGGTGGGCCTATACAATAAATAAGAATGAGAGTGTATTTACTAATATAGGTCCAATATGCCCCCTCAAGATGGAGTACCATAGGATAGTCCAATCTTGGTCATAAGGAGCTGAAGGCGAGCACCGGAGAGCGGTTTGGTGAGGGCATCGGCAAGCTGGTCGGCAGTCGAGACATGCGAGATGCGGAGCCGAGCGGTTTTGACGAGGTCACGAACAAAGTGGAAGTCGATGGCAATGTGTTTCATTCGTGAGTGAAACACAGGGTTGGAGCATAAGTAGGTGGCCCCAATGTTGTCACAGTAGATGACTGGCACCGGAGAATTGGAAAAGTGTAGTTCTTGAAGTAAGGATGTTAGCCATTGTACCTCAGAGGCCGCTGCGGCAATGGCTCTGTACTCGGCCTCAGTTGATGAGCGAGCAACAGACTTTTGCTTTTTGGACGACCATGAGATAGGATTGGCCCCCAAAAAGACGACATAAGCACTTGTGGAAGTGCGATCATCATGGTCGCCTGCCCAGTCAGCATCCGTGAAGCAGTGGAGCGAGGAGGATGAGGATGGGATAATGTTGATTCCGACATCCCTTGTACCATTGAGGTAGCGGAGTAGACGCTTGACAGCATTCCAGTGAGTGATGGTGGGTGCATGCATAAACTGAGATAGCTTATGAACGGCAAAGGCGATGTCAGGTCTGGTGAGCTGGAGATACTGAAGGCTGCCGAGCACTTGACGATACTGAGTGGAGTCAGTGGGAGAGGTTCCATCCGAGAGAGTAAGGCGAGCAGAGGTGGATAGTGGAGTTTGGACTGGTTTGGAGTCGATCATGTTGTATCGGGCGAGCAGATCAGTGACATATTTGCGTTGGGAGAGCAGGCATGAAGTTTTAGAGCGAAGGACTTCTACTCCCAAGAAATAGGATAGAGGACCAAGGTCCTTGACTGAGAATTTGACACTGAGGTCGGCAGCCACCTGGGCGAGCATGGGCGAGGAGTTGCCCGTCAGAATGAGGTCGTCGACATAAACAAGGAAGTAGGCGACCACCCCATTATTGTTGTAGACGAACAGAGATTCATCAGAGTGAGTGGGGATGAATCCAATTTCTTCGAGAAAGGAGCGAAGAGCATAGTACCACGTGCGAGGAGCCTGCTTTAAGCCATAGATGGATTTGCGAAGCTTACAGACATAAGTGGGAAAGGTCTTGTCTTTGAAGCCCGGAGGTTGAGCCATGAAGACTGTGTTTGAGAGCTCCCCATGGAGGAAAGCGTTGTTGACATCAAATTGGCGAAGAGGCCAGTTATTGGTAACCGCAATGCTGAGGACTGTTCGCACAGTGGCGGGCTTGACCACTGGGCTGAATGTTTCAGTGAAGTCAACACCTGGTCGCTGATGAAAGCCTTTGGCGACCAGACGAGCTTTGTATTTGTCCAAGGTGCCATCTGGGTTTCGCTTAATACGAAACACCCATTTGGAGCCGACCACATTTTGAGATAAAGTGGGTGGAACTAAGTCCCAAGTGCCATTCTGAAGAAGGGCATCAAATTCAGCCGACATGGCTGCTCGCCAATTTTCGTTCTTGAGTGCCTGGGAGACACAGCTTGGTTCAATGTCAGAAGCAACAGTGGAAGTAAGTCCATACCTCGGATTAGGCTTGAAGACGTGATTCTGAGCTCGAGTGACCATGCGAGGTACAGAAGGTCGTGGGGGAGCATTGGTCGGCACAGTGATGTCAGGTGTGGGTGTGGCAGGCTGAGGTGTGGTTGGGATTGGATTGTGGAGGAGATCAGGAGCAGTTGTGGTCGGCTGAGGCGTGTTCGGCAGTGGGTCAGGGGCGAGGACAGGTGTGATAGAGTTGGGTAGAGGGGCTAGGAGAACAGGCGAGGAGTTGGAATCGGAGGAGGTGGGTGGCGAGGAGCTGGAGGTCGCCACGGGAGATGGATTAGGAGAGGGGTTGGAAAAGGGGAACGTATGTTCAACGAATTGAACATGCCGCGAGGTGTAGATTCTGTTCGAGGAGCGATCAAGGCATAGGTAGGCGCTCTGCGTGGGCGAGTAGCCAATAAAGATACATGGAGTGGAGCGAGGATCAAGTTTGTGATTTGTGTAAGGGCGAAGTAAAGGATAGCAGAGACAACCAAATATGCGGAGTTTGGCTAGATTGGGTGGGCGAGCAGTGAGCTTTTCATAAGAGGATAACATGTCGAGGTTAACCTTAGGGAGGCGATTTATGATGTAGGCTGCCGAGCAGACAGCATAAGGCCAATAGATAAGGGGCATGGAAGCATGGTGAAGAAGGGCAAGAGCTGTGTCGACCATATGGCGATGGCGACGTTCGGATAAGCCATTATGTTCGGGGGTGTGAGGCGGGGTGGTGAGGTGGGCGATGCCATGAGATTGAAGAAAGGGGCGAAGAGCAATGAACTCTCCCCCATTGTCAGAGTAAAAGGTTTTGATCGTGTTTTGATAGTTGTTTTCAACAAGGGCTTTGAATGTGATAAATGTGGAAAGAACATCTGATTTCCTTTTTAGGGGGTACACCCATACATATTTGCTAAAGTGATCAACGAATAGCACATAGTATCTTAGATTATCAGGAGATAGAATAGGCGACGACCAAACATCAGAAAAGATAACATCAAGTGGTTTAGTAGATATAATGCTTGAATAATAAAATGGTAGTTTGTGACTCTTGATACATGAGCATGAGTTACAGTTGAAGTGCTTGGAAGGTGCACTGGATAGGCTAAGTGTAGAGAGAGTGTGAGCAAGGATTTTTGTTGATGGGTGGCCAAGGCGGGCATGCCAGGTGGTCGTCGTGAGGTGTTGTGTGGTGAAGGCTTGTGGAGGGGTGGTGGACATTTGTGCCGGCCAGACATATAAATTATTGATACGACTCCCAACGAGGAGAATGCTCCCCGAGTGACCATCCCGTACCTGAAAGGAAGAGCGATCAAAAACAATGTTAACATTATTATCACGACAGAGACTGGAAACTGAAATCAAGTTTTTCGATATGTGTGGGACGACCAGGACATTCGAAAAAATGAGAGACTTAAGTTGAGGAAAGTGCATAGAGCCAGTGTGCGATATGCGTAAACCTTTACCGTCACCAATTTCTACATTGTCAGACCCAGCGAAGGGCGAGTGAAGGGAGAGGTTGGCGAGGTCGTTGGTGATGTGATGGGAAGCGCCAGAGTCAAGGATCCAGTGCTCGGCAGGATGTGCCGAGGAGGCTGAGTGAGCCGAGTAGGCCGGGCGAGCAGCTGTCCGATTCAGACGGGAAGGTGGTGGGAACTGCCCATGCGGGCGGCGAGGACCCGTAGAGGAGGCAGGAGGCGAGGGTGAAGAGGGAATTTCAGGGCAGGTGCGAGCAGTGTGGCCCGGTGCCCGACAGTATTGGCATGAGCCAAGATAGGGTCTTGGCGAGAAGTGGCGAGGGCGAGTATCAAGAGTTTTAGCCCTCGTATCTAGTCGCGAGGAGCGATGATGACGTGTACCAGCAGTAAGTGCAGATGCAGGCATTACGGCTGAGGATGGTCGCGAGGCAATGTGAACCTCGGCGCTGAGGAGCTTGTCGCAGAGCTCGGCAAAGGTGATGGGCTGTTCGCGAGCTTGGATGGCATTGGCAATGTCATTGTAAGAATCGTCAAGGCCAGTGAGGACTTGGAGAGTGACGTCCTCGGCATCAGAGGAAATGCCGAGGAGAGCAAGCTCGTCGACTACAGAGCGAACTTCCATGAGGAAGTCCGAGACCGGGCGAGCACCTTTGGACAGAGAGCGAAACTTGGTCTTGAGGGCAAGAATGCGACCTCGCGAGGGCTTCCCATACATGCTCTCAAGCATTTTCCAGGCTTCGCAGGAGGTTTTTGACGAAGCAACAAAGGGTATGAGTTCCGGGGACATAGATCCGACCATGGCCGAGAAAATGAGGTTGTCCTGACACACCCACAGGTCGTGTGCAGGATTGGGAACTGTGTTGCCGTCGGCGGCTAGGGATGTGGGCGAGGGGCATGGATGTGTGCCCAAGACATAGCCTAGGAGGTTGTGTCCAGTGAGGAGAAGCCGAAGTTGGAAGGACCAAGCACCATAGTTGGTGGAGGTGAGCTTCAGGGACATATTTGCGAGTCCCTTGAAGGTGATTGGTGCCGGCGATGGAGGAGGAGCGGCCATTGGGTTGAGAGGAGCAGCGGAGATAGTTGCAGTAAGGAGGGAGGCGTCGTAAGACGGATGGCGCGTCGGAGACGAAGGCGACGGCGGCGCTTCTGAAACGAAGGCTGTGGCGGCAAAAAGTGGAGTGGCGGCGGCGGCGACTATGGTTTGGATCGGGCGTGAGCCAAATGACTCGATGATACCATATAGAGAAATAAACAATATTGGAAATATGATTTCTTGATTAATTGGAAAGGGGATTTACAATGAGTATTTATACAAGAGAGAATTAAGTCTAACCTAACCCTAATGGGCTTTATAAGAGAGCCCATAGGAAACTAAGGTGGGCCTATACAATAAATAAGAATGAGAGTGTATTTACTAATATAGGTCCAATAGAGTTTACGGAGTCTCAATTAAATGACCTTAAATATTATAATGAAACTCATACATATTATCGTCCCGCTTGAAGGGAAGCTACAGGTCATGTGACGGGATGATTCATATTAAACTAAAATTTCAATTAAATATAAATAAATAATATTGAAAGCATGTTTATAAACATACCTTTTAAAGATTTTGATATGAATAAAAATATTAGTTGTAATATATGATAGTACTTCCTTAATTTACATAAACTATTTTTTTTTAGTTGTCTACATCAAGTGTGTGTATTTTTATTTTTTTTAAATATACTTTATTACACTTACTCTATTTATTTTAATTTAATTTATCTAATTCATTAATAAACAGGTAATATTTCTTAAAATTTGGGGAAAAAAATGCAAGCACATTGTAAGCACAATTATAAAGTAGGTATTGGTCTGTAATATATTTATAAAATTATATTCTTTACTCCCCCGTTTCACACTATATTGTCCCTTTTCTATTTTGGTCAGTCACATGTTAGATTGTACCTTTCTAAAATGTTTTAAAAGTAATTTGCTCTTTTCCATTATCTCAAAAATTATATATGACACAATTTTTTCTTCTTTCTTTTTAATTGATTAATATACCATCAATGAAAAATTAATTTTATTATTTATAAAATTAAATCAAGTGACAAAATTAAAGGGGTAATCGAATTTGGGAGGGGAAGAGTACTAATTAATAATGTAAATGGATGAGAAAGCACCCAGGCCGTTGCAGGTTACATAACGGGTAACCCAAAGAGACAGGATGGATGAGATCAAACTTTAAGTTTGATTGGTAGGTTTTTACAGCCACAAGCTGCTGTTTGTAGGCTGGACGCGCACACAACTTACAAATTTATTGGTGGTTTTTAGAAAAATAGAATATATTTCTATATTTAGCATACAAAATTAGGATTACTTTTTTTTTTTGTCACACAATTTTTGAGTTTGGTGTCTACATTCACTGGCTTCCTCGCACACCCACACCTAAATATCTCCCACTTCCAGCTTATCAACATATAAACCACCATCTTTATTTTTTATTTTTCTGTTAATTAGTTACCTCTTCTTTTTTTTAGTATATTCCTCCAAACACAAGTCTTGTTATTAAACTAGTAGTAGTAATTTTTACAAAGAAAGCCTCTTGTTTGAAAAATAAAAAAATTATTTTAAAGTGAAATTGTTATGTTGTCGGTGTAGCAACTTTTTAAAAGTTACATCTGATTAAATACGTTAAACAATAAATAAATGTGAAAATAACAGTATATAATTTTTAGAAACAAAACTCTCCATTTTTATGCCCATACGTCAATAGCTATTTTACTGTTTACATTGATAGATTCGTGAGGGTTTGTCTGCAACAATCACCTTGCCTCTAGCGTGTGCGAATCTTTTTGGAGTATTATTTATGTGATATACTATAATATGGAAAGAATATTTAATGAAAGATGTGTGATATATTGATTAGACACGTCTGAATTGAAATTGCATTTTTAATGTTTATATATATTCACAATTGTATAGTTTAAAATTAAAAAGACCAATTGGGTAAGTATGGAATTTTACTTAATATTATTCGAATGGATGTAACAAGATCAATCATTTGAGGTTCATTAAGTTCACATGCAAGCTGAAACTTATATCTACCTAAATTTTATTGATCAAAACGGAAAAAGATATATCAAGGGAAGACAGATAAATTTTGTAAATTAGTTAACATTGCTCATATTTTTGTAGTGTATATACATATTTCAAGTAATTAATTTACCATTTCCACTCTCAAACAATTATATGCAAAATTCTTTTTTTTTTTTAAACAATTTTATATGTAAAATGAGCCAAACTAGTGTGAAATATTCCTAATTAATATGAATTCTGAAAATTCGTAAGACACAAGTTTAAATACGGGCCGTCCAAAAAATTCGCTGGTCACAAGCAAGTAGTTTACTACTATAAATTCAAAATATTATTATTACAAGACCAAGATATGATATTATAAGACTAAGAATATATTGATTGTACATTTAATTTTTTGAACGAATTCGCTGATTGCAAGACCAAAATATGGTACTACATGCATGATTAAAATATGTTACTATATAATAAAAAATATTACAGTATGTTACTACAAAGATAATTTATATCACGGTAAATTATTGATCCACAAATTTGCCTTAAAAACTAAACTTTAAATTTGTTATTGCCATTGCAATTTTTTTTTTAACTTTATAACAACATATTTTAGTCTTGTAGTAAGATAAATCTAAAAGTCAAAACATTTATTTTAATTAAGTTTGATACAATTTTTAAGTAATTACGGAGTATAATTTATGTATAATTAAAATATTTAAGAGTAAAATAAATATGATGAGTGTTTTAAATAGAGAAGATCGATGTGAGCTAAAACGTACCCCACGGTGTAGGTTCTACCGAATTAATGTGTGAATATATATAATGCATACCAAATATTATATATGGAAAAATTGAATGTTCCTTTTTGCCATTATCAAATTGTTGTCTATGGATTAATGAAAGTTGTTACTCGTGACATTAATTTGAGCATGCGCATTACAATTATACGTTCATATTTATATAGCTAACCTTGATAAATAATATCGTTATTTTATTATACAACTTTTGTTAAATAATTTTTGAAACACACATATAAACCCGATGTTTAAGGCCGGGTTTCAGAAGAAAAAAAATGATCTACAATTGTTTTACTTTCTGCTGTTATTCCGAATAAATATGATTATTAAGAACAAACAAATCATACTACCCTCTGTCCCACAATTGTTTGCACTTTTTTCTTATTCGTTCGTTCCACAATTGTTTGCACTACTTAAAAACTAAATTTTTTTATAAACTCCACCCTCACAATATTCACATATTTACACAAAATGTCAATACTCTTACCTTCAATCCAATCATTCACTTTACTTTATTCATAAAAGTTTACAAAACTACCCTTCAACACTCCACTCATTACACTTTTTTCTTAGTTTGCGTGCCTATAAAATGGTGCAAACAATCCTGGGACGGAGGGAGTACTAAATAAGTGATATACACTTGCACAGAATTTTCATAGTATAGAATATATATGTGTCAAAAATTTGAGTGTATATATACAATTGAATTTTAAGCAATTGTCTAATTAATTTTTGCATTAAAATTGTAGCTCAATTTTACTAATTGCGATGTGAAATTTGATACACACAGGAGTGACTCATATTTAAGAGACTAAAATATTATTTTAAACACTTATATATGTGTGTGTTTACAGTGTTTACAGGAAATATGGGAGATAAATTCACAACTGATCCTATAACTTTATCCGAATTAGTAAAAGGTTATGTATTTTTTATTTTACCAATTTTAATCCTTTTAATCTTAATTTCAATCCTTTAGGTTCAATTTCAGTCCTCTGTGACTGATTTCAGTCCAATCTATCCAATTTCAATCCACTTAATTAAATCTTACCTATCACACCGGAATAGAACATGTGTATTTTATATTATATTTTTAACACATCTATATTTAATACAAAATTTTAATAAGTATTTATTTATAGTCAAATATACGTAATTTTATTAAAATCTTAATTTAAACTTTTTTTTTATGTTCTATTTTACCAAATATTTATTTATAATCAAATATATAATTTCTTGTGTTCATTTAAATTAAATAAAAAAGGGATATATCTAATATCTAATAGAAACTTAAAAAAAATACAAATTGATTTCAATGAAACAAATTAAAACAACAAATTCAATTACGTGTATATATATATATATATACAATTATCATCTAAAATAAAAAATTTAATATTTAGTCTTAATTATTTAAATTTCTTAAGTTGATCTTATGTATTTTTAGTCTTCCAAATAGTTTATGTATTGGATAATGTGTTAAAAATATTGGAAAATATTGACGTATAAAATATACACGTTCTATTCCGGTGAGTATGATTGAAATTAGATTAAAAATACTGAAATTAAACTAATTGGACTGAAATTGGACTCAGAGGATTGAAACTGCGACCTAAAGGACAAAATTGAGACCAAAAAAATTAAAATTGATAAAATAAAAAATTACAGAACATTTTACAAGGATTCAAACAAAGTTACATGACCATTTATAAATTTATCTTGAAATATGATCTCAAAATACCCATATATATATATATATAAACAAAATTATTTCAAAACTCTAGGAAACTCGTGTCCGTTTAAGTGTTTAACATAACTGCGTCTTTTAAGACTCCAAATTTACTAGTAACCGAAAAAGTACAAAATCAAAATTTTAACTTGTAAAATAATAACCTTCAAAAAAAAAAAAAACTTGTAAAATAATAGAAAATTAAAAGAGGAGATTATGAAAAATAAAAAAAGAAACATGCAATCAATGAGAACAAAAAATCTCCACAATCAATGAGAATATAAACAAAAATATGAAACAATATTATTCTCCTATTTTCTGGCAAGATTAGATTATTACATTTATTACACCTAGTCAACATTACCAAATTAGAAGAAATTGCGAAATCGGAAAACATGCAAAAAAGATTTCTTACCTAAATCAAAGAAAAATACCACTGGAAAGTGGGAACTTAAATCAGACACATTATCATAATTCACAAAAGATCTTAAATATTGTTATAATCATGATACTCAGGATCTAATTTAACCAACAACACCTCAATTGTACTATTATAAATAGGTAAAGTCTAGTATTCACTCGAGTGCATGTTATGCACCCTAGTTCATGTTGCACTTTTCAGTTTTATTGACTTACACTTTTTGGTAAATGGTGTTGCAATTTTCAATTATTACTAAAAATATTATTATACAGTTTAATAATTGAAAAGTGCAACACCATTTACCAAAACGTGTAAGTCAGTAAAACTGAAAAGTGTAACATGGACTAGGGTGCATAACATATACTCGAGTCCATAGCAGACCAACCCTTATAAATACTAAATGATGAAGGCTAACGGTTAAATAAATCTCCGATTCTACTATACACACCAAATCTATATATATATATATATAAAATGAGTATGAGGACTTCTCCTTTTACCACGTGATAAAGAGAGATTTTAATTTTTACAATTCGAAACTGAAAGTCCATTGATAGACTTAACTTTTTAGTTCTAACGGTACATTTGATCCTTCCTCTCCCCTTCTCCTTCCTTCAAAACAGTGTCCGCGATTCTTCAATCATTGTCATAGACTGCCTCACGTTTACCACCTCCTTCCACCACCGACATAAAATAAAATTGGATTAAGCATGACTGTGAATCTGACAAGAGGTTTCGTGTTTCGTTGTGCATCAATTTTTTTTTTTTTTGTTTATGTGGCAATATTAGTTTTCGTGGTATTAAAATGGTTGATTTCATTTCATCATTCAAGGACTTCCACGTAAGTTAATCAGAATCTTTGACATGATTTACACTATTTGATCATTTGTTTTAGTATTTTTAAATGTGTTTATGATTTATTCATTGTTAGTAGTGCAATTTTATTGATCTGTTTTTCTCCTTCCCTTATTTTATTTTTGGTGTTTATGAGGCTCTTGAATTGAGGGACGGAGGATCAGAGTACCTTGGCAAGGGTGTCTCTAAGGTCAGTGCCATTGATCATAAATAGATTTTCCATCAGAAAGCATATTGCAATTCATATATCTATTAGAATGAGTGGGGCTTGTGCAAGCAAAAGGTATTGTAGTATATCTATTAATTTGTTCATTGTTTCATCTCTAATGCGTGTAGTACATTAACTTATATATGAAACTGTGTTTTTAAGCTTGGTGCAAACATCATTCTTGATGTGTTCTTTGATGTCTGCAAAGTTGGAACTGCTGTCCTAGGCTAGACATCCCTTTGTACAAGGTAAATAAACGGTCATTTATCTTCATCATTTTTCTTTGAAGTTGTTGTGAATAATGACAGCCCCATATTAGTTGGTTGGTATGCCTTTCAATTAGATGCTTCTAAACATTATTTCACCGCGAAGTCATTACATATAATTCATTGCACTGATTTTCTATGGGAATAATGTATTTGACATTTTATTGTGGAAGGTAATTCTAGACTTTGCGATATCCTGAAAAGAGAACTCAATATGACAGGGTAGGGCATCTTCTTCTTTTTATTTGATTTTAATAATCACCATATATAATGTATATAGTTTTTTTGGTTGCTTCTCTGCATCCATATTTCATATTGCTCAAGTCAATTAAATGTTGCTGTCATTTTGGTTACTTGAATAAATGTAGAATGATTTTTAACCGATGGGACGGAACTCCACGAGGGCACAAAATGAAAAAGGTTCTAACATCGAATATCACTTCTCGGGTTCCTTTCCCAAAACATTTTCTAAGATACTTTAATCCAACTTCTGTTTGATATTGAAAATGTGGAGACTGGTCCCAATAAATCTTTTATTTTGAATCTTACGATTTTTTTAGGTTGAAGATGAAAATTTGGGTGGTGATATTCAGATCAATTATTTATTTTTTTCCCACACTATAAGTTTCCATAAGAATCTATTTTCATTGGTCAGTGAATTGAATTTTTTGTTTGTAAGTTAGGTAGAGCTTGTGCTTTCATTTTCTGAAGTGACTAAAGGTTACCCTTTAATGTAGATGTGCAATGTGATTCTTGACGTGGGTAGAAAAGAAGTGATTTTGAACTAAGTCGAATTTCTAAACTGCTACTTATTTTATTTTACAAAACTTATTTATCCTCAAATTTAAAGTTGTTGAATTGTTCACTCTTTGGCTATAATACATGGTTTTTGGTATTCATATTGTTTTGCGAAGTAGTAGTTATAACTGAACTTTGTGTTTAAAGTTATAAGTTACAAGTAAAGGAAGATAGAAAGACTCTCATCCTTAATTCTTATTTTTCTATTTTATTACGTGCCTTTTCAATACATCTGGAGAAAATATAACTCTTTCTTTCTTCTAATCAGTTGCCTCATTTTGCATCTGGCCACGAGTCTGATTAAGTTGTACATGTTGAGTTGCATCTTTTATTACATGTTACTTTTCTAATTTTTATATCAATTTTTTTGTTGGTATAAATATATTCAACTTTTTTTTTTTTTTCACAAATAAATTTTTTCATACCTATCGGATTAAACATTTATCATAATGACAATTGATTGCAGAAACGGAAATACATGAATTTTATTGGAACATTTATGGTTCTAACACAAAAATTCAATATAAGTCATCGAGTCTTTTGACATTGTACATTCTGAAGACTTCCAAGACTAATCGCCAATTCTTTTTTCTTTATTTAATTTATTCAAGTTTTACAATTGCACGAGTAAAAACTAGTAACTTTAATTACTATACACACTCCATATAAAATACTCCATATATTTTTTTTTAAAAGAATTAATACTCACACCTCAATTTTAAGAATTTATAACCTAATTCTAAAAAAGAAAAAAATTATGAAAAAATCATTCTCCATTGACGAAACGGAAGGAACACAGTGAAAAAAAATGAGTTCAACTTTAAAAAGAGGAGTTCCAACCGTACATATTTGACATTCAGGATTTTTTATCGAACAAAATGAGTAAATTTAGTAAGCTTAATCTCCATAATTTACACAGTTTTGTTAGTTTTTATCAAATTATAGGATTTTAATTTTTGTGATTTTTTAAAGTATTTTTAATTCAAAATTTTCTTCATCTTGTTCCACCGTGTAGAGGAGAAAAAAAAATTAGTGATTTTTTAATTAAAATTTGGGTATAATTGTTTAAAATTTGGTGTAAATTATATTTTATATAATAGTTGTTGTGTGTATAATAAAATTAGGGGTTTGTTTAACCTTGAACAATGATCAAAGATATTCTGATTTAGCTATAGATAGATAATCTATAGACCCAAAACATATCAAATGAAACCGAGTAGAATTTAATTCCCACACATACAAAAATACTAACAGCCTCCAAACCGCAGGATTGAAGGGACCACTCTTAATAAAATTGGGATCTTATAACACGATTCGTAATATGCGACATTAACCATCTTCCCCGCATAATTAATCAAAGAGTGCATGCTCTAGTCCGAGGGACGGTTTTATCTCAAGTTTCTGATGATTGAACTAGAGCATTCTCTCGATGACGTTGAGCTATATATGTATTATTTTAGTTTCACCAATGTCTTGCTTCTCTAAAAAAAACCCTATTAGCTAGTATACAGAGTGATGCCATGTAGGATATAATTTAATAATATCTTTCTATGAGACAATTAAATGACGTTTTTTTTTTTTTGCTTTTTTGCACTATTTTTTTTTCTTCAATTTTACAATCCTTTTAATTTTAAAAAATATTAATAGTTTTTAACTTTATTTATTAATTATATATGAAATCTCTTCCATCCTTACTTTTTCTTACACAATAAATTTTTATCTTCATACTTTTTTAAAGATAAGTAGATAAGACAAAATATTTATAGAATTCTAAAATTATAGAATGTGTTAAGAGAATTTTATTCATTAATTAAGCCCTAAACATGTCAATACATACCCCTCAATTTTTTTTAAAAAAGGAATAGCAATAGGTAATGATATTGTAATCTACTAGAGCTTTACGTAGTGTTTTTTTTTTTGACAAATAAGGGCTTTACGTAGTTGATATAATTACATGTATCTATATTTAAATTCCTTTCTAATATATTCATCCAAATCTTGTTTTTTCTAATATTCATTTACTACATAAGTCTAGTCGTATCTAGTCTGCACTATTTATTTGTTTTAGGAGTATGGTTTTACAAATTATTGGGCCTCGGCCCAACTTTTTCTTAGATGTTTATTGGGTCTGACTATAACACTCCCCGGATTGATGCACCCCCTAAAATTTGTCAGAAAAGATGCACATTTTCTAAAATTGTCCTAAACACCCTTTTATCTCAAAAAAATTATTTACTAAACACACACCCCCAAACCCTACTTTCTCCCCCTTCATTTTCTCCTCCTCCTCCTCTTCTCTTTCCCTTCTTTTTCCAGCCGCCGCCCCAATCCACGCCAGCCGTCGCCTCCACCACACCAGGCGTCGGCAGCCGGCCTCTACCACGATTCCGCGGCGCCCCCAACCGTCGCGCCCCCTCCCCTCTTCCCCCATTTTTTCCTGTGATTTTTCCCCCATCCGCCCCGTCCGACCGCCCCCCCTCCCCCGTCCACCCGCTGGCATGCCCCCGCCGCTATGGCCCCCCTCCCCCGCGGCGGCTCAGCTACTGCCTTGGGCCGTTTTTGGTCGACCAAATTCACTCTTAAGTTTATATGGTCGACATTACATTGTCGATTTTCTTAAGTTTATTTTTTTTTTTAATTTCGACCTTCTTAGGTCGACCATATTCACTCTCATCGACAAATCGTTGTCGACGAGGGTGAATATGGTCGACACTGGTTTGTCGAAAATTTAAAAAAATTGAAATTTTTCTAAGTTTTATCTGAAATTTTGGTGTTTGATGTTTGGTGTTTGGTGGTGCGGCGGGGAGTAAAAATTAGGTTTAGGGTTTCAAAGTTGAAGGAGGGGTGCAAACAGTAGTGGGAGTGCATTTAGTAGTGTAATATGATTTAAAGGGTATTTTTGATTTTTTACATGATTATTAGTATATTATTAAACTGAGAGGGGGAGTGTTCTAAACCGAAATGGAGGTGTAAATAGTCAGACCTTGTTTATTCTGTGCAACCTGGTGCACATTTTATGGACTATTATTAAATTTGGGCCAAGGCCCTTTCGAGCTCTCATTTGCTACCCTTCAAAGTTTCTATTGCAAGAGCCCAGGAGGAAAAATCTTTTTCTTCAAAGAAAAGAGTTTTTTCTTTTGTTTTTTTGACGGGGAACAAAATATAGTAAAAACTCTATAAATTAATACTCGATAAATTAATAAATTCTCTAAAATAATATTTTTAGCCGGTCCAATATAGGGATAGCGTGCTAAATTAATAAACTTGCTAAAATTATAAGATAATAGTACATTTTTTGTAATTTCTATAAACCCCATATAAAATATAAATTAATAATTTTTTATATACTACTACATATTACATGAACGATTTATGAATGTTTCTTGAAAAATGTCAATTGTCTTTTGTTTTTTTTGTTGAAATCAATTTCACCTTGAATCTCATCTTTAATTTTACTTATCGTTGTAAGAACTTCTAGTGTCGTTTTCTCATAGCTCAACAAAAAAATATTCAACGTGTTCTTCATATTGAAGAATCCATTCATAGATAGATTTTTCTAGATTAGGAAATTTGCCGGTTTGCGTCGCTTAACATCACCTCTTTCGGGAGCAAGTGAGAGATACTCTAAAGATCGCTTAATTGTATGTGATATTGTCGTTTGACTCACTTGTAAAAAATAGTTACTAAGAACTCATTCTTGCAATATTTTTTTAGTGAGACTTGGATTATCCTTGTTGTGCTTGCATAATGCTTTTCGAATCTCGTCGATCATTGTTATTTGTTTCACACCCGTAAGATGAGAAGTCATGTTGTGTGTATGATTTGTTTGTGTTAGCATATTTTGATCTTGTATATTTATATTGAAAATATTTTTTAATGTTCATAAAGTGATACAATTAACACAAGAAGCATAATAAGGTAAGATTGAATGATTCTTTTAAATTAGGCCCTTCATTAGAATAAATTTTGGTGGTCCCAAAATTATTAATTTATAAAGTTTCTACTGTAGAGTTAATAAAAGCCGAAATACATCATTAGACCATAATGTTCAAGTTTGTTATTATTAAATTATTATTTATTTATAGTATTTTACTAATTACTCAATTTTTTTTTTTACTTAACAACTTCATACATTCACTTAATTAGTAAAATAAATCTTAAAACTCAAGTCGAAAGTCGATGAATCATCATTATACTTATATTCAAATTAATTTTATGAAGTTTAGAGGCCTACCAAAAGTTTCAAATGCACTCTAAACACAAGAAGGAGATTCCTATAAGATAGGAAGGATACAAATCGTGCACACAACACTTATAAAAGGATCGTGCTTTCACTATACCACTCGATTATTTAGCAAGTTTTTTGGTTAATATTATATCAAGTTAAATGGGTTTAGTGTGCATGGTGCACAAGAAACTATCCAATGCCAAATTTTAACACAAAGAAAATCACCAAAGACTTGTTGTGTTTTAACAAGTATTTATAATTTTAATTAAAAAAAAAACAAGTATTTCTTATATGCACTATTTGAATATAATTTTAAAACTATAATTAGTTGAGGGTTGGGTATTATTATATGAAAGATCAAACATATAATTTTAAAACTATTAGTTGAGGCTTGGGTATTAGTACAAGAAATTTATGTTTGAACATTTTAATAAACTCAAATAATTTGATCATTTTACATATATACTTTATACATTTTCATAAAACATTATCAAGCTTGATGAGCCATTTCAAATCACAAACTATATAAATCCCTTTCGTTTCACATGAGGTGTGTCGTCATACCCAGTGCAATGCACAATTAATATTAATTAATTCAAAATAATTTGACTAATTCACTACCTATTAGGTAAAAATTGAGCTATTTTATAATGAACAAATCTGTGTACGTTCAAGTCTATACAACCACACATTAGATAATTACTTTCTAGTTGGATTCTCTTACCACTATAAATCTATAATAATCTATCAAATTCTAGAAATAACTGGAACTCCCAAAACTAATCGCCAACTATATTGGAGTCCCATTGTTTAGGCACTGCAGCTAATTAATATGATCATAATCCAATCTTACAGAGATAATGACATTTTCCACTTTGTGAAATATCTGATACTAATAATTAATACTACATAATAACCCTGTTAGGTGTTTTGAGAGTGTGAAAATTATTGTGGAATGTTAGAAAAGAAAAATGTGAAAATTATTATAGAACAAGAGGACCATATAGAGAATTTCAAATGGTGTAATAAATTTTTGCTAGGTAAGATAGCCAAGAAATGCTGCATAGAGTAGGGTGTCATAGGATAGATTTGTCGGACTCTAATCTAGGGGTGAAATTGACTGCGATGCATTAGAGACACCCTTTTACGGGTCCAAGTGTATACAGATTTGATGGATGCAGTCTCTGCCATTGCTAAGAAAAACAGATTCTTAGATTATGAAGCGCGTCTACTGTAGCAAATATGGACAATGATGGAGGCTTTTGAGGAGTGTGAGGTGATCCACATTTTGAGGACTCAAAACAAAAGAGCTCCTAGGCTAGCTACATTGGTTTATCATTCGTCCTCTTCTCATGATTGAAACGGTGACGAGATTCCGGAGTTGATAAGTGGTTGATGTATGTGAATGTGACCACTACCACTCTCCTAAAAAAAAATTGATTGGATACATTGCAAAAAAAAAAAAAAGTTAAAGTGAAAATTAAAAGTTAGAATTAGATTGCAATTTAATTATTCTAACATAATTATATAAATCTTTTAATCATCCCCAAATCCAAGGTTAGGTAAATATCAACTCATGAATTTTAAAATTCCATGAAACTAGCCTAGTTAATTCAGAATACAGGTACTTTATTAACTAGTGTTCATCTTAATTAGACAGATCGATGTATCTTACCTGCATTGAAAATTAATAATTTAATTGGGAAGAAGAAATTTTAGTTGAGAGAAGTTTCCATGCTTTCTTGCATCAGCCTTATGTATATGCGGAATTGGTCAACACGTTTATCTTCATACGAAATTAAAATAATTTCACTCCCTGGCCATATATATCTGCAGATTTGTTTACAGTTTATATAAAATTTTCATTTTTATTGGGTTACGCTACATTTAGGTATGGCTTATGAAACTAGAGATAAACATGGATTCCCCTCAAAAAAAAAAATTTGTCACAAATCTTTTGTCACTCTATAAAATAAATATTGTATAAATTATTATATAGACGCATTAAATTTTTTAGTGTATTAATATGTGTTTTTATAATTAAAGACATTGAATAATAAGTGTGTGAATAAATATACTCAATTAACACACGATAATAAACATTGTCTATTGTCACATCATTTTTAACCCACTAGAAATAAATGTATTTATAAGTACAATATATTTTAAGTTAGTTTGTTAATAAGTACTCCCTTCGTCCCGGGATAATTTGCATAATTTGACCGATATGTTGTTTAAGAAAAGTGAATTTAGTGGTCGATGATGTAAGATAAATGAGGGGTATTTTAGGTAATTTGATGACGTGTAAAGTGAAATGTATAGAAAAAATGAGTGACAAATTTGAAAATAAAATGATGTTGTGAGGTTATTAATTTTGTGGGTATTTTCATGTTTAGAGTGTGCAAGTAATTTTGGAGGTCCCAATAAAAAAAATGTGCAAATAATCATGGAATAGAGGGAGTATGTTATTTACACACTAAAAAAAGTGTTAATATTAACTCTAATGTCACACTATTGTCTTAAAATAAAAATAAAAAAATTAATATTTTAATTTTTTTTGACCGATAAAAATGTAATTTTATTTTACTTAGATGATTATTTTTAATAAATTAAAATATTAAGAATAAATAAAAAATAATTTAAATTTTGGTTTCTTCAAAAAAAAAAAAAAAAAAAAAAAAGAGTCTGCATTCCTGTGCAAATTATGTATTTTTTCCGTTCCCAATTAAGCTATATTTATCACATTTTAATTGTATATAAAAAAGAGCACGAGTCCCTTTTTTACCCTTCAAAATAACTTATTTTTACTGCATTTGTTATATATATATATGTATATATATAATTTTATATTTTATTTTTAATTAGTATATATAAATGTATATTTAAGAGTATGATAACATCTAATTTATCTCCTCATTTTAAAGTGTGATATTTGAATCACACATAAAATTAATGTGGTAATAAATAAAATGTGATTATAAATATTTTATTTAACATTTTAACATATCTTTAAAACTTTTTTTTTATTAGTGAATTGAAGAGATGATTATGTCTGAAATTTTATCATGGATATATATTTTCGTGTATAATATTTTTCTTAGAATGGGAACTTAAAATAAAACAATATTTCAAACGTCCCCATTTTAAGCTTTATATTTAAGGAATGATACAAGTTTTAAAAAATACGGAATACAATATTTTATGTAAAATTATTAATAAAAAGTGTAAGAAAAGTAAAAAAATGAAAAAAAAAATTGAGTAGCAATAATTTCCTAACGTTTCATGGGAATCACATCCCGTTCCTAAGGAGGACCAATAAATTATTATTAATACTTATTTGTCTACAGTTTATTACAAAATTATATGCATATATAATACAGTACTATAGTACGAAAGAAATGTCCATCCATCTCTATTGCATAGATTTATGAATAATATATCTTTGATTCTCAAATGACTTGCTCTTGTTTAATTACATAGGAGTGACGATTGAATTACTTTAATTATGCGAACTAATCAGGAAAAACAAAAAAGATTTGAGAACTTTACCGCGCCCACCCAAAATTATATAGCTACACGGTTAAACTATAAAAAATTTAATGAGCTGCTTAAAAAAATATGTATATGTTCGGAATACACTGCTTTAAATGCGGGCATGCGGCATAGTAGCCGACTTATGAGAATTTGCATGTTCTTCTTCTTTTATTTTATTTAATTAATCAATTAATTATATAGCAACGAAATATTAGATATTTGTTTTTTTTTTTTTTTTTTTAATTACATTAAATACCCATCCCTTTTCCCCTTCCCATGACTCTAACCAGGATCTAAAGCCTAGGTAGTGGTGCTCTAACCACTTGAGCTATCCAACTTCGTCGAAATATTAGAAATTTGTGTTATAACTTATAAAATGCATTCGCGCACTCCATTCCACTGTTTGCACACTTTCCTTTTTCGTCCGTTGTACAATTGTTTGCACACCCGTAAAAAGAAAACTCCATTATAAATTTTATCCTCACAATATTCACATATTTACACAAAATGTCATTACTTTTATACTCATTTCAATCACTCTTTTTACTTTATTCATTTAACTTTATAAAATTACTACTCAACACTCCACTCATTACACTTTTTTCTTAAAAAGTGTGCCCACTTTGTAGTGCAAACACTTATGGAACGGAGGGAGTACGTTACTTCGAGAGTATTTTATTAAAATAGAAAAAATGATAAAAAAAAGTACGAAAAAAATAGAAAGAGATAATCGAGTATTGTCGAAAAAGAAAAAATATAACTTAAACTTTAGAAGGGTTAAATATCCCTGATATATATCGCTAGTCCAAGGCATGTCTGCTGTTAAAGAAATCAACTTACTTCGAACGACAGCAATATTTTTGAGTCAACAAAGTTTATCCAAAAGTTATGGTAGATGTTTAATACGGACATCTTTTTTTTTTATTGACAGGTTAATACGGACAATATTGCTTACCTCCAATACACTCGACTGGATAAATTTCTTCTTCTTTTTTTTTTTTCAATTTATTTTATTCTATTGTTTTTTAACGGGATTTTATTTAAAGGGTCTGGTTAACCGTACCTAGCTAAAACCTCATTTAAAAGGTGTATTCCTCCTTAATTTTTTATTTAAATGACCCTCTTTTTAAATAAGGAGAATTTAGGGGGCTTCTTATTAATGTTAGTCAAGGGTTATTTAAACAAAATTTTAAATGAAAGAGGTTAGTGGAAATAATTTCCCTTTGTTAACGTATGTTATTTAATTATTATGAAACAAGCATTGATCATTTTCTAATATGACATATCGCGAAATATTAAAATTGATACATGTGATCTCATAAGTTGAATGATAATTCTTAAAATTTGTTTTAAACATCATTTTTAAAAGTTAAGAAATAGTGATTTATTTTCTACTAGCTTCATAATTTGATGTATTATCATACTTTGAGCACTAATACAGTGTGCACGAGTTCAACAATATTAATAATTTTTCTAGGATCACTAAGCCTAATTTAATTTTGTGGGCAATCTATAACAAAGAAGTTTCAATATTGTCATTGACGAAGATTTGACATGCAAGTGCATATTTGTTTCAGATCTTCGCGAACGCCTTCTTGGTTCGAGTCTCTTTGACGAGGCATGCGTTAAATTCTCTCCGATGCCATTTTTCATCTTCACATGCATCTATCTTTCCCTCCTTTCATTAATGTCAATTCGTTGATCAAAGATATATAATACTCTCTATGTATTTTACTAGATTACCCGTTTTTCCTTTTGCTCTATTTTTTTTACGAAACTACTCATTTAAAAAAAAAAAAAGCAATCTTATCACTTTAATTATTATTAAACAAAAGAAATGAAGTGCTAGGTCCGGGAGGAAATACACTGGAAAAAATTGGAAAATGGATCAAGAAGTCGTAGTGTGCGAATTTAATCATGTTTTAATATATCAGAAAAGCACACAAGCTGACTCAACTAACGGCTAACTCTATAACTTCTCAGTTCTCACGACGGACCTAAGAAGGGTCCAGAGGGGGCAGTGGGCCCCTCTAATAATTTTGTAAATTTATTATGGGTATTTTGGTAATTTCCCACATATAAAATTAATACTCCATTCCGTGATTAGTTGTACAATTTTTTTTATTGAGACGTCTCAATATTACTTACACACTCCTAATAATATAGAAATAAGTCACAAAATTAATACCCTCACAACATCATTTTATTTTTAAAATCATCACTTATTTTGAGCCTACATTTCATTAAATTCATTTTAAATCTCACTAGATTACCTTTACATCTCACTAAATCACCAAAATTACACGACATTTATTTGACCACACACCACTAAATTTTTAATTTTTTTTTATAAAGTGAGTCAGTCAAGATATGCAAGTTATCACATGACGAAGGGAAAGTATTAACTTCTACTAAAACATAAAGAAAGTCAATTTGCTCGATAATTTAATTTAATGGAATGACATGTATTGACAATTTTATCATGTGATATTTTGATGAGTATAATGAATACATATTACTTTATTTTTATAGTAATATTAATTGGACCCCTATCGAAAATTTCTGGACCCAAGGAAAGAGAGGAGACCTTTAGTTCTTCAGACATCGTTCGACAGACTATTCACAACACTTGTGTTCTTTATTTTGATGTCTTGAGTAGGAATGTGCAAAAAAAGATCGGATTTGAAAAAAAATAAGAATTGGATCGACCGTTTAGTTTTTGCTCCGATTTTCAATCCATTAAATTTTAGAATTTCGATTTTCAGTCCGGTCTAAAATTGAAATTTTACCGGTCCACCAGAAACTCAGATTTTTTTTTTATTACTAGACTTTCTCAAAAATTTTATATATTTTTTTATTAAAATATTGACAAAATTTAAGGCCTTTAAATAAATCTACAAAATATAAATATATTTCTTTTTTTATGGGAGTACCTAAAATATTTTTTGTATTAATTTCTATAAAACGTGTATTGATTTTGAATTTTTTGTGGTAATTTGTTACATTGTTCATTAAAATTTTATGTACGGATGAGCTAAAAAAAATCCGATCTGAAATGGTCCAAACTCGAACCGGATTGATTCAGCCATTCAGGTCCGGCCTATGATCCACCCATTTAGATGGATTCCGATCCGATTTTGGACCGGTGCACACCCCTAGTCTCGAGTATCCTTACTATTTCAATTAAAAAAAACTTTAATTTTTATTAAACACATTATCTCTCATATCAACGTACTTTGTCACTTTAACATTTTAAATACTACTCCTATTAAATAATTTTACATCAAAATCCGTATTTGTTGTGTCAAATGGATCAAGTAAGAATTAATTTGAACAATTTGATTTATTAAATAATGTTCAAAATAATATCTATTTATTTGGGCTCCACATATATATTCAAAAAATTATTGTACTCCTCTCTAATTATTTAATTTGTTTAATAATTAATAAACAAGCCTGATAATAATACAATACATGTTTGTGTTTATTAATACACAATAACAGAAAAAATACCATTCCATACTACAAATAAAAATAAAAAATTAAATAAATAGCAATCCTTCTGTTCCATACAATTTTTAAGAAAATGATATTTAGTAATTATGTGTGAAATAAAATAAATGATAAGTATTTTAGGTGATTTAGCGATATTGCAAAGAAAATTTCGTAAATGAATGTGTGAAAATATATATGTGGATCTAAAATGAGTTACTATTTGAATTAATAATGTATTGATTCTGAATAATTACAAAGTGGGTCCAGTTCTGTATATATACAGAGGATTGCAACAGACATCTTAATCTATTTAATGAAAGCAATAAATAAAAGAGTACTTCCAATACATCAAAACTCACAATATAATTACTAATTTTAAATAGCAATAAATTAAATAACTTATTCTTGATTTATGCTAATATCCCCCCTCAAGCAAGACGCGGGATGAGGACCGACTCGTAGCTTGTCTCGAAAGAACTCAAAGAGAGGACAAGAAAGAGCCTTTGTAAAGACATCTGCAATTTGAAGGTCGAAAGAGATAAATTTAGTGTTCAAACGACCAGATGAAACGAGCTCTCGAACAAAGTGATAGTCAATATCAATATGCTTGGCACGTTTATGGGCACTGAGATTCTGGCTAAGAAAAATCGCACTGTTGTTGTCCGAAAAAAGAGTAGGACAAGAAGGGAGACGGACTTGGAGCTCCTGGAGAATTTGAAGGACACACACCAATTCAGAAGATGTGTTAGCTAGAGCACGATACTCAGACTCACAACTTGAGCGAGAGACAGTGGGTTGTTTCTTAGCACTCCAAGAAACAAGGTTCCCACCAAGATTAATGGAGTAACCATAGGTAGACCGACGGGTTTCGATACAACCAGCCCAATCAGCATCAGAGTAGGCCACTACATCCAAGGAGGAGCTACGTGTGAAGGAAAGACCATAAGATGGAGTATGCTTCACATAACGAAGGGTGCGCTTCACAGCTTGAAAATGCTCAATGGTCGGGCTATGAAGATGTTGGCTAACGAGATTAACAGCAAAACTCAGATCAGGACGAGTAATCGTAAGATATTGGAGAGCCCCGACCAAGGATCGATATAGAGTAGGATCTTTGAACAAGGAACCAGACGAGGGTAGCTGACAGCCGGCAAAGAGGGGTGTGGCAACTGGTTTGCTATCCTCAAGAGCAGCTCTTTGAAGAATGTCACGAGCGTATTTTGCCTGATTCAAAAAAAGACCAGAAGAGGTGTAAGACACTTCAAGCCCCAAGAAGTAACTAAGCTTACCTAGATCCTTGATTGCAAACTCCCGTCGAAGACGAGCAATGAATGCCTGCAGAGTGGAAACAAAATTGCCTGTCAAGATAAAGTCATCAACATAAACTAGAAGATATAATATATGAGGACCACAAATGTAGATAAACAAAGATGAGTCGGTGCGACTACAAATGAAACCAATACTTAAAGGAAAGTCACTGAGACGTTGAAACCAAGCACGAGGAGCTTGCTTAAGCCCATACAATGCCTTTTTAAGACGACACACATGATTAGGAAACTTTGCATTAATGAACCCGGGGGGCTGCTCCATAAACACAGGCTTGGATAGAACTCCATTTAGAAAAGCATTTTTTACGTCAAGTTGGTGAAGCGGCCAGTTTTGTAATACGGCCAAGGACAAGACAATGCGGACAATAGATGCCCGAATCACGGGACTGAATGTGTGAGAGTAATCGAATCCTGGGAGTTGAGAAAACCCCTGGGCAACAAGACGGGCCTTATAACGATCCACTGACCCATTAGCCAAAAACTTGGTCCGAAACACCCATTTCGAACCTACAATATTAGTATTTTCCGGGCGAGGCACAAGTTCCCAAGTGTCGTTGGAGGATAGAGCAGAAAGCTCCTCATGCATAGCAGCCAACCACTCAGGATGCTTTAGGGCAGTTTTGATACCACGAGGCTCTTTAACTGCAATGAGAGCATTAAACAAAGTAGTGCAAGTATAATTTGGAATATGCTTAGGTTTGAAAATGCCCGACTTTCCTCGAGTTTGCATCTGGTGGGATGAGGTGGATGCAGAAGCCGTTGGAATAGGAACCAATGGTGGAATCACGGCCAAACGGGCGGATGGGGAAGCAGAGACCGGGTTAGAGGTAACATCAAGATCAGAGTTATTGTTTGTAATATGAGATGCATCAGATATAATCATATCAGGAGAATCAGTTGAACAGAGAGTACAAGGGGGCAATGAGGGGGCCGAGGAAGGAGGAACCTGAGGAAAAGTTGAGGCAGGCAAACGGACAGGCTCAAAGAACTCCGAAACAGGAAGACAATCAGAGGAGGATCTGTTTGTCATCTTAGAAAAAGGAAAAAAATTCTCATCAAATTTTGCATGTCGAGATATAAAGACGCGGAAGGTAATAGGATCGTAGCAACGAAACCCTTTATGAGAGCTACTATAGCCCAAGAAAACACAAGCTGTGCTTCGAGGATCAAACTTGTGAGCAGCATAATCCCTGAGACATGGATACACGCGACAACCAAATGGGTGAAAATTATCATAATTAGGGACATTAGAAAAAAGCATTTCAAAAGGAGATTTATTGTTAAGAACTTTTGTAGGTAAACGATTAATTATGTACACAGCACTACTGAAAGCGTCAACCCAAAATTCCATTGGAACATGAGAGTGAAAAAGCATGGCAAGACCGGTTTCAGTGACATGGCGATGTTTACGTTCGGCCCGCCCATTTTGGGCCGGTGTGTAAGGACAAGATAGAATGTGCTGAATTCCGGTTTTTTCAAAAAAGGACTTAACTTTATTATTAGTGAACTCTGTGCCCCCATCACTGTGAAAAGTTTTAATACGACATGAGAACTGATTTTCAACAAAAGCATGAAATTTAAGCAAAATATCATAAAAATCAGATTTCTGACGTAAAGGATAAAGCCACGTAAAACGAAAAAAGTCATCTACAAATATAACGTAATAACGAAAACCAGAAACAGAAGCAACGGGAGCCGGCCCCCACAAGTCACAGTGAATCAAATCCAAAACACACAAAGAACGTTTAACATCTAAAGTAAATGGTAGACGCTTACTCTTAGCTTTCTCACAAGAATCACAAATAATAGGTTTGGGTAATAAAGCAGTAACAGAAATGCTGCCTAATTTGTTTAAAAATGACAAAACATCAAATGAGACATGGCCAAGCCGTGAGTGCCACAGTTCAAATGACGCCTTCTGACTACGAGCAGCAACCAAAGCTAACTGAACATTGTCCAAAACATAGAGACCATTCTTACGTCTTCCCCGAGCTAGAACTTCCAGAGTATCCCGATGCTGAATTTCAAAACAAACATCATTAAAAGTAACAACAACAGGAGAATCAGTAGATAATTTGCTAACTGAGAGTAAATTTTTTGTTAGGCCTGGAACGACTAAGACGCCAGTAAGTGTTAAACAATTATTAACAGTATATGAACCAATATGAGATATAGGCAAAAAATCACCATTACCAACGATAACTTTATCCGAACCTGTGTAAGGTAAGGAAGTGTCCAACTGACCATTAGAGGGTGTCATATGTGCCGAGGCCCCAGTGTCCAAGTACCAATCAGAAGTAGGAGGATCTGAAATGGAGCACGAAACGGAGAAGGCTTCAGCAAGATTCGCGGACTGAGGAGCAGACGGAGGGCCTGATGGCTTGGGTAGAGAGCCAGGAACAACGGGTTTGGTGAACCGATCCGGACAAGCATCAACGTAATGACCATTTTGTCTACAGATTTGACAATGAGGCGGACACCTTTGGCCAAACCCACGACCACCAGGAGCCTGGCCGGAACCACGACCGCGAGAGACAGAGAAAGGCGGACGAAAATTCGTCGAAACAGTAAAGGCAGCCTGAGACGAAGGCGGAGGATCTAGTTCCTGCTGAAATTGATCCCAAGCTTCCGCGTTGCTAAGGAGAACCGGAAAAGAGGGCAGAGGCGAGATAGCCATTTGGGTCGCCGAAAAACTAGAAAATGAGGAACCAAGACCCTATAGGAATAAGTGAATTTTGTTCGTATCGTCAACAGTAGAGCCAATGGCAGAGAGTTGGTCACAGATCGTCTTAAACTCAAGACCAAAATCAGCAACAGAACGGTCACTTTTCTTGAGAGATTGAAGCTGACCTTTTAGACGAAATTCACGAGCTTTGGATTGGTGACTGAAATGGCTATCAAGAGCGAGCCAAACAGAACGAGCAGACGTGCACCCAACTACCACAGACATCGCCTCCTCTGTGAGAGATGAAAAAATGAGACTCACGAGACGCTGGTCATCAATGAGCCAAATCTTGAAATCGGGATTGGGCTCGGGTTTCCCGTCGATTTGAATCGTAGACGGAGGTGCCGGGCGTGTCCCGTCGATGAGACCAATAAGCCCCTGTCCGATGAGAAGGGGGTAGAGCTGACTACGCCAAAGAAGAAAATTGGAGGAGGAAAGCTTGATGGTGAGCATATGGATGAGAGTAGCATAAGGAAGAGTGTCGTGTCTGTTTGATTTTTCAGAGGAAGAAGACATGGTTGCAGGGGCCATGGAGGAGAGAAGCAAATTTGGGGAAGAAGACAGAAAGCAGAAAGGGGCAGAATTGGGGCAGAGAGGCGGAGACGCGTGAAAGAGTAGGGTTTAGTTGCTCAAAAAGGCTGATACCATATTTGAATTAATAATGTATTGATTCTGAATAATTACAAAGTGGGTCCAGTTCTATATATATACAGAGGATTGCAACGGACATCTTAATCTATTTAATGAAAGCAATAATTAAAAGAGTACTTCCAAGGGTTTTTTTATCAATTTATTATCTTTTAATTAAATAATTTGTAAAATAGGGTACTTTTTGAAAAATATATCGAAATGTAGTAAAACGTTGAGCACCAACGCGTTTTGGGGCCAAAATATAATTAAAAAAAATAAAAAGGGAGAAAACGCGCAGCCCCCTTTTTATTTTTTTTTTAATTATATTTTGGCCCCAAAACGCGTTGGGGCTCAGCGTTTTACTACATTTTGATATATTTTTCAAAAAGTACCATATTTTACAAATTATTTAATTAAAAGATAATAAATTGATAAAAAACCCTACTTCCAATACATTAAAACTCACAATATAATTACTAATTTTAAATAGCAATAAATTAAATAACTTATTCTTGATTTATGCTAATAGTTACCATTTTTATTTTTTTTGAATGCTGCATGTGTATTAGTTTTATGTTAAAATTGTTAGAATAATTTTAGAGCATCTTAATAAAAGAAAAAGTATGCAACTAAACGGTGACGGATGGAGTAATTTTGATGACATGTTACACATGTATGACGGCGGCGCCCATGGGGAGATCCACATGGTGATCGAAGACTTTGTTGTTAATTGAATGAGATACATGACAAATAAATTAAATATACGATACAACTTGATATAAATTTAATTACTAATATTCACTATTATTTTTTATTAAAAATTATTAACTTTTTTTTGTTTGCCGTTTGTTCACGTTAAAATATATTGACAATAACAAAGTTTGAAATGGACTCGAGTGAAAATGATTATAAGTACTCCCTCAGTCCCATGATTTTATGCACACTTTGACCGGCACGGAGATTAAGAAAATGGAATAAAGTGATGTATAAGATAAATAAATGAGGGGTATTATTGGTAATTCATTGATTAAAGTGAAAGAGATTTGATTAAAGGTAAAATAAAGGAGGGTATTATTGTTTTCTCTTTTGGAGTGTGCAAAAAATGTTGGAACATCCGTTAAAGAAAGTGTGCATAAAATCCTTGAACGAGGGAGTAATAAAATTTCATGTGAGATATGTACACCAGTTATTGCAATGAATAATTGTAATTGGAGTAAGAACAAGACAAATTAATGGCATATTTTGACTTTTCATTAATATAAGAACAATACATATTCTTTCGCAGTTAGATATATAAATATATTTAAATTTTAATGTTTAATTTATCTAATTTAATATTTTATTAATATTTAATTATTAATTAAATCTCAATTTTAAAATTAATTGAAACACAACTTTAATGGTATAAATGCAACCAATTGCACCAAATATCACTCTAAAAACAATTCATTTTTTTCTCTTTAATTTACATGTGTGTATTACTCCTAATTTTATAGTTACTTTATTAATTAATGTATAGGGTATATTAGACATGCGCAACGGTTAGAAACCGCCGGTTACGGTTTTTGAAAATCGGTAACCGTAACTGAACCGCCGGTTTGCCGGTTACGGTTACGGTTTTTAACCGCCGGTTTGTTTTTTTTTTAAATTTTTTAAATATTATCTCCGTTTTCGCTCGTTTTCACTCCGTTTTTGTTCATTTTTTATTCATTTTAACTCATTTTTTAGAAAATACATTACTAGAATTGAATAAAAATTATATAAATTAAATTTATACATTAAAAATAGAAGAATTGTGTATTAAAAAAAAAAATTTTTTTTTTTTTTTTTTAAAACCGGCAAACCGGCGGTTAACCGGTAAACCGGCGGTTAACCGTCAAAACCGGCCAAACCGGCGGTTTGCGGTTTGTCAAAATGTCAAACCGTAACCGAACCGCCATTTTACGGTTACGGTTCGGTTTTTAAACCGTAACCGGCGGTTAAAAACCGACGGTTTTGTCGGTTGGCCGGTTTCCCGGTTACGGTTTGAACATGTCTAGGGTATATATCCATCTCAGCGTGCTAACAACTAGGCACACGCATTCAGTTCCAAATGTTGTTTCAGTTTGGAATCGACCGTTACGATTTGTCATATTCAAAAACTGAATCGAATTAATACATTTTTCGAATATAATTTTCGAACCACCGATTTGATTTTATTTATTCTTATTAAAAAAAATATAATTCAGCCTCCCTTTCATAGATGTCGGGTTTAGTAAGACGTTTCAATTTATTTTTTTAAAAGTTATCAAAATACCTATATACGTACATTTTATTAAATCCAAATGAAAACATTTATATAACGGTTTACAAAATCACCCAAAGTCTTATTTTTTATTACACTTTTTAATATGTGTATTTATATTAGAGATATATTATGGTTAATTGTATAGATGTATTTAGTTTTTATGCTTTGGCCCATATTGTTTGTAGATAGTTTAAGCTCATGCTATAAACTATAAATCTCATTTGTTATGAAAATATCTCTTTCAATTATTTCAATATAATAACAAAAATCTAAATTTCAATGATCGCAATAGTTCACACACATAAAATTAATCATGTGCCCTGCTTTTTATACCATTATAAAATACACACAAAATGCATGGTGAAACAATAAATGTTGAACTTAGTTTCAAGTTTCCAATTCACATAAAAGTTGATATTTGACTTGTTCTAGTAGAAGGAAAATTCAATGTATCAATATGGTAATCAGAGCCTAAATTCCAATTATCTCAATAGTTCACACATATAAAAGTAATCATGTTCCATGCTTTCAGTACTGTTAAAAAATACACACAAAATGCATGGTGATCGAAACATAAAAGTTGATATTTGACTTGTTCTAGCTAGTAGAAGGAAAATTCAGTGTACCGTCCATTTATAGGGATCCCGTTTAAAGTCTGAACAAAGTTCGGTACAAACTGACTCTTTAAAAATTGTTTACAATTAAAATTTTTGAACCTAAGACCTAATGAATAACCCACTTTATAAGCCTCAAACCTACCTATCACTAGATCACTCATTGGGTGTATTATCTTGGTTTATTGAGTGTTTAAAGAATAAACTCGCATATTCTATTCATTATGTAATGGTTATACTTATACCACGGTTAGCTCTTAGCACGATCTCACATACATTACATTTTATACAATTTTATTACTCTACATGTAGGTGCTAGCTATCAATTAATAATAAGTGAGCCCAACGACTTTGGAATATCAAATACTTTATTACAAATATATAGAAGCATTAAGTTTAATATAATACCCCCTTCTACTTAAAATAAGCGCAGTTAAGAATACATATATTATATTAAGAAAATCATAGATTTTCTTTACTATACTCTTAATCAATGTTTCTTTCTTATCAAAACAATACATTTATTTGTATATTTTTAAGGATAAATATAATTATTTTACATTTAAAAATGTACAAATGTCGTCTGATTTGTAAAGAATATCATAACGTTACTCTTATTAAAATCGTTTATAATGAGCCAGTTTTAAGAATCAACGTCCATTCATTTATTTATTTGAAGATGCCAATTAAAGTCGAAGGGGACCAACTTAGGACCAAATATAGCTATCAAAATTAATCACCATTATAATTATTGTTGATCATACAATTGAATGTATATATATATACTTTTTTTTTTTTTGAGGGTGAATATATATATATATATATATATATATACTTGAATTTTAATGTTTAATTTATTTAATTTAATATTTGACTCAATTTATTAAAATTCAATTTCAATGGTATAGATGCAATTGTACTCAAATACCACTTTTTTAATAAATATGTATATACAAATATTTCACAAAATGGTCAAGTACGTGAAGCAGAATTATCCAACTTTGCAATAAAATTATTCAAATACGTCGTGAAGTATTATAACTCAAATCAACATGAATTTTGCTACTCCCAAGGAAATATTAATTACTCCACTATTGATATTGATTAAGAATGAATTTAAGTATGGTGTGAATCTATATTATTATTGAAATTACTGTATTATTTAATAATGATATTATTATGGTTTTTTTTAAATGTGAGTGATGATATTTAAAAAAAATAAACCACACGATTTGGAATGCACTGAATGCACATATTTATTGGGTATGGAATCACTTTTTTTTTTTTTGGATAAATTAAGGAGAATAAATTACAAGTTGTGTTGATGATTATCCTTCTCAAAATACATATAGTGAAATACAAAATGCTAGTTTAAAATTAGCTGCAATGTCCTTCTCAAAAATTGGATATTTTTTTTCAAACTTGATACTATGAATTAGTAACTGCAACTGACTGATATTAACTGATATATGGACATCTTCAATGTATAAGAGACATCAATTTAAAACTATCTGTCCTTTTCTTTTGAAAAAAAAAAACGAGACTTTCTAACTAATTTACAAGAGAAAAAAAAAGAAAAACTGACCTTTCAGCATCAGCATTAAAACGTGGCACGTTTTAAGAGGTCTGGAGTGGAAACAAAATGCTAATTACTAAATATAAACCACATAGTAAAATAAAATAAAAACACTAAAACTAACGCAAATGATCTCATTCACATGACAATTCAAAGTATATCGTGTATATATGGACAAATTAATTGGAACTCAATTCATCAGTTTTAATCCGTTGCTTTTAAAGTGTGATATATACAAGTTTTCCATTATTTTAGAGAAAAAAATTATTTACGTCCCGTAACTTTTACCTTTTTTGAAACACGTCCCAAAATAGTTAAAATTTTAATTTACGTCCCATAACTTTTTCAATTGCGTAATTTACGTCCAATTTTTCCTGAAAATCCCCAAATTTATGTAAATGGGACGTAAATTGAGCAATTAAAGAAGTTATGTGACGTAAATTAAATTTTTAATTAAAATGGGACGTTATGTGAAAAAGATAAAAATATTCAACAAATGTGTACAATTCACTATAAAATTAATGTAGTTTATGTTATACAATCAAATAAAAAAATAATTTATAAATTAATTAATTATTATAAAAATCAATTTAACTTACCTAATTCATTATTAGAAAAATTATTAACTTACCTAATTAGAAAAAAAATATGATTACAATATAAGTATTATAAAATAAATTGTGAATATTAATTAAAATACTAAATAATATTTTAAAATATATGAAAATAAATTTAGAATAATATCAAAAAAAAAAATATAATATGAAAAAAAACAAGATTTATTCCTAAGTCAATTAATTACTAGAAAAATCAATTACCTGATTAATAATTTAAAAACTCAATTAACCTAATTAAAAAATCAATTTACATACTCAAATACATATAAATTTTATCTTTAAAATAATAAAAATTTCAAATAATTTTTTTATTAAAATTGTCAAAAACTCTTATTAAAACTTAACAATTATTTTAATATTTTAAATAAATAAATAAATCCACAAATATTTAAAATCCCCAAATAAATAAAAAAATACTCAAATATATCCAAAATTCTCATCTCTTACCTACTGTAATTGAAAGATGATGATTAACACTATATTTTTTTAACAATTTGTTAATTTTATTGTTTTTCATTTTTATTATATAATTTTTAATTTGATATTAGTTCGTACAAAAATATGTGGACCCACTTTGTGTAATACTTAGATAATGTTTTATATTTATTTGATTACTTTAAAATAAATAAATAATTTTATAATACTTATATTGTAATTATAATTTTTTTCTAATTAGGTAAGTTAATAATTTTTCTAATAATGAAATAGGTAAGTTAATTGATTTTTATAAAAATATCCCTAAGGAGAGTTTACTTGGCAAGGTTATAACGGGGCTCCGGTCATTAGAACGACATGTGTTCTCTTGATTTTAGGTTTTCAGCAATAAAAGAACTGAATTTATATGAATAATTGAATTATTTTTTTATATTAAAATAAGTTAATTTATGAATAAATGTATTATTTTTTTATTCGATTGTATAACATAAACTATATTAATTTTATAGTGAATTGTACACATTTGTTGAATATTTTTATCTTTTTCGCATAATGTCCCATTTTAATTAAAAATTTAATTTACGTCCCATAATTTCTTTAATTGCTTAATTTACGTCTCATTTACATAAATTTGGGGGTTTTCAGGGAAAATTGGACGTAAATTAAGCAATTGAAAAAGTTATGGGATGTAAATTAAAATTTTAACTATTTTGGTACGTTTTTCAAAAAAGGTAAAAGTTACGGGACGTAAATAATTTTTTTCTCATTACTTTAATTTGGGCATATATAGATTAAGAAAGTGATTAAATATATAATAGATATAGTACAAATGATATGATTAATAGAAATAAAAAAAAATGTAAAATATAAAATGAAGGATAAAAATAAAAAAAATTAAAAATATTAAAAACTTATAGACGAGCGGAGGTATAAATTATCCGGCATAGGATTATGTGGCAACTATAAACTCGATAGTAGGTGCATGTCCAATTTATACAGCTTGTTTTTTTATTAAAAGGAATTTTGACTTATGTAGGAAATTAGGGAACGATTGACATATGAAAGGGCGTATTTTTTTTATGAATCAGAAGTTGTCTAAAATTAATTATATTCAGAAGATAAATGGATAATTTGTCCCAGAAACATGCACATGTTCAACATGAACTCGTCGACCTGCCCAATTAATTACTCCCTCCGTCCCATGATTATCTTCACATGCATGTGAAGTGGCACGCGTAATAAGAAAAGTGAATTTAGTGGAGATTTTGAGGAGTAATTTTATAAACCTATATATATAAAATAAAGAATTGAGTTGACTTTTGGGTATGTGTGGAGAAAAAGTAATGACATTTGTGTAAATTTGAGGATTTTGTGAGGGTAGAGTATATAAAGGGTTTTCCATTTTAAGGGTGTGAAAGTAATTGTGGGACGTCTTAAAAAGGAAAGTGTGAAAGTAATTACGGGACGGAGGGAGTATATTTTAATGTTTTCTAGTATATACATTTGAGTTTTTTCTAATCCCACGTTTTATTTTACCTGTAATCTTGGTCGATCGACTTTTGAAAATTACTAGATTTAGCTATAATTTTGTCAAGTACGTATAGTTCTGATAAGTTGGTGAACCAAGTGTAAAATTAGATGACGTGTGTACGTAATGATATTGTAACAGATGCATGTATATATAGACGAATTTGAATTGATAAATATTTTTGCAGGTTTTCTGTAATTAGGACCCTTAAAATAAGATGTATGGTTAGTGAAACAAACGTACACGTCATCTCACATTCAAATTCCAAACTTGTATATATCCAATTGACAGTGATGCTAAACTGACTAGCTATCTCAATAAAATGGGCTCGCTTCCCTTGATATTAACGTTTTTATTAAGGAATAATTTCATATAATTTCATAATTATCTTCATATTCCTTGTATATAGGGTTTATACTTTATTGGGCATATTTCTTGCCTAAATTCATGTAATCAGTTATTATTGTAAATCTCAATATATATACAAAGTCATCCCTCTCACCAAAGTTACGGTGATCAAACCCTAATTCTCACATGGTATCAGCCTTCTCTCGATCCTAAACATCTCTCTCTCCCTCCGCCCTCACGGCATACTCTTCCCTCTCTCACATCGATCTAGTCCCCCTCGATTTGTCCTACAATGGCCGACTCCTCAATCCCCATGAACGTCTTGATACACATGGTCACAGTCAAATTAACCTCCACCAATTTCCTTCTCTGGAAGAAACAGGTTCTTCCGATGCTCGTCTGTGCCGATCTGTTCAACTTTGTTGGCGGCACCACTGTCGCCCCCCCTACCACTGTCAACAACGCCGCAAATCCGGCATACACCGTCTGGCGCTCTAAGGATCAAAAAGTCCTTGGTCTTCTCCTCTCCTCTCTCACCGAGGAGTCACTGTCCGAAGTGATCGAATGTGACACCTCTCGGCAAGCCTGGCAGGCTCTTGAGGCCGCTTTTAGTCATTCGTCTCAATCCCGCACCACACAGCTCCGCGAGGAACTTCTTCTCCTCAAACGCAACGATATGCCTGTTGCTGATTACGGCCGCAAATTCAAGCTCCTGTGCGACCAACTGGCCGCCATCGGCAAACCCGTCGATGACTCGGACAAATCTCATTGGTTTCTCCGCGGCCTAGGGGCTCACTTTGGGGGTTTCGCCGACACTCGCATGTCCATGACTCCTGTTCCGTCCTTTCGGGATCTCGTTCATCAGGCCACAGCCTTCGAGATCATGAACAAACCTCCCGATGCTGCTCCTCCTCAAGCTGCTTTTATTGCTCATCCTCGTCCTCGCCCGACCTCTGCCTCCTCTTCGCTCACTCGCGGTCAGGCCTCCTATCGAACCGGCAGTTTGTCCTCGTTTCGGGGTGGTCGTCATGGCTCTGGCCGAGGTGATCGTCGACACTTCACTCCTCGCTGTCAGATCTGTCGGGGCGACCACTATGCCGACAAGTGTCCTGGTCGCTATGCTCGTCCGCACGAGCACCCACCTGCCCCATCGTATGCTCGACCGCCCGATCACTCAAATGCGAACCTTGCACAAGCCTTTCACTCTGCCTGTTCGCTCAATCAGCCCTCTGCGTCCGATTGGTACATTGACTCCGGGGCTTCGGCACACATGACTGCTAGCCCGACCGACCTAGACACCTGCTCGCCGTATTCTGGTAATGGTTCGGTCATAGTTGGTAACGGTTCTGCCCTACCTATCTCCCATGTTGGTTCTCGTTCTATTTCCAGTACAGTGCAACTTCGTGATGTGTTAGTTGTGCCTAACATTACAAAGAACCTTTTGTCTATCAGCAAATTAACTTCTGATTTATCTGTTGATGTTATATTTTCTGACAAGACGTTTACAATTTAGAAGCGGAACACCAGGGAGGTGGTCGCTCGGGGTAGGTGTGAGCAAGGCCTTTATGTGCTGGAGTCGTCTCTTCCAGCTTTCGTTGCAACTGTTCGATCAGCTGTGTCTAAGGCTTCCTATGATTTATGGCATTTGAGATTGGGGCATGTCCCGTTTGATGTTTTGAAACTTTTACATAAGTTAGGAGCTATTTCAGTTACGTCTATATTACCAACTCCTGGAGTTTGTTCTTCATGTCAGTTAGCTAAGAGCAAACGTCTATCCTTTCAAATAAATGAAAAGCGAGCTTTATTTGTTTTACAATTGGTGCATTGTGATTTATGGGGCCCTGCTCCTTTTCTGTCCACAGATGGCTATAGATATTATGTCGTGTTTGTTGATGACTTTTCCCGCTTCTCCTGGATATATCCTATGCGAGCTAAGAGTGAATTCCCTACCATCTTGGAGACATTTCACTCCTTTGTCTGCAACCAGTTCTCGACTACCATGTAAGTGTTCCAAAGTGATGGAGGAACGGAATTTGTCAACAACAGGGTTTCCAATTTTCTGCGAGCACATGGGATTCACCATAAACTATCCTGTCCGTACACTCCCGAGCAAAATGGCAGGGCCGAGCGAAAACACCGACACATCACCGAGACTGGGCTCTCTATGATGTTTCATGCAAATCTTCCTGCTCGTTTTTGGTTTGATGCGTTTGCCACAGCTGTCTATGTCATAAATCGTCTGCCATCCACCATCTTGAGTGGCACCTCTCCGTTTCAGGTCATCTTCTCTGACTCGCCTAAATACGATAACTTCAAGCCCTTTGGCTGTCGGGCATATCCCTTTCTCCGAGATTATGCCTCGCACAAACTAGCCCCTCGTAGTCGTCCCTGCATTTTTGTGGGCTACAGCAGCTCTTACAAGGGTTTTCGATGTCTTGACCCAGACTCAGGAAGAGTGTTCGTCACTCGTCATGTCAAATTTGACGAGCACTGCTTTCCCTTTTCGGCATCTCCTCGCTCCTCTCCTGTGACACTATTGGATGTTTCAGTATTTTTGGAGCCTGACTGCTCGCCTTCATCTGCCGACCAGTCTCCTCCAGACATTCCCACGCCTTGCTCGCTATGCTCATCTGACCCAGGTTCTACTGTCGCACCGGTGGTCGCCCAACCACCACCACCAGCTCGCACCTTGCCCCCACCATCGTCCTCGCATCCAATGGTCACTAGGGGCAAGGCAGGAATCTTCAAGCCCAAATACCCACTTAGCTTAACCTCCTCGGCACTTGTCTCTACCTTGGCTCTCTCATCTGAAACACGAGGGTTCAAGTCAGCTGCCAAGTCTCCTCTCTGGTTGGCCGCTATGCAAGAGGAAATTGATGCTCTTCGCAACAATCACACTTGGGAGTTGGTTCCTCGCCCTTCGGGTGTCAATATTGTTGGGTCCAAATGGGTGTTTCGGACCAAATATCACTCAGATGGCTCGGTTGAAAGACATAAAGCTCGACTCGTCGCTCAGGGATTCACTCAGATTCTTGGCGATGACTTCTCCCACACCTTCAGTCCAGTGGTTAAGGCTGCGACTGTTCGCATCATCCTCGCCATTGCCGTTCAGTCGACCTGGCCTCTTCATCAGCTCGACGTAAAAAATGCATTTCTCAACGGCGTCCTGGATAAGCCCGTCTTCATGGCTCAACCCCCTGGGTTTGTTGATGCTCGCTTCCCAGATCATGTCTGTCGTCTCACGAAGGCGTTGTACGGTCTTCGCCAAGCTCCTCTGGCCGGGTTTCAGCGGTTTAGTACCTTCTTGTTCGGTATTGATTTCTCTGCCTGCAAATTCGATTCCTCGCTTTTCTACCTCCGTCAGGGCAAGTCAGTCATCTACTTGCTTCTCTATGTGGACGATATCATCCTCACCGGCAATGATCCTACCCTCCTCGCACGCTTCATCTCGCGGGCCCACAAGGAGTTCGCCCTGAAGGACTTAGGTCGCCTGAATTATTTTTTGGGCCTTGAGATCTCTTACACTCAAAATGGCCTCTTCATTGGTCAGTCCAAGTATGCTCGCGACATCCTCGACCGAGCTTCCTTGGTCGACTCCCGACCAATTGCTACACCACTGGTCGCCGGCGAATCTCTTACGAGCACAGGTGTCTCTTTTTCCGACCCCACACTCTACCGCTCGCTTGTCGGTGCTCTTCAGTACCTGACGATCACTCGACCAGACCTCTCCTTTGCGGTAAATCATGTAAGTCAATTTCTTCAGTCGCCCACTGTCGATCACTTCTCTGCAGTCAAGCGCATTATCCGCTATGTCAAAGGGACAATTCACTATGGCCTATCATTTGCTCGCCGAGCTGATCGATCAATTACAGACTATTCGGATGCCGATTGGGCCCGGTGTCTTGAAACTCGTCGCTCAACTTATGGTTATTCCATCTTCTTGGGAGGCAATCTCGTCTCTTGGAGTTCAAAGGAGCAACCAACAGTTGCTCGCTCGAGCTGTGAGTCTGAATACAGGGCGATGGCGAACACCGCTGCCGACATCATCTAGTTGACGAACCTTCTGCGAGAACTTGGTCAGCTACCACCTGCTCGCCCGGTCCTCCTGACTGACAATCGAAGTGCTCTTTTCCTTAGCCAGAATCCGGTTGCCCACAAACGGGCCAAACACATAGACATTGATTGCCACTTTGTCCGGGAAATGATCACGTCTGGGAAATTACTCACCGATTTTGTGCCCTCTCATCTCCAGCTCGCGGACATGTTCACGAAGAGCCTTCCTCGCCCGACGTTCGAGTTCCTGCGTTCCAAGCTTTGTGTCTCTCCGCATCCCATGCAAAGCTTGACGGGGGATATTAAGGAATAATTCCATATAATTTCATAATTATCTCCATATTCATTGTATATAGGGTTTATACTTTATTGTGCATATTTCTTGCCTAAATTCATGTAATCAATTATTATTGTAAATCTCAGTATATATACAAAGTCATCCCTCTCACCAAAGTTATGGTGATCAAACCCTAATTCTCACAGTTTTCTATTATATATGTAAAATAAATTATTTACATTTTCATTTTATATGAATTCCTCCCTTGGATTGAAAATATACATAATAATATTAATTATGGTATAAATTTTTTCACCCCACTTGATCTAAAGTTCTAGATCCCTCATTATAATAATACTAGTATAAATTAAAGTTTTGCATTTTTTTTTACTTATATTTTATCATTACACCTAGCTCATTCATATTACTTATAGTATTGCTTGTACGTAAGAACTAGTAATACAATTTCTCAATAGATCCAATAATATTACTTATAAAAACTAAAACTAGTATTATTACTCAATGTGTACGCGTACGGTGTACAAAATAACTTTCACATAAATAAAATACAATTAATTATTAAAACATGAATAATTAATCTACTGTTGAATAATACTAGAAAAAATCGATTTTTTTCTTATTTTACCAATTAGAACAATCAATATAACTCTTGTTCATTAATTTTTAACCAAAATTGTTGCAGTCTATATAATGTACGTAGTTATTGAATTCTTCTAGTCTTCCTTAACTTTGACCAAATAAAAAAGTTCAGTTCGTAGTCGTAATTACCGTTGACTTAGTAAGGATGGTACGTATTGGAATATTGAAATTACTCATTTACGTAATTATCTTTGACTAAGTGGGGATATTATTAGTATAGTATGTAATCACTCATATTAACTAGTAATTAATTAAGAAATGACATGACATGTAAAGACATTCAATTTTAGAGATGTCTATCAGCCGCGAGCCCTACAGGACTACGAGATAGGGACTTAACCGATTCATATTTAACAGTACAATAAAAAAATTCTTTTAAAATTAAAGGTACCAATTGACACGTCCAACAGAAAAAAAAATATAATTAGTTAATGATCGGTAATGATAAAATTAAAATATGATTTAAACACAATTCTATAACTCATTGATCTCTAATATGATCAAATAAAGTTAAACAAATATCATAATCTAAACAAAAAAATAGTAATAATGACTAAAGGATGGTAATGAGTTACTTAATGCTTAGAGTTATGACTATGCGTCAATTGATCCAAAATTTGTTCGCATGTTACTTTATGTCCGGGTTAAAAAAATTTGAATTTAAATGGGTTTATGATTCATGAATTCTATAGAGATGTTTATCCAGGCCGGGCTAATCGGGTTGACCCGTTTAACCCTGAAAAATGCAGGGTTAGAGTTCAAGAATCATAGGCCCGTTTAAATTCGGGCTTTTTTGACCCGGACCGATTAGCCCGCGGGCTAAACCAGGCCAGCCCGCAGGGCTACAGGGCTAGCCCGAGTTGTTACTTTTTTTTTTTTTTAATAAATAACATACTAACAAATTTTGAGTCATTTGACCCATAGCCATAAATATAAGCATTAAGCAGTCCATTATCATTTATTAGTTATTATTACTACTCCCTCCGTCCCATACTTGAAGACACATTTTACCATTTTGGGCGTCCCATACTTGAAGACACATTTTACCATTTTGGGCGTCCCATACTTGAAGACACATTACCTAAAATAGCAAAAACACTTTTAAACAATCTTCTTAAAACATCACAATATTACAACAAATGTCATTACTTTATTACACTAAAAAGTAACATTATTACTATTTATAAAGTTGAAAAGTCTTTACTACCCCCACTTTATCTTACACAATACTAATAAATAATTTATTCATTAAAATTCGTGCCCAATTCATTTGTGCCTTCAAGTATGGGACGGAGGGAGTATTTTTTTATTAGATTATGATTTTTTTTTAGCTTTATTTGACCGTATTAGGGACCAATGAGTTCTAGAATTATGTTAAATCATACTTTTGTTTTCTCATTTACCGATCATTAACTAATTATATATTTTTCTATTTTATTTTCTTGTTGGACGTGCCAATTGGAACTTTTAATTTTAAAAGAAAAAAAATTATTGTAGTCCGTTAGTGGCCCGTTTAGCCCGTGGCCCGCTAGGGTTAGGGTTAGGTCCCAACAATTGTAGGACCGTTAAGTATGAACCGGTTAAGGCCCTAACCCGTTTAGCTCGTAGTCCTGTAGGGCTGGCCCTATAGGGCTAGGACCAGCCCGATAAACATCTCTATAATTCTAACTCTACATTTTTCAGGGTTAAATGGATTGAACCGATTAAACCGATCCGGATAAAAATCTCTATTCCCTTCAAAGTAATCTGTGTTAAAAAAAAATTCATATATTTTGGTAAACAATGATTGTTCAGTCCGTGAACACACAATCAGATACTTGACTGCCCATCTAAAAGTATTGGTCAAAATTCTAAATATGTATAAATAAAAAATATAAATCAGGATTTTTTTTTTTATAAAAACGACGAAAAACAAATTCGGTCAAGTCCAATTAGTCATGTCACATGCTCAAATTCAATAAATTATGGAAAGCACTTGTCAATCATATAGATTAAAATCCAACAAAATCGATGATCTTATCTTTTCCTTTATATTATTAAAGATTTTTCACCAATAGGTAGAGGTACAAGCAATCTGGTCGGTTTGTATGTAGGTTTAAAGCAAGATTTTGACTACCATGCACCACGCTTCACCATTGCTTTATCAAGGATAACAAAAGCGTGTTTTTGAGCCTACTTGCATTTTAAAGACCCTTACTTTACCAAAATCAAGATTCCAACTTGTGATCCTTTTCATTTATACCCCAATTACAATTTACAAACACAATTAAATATCTCTTTCATACATCAATTACATTTATATACAAATACATATATGTTTAGACGTGTAATACGTGTCTGATTAAAAATTTTCAACAAATACACATATTTTTTTTAAGAATATATAGTTATAACTCTCGTTGATCGATCTTTAGATACCTTTCTCGAAAATCTACCTACAATTTATTAGTAGAGAGTTGAAGATATAAGAAGTAAATATTCTCAAATTTGAAATATAAAAGAAAAGTTAGTCTCACGCAAATCTTGAAATATTATTTTATATTTTTATCTAAAAAATTAGTATATATTTACATAATATATGAGACTTTTAAATTTAACACACTAGCTATCAATGTCTACTATTCCAATTATAGAATAAAAAATATTCACGATTATGTTGTACAAGAATAACTATGACAAGTCATGCTTAATTGAAAATGGCTTGTTGTATTAAGGGTGTGAGTGAGATCGAATTTAAAGAACAAATTCCCTAAATCAAATGGATTGAAAATGCATGCCTATTGGAAAATTTCGAAATGAAAAATTATATCCTAAAGAAATAGGACTTTTTTTAAACAGCAGGGCCAAATTTATGTGATAGATTTGATGAACAACATGGCATGCATAAATGATAGTAAATGAGCTGAGATTGTGGGGGCATCCTCCTCAATTACGTTTTCACATTTATTATATACTCCGTTTGTAATTAGTTATTTGGTCAAACATCACTAGGTACCTTAATCTATTTTCTTTGGTCCAAAAGATTTGATGCTTCCCACTTACCTTTCTCCTCATCCATGAACAAAGAAAAAATAAATAAAATTTATATAGAAGTGTCTGAGTTGATGATCAATTTATATTAAGTTTAATTTTTTCGTTTTCTTATTTCTTGATTGAGATTGAGATTGAGTCTGTTACATAGAACTTATCATGTTTTACTTTCTTTTTATAAAGTACTCCTAATAATTTGCACTCCTAATTTAGGAGTAATTAAGATCATGCATGCCCAGACCGTACATGAGAATGAGAAGAACTTATATATGTGCAATATTGCACATGTAATACTCTTATATTTAAAGAAGGGCAGAAAAAAAAAAATTGCAGGTTCGAATCAAAACCAGGTTAAATGCATCTTCTCACAAAATTCATGCAAAACAAATATATATGCAACCTCGTTTCTAAATATGTGTTACCATAAAAAAAAATATATGTTACTATAAAGACAAACTATGTATATATAATACATGCCCTGTAACGAGTTTATTTTACGCAATTTAAAAAAAAAAAACCATACTTGTACAATATTACATATAAACTTTCGTCCTACTCAATGCCTAAAAAAGGAAATCAAGTCATGATGGAAAATGCAATTAAAATTTAAAGGTGACAAATGATAGGTTAAATCATTTTCCTAAGAGAGATTTGGCATCCACCCACCTTAAAAGAGAGAGACCACGTACGGCATCTTATATTCTTATTCTTGAAAAGAATTTCATTCCAATATATGCTTCTAGAGATCGATACAAATAAAATATTGAAAAAATTATGTAAAATATGAAAGGGCAAGAAGACTCTATTTGTTGGAATATGTATCACATATGATTCGACATTTATTGATGAATATGCCTTACATAATTACATATGTCAGTATCGATATTTATTGAAAAATTACTAGTATGATCTATTAACTAATATTAATACAATATCACAGTACTACTTACTCGAAATGTTAATAAAAATAAATATTTATAATATATTGTATAGTTAAATAATTTTAAAAAATAAAATCTAAATAAAAATTTTAAAAACACAACAAAATGGAACACTTAATTTTCTCAATACAAGCTTCAAAAAAAAAAAAAAAGACAAAATTTAGAAAATAAATAATTTAAGTGATATTAAAACAACTCTTAATAAATTTTAGTAAATTATTCATTTTAAGCTAAATTTCAACCAACCCATAATATTTATGTTATATATATTCTTCCATAAAATTAATACATGTCACATTAATTTTAAATGTGAGTGATGCATGGGGGTGCATTTGGTTGCACCCTATACAATTGTAATTTGACTACAATAAATTTGGTCAAATGTTGAGATGAAAAATTAAATTGAGTAAATTTAACATTAAAATATATTTATGTTATATATATTCTTCCATAAAATTAATACATGTCACATTAATTTTAAATGTGAGTGATGCATGGGGGTGCATTTGGTTGCACCCTATACAATTGTAATTTGACTACAATAAATTTGGTCAAATGTTGAGATGAAAAATTAAATTGAGTAAATTTAACATTAAAATCCAAACGTATCTATACATTCAATTGCATAAAAGAATTTGTCTTTAAGTATTACTACAACCCTTTAAAATTATGACATATTATATTTCATTAATTTTATAATTGACACATCGTCTAAATTTATCAGAAAATAACATGTCAGCACACAAAACTCACTATTAGTATATAGGAGATATATTAAAAAGTGATGCATAAATTCATTAATTTTCAACTTCAGTAGTAGATTAATTGTGATTTAGATAAAAAAAAAAAAAGTTGCACATTTTATATTCACAATATTTTAAAATTAATTAAATTTAATAACATATTTACTAATTTATTAGTATAATTTAATGATTGAGTAATTAATAAAATAATTGTTTTCCTTTAAAATTATAAATGTTAAAGATATAAAATACTTACCATATATTTGACATATCATCATAATTATTTAAAATTAATTCAAAATTAATTATAATGACACATAGATAATATCATACATAATTATATTTAAATAAACACTTTATAAAAACATTACTCCCTCCGTTTCATAAAGTTTGTCGCATTTGGACTTAAATTTTATTTCAAAAAGTTTGTCATTTTTCCTAATTATACCAATGATCTTCCTAAATTACCCCTACTTTTTTGAAAATATATTAATGACCTTTATTTTGGAAAGGTCAAAGGAATGGTGAGAAAGGAAGGTGGAAAACAGAAAAGGAAAAAGAGAAGAAAACGGGAAAACATAATGAGGGGTAAATGTGTCAAAAAAATATGTTTCTTAATTCTATACAAAATGAGAAATGCGACTAACTTTATGAAATGGAGGGAGTATACATCATCTAAAATTAATGAGAAGACGACATATTAGCAAAAACATTAAGAAAAAGATGACACGTTAGAAAAAAAAAACCCTATTAGTATATATTGGGATTTAGTGTTGTATTTGTTTATTTTCTAAACAAATACTAAGATACTAAGAGTATGATTGGTATGTGGTAATAGATTTGGAATGGAATGAGCATTCATGAGTCTATTCCTAATCTCACGATTGGTATGTTTTTTAATTTGGAATTGCAATTTCACAGGGAATGGTGATTCCCAAAAATAAAGAATTGTGATTCCTCCCCATCCGTCTTTCACCATTCCATTCTGTGTGGAATTAATTATTTTTTAATTTTTTAAAATAAAATCATCACTTATATTTTATTTTTACAAAATTATCCTTCCTAATAATTAAACAAGATATTCATTAATCACGATCTTTAATCAAAACCTTGAACCCTAATTTTCATAAACCTAATTCTCTAATCTCTACAACCCAATTGACGGCTTCACGCAAGAAAAAAAATGTCAAAGAGTGAAGGACGTTGATTCTCTAAGAAAGAAGAACTAGACAAATGAATTAGAGAAATATCCAGAAGTTCTATTCTATACTATATATCATATATATATATATATATATATGAAACAAAAGAAGAAGAAATAATTATAGATATAATTGCAGTTTAATTGTGTTCATTCATGATTTGAAAAGATATAATATATATATATATATATATATATATATATATATATATAACGATATATATGATATATGCATATATATATATACATGAATCGTTTCTTGATTGCAGAAGGAATCGTAAGATGTTCACTATTTTTTCTAAATTAAAAATTATTTATCTAAAATTTTATTATTATATTAATAATAGCATATTGACTAATTTAATATATTTTTATAAATATATATTGAAGGGTATTTTAGTCATTTAATATAAACCATGTACATTATTTTGCATCTCATTTATTATACCAATCAAGGAATGATTTTTCCATTCCTAGTTAATACCAATCATGAAAATTTCATTCAAACATTCATTCCATTCAAACCTTCATTCTATTCATGAGTTTATTCCATTCAGTCACAATTTCATTCAATCATACCAATCATGCCCTAATTCTTCATTGATATTGATATCTTAAAAGATTTAGTTTGTTTTGACTTAAAAAAATTAGGATTTCCTTTTTGAAATTTAGAATTCATTTTTGTTCAGGATTTTGAAAATCAATTTAAAAAAATCACTATTACAATGTCTATAAATCTATGGCCATAATTTTCAATATAATCGTTCTTTTTCCTTATACTTTATTTAAAGCATAAACTATTCTTAAATGAATAAACATTACAAAAAATGGTGTAGACCTACTTTATAACAAGATGTAAAAAATCTCAATAAATACTCCATAAAAGCCTTCTCACTGACATAAAAAAGAAAAAAAATGTATGAAATCTCAATAAATACTCCACAAAAGCCTTTTGACTGTTAAGAAAAAAACAAGATGTATGAAATTTCAATAAATACTCCATAAATTTGAATAAAATCATTTATTTTATATTTTGTGTTTCACTTTATATTTTTCATTATATGAATGAATGACACGTGAAAAGTAAAAAAAAAAAATTAATAAATTGTACTCCCCCCGTTCCCTCTAAACTCTACATTTGAAAATTTATACAAGTTTTAAAAAATATACTCGTATTTTATGTAAAGTTATTGGTGTAAAGAGAAAAAAAGTAACATTGTAAAAATAGAAAGAAAAAAAGAATTACAATTAATATAATTTTATATAAAAAAAATGGATAAATTTTAATAAATGTGAAGGCTTGACAATAAAAGAGAATATTCAAAATAACAAAATCAACAACATATGTCAATTGTCCAATAAGATGAAGGATAGGTGAAACCAAAAAAAAAAAACAAAAAAACACAGGAATCCTACCATGTAGGTGATATAGAATTAATTCGTTATTTTGACTTGGTGTGAATACTAGCTAGTTGTCACATTTCACCTCACCTCACAATAATTATAATTATAGTATTATAAAAGGATTTAGAGGGGCAACAAATTTTGTAAAAGGGCCTCATAAAAGTTGGACCCTTTCCCCTCAATTCTTAATTTCTCGAAATCACATATCGTACACCTGTGATCATCATCTCACCCCTCTCTCTTTTTTTATACCAGTATATATCATAATCTGAAAACAGATCCCTCTAATTTCAACTCTCTCCGGCCGGTTTGACTCAACAACTGTACAAAATTCATGGTGCGCCCCCTTCTCTCTTCTTACTCCTGCTCATTTTTTCCATTTTCTTCTATTAATTCACGTTACAACGTGTGTGTATATAATATATGTATATATATAGTATGTTTGATTCAATTTTCTGTTTAATTGATCATTGATGTTGAATCATCAGGAAGTTGAAAGTCAGTTGAGAAGCACATGGGATGGCTATGTTGATTGGAGGGGCAAACCTGCTACCAGGCTCAGACATGGCGGCATGCTCGCGGCCTCCTTTGTTTTGGGTACACTTTTCCCCCCTCTCCCTCTCTCACACAGTCCTTCTCTCTCTCACACACACACAGAGTACACACAAATATTGTGAAAAGGGCACCTTGAAGTGGTGGGAATTCTCTCATGATCTCAACCAACAAATCACTTTTTATTAATTCAACCATAAATCATTATTTTCTTCTCAATCGTTGATATTTTCGGTCCTTAATGACACTAATTAAATCAATTTTTGTCACGTTACTCAATATATTTAAATTAAAACGATTGAAATTAAATTGTCAACAGTTGTGGAGATATTGGAAAATTTGGCGTTCCTAGCAAATGCAAGCAACTTAGTGTTGTACCTTTCGGAATACATGCATTTTTCGCCGTCGGAATCTGCAAACTCCGTTACTAATTTCATGGGAACGGCGTTTCTCTTGGCTCTTCTCGGCGGCTTCTTATCAGACGCCTTCTTCACCACTTATTACATCTACATCATCAGTGCACTCATTGAATTCCTGGTAACTTTTTTTTCTCAAATCATTATTTTCGAATTTAATTCATCCATATTACTAGTATCTTATTGTACGGATAACGAAGCAAACATTAAAATATGTTATAGAATTAAATTCACAATAACTTCTGCTACCGTCAATTTATCATAAACTTATTATAGGAGTATTTAAATTTCTATGGTTTCGTGTGTGTGACATTGTAGCAGTTACAGGAAAAACAAACGTGTTGGGAAATGTGATAGAGAGTAATTTGGAAGCAGAGAGATGACGACTTTATTTAAGTCCGTTTAATTTCATTTTCTTAACCTTTTTTTTTCCACCATCTAATTTTATTATTTTTATTTTTACATATTTTTTATTCGTTCAATTTTATTATTATTACTTTTAATTATTAAAAATAATACATCATTCTTATTACTATAATTTGTAAACTTTTCTTAAATACGGAGTATCACTTTATTCTTAAAATCTCTGCCACTGTTTAACTATTCTAATTTCACATCACAATTATTACTTAATTAATTAATTTAAATTGTCACATTTAATTATAAGTAATTTTAGAATAGTCTATTGTACTTTTCTAATCTACTTATATGTATACAAATTAATATTTATTAAAATTCATGTCCTAAAATATTGATTATGGAATATATTGAATTTGAATGGAGAGATTATTTGCTACCATGATTATGGTGATAAACCCCGTAGTTATATAGAGTATTTTAGTTTTCACATGCAGTCTAGCTCATTGTCAACAATTTATTGACAAAACGCATAAAACAATCAGAAGACACGCACATATATTTGCGTGTGTATATGATACTCCACACAGTATACTGCAATTAGCTTTTCTAATAACATTATAATATAATTATTTATTACTATGTTTTAACTATAAATTTTTTAGAAGAATGTTTTGTTATTATTATTTAAAATTTTAAATTTCTTCATGAATGTCGTAAAGTTCATCCGGCGTTGTTAAATAATAGTATAAATACTTTATAGAAGATTCTACATAGGAAAAAATAAGAATTATTTGTAGTGACACCACTAACCCACTTGCTAGTTTCTTTTCTGGCAAGTTGATTTAAGTTGCTGGTTTCCAATGAAATAAAGATCTTATCTTTTAATCTATATTTTTATTTCAAATTTTAAAATAATATAACAAATTTTATATAAATATATTAATATATTATTAATTAATACGTAATGTACATTATAAATAGTTGAACAAGAATATTTTCAGATTTTATTCTCTTATTATTTTATTATATTACGTGTTTCATTGATCTTTTCTTTTAATCTATGTACTCCTCCGTCTCAAAAAGATAGTCAACTTTCCATTTTCACATAAATCAATGCAAACATTTTTAGCATATAAAATTTGTTCTTATATTCTTATTATACCCTTATTTAATGTTATTGAAATTTGTTTCAATAATCATTAAATAAAAACTTTTAGGTAAAAATATTGAAATAAAAGGAAAGTGGACTATAATTTGAGATAAATAAAAAAGGAATAGTGTACTATATTTTTTAGACGGGAGTAGTACTTTTTTTTTTTTTTTTGTTGAAAGCGTCTCTTTATCTTTACATAAAAAACAAATTAACAAAGTTTGTAATTTACTGAATTTCTAGGTGTACATGTCAGAAGCGAAAACTGTCAAATCATTTATGACATCATAATCTTATACTCCCTCCTCCTTTAAAAAAATAGTCAATTTTTTTTTTTTTGAAGCAATAATAGTCAAATTATTAAAATTGAAAAATAATTTGAATAGGAATTTTAAACCGAAAAATCTCATTATTTTATGTAATTAATTATAAGAAGACAAATAAAAAATAGTGTATGAAGTGGAGCCACTTGCTTATAATATTACCGCAACATAATTGAACATGTAGGATGGCGTGAACTTCATCTAACTGAAATTAATGCACATTGTTTTTCTTTATTGTTTTCATTGCGTCTCACGAGGCCGGACACATATTTATGACTTTTCTTTAGTACCTGATGTTATACAGTAGTTAGATACTAAAAATAGAAGTCTTATATGTTTAACTTAGGGAAATTATTAGTATAAAGAATTAAATCCTTGAAATTAATATTTCTATAAAAACACAAAACACATAAAAATAGAGTGAGAGAGGGTCTCATAACTATATATAGATGCATCAAATGAGCTGTGATTGACTCTTTCATGTGATACATAAAAATAATCAACTAAAATTTACAAATATTATTTTACTAAAATTGTTAATAATTTAATATAAATATATTAATTTTACACCTTTATATAAATTCGAATTTTCAAATGAGATAAAATTCTTACTTTGAATTTTGGATAAGATTAAATTCTTTGAAAATGTATTAAATTTCAATAATACTAATAATTATATAATTTGTCCTAACACACGTTTAGTGGAGAATCAATCATAAAGGCCCATAGCATTAAAAACACATGCATGGGACTTAGGTGCGTTAAGATTTTTCAATGGACCCATCTTATTTATTTATTTGGTTTGTCAGCTTACAACAAAAACATACTTCATTTTCTCGACCCATTAAAAATATTTTTTTCCCTATCATTAATTTTTTGTCTCTCATTGTTTTGATGTGTAATAGGACCTCATGTTTCCACCAATAGCACATCGCCACTAGTATCTACAAATTAGCATTCCCTTTTTACCACGTAACTCAAGCATGTTTTTTTTTTTTTTTTATTACAAGTTAAATACCCCATCCCTTTTTTCCCCTCCCCATGACTCGAACCCAGAACCTGTGGCCTAGGTAGTGGCACTACAAAATTTGGCTCAGATCACAAGGGAAATTATCGAGGGAAATAAATCCCTTACAAATGGCGAGAGATTTGCCTAGGGATGGAATGGGCAAGGGAAAATACCTAGGGAAGAAAAAATCCTTGCTAAATGTCAAGGGAAACTAAATCCCTTGCCATTCCCGAGAATATTGGCAAGGGAATTTAAATTTGAAAATTTCTGAGGGAGTGGGCCCTTGTAAAGTTTGATACGTCAATTAAAATTCTGGAGGGTTAGTGGGCCCTCGGTAAAACCCTCGGAGAATGTAATATATAATTGAGTGAATGGAATATATAATTAATATTTAATATTTTAAAGTATACGAAATAAGATAAAATATTTATAATATATGTATTGAAAAAATATAAAATGTATGTTTGTTACCCATTATCAAATAAGTAATCAAGTGTAAATTAAATAAATTAAGGAAGAAAAAATTGGAAATATAACACATATATACATTAATTGCATTCAAAACATAATTATAGATAAAAAGATATTTTATAATATTTGTATTGAAAAAAATTAAAATGTATGTGTTATCAATTATCAAATAAGAAATTAAGTTTAAATTAAATAAATTAAAGAAGAAAAAACTTGAAATATAACACTTATATTAATTGCATTTAAAATATAACGAAAATAGCTCCTAGCCCAACGGCAAAAGGAGAACTCATAAACACATAAATTGTGGAGGTCGCGAGTTCAATTCCTATCCTATGCATGCAGTTACCATATACTCCGTATTTAGTAGTTGAGGGCCGAAATTGTGGGTTTATATTTTTTTAATTATTTTTTTATTCACTAATTTCCCTTGCTATTTCTAAGGGATTTATCCCTTGCTATTTCCAAGGGAAATTTTCTCTTGCTATTGTCTAGGGAAATATACCCTTGCTATTTTCGAGGGATTTTCATATTCCCTTGCTACTAAATTACCGAGGAACATTTTGTCGAGGGAAGTGGGCCCTTGCTAATTCCCTTGCTAAATGTATTAACAAGCGTTTTTCCTTCTCTAAATCCCTTGCTATTGGGAGTGAATTTTGTAGTGTGGTGCTCTAACCACTTGAGCTATCCACTTTGTCGTAACTCAAGCATGTTACCTTTTAGAAAATTGACCATAAATGTTTTTCACATCTTTTAAATCAAAATCGTGTTCATGGATTATTTTGATGGTTGGATTAATGGCATGTGAATTTAATATTCTCATATTTCTACTCGATATTTGGTGGTATTAAAATTTATACACATAGTGATTATTAAACGATTAAAATAGAAATAAAAAAAAAGGTTCTCAACCCAATATTACTTGCATTAAATTTGAAATACATTCAATAATTGGTTAATGTATGATTTATCTAGACATGGGATTGTATTTCATCAAGTTTGATTTCTAAGTTCACACGTATTATACGTGACCCACATTAATATAGGTTTTGTCAAGTTGTAATCGTTTTCATGCCACTTGCATTTATGTCACCTATGACCTATCCAAGAATTACAGGTTTATTACAAATTTTATAATCTTGTATAAAAGAACAGGTGTGTAGTTATAATTTGGGTAAGATTTTTGTAGTAATTATTAGTTAGCTTTCTGCCACATGATGACATGAGGATGTTGACATGTCATGGTACCAAATATATTTGCTTACTTTTTAAATAAACACATGTCTCCACTTATAGAAAAAATGTTTAGGAGGGTCACATATAGAAGTATAGTATGAAAAATCTTAAATACTGTTTATACAAATAGAGACTTGGTGGTACCCCACCATGGAAACTTGATGTGAGATAATTTAATTTTGTAGTGTTCAATGATCCATTGATTTTTTCTATATATACTATAGCCTAAATAATAATTTGTTTATTTAACTGCAGGGTCTTGTGATACTGGCAGTTCAAGCACACGCAGCTTCCTTAAAGCCACCAAAATGTGAGGAAGGTAGCTTAGATTGCATGCAAGTTGGTGGTGGAAAAGCTGTAATGTTGTTCTTTGGCCTCTATCTTGTGGCACTTGGCGTTGGAGGCATCAAGGGATCGTTGCCGTCCCATGGAGCTGAACAGTTCGATGGGACGACCCCACAAGGGAGGAAGCAAAGATCGACGTTTTTCAACTACTTTGTCTTTTCCCTCTCGTGTGGTGCCTTGATCGCTGTTACTCTTGTCGTGTGGATCGAAGACAACAAGGGGTGGGAGTGGGGATTCGGAATCTCCACGTTGACTATATTGTTGTCCATACCGATCTTTTTAGCTGGTTCGAAGTTTTATAAGAACAAGATTCCAAATGGAAGTCCTCTCACAACAATATCTAAGGTATGATATGCAATTTTGATTGTGTCAAAAGTTAGGATCTTTGATGCTAGTTAGGAATGTATGAACAAGTATAAGTACTTGTTTGCTAGTTGTTATAACAGTGGTTTCAAAATGTCTATTTTTTAGTCCTACAAACAGAGGTTCCCATAAAATTCAGACTTTTAGTCCCCATTTGTTTCGTATGAAAAGTACAAGAGTTTGACATATTGTTATTAATTACAGGTTCTGATTGCTTCTTCACTAAATACATGTATGCCAACAAGTACAAGCAACGCGATTGCAAGTACGGCGAGCCCTTCTCCGACACCACAAGAAGCAGCGATAGAAACCGAGAAAGAAACCGAATCTCCATCACAGAGTCTCAAGTTTCTCAACAGAGCAGTGGTGAATAAACCAGCTTGCAACATGCTCAAATGCTCGGTTCAAGAACTCGAAGAAGTTAAGGTTGTACTAAAAGTCCTCCCAATCTTTGCCTGCACCATAATGCTCAACTGCTGCCTCGCTCAACTCTCCACCTTCTCCGTCCAACAAGCCGCCACTATGGACACAAAGCTTGGCTCCTTAAAAGTCCCCCCGGCTTCTCTTCCCATCTTCCCGGTCGTCTTCATAATGATTCTTGCACCAGTATACGATCACATTATAATCCCTTTTGCTCGAAGAGCTACAAAATCAGAGACCGGTATTACTCACCTACAACGTATAGGAATCGGGTTAGTCCTTTCGATTGCAGCGATGGCCATAGCTGCATTGGTTGAAATCAAGCGTAAAAGAGTGGCAACTGATTCAGGCCTTATCGATTCAAATAAGACGTTGCCCATCACGTTCTTCTGGATCGCGTTCCAATACTTGTTTCTTGGATCAGCTGATCTTTTCACCTTAGCAGGATTGCTCGAGTTTTTCTTCACAGAAGCGCCATTCAGTATGAGATCGTTGGCAACTTCTCTATCATGGGCATCACTTGCAATGGGATATTACCTCAGCTCTGTTATTGTGTCAATAGTTAACTCTGTCACAGGTGATTCAAGCCACAAGTCATGGCTTTCAGGGAGGAATATTAACCATTTCCACCTGGACAGATTCTATTGGTTGATGTGTGTGCTGACTGGATTGAACTTCATGCATTTTCTTTTTTGGGCTGCTAAGTACAAGTACAGAGTAGCAGGGCCTACTAAATAACATTATGAGGCAATGGAAATGTGTTGTGAAATGAAGGAGTCTTTGTGGCTGTCGATACGGCCGATGACTTGTTGGATGCAATGGAACTGAGCACAGCAAGAGGGATTGGATCACAGCCATAGTTTTACAATCTCATGTCACTTCTTGTTGTATAAACATTTGTTATAAAACTTATATTAGAATGATTTTCTCAATGTTAAGAAATTTTCTTATAAATGACGATGATTCATTCCCCTCCCCTTTTGAAGAAGATATTGCCTACTCTATATGAATTCTAGAAACACACAAATAAATAAAATTTGTACATTGACAGTACATCAAAGGGGATGTAGCTCAGATGGTAGAGCGCTCGCTTAGCATGCGAGAGGTACGGGGATCGATACCCCGCATCTCCATTTTAGTTTTTTGCTATGGTCCAACCAACTAAAACACGACTAACATTCACTGTGTGTTTGTTTTTGTTCAGTAAGTTGCTATTTTTTTAACACACGACATATGCTTCTAATTCTCATTTTTTAAAGTAAGCAAATCACCATTTAAAGTGTAAAATGGATGTATTCAATTGCCGCCAAGATACATTATTATGAGAACTTATGTGTGTATATTTTAGACCCCTAGAAACAAACACCATTTAAAGTGTAAGATTCATTCATTCATCATCTAACAACAGGAACTATGACAAATATGATCAAATAAAATTAAAGAGAGAGGAAACAGGATATGAAACTAGATTATAATTGTTTCAAGTAGAAACCAACATTGGAAAGGAATGTAATCAATATATCTGCCCTGCCCTGCCCTGCCCTAAAAGAATGGGTCACCTAATTCTGAACCAAACACTATGACAAGGTACACCCTGGTGCACCACGAACAACATATAATAACCAGGAGGTGCAATGTTGGCATTTGGAGGCGCATGCACTGTAAGCCTATAGGTGAAAGCACTAAACCGTTGTACATCCTCAACGTACAACACCAGGAGCCTCTGGTTCATCGCAAATGAATGTGTGGTAAATGATGGTGCAACCATTGTTATCCTGCACGTCCTCACATCCTGGTACAACCCTAAGCTCATTGTGATGGAGAATTTCTGACCGTACGATATGCGATTGCCGATCGCTCCCTCTATTGCCAAAATTGAAGGGCGGAAGTAGGCGTACTGTGTCGCTAAATACGGTGGAGAAAACGCTTCCAAGCTCAGCTCCGTGGGGTACTTCACGCTTGTGAAGTTGTACTTCTGGTGTGGATTGCTTCCGCCCACTAGAACCCTGCCATCTGGCAACAACGTAGCTGCTGAGTGGTACATTCTCGCGATGTTACTCGGGTTCAGCACATTGAATCTCCTCTCTCGGTTGGGTTCATCCGGGTGGTAGAGAACCGGGTGTAAAACCGGTTCTTCGGCGTCTTCCCAACCGGCAGTTCCCTTACCCGCTCCGTTGATAATGATAACATCACCGTTAGGTAACAGTATCATATCGGGCATGACCCGATTCATCGGCATATCCTCCATTTCCCATTTCGGAACCGGGTCGGTTACCCGGATCCTCCCGCATGATTTCGAAGCTTCCATGAATGTGCCAGTTTTAGCCTTGGTGTACGCGCCGCCACTTGCGCCGCCGCATACCATGATCTCAACTGTAGGGTCCACCGACGGAGTTAGCTTCACCGGTAACATGACAGAGGACCCCGTGGCCGGGTAGGATCTTTTTTCTCCGGGTATAACCGGGAATTCTCTGAGAATGTTATTATTCTTGTAATCAAGAAGTATGGAGCGTTTATTAGCAAAAACGAAGAGATTTCCATCGGGTAGGAGATACAAAAACGGGTAGAGATTGTTCTCTTCTAACGGGTCGGTTGTTTCTTTCAAGAAGGGGAAATAGACGGCGCCACTAACGGCGTCTTTCGGGAAAAACTCGTAGCTGAAAGTCCTTCTCCCGCCGACAATGATGACGCGGCCGTCGGGGAGAATCTGGTCGGAAGCGTACCACCGCTGAACTGTTAAATTCTCCGGCAACTCAAACCAATCGCATAATTCGTTGTCATTACAGGGCGTGAAGAGCCTTATCTTGTGGTCACCGGCGTGGTAGCCGCCGGTTTGAATGAGGGTTCCGTCGGAGTTAACGGCGCCGGAGGAGCACCAGACGTCGGTTTGGACGGTGAGGGGACGGTAGGTGTTGGTAACGACGTCGTATAGGATGGAGTGAGCAGTGCAGTCCTGTTTAATGACTTCGTCGTTGTATCTGCATTTGCCGGCGGGTAGGGTGAGATTTGAGGGCCCGAAATCAGTGCGGTCAAAGATGACGACTTTGTTGTTGTGGAGGAGTTGCATGTGCATGGCGGAGATGCCCACGGTTTCATGGAGAAGGGACCATTCTCCGCCGCCAGAGGTTGGATTTTGGAGGACGGTGGCGGAGGAGATGATCCGCGAGTGGCGGCGGCGCTGGTGGGTGAGGTGACAGAGTGCAAGAATGATGACAAGAAAAAGGAGGAATGAGGGATTCTTGAACGCCGCCATTGAGCTAGCTAGGAACCGATTCTTGGACGTTTATGATGATATCACACAAAATATAATTGGAATTAAACGATGGTAACAATTTTGTTGCTAGCTAGTTCTAAATATATTTCGCACACAAAAGCTCTAAAATGACCGCTTCTATATCATCAAATCTTGTTTTCAATACCAATGATTTAGGGGTTGTATTGATTGTGAATTCTGTAGATTTTTTTTGGATTTTTAAAGTTTTGGGGTATTCAATTTAGATTTTCAAAAGTCTTTAAAACTAATTACGAGGTATTTGTTAGAAATTAATATACAAGAATTAATTCCCCACCTCTCTAAAAGTTAGCACGTTTAGATGAGACGTAATTCTTTCATGGTATCAGAGTAAACTGGGTTCGATTCCTGTTGAAAACACTCCACCCATTTAAAGTGTCCACTCGACGGGTCTCCTCCCCAAAAAAGGGTTCGGATTGTTAGATGAGATGACCCGCGGGTACCCACCCCACCCGCAAGCTTTGGATCAGATCGAATCCGCCCCATATTAAGTATGGATCGGGTTTGGGTCTTATGTCCAACCCGCGGATATCCACCCCGCCCCAAATTAATATATAAAGTTTATATAGTGTATATATATAATATTAATTTAAAAACACACATTATGATTGATTGTTAAAACACTTCACATCAATATGAAGTTTATAAAAATCTATGTAAATTAATAAAAAAAATATTAAAATATTATGATTGATTATTCGTTCAATGAATGCTAAAGGTGAAAATAATGTAAATAATTTATCATTAAAAATCTATTTTCTTATAATCGTTAATATTATACTCTAATGTATATGAATTTTACTCAACACCACATACAATATAAAATTCTATATGAAATAAAGAATCTCTGCAACTAAATTATTTGTATTGAAAACAAAATTTGATGATATCGAAGCAGTCATTTTTGTAGTGAAACAGAAACATTAGAATTAACATTTAGACGTAGCAACAAAATTGTCACGATCGTGAAATTAAAATCCACTCCAACTGATTTTTATATTCATAATTATATACAAATAGCCACATACGAGTAATTTAATTAACTGGAAATAGCCAAATAAAATAGCCATAAACATAAAAAAGACTTGAAATAAATAACATTCAGCAAGTGAGCACAGAGTAGATCTTGGATGTAAAATCCAATTCTTATTTTGGGCTAGTGACAGACAAGATAATCACACTTGGATACTCCTAAACTCTTTTAACCTATTGAATTTCAGAGCCTTTTGTCCGACACAATGCACTTGATCACTCCACCCTCTTTCTTCCTTAGTCTTGGATGAAACCTCTCATGTAAAGTAAGAGACGTGATACTCTTGCATACATCTCATTTTTATCCCCTTAACTCTGTATCACTTTCAGATGATGGAGATGGAGACGGAGACGGAGACGGAGACGAAAATGTAATTGATGAAGATGAAATAAGCTTACCTGCATGCAATACATTCTCAAAAATGTTAATGATGATAAATGTCACATAGAGAAGATGTTTGATTTGGAAAATAGTAGTAGTAGTTTTTTCCTTTTAAAATAATAGAAATTCAAATTAATTTAAAAGAGTAAATAAATGAGAGAGTTTAAAACATGTAAGTTCTAACAGTATAATCTGAACCCTTGGTGAAATAATACAAAAACTTACATCTATTCAAAACTTGCCTACAAGTTAAAACTAATAAAAACAGGTGTAATGATTCAATAATTTTTACTTCTCTTAACATTTTAGTTCGATAACGAGCAGTATAAGGTAAAATATTTGATTGATCAGTTAAGCTTTACGACGTGGACAAGTTAACAACTACTCCAGTTACTATACCTAAGTGTTAAAATTAAACTAAAAAAGTTATTCTCCCCAACAGTTTATGTTCACTAACCATAAAAATACTAGAGCTTTAACATTATTTAATCAGTACCGTCAATGAGGAGTCTGAGGTCATCACCGGTTTCCTCTTTTTGTTGTTTTATCTGTTTAGCAGACTCCACCAGTGACTCTGTGCATTGCCCTTTGATCTCAATTATCTCGAGGGCTGAAATTCCGAATTCTTGCAGTTGCTCAAAACCAATCGCCCAAGAACAGGGAAATGTCCACTCGTACCCATTCAATGAGACCCTCCAGCCCATCCAGTTTCAGGAATCTGAGTCGGTTTCCCATGTATCTCCTTCAAAACCTGTCATTCCCAGCTCAAGATTTTTCAAATTTCCAATCACAGACATATTATTCTCCCATGGCAAGTTGTGCTTTCCGTACAGACTCAGCCTTTTGATGTTGGAGGGGAAGCTAATTTGGGTCACACCAGTAGCTTAAGTGAGTGAAGACGAGAGAGAAATGAGAGGTCGAAATTGGGAGATGTACGTACACGCATTTGAGTTTGACAAGATTGGGTGAGCATTTCAACATCTCTTCATCCTCAAGCTTCCTAATACTAATACAGGAAAGAAATTCTAAGTTGTTTGTTTGGACACTATCGCAATTTCTTCCATATCTTGCCCGATCTACACTGAGGTATCTCAACTTCACCATTGTAAGAATGCAATTCTAAGTTCCCAAGGTTGCCTATTGATGCAGGTAAATCATTCATAACCAAATACTCAAAGCCAGTTAAATAACAATAATGGGGAATGAAATCGAAATGCAACACTCTCAGTGATCTCATTCTGCCAATATATATAAAACTGTGAACTTTGAGCCTCCACATGAAAAGAGCGAACCTGGTGGCAATAGCTCCAACTTATACAGTTTCTAAAGTCTCGACGATGGTAAGGTTTCTCGTACACTGTGGATATGCTGAGAAAGGAAAAGGAGAAATTTAATATATGAAAACAGATCACTAAACACCTTCTTCTGCAGTAGCTCCCAACTTTCCTCTTTCGACAATGAGGGAACAGCATAATTCTTCCAATCGGATGATGCCTGCTTCCATTTCCATTATCCGGGAAACATCTCCCCAAACAATCCAACAAATTTGAATCCCACACATCATCCATCACAATCAAGTATCTTCTATTCCATAAAGTTTTGTGAATTCATATTTGCTGCGCTATCTCTGCAAAACTCGCCATTTATTTGAGGCAACATATCGACCAGTATGTTTTGGGGCTCGTAATGTTGGGAAATAACACACCATGACTTGATGTAAAAATGAGAATTAACTAAAGCATTATTGAACAATTTTTTTGCTAAAGTAGTCTTACCAATTCCAGGCATCCCAAAGATTGAAATAACTTGCAGCAGGCTCTTTTCTTCTTTCATTAATTCAATCTTAGCAACTTTGAGGTTTCCGAGATTATGCTTCTCTGTGATTTCTTGGAGCTCAATCTTCTGGGTGATGCTGGTGAGCCTGTTGATGACATACCAAAGAGGAGCATGCCCGGGTAAAAAAGAGACGATTAGATATTCAGTTTGATGTGCCATATTTCCAATTCTGAAGGCTGTGGCAGTCCTGCATCCTTTACGCAAGACTGCAGAAAAGAGAACCCCTGATGGAGAACTTTGAGATGATCTTTCACATAAGCAATCCGATCATCCTCAAGATCATGAATTAGAGAATTTAGTATGAACGAGTCCACCAGAAAAGTCGTTGGAGCTGTATAAGCTGGTTTGCTAATACATGGCAAAAGATTCAAGAATCTCAGGACAATATGTTGCAAGAAGTATATTTGGTTTAGAACAAATGCAAAGAGCATATTCATATCTCCAGAGGATCGATGAGTAGTGGAGAATAATAAGGAATAGATTAACATTCTGGAATTCTTCTTCTTCTTGCTCATCGACATATAGCATTACTGATTTGTCCCCAAGAATCGTGTTTAGAAATATCAGTTCCTTGTTCAGATTAGCAACTTGAATATCATATGTAACAAATGAATCTGATCTGAAATAGAGTAATTCAATAAGGAAACTGAGAAAAACTTGTACCAGCTGGAAATCACTCTCCAAGTCCTTTTTGAAGTTGGGGACCCTGAAGAATCCCTATTTTCGAGCGGATTGTTGAACTTCCAGGCCCACCATACCTGAACAAAAAGTTGAACAATCTGGCGAAGCGCACATTCGTGAAGTCGCATGAAGGGTACAGATTGATGTAATAATCATGAAGAGTTGCGAGATGCTTGTCACTCCAATGAAATTTGTGGATACTTTGATTTCTCCTCCATAGGATTGTTTGTTTTCATTAGTAGGCTCATCAGGGTGATTCTTGAGGGATGATCCATTCTTGTTGTTTAATTATCAACAACGCAGCTTTTTTTTTAATTAACAACCAGATTATATGAATCTCTCAAACTAAATAAATCATATTCACGTACGTTGCTTCAATTTTAATAAATCACAGTGATGTACCATTTGGATCCATATCCATTGAGTTAGTCTTCTACGTATCATTGCTGACTGGAATGTAAGACTAATTTTAACTAAAACTTGTAGTACTATAATAAAAGTAAATGACTTTGTTTGAAACTTGACAATATCTTTTTAGGGGTGAATTCACCGGCAACTATTATATCCATTATATTCAAAGTTCAAACGATGAAGATTTCTAATATTGCTGATTTGTTTATTATATACACATTCATATTTTTTTTAATGATAGAGATTTGTTTTATTTGATGAGGAAATGAAATAACTTGGTAAGAAATTTCAGAAGGGGTAGAGTTTCTTTTTTTTTTCTCTTAAATTAAATGTATCATTTTTATTTGACAATTTCAAAATTTAGTCTTTTAGAAAGAAAAAAAAAAAATCCTATTTTAAAATCCAATGTTAAACTTCATATCAGTATTCTTGAGGACACAGACATTGCAATCATGATTTATAAAGAAATTAGGAGTGGTTCAAATTAAGTTGAAATTTAATTGTTGACTAGGTAAAAATGAATTATTAACTTGTTTAATTATATGATCTGGGAGTGAAAAGTCATGTTTTGAGGTCCCACTAAACCACTCCATTAGACTAAATACAGTAGTCACTATATTAATTAAGTTGCCTGAGGGCATGTTTGTTTTGGGATTTTGAAATTCGAATTTCAAAATCTAGTGGATTTCAAAATTCTAATACTTTTTATGTTTTGGGATTTATATAGGGTAGGATTTAACTTTATAGTATAGGATTATAGGTTTTATAGGTATTTATATAGGGTTTGTAGGTATTTATAGGGTTGACTTTTATAGGGTTTATAGGGTGGGATTTTGAAATTCTGAATCAAAATCCCAAACTGTAACGGGGTGGAGTTTCGAAATCCCAAATCCGGATTTACCATTCCAAAACAAACATGCCCTAAGTTTTGTACACGCAAATTGAATCGTCAGGATTTGATATTTTACTACCATCATTTGAATATTACTCCATATGATCATAATTCACACTATATCTAAATAATTTAGTACGAACTAATCAAATAAAAGTGTCTAATCCACATCAAGAGTTTGACTAGTTGATCCAATAATAAGTTTGAAAAAAACACGTCTAAACGAGTGTAATAGCCCAAACAATTTAAGTTCATATTAGATAAAATAATTATAAGTTGTTCAGATTCAAAGTAATGGTCCATTATTGTCACAATTCATTGGGCTAGTGTTGTATGAAATATTGCATATATGCATTTCAGTCATTCACACACATGTTTTTTATAAATACACCCACAAGCTTAATTCACACCCACAATTTTTATAAATACACCAACAAACTTAATTCACACACACATTTTTTATAAATACACCCACTGACAGCTTAATTCGAATTTTTAATCCGTTTATTTTACTCGTTTCTGTGATTTATTTATCTTTTATTTTATTGTCGAACGCGGGATATTAAATGTAGTAATTCAAATTGTAATATGTAGTAATACACATTATTTTATATAGTAATAACACAAACTATTTATATAATAATACAAATTATTTTATTTAGTAACACGTTTTTTCTAGTGTTTTTATTGATGTAGTAACTCACATTATAATATGTAGTAACATATATTATCGAATGTAGTAAACACAATAATCATGTTGTAATACAAAATGTTTTATTGTAGGATGATGCGAAAAATATTAGATCATTTGATAAAGTTACATATAGTAACAAACGTCTATTCAATGTAGTAATTCAAATTGTAGTATGTAGTAACATATAATTTTTTATGTAGTAAAACAAATTATTACATGTAGTAATAACACAATTTTATATAGTAATATTGATTCTTTTATATTTTTATATTTTTTTTATTGATTAAGTAACCCACATTATAATATATAGTAACATATATTATTGCATGTAGTAAGATATATTATTGCACGTAATACAAAATAACATTGACCCATAATGATTAGTATTAAAGAATATTTAAAGAAATATAAAATATTTAAGGATTAAGGTTATCGTAAATTGCAGCGTCCGACCGCGGTCTGAGGTGATCGAAACGGCTCGGAGAAGACGACCATGTTCAATTTCTGTCAGTGGGTGCATTTATAAAAAATGTGGGTGTGAATTGAGCTGTCAGTGAGTGTATTTATAAAAAAATGTGTGTGTGAATTAAGCTTGTGGGTGTATTTATTAAAAATCTGTGTAAATTAAGTTTGTAGGTGTATTTATAAAGAATATGTGTGTGAATAACTGAATGCATGTATGCAATATTGCATATAAGTTTTTGTGTTATTATATTGTCTCAAACGAAGATTGCTTGTCTTGTATTTTTACATATTTTATAATATTCATGTTTAAAAAATATCACAGGAATATGTATAACTATCAAATCTTGTCCAATTCCCTCGAATTAAATTAGATCATTTTAATTATTTCCTTAAATAGTGTCTCATAGACTCTTATGGGACTTATTATAGAATGGATAGAAAGAAGTCAAATTTTAGACTGATTTCCATTCAGAAAGAAAGTAGTAGAATTAATTTGAGAGGGAAATATAAATAGGAGAACAAGAAAAGAGGGAGAATAAGAACTTTGTTTCGGGAAAAGGGGGAAAATATTGTTTTTAACACTCGTCCGTTCACCGTTCTCCGGCGCACATCAATTCGCCGTTTGTGAGTTCAGCACAAACAAGCATCCTGAAAATCCGTTTCATCTACGAACCGTTTCTCCGGTGTTCCTACGAAACGCCAGTTTGCCACCAGGTAAAATTCCCGATCACTTTCTTTCTTTCGTGGAAATTGCATCGTTATCTTCACATGGATTTTTGAAGCAATTCTCTCTACATGTGGAGATTGTTGATAAATATGATGGTTGAAGCCTTGAAGGTATGCGACAGAGTTGGCGATCTCTATCGGTTAATATTTTGTATACGTTTTGTGCTTTAATTTCGGTTACATTTAGATATTTTATCTGCTTATGCTAATCTAGGTTTTATGTATGTGGAGATTGATATAAATCATGTTCTATATGATTTTTTTTGTTTATCTACGAAGATTTGGCATTAAATGTTGGATATCTTGACCAGAGTCTTTTGCAATTTGCAGTGATATTGCTGAACGAATCTGGATTGTAAATGGACTAGGGAATTATTTCAAGTGCATAAGATATGAATTGGAATAAACTGTTGATATTGCTAAATGAAATTGGTTTGTAAAATGGTTTTTTTTTTTTTTTTTGTTTTCCGAGTACAGAAATTCAATAGTTGCAAGTTGAGATCTGTTTCGATGTTGCAGGAAAAACTTTGGTGGAAAATGAATTTTTTGGTGCTGCAATCTAATTATCAGACCACAACTCCAGAGCAACAGTCTTTTAACGAGACTCAGGTGGAGCTAAATTATTCCGCACAAAAGGGGTATTATAAGATTAGAGGGTTTAACTGCCGGAGATATATTTCCAGAGATAACATTTTCTGAATCATTCAATCCAGAAATTGATGATTACTGGGGTGAGAATGGCATCATGATAGGTCTAAGAGGAAAGAGCAACTCTCAAGTTCATTGCCACATAGATGTTACCGAAGATGATGGGCTGATAGTTATTCCATATAGTATGATCTCTGGCTCATTCTTAATTGTTCAGAAATGGCGCTATGACTGTTGTACTGTGATTGATAATGATTTCCTTTAAACTCAAGTTTTCTATTTCACTGGTTGAATAAATTGAGAGAATGAATTGGTAGTTACTATAGAAGAATGATTGAAATGAAACAGACTTTGAACTTTTATAGTCATACTCATGAACTGGTGAAACTTTAGGTTTGACGGCAATATCTTCTTTGATTAAGAACACGTTAAGTATTCCGCCCCACACTACTTGCTCCACCAATAACCATTCAGGCTCAACTTTTGAATTTGTGCATATTTTGTCTGCCTGTTCAAATTGTTTTGCATCTATGTGATGATACTAGATGTGTTCTCTTTTATAATGTTGCTCAAGATAAATTTTGCTTAAGACACCAGTGATTCTAGTTTTTATAGCCAATATTTTAATTAAGCTTCCGGGATAAGTTCTCAGATAAATTATTTGTCTTAAAGGCGATTATGATTTGCAAAATTTTAAATATACCACGTAAATTTAACTTCTTTTGCTTTTCTCAGATGAAATTCCTGATGATTGGAGAGACGCACCTGGCATAAGTTCATATCGATCCTTAGATCGCAATTTTGTTTTTCCCGGTAACTCCTCACCCCGCCCTCAAATTTTATAGTTTTTATTCTAGTCTCTAGTTTTCATTTTACAGTTCTTGTTTTAGGTGAACAGGTCAAACTATTGGTATGTTTGCCTGCTAATAAGCAGCATACAAGAATTATTGCACCTTGCAAAAATGGGATTGGACAAAGGCTTCCTACACAAGGTGGAAAGGCTTTAGAAGGATCAAATCCAGTTTTGCAAGCAAAGGAAGCAGACACTGTTGAAGAAAACAATCGAGATGGTGATGCTAAAGGGAAGATTGATTTGCAAAAGGATGTCTCAAGTGAATCCTTCCTTCAAATGGAAAATCACAGAAAAGAGACTGATCGATTGTTGCAAATATTTAAAAACTCGCATTTTTTTGCTCGCATTGCAGAGTCAGATGAACCTCTTTGGTCTGAGAGAAATGATCAAGCAGCGTGTGCCCTATCATCTAAGTCATTTACAGAGAATTTGGCTGGAGATTCTTTAGAAGTTGCAAAGACTCTGAAGAAAACGAATCCTATCAGTGTTGTGATTGACAGAGGAAAATTTGATTCCCCCACATCTGGGGGAGTTGCCAGGGGTGCTGCCAAGTGCTGCTCCCTTTCAAATGGAGACATAGTGGTACATTTGCCAAAACATGAAAATATTTCATAGTTGCTTTTTTCTAATTTTATTTGTGAATCCATATCTTATTGCATAACCCTGGAAGTTTGTGAATCCAAAGTTGTCTTACTTTAGGGGATTTAGATTAGTGGTTACATTCTCCATTACTATTAACTAGCTACAGTAGAATCTAGAATCTGGCATGTTCTCCCTCAGCTTCAATTTAACTGTTGTCTAAGGTTGCTTCACTATGATTAAGAAAATATATAGTAGACATATTTATTTACATAAAATGCCACTTTACTCTTTCCAGAAACACTATAAGCTGTTTGATTAACACAGTCCAAGAAGTGAGGATATATTACAAAACTAAGACAGGGGTAAAGTTGGAAAAAAATATTTACACGTTTGACAATAAAAAAGCGATGGATTATTGAAAACATATTGCATTTGTATGACAGTTAAGTTGTGATGGAGGGAACACATGATAGAAAATGTTTTATCTAGAAATGGATTGAGAATTTGCAAATACAGTTTGAGGGCGACCGGAACATATATCTGTATTTAGCTTCCTCATTGACTTATTGATGAGATTTTCATATTAGCTAATGCACAACTGGCTCTCCAATTTATTGAAGCGTGTTCTTGGTGGTTTAGGATCACATAGACTGCTGCATGAATTACAGTAGCAGCCACCATGGTTTTGTTTGCTTAACATCATTATATTCACCTTTCTCTCTGGTATAATTTGGCTTTAAACATGAATATGTTTTATTGTCAATATTAAATTTGTAATGCATTAAATTTATGTTAATTTTCGTGACTTAGATGCATATTAGAAATTGTCATTCCAATCATGTTCTAGTGATGCTATTTTGCCTGCCAAGTATTTTCCACGATATAATTTGTTTCGTCCTGAACTTTTCTCTTTCTCAAGTATTTCAGCCTTGATTTGCACATGTGTACTGTTCAATTTGAATTCTATGTCATCGTTGGAAGGATTGCAGGTGCTTTTAGAAGTAAAAGTTGGAAATGAGTTTATGAGGGATCCAGTCATTGAAATTCTTCAGTTTGAAAAGTATCATGAAAAAAACTGTACTCTTGAGAATCAACAAATTTCAACTTCTTTTAATCATGATCCTTTTGGCGAATTGTTACACTGGTTGCTTCCTTTGAATAATTCTCGTCGTTCTTCCACTCGTTCTTTATCTCCTGCATTGAATTCCAGTTCTGGTATACATAATTCACCCTCAACAGTATCCATGTCTTCTGCTTCGGAACTTTCGTCTTTTGGTCGGAGAAGTTATTCAATGCCCTCACTTCCACCATATAAGGGACCACCCCAAGCCACTACAACACCCAGTCATAAATCAATCATTGTGCCAGAAGATGAGTATCAATTTTCATTCAATAATCCTGAGGAAAATGAAAATGAAGGACTATTATCTTTTCTTGGAGTGTCCTTCGTTCCGGGAAGATTTTCTGCTCAGTGTGGTTTAGAAGGAATATTTACACCTGGAAGAAGGTGGAGAAGGAAATTTGAGTTGATTCAACCACTACAAATTCAATCTTTTTGTATTGATTGTAACACAGATGACCTTCTTGGTGTTCATGTAAAGGTTTGCTTACTTACTTTTATCCTCAATCCCTCTCTTTCACCCATCTCCATCATCGCTTCTCAGTTAGTTTTGATGGTACAAGTGATCTTGTTTACAAGGGAATTTCTTTTAGTTTGAGCCAGCACGGAATATGTTATGTTCTGCTTTTCTCTGGGATTCAATGCATAGCAGTGATAGCTGATGTCTTTGCAGAATGTTTCCCCAGAAAATGCACCAGATGTCGTGGTGTTTATAGATTCCGTAACAATAGTTTATGATACTGCATTAAAAAGTGGGCCACCATTATCTCTACCTATCACTTGCACAGAAGCTGGGAATGACTACAGTTTACCGAATTTAGCGCTCAGGTTTTTTGTCTACTTTAACATCTTGCAAATTATGGGCACAATGTACCGAATTAGCACTCAGCAAAGCATTTGCATATTTTGTTATTAGGTTAAATTACTCTTATTGTACTGAATTTGTATAATTGGCAGGAGAGGTGAAGAACATTCTTTCATTGTCAAACCAGCAAAGACATTATGGAAGAATTCTAAGGGTGAAGTTGATAGTAAACTTCCACCGCGACGTTCTTCAGCTCGAACTTCTAGATCAAGTTGGTATTCTTCCTCAGATGCTGAGAGGAGACATGGTGAACCACCTGCTGGCCAATATGCAGTTCTTTTATCATGTAGATGCAATTATACTGGTATAAGAATTTATTTAAATTTCCAGGATAATCTGGTAAAGAGAAATCGATTTTAATTGTACTGATAAGTTTGCCAATACTTGTAGAATCAAAGTTGTTCTTTAGGCATCCTACTAGCTGGCAACCTCGTATTGCAAGAGATCTTATGATCTCTGTTGCGTCTGGAATATCAAGACAAACACTGGCATCTGATGGAACTCCGCTTCCGGTTCAGGTTATCTAGCAATCAGTTTTCTTCTGTTCAAAATCTACGAATTCATCTCAATTTGTTCAAAATTTTCAGGTTTTAACACTTGAAGCATCAAATATGACATCTGATGATCTCACGTTGACAGTTCGGGATGTCAATTATAAACCTACTCCGTCATCTGACATGGTTCAGACCAGTGGCACATATTTATGGTTGCAGAGTCGGGTTCCTCTAGAGTATGCCATTTTTTTCTCTTGATTTCAGTTTTAACTTAGTCAACCCCACCTCATATTTTATTAACCTTTGTTCCAGACGTGTCCCTTCGCAATCTAGGACTAGCATCAAGATCGAATTACTCCCTCTAATGGATGGCATTTTAAATCTGGATTCTCTGCAAATTGATGTTAAGGAGAAAGGTAACAGTATCATCTTTTAACTTGTGGTCTCTATAAATCAAAGCACATTTAACAACAATCATGCGGAGGTTATTGAATATTGCTATTAAATCTGATGGCTTTTTTTATTATTGCTATTAAGGGCATGTTTGCTAACTTGTAGTCTGTAGATCAAATTAATGTTATTGATTGTGGTATTGGTTGCAGGTCTGTCATATAGGCCTAAGCATGTGCTGAAGATTAATGCAACTCGAGCATTGCCCCAGTTATAGTCTCATCTTGTTTAGTGATCTTATCTCCACCGCACATTTCACATATGTTTTCAGCTTATAAGAATAATATCTTGAATTCAATCTAAGTTTTAAATTTTAATCTCAAAATACTATTTTTGTGACTATTGTCCAAAAGTGCAGAAGTCGGAAATCGCTAAACAGACATATTTTGAATCGTCTAATGCCTAGGCTGGCTAGGCGTCGCCTAAAAAAGTTGGTTTTTTTGGCAAACCGAACTATTGTTCAATACTCCCTTCGTCCATAAAATGTAGTCTTATTTGTCTTATATTATTTGTCCACCAAATGTAGTCTCATACCGTTTATCAAAATTATTACACCCTTCAATCATCACTTAATTATTCAATTTGTCATCAACTTTATTGACAAACAATCATTTTATTTACAATGAATTCCACAATATCCTATAATACTCTTACTTTATCTACATTTTTTTAAAAACTTGTGTTTCACCCCAATGAAACTATCTTTGTGGATGGAGTATTATATTTTAGCAAAGGGTTGGGGTATATACCCCTCCAGCTTTGTTAGATACACTCCCCCGATATATATACTCCCATTTAAGTACATCTGAGATAGATGCACTCCCCCCAAATTGTCTATTATACCCCTTTATCTTAAAAATTGGTATGATAAATGCACAACCTTCATAAAAACCCGAATTTCCTCATTTCTTCTCTCCTTCCCCCAACCCTCCTCCTCATCGTCGCCCAAGCCACCGCCTCCTCCAGCGTCGCCGACCTCCAGCGTCTCCCGCCTCCAGCGCCGCCGGCCTCTAGCGTCGTCCACCTGCCTCTCTCTTTTTCTTTTTTTCTTTTTCATTTCTGCAATCGGCGGCGGCGGCGCTCCCTCGTCCAGCGCCGTCGCCGCCTCCTCCTCCACCGACCCAAATCGTTGTATACATCTTCTCCCCCAACTCCTCCGTCCTTCCTTTCTCCCTCTCCGTCGCGCCCTAAAACAAGTGCGTTTTTTTTTTTTTTATTTAATTTCTGCAAGCAGCGGCGCCGCCACCTCCTCCCCACCGCCCTCTTCTCTCCCCAACGGTCTTCCCACGGTAAGCTCAGCGTAATTTTTTTCCCTTTTCTTTCTTTCTGCAACTTCTTTCTTTCTGTTTTTTTTTTCTCTTTTTTTTTTTATAATTTTGGTCGACATTTCTTGTCCGAAATTAATTTTTTGTCGACTAGGGTATTTTTCGTCGACTATAATTAGTCGACGATATATTCTACGGTCGACCAACCAGTGTCGATCGACACTGGTTGGTCGAAAAAAACTTTTTTTTTTTTTAGTTTTCTGAACTGATTTTGAATGGGTGACGTCGGAGGTTGTGGCGGCAGTGGAGGTGGAGGCTGTCGGAAAGTTGCGGCGGCGGCTGCAAAATTAGGGTTAGGGTTTTGTATAAAATTAAGTTTAGTCTTTTAAGTAAAGAGGTATATGTATCTATAACAATTTACTAAAATGACAAATATGGTATTTTACATGTATATTTAATTAATAAAATGGAAAGGGGGTGTATCTAACAAAGCTGGAGGGGTATATACCCCATCCCTTTAGCAAAATTGTGAAGATAGGACTAAGAGGGGAAAGTGTAAGTAGGATGCAATCGGGTCGGGTCAAGTAAAATGTATGATTGTGACATGTATGCATATAATATTATAATAGAAGTCACTTTCGAAACATGCTCGATATTGCGTTATTTGTTTGATTTTATAAATCATTAATTTAAGACGTTACTTCTTCTTTACTCCAACTCCAGCCTCCTCACTAGATTAGATTAGGTAAATGGACAACTGGAGCTCTGACCTTCAACTTTCATTTGCCCCATCAATATTCATATTTTGACTGCAAATTCTTTTTTTGTATTTTCTCAAAATCATTTTCGTTTACCGTTTGCGGGCATTATTAAAATGACTGAATTATGAACTCCTGTCGTCGAGGGTCACTATTAATACGTGGTGGACGGTGTAATTTGGACATTCCAATATAGGCATATAATTAGCAAAATTTTAATCTAAGTTAATTAGTAGTACTATATTTTAGTAATGGTGATTGATGTTTAATCTTGATAATGACATATGTAATTTCTTGACAATTAAAAATTAAGGGATTATTGCGTCAATATAAGTGCGTGACATATGTCGAAATATGTAAACAATTGAGATGAGATGTATTACGTGGTGGTTTTCTCAACTTTAATCTTTTTTTTTTTTTTTTAATTGTGGATGTGGCTATTCTATATTCAATTCAATTATTCTATGCGGCAAAAAAGTAATTATATTGGAACTTGAAGTATTCAAATTCAAATTGGTTAAATGGGAATTTGATTTCACACCGGGGCTAATGTACTTTATGCAATAAAGTAATCAGAATTGCAGCCACATACTCCACACCAAATCGTTTTATTTTTTAAACATATACTTACATTTTATATTTTATTAATAATAATGCAGATACTGGAGTATACAAAATAGAGAGTCTAACAGAAAAAAAGAAGAAAAAAAAACTTTTATTATTTTAAATAGGTTTCAAAATCGACACATTTCGAATTTAATATTAAAATTAGGATTTTAAAATATGTTCATTTCAAATTTCTTGATCCATACCCAATTTGATGAACTGTCGTTTTCCATTGCCGAATTATTCCCCGTTTTTTTTATTTAGTTTTTTGACATTTGCAAGGAGAATCATATAAGTTTCTGAAAAAAAAAAAAAAACATTAGGGAGATGATGATTTATTCACATAATGAAAAGTTGGTGGAAACGTGTGTTTTCTTTTCTTTCTCTCACTCTTTTTAGTTTTTTTCTTTTCCTTTTTTAGGATGGAGAAAAATAAATCTATCGTCATCACCGGTCGGTGATGTTTGACGAAGAAATAATTCTTAAATCCACTCAAGAATATCCGCACAAATTCCATCATGAGAATTAGAGAAATACATCGCATATCTAGTCAATTCATATGCGGCCCCATTAGTTACTCTCGATGTGTACTTAATGTTCCATACTAAAAGATTCACAAGTATACTCCGAGGCGAAGACTGCCCCTCCTCTAATTCTTTCAAATCCGAGGCGAAGACTGCCCCTCCTCTAATTCTTTCAAATGCCAATATGATTTGTACCCAAACTTAACTGTATACCTTCCTTTACGACCGTGAAACTAATACTTCGAGTCGACACTAATCACCTATGTCAAATGAATATTTTTAATAGCCTCTCTCTCAAAAGGATAAAAATGGTTTTTAGCAATTCCTCGCCCTATGTTCTGACCGCAGTGATAAATCAAGATACCAAAGAGTGATAGATTATTCATGTGTATATTCACCCTTGCGAAAGATCCGGACCCATGCATCTTTGAAAATGTTAACATCATTCTCATAGTCTATTCTCCATTTTTAATCAATTTTTGAGAATATTTATGCTCCAACATAGACACCTCCAAATGAAAGAATGATTGGATCCCATCGACGCTTCTATGCTATCTTCATGTTTGAAGTATCTTGCCTCAAACAATTTAGCCACCAATGATGTAAGGTTAACTATTATACTCCAAATCCTATTTTGCCAACAAAATTTTATTAAACCATGCCAATTGTCTGAATTCTAATTTACCCTTTGTCTTTGGGGGAGAAAAACAAATATCATTTCTTCCAATAATTTTTCCTACTGTTCTCATCGGCCCCCGCCAGAATCTTGTCGTAATGCCCTCAATCTCGTCACAAATGCTCGAAGGGATCCGAAAGCAGGACAGGCCATACGAAAGGATGGCCTAGACCACTAACTTGATACTCTGTCTGTCCTGTAAAATTTTACTCACTTCTTTCTATACATGTTTTTTAAAAAAAATTATATTTTAATTATTAAAAATATATGTGGAATAACGAGTAAAGAATATTGTTGGTAGATTCAATCTTGTTAATAAAGTAAAAAAAAAAATTAAAAAGTTAACTATTTAAATAGAATAAACATATACTTTGTGAACCCAAAAATTTATCTGAGCAAAATTTTACAGGACGGAGGGAGTATATTATTATTATTATTAAAAAATATAATAATAAAAATCATTAATAATAATAGAAATATATACTTCCTTTGTCCTTAAATAAATTTTACACTTTTATTTTACATCTGTTCCACAATAAAATTCACACTCTTAAAATAGGAATCACTTCATAAACACCACTCTTATAATATTTACAGTTTTACACAAAATTTCATTACTTTTGAGCACACACATACACACAATTCAACTCATTTATTTACTTTATACATAACAATTTACTAAATTATCCCTCAATATTCTACTCATTACTCAACTTTTTTTTAAAATATATCTTCTTACACGTGAAGTTTATTTCGAGACGGAAGAAGTGTAATAATTCCAACCAACAATAATATTTCTAATAATAAAATAATAACTATAATAAAATTTATACAATAATATTCATTTCTATATGATTACATATTTACATTGAACCGTAAATTCATCAAATCACACCAAATATATCCATAGTGATCTTGTGATAACTATATGATATAGTATAAGAGATTGACAACCGGACGCTTGGTGAACATGTTTCAGTATAATATTTTTTTTCTATCTCTCATTAAAGTATCAATTTTATCATTTTAAAGTTTTCTAGTAAATTATTCACTTTCATTTTTATCAACAATCCACTCATTATTATTCTCTTTTTTTTTCCTTATATTTTTCTTATCTTTTTTATTTCTTATTGATGCATGTCTTATCTTTTGTTTTTTCTATACTCTATTTTTTCTCTTTCATATATATCTCAACATCACTAATATACTTAATATAAAAAAAAAGGCTAATGTTAGATGATAGTAATCAAAATAGCATTTTGGATATAGTTAACCCTTTAGATATTGTAGACCATTATCATTGGTGACGGAAATTGAAGGGAAGTTGAGGTCAACCTTATCAAATTATAAAATTTTAAGTGGCTGGGAAAAGAATTATCCAAACAATGATCATATTGTCAACTTACATATTTCGTAAGAATTTTCTATTCTTTTAATTATGTATTAGATTTTTGTCACATTTGATAAAATGCACACAAAATAGAATACACACATACACAAGTATAAACCAAGATTATGTATTTTTTATCATGAAGTTCTTTTAATTCAAAATTTCCATAGACTTTATAACACAGTATAATAAAGTAACTTATACTCCATTATAATTAGATTCCAACATTAGACATCATATCAAAATCATGTTTATACGATGATAAAAAATTACTACATAATCGGTAGATATAAACATCTTATCATAATTGTACACTACTCTACTAAAATAAACATCAAATTCAACTCATTCCACGTCAGCTAGACCATCATCAACTAATTAATACAAGATGCATGTATGCTGTGTCTTTTTTAATATATAATTTTATACTAATAATCATTAAGTGAGACAATCTCAATATTCTTGCTAATATTAAACCAATCCAATTTGAGACCAATTCTTAAATATCTTCTAAATGGCATCAACATTTTAAAATAGGAATATACTCCCAAGTGAAAGTATTAATGAAAATTAAACTCTATTTTAATATTTACATATTATTTATTTTAAAAACTGATTCAGTTAGAAATAAACTCACGGATCATAATATACTTTCTCCATTCCGTTTTAAGCGTCTTGTTTATTTTTTTGACAATACTCACTATTGCTCTCTATATTTTCTTTTTTCTATTTCAATTTCTCTATTTTTTTTTCTACGTTGTTAGGAGGTTACACAAATGATAATCCATACAAGTTTTCTATAAAGTGACAACATGGAAATTCACCTCATACAAGTTTCACCATTAAAGAATACACTGATGACACTCCACCTCTCTTATAATAATTTTTATATGTAGGTGGATACAAATATTAAGAAAATGTAAAAAATAGTAGAATTTTAAGGGATAATTTTGTAAACATATATATAAATGAAATAAATGAGTTGACTTGTGTTAATGTGTGCGCCAAAAAATAATGACATTTTATATAAAATTGTAAATATTGTGAAAAAGTGTTTATAAAATATTTTTCATTTTAAGAGTGTATAAATTATTGTGGATCTAAAAAAGAAAAATGTAAAAGTTATTATAAATCGAAGTGAATATATTTTTTCGTAAAAAAAAAAAATAGAAGGAAAAATCTTTCATGTAATTGTGTGTATAAATACACTTAAATTTTAATATTTAATTTAATTTTTAACCTAACAATCAATTTAATTTATAGTAGCCAAATTCTAACAGTATAGTTAGAACCAATTTCATACAAGTATATATAATTCAAAATAGAATTAAATTATCTGGAAAAAAGAGGGGAGGAAGGTGCATGAATGGAAGCCATTAAAAATCCACCCATACTCGCGCGTGGCTCCTAAAAAAGACACGTCATCAAAACAATGGGTCCCGCCTCTTACTATCTCTCATGCCCGAACTGCCCTTCAATCCCACTTCCCACTCCCAGAAAAGTGACCCCTCATAAGTCACAACGTTCATCTTTCCGTATTTGCCCCTCACTTTTCTCTGGAGAGCCCAAAAGTGTTTACGGAAGATTATTAACTAAACCAGTTCATTAGACTCATTACTATGGCATGGTGTATATAAAATGTATTCCCTTCTTTAGATACCAAAAGTAGAAATATATTAATAACTGTCACCTAGGTTTCTTTCATTTTTAAAATATATACATATTTATTCATTTCTTTTGAGATCTGCACATACATTCCGTCTATTTTTTTATATAAAAATTTATAATATTACTTTTCAAAACTTTGCATTTTATTTTTATTTGTGCACTTCTAAGTTACAAATACCTCTAAAATGGAGGGAGTAATAAAGTATTTAAAATGTATGTAGACGGAATCTCGCCGGCTCCAACTTCGAACAACATGTATAAGATTTAGTAAGATGAAACACTAAGTGAAATATGAAAAGTAGAAAAAATTGAATTTCACTCATTCAACTACGCGTACAACTCTCATGGATGATACTAATTTTAATTTGAATATTAAAAAAATGATCAAATTGTATTATTTTCATTTAAAATGTTTAAAATATCTCTAACAAATAAATAAAAGTTAAAATTAATTAAGAACACAAAGATTCTGAATATTCAAAATTGGACAAAATATTTATCTCAACTCTCATTTACAAATATAGACATACATATTAGAACTTCTATTAGAAGTAATATACTAAATGCATGCACATAAAATTAAGAACACTAATTACATATTTTACCAAATATAAACATACAAAACCAAAACCTAATCTAAAAAGAAAACCAGATAATATAAGATGATGGTAGGTTAAGGTTATTTTAGGTATTGAAAGGCCCTGCCCGTGTTCTCCGGGCAGGCTCCGATTTGCTTTATTATTAGTCTTAGATTCTATATAAAAAGTAAGAACTGATAATTCACACATTTTCTCAACTATACTTTTTCTTTTTCTGTTTTACAAATAAATTGTTTTTACATACATAAACATCACACAACAGCAACATTAGATATACTCAAAATATTTATTGTCTATTAATTTGCTAATGTCCAATATTTATTTCGTTGAGCATTGAAGTAGTCAGCATAATTTGTGCTTTTTCTGCTGAGATTTCAATATCCCTTTCAAGAGAGACATTTCTGGGGGTGGTGCCACTGTAATACTTATACTTTTTGATTTTGAAGTGAGATTATAATCACTATTATAATTATTATTATCTGATTCCAGCTTTGCTTTGCTTGTTGCCTTGGCACTGTTCGAGGGAAAACCTTTTTCTCATTTGAAGGTCAAGCATGTGATCTGCAATCTCTGTATCATCTTTCTCTAATTTTCAATTTCACCCCATCTTTTCAACTCGGATTTTTATTTGGGTTTCATCGGAGAAATAATCTCTTTTAATTAGGACTGGTTCTTGAAGGGAAGAACGTATTGTTCTTTTCTTTAGGTTATTCCAGTTTCTTGAAAGTGGGATAAAGGTTTTATTGGCCATATTTGACTTATTTTCTGAAATGGGTTTGAGTTATTTTGGGTGATTTTTGGGGATTTAAATGAAATTGAGAGCCTGTTTGGTTTAATTTAGCTCCGTTAAAGAGAAGGGGTGATCGGAAATTGGGAGTTCTTGAAATTTTTGGATGTTGTAAGAGATGGGGCTAGCTGATGATGGCTTAAAGGTGGAATCTTGGGATGCTAAGAAATCAAAGGGGATGAAGAAAAAAGTTGTTGATGATGATGAGGAGGAAACTGGTTGCTGGATAAAGTTAAGGTTTATTGGGAGCTGTATTTCTTCAAGATCTAAAGTTGATAACTCCATCAGTGGCATCAGCACTCATGGTAATCTTTTTTCTTTCTTTGTAATGTTATTTGTAAGGTTGTAATCCTCTTTAAACTTCTGTTTTTTGGTTCATATTAGTTCAAATTGCTTCTCATGTTGGAATTGTTGATTGGGGGAATGGAATTGGGGCCAGGGCAGATGACTTCTGGATTTATGGGGGTTTAATGGGCTTCTGATAAATCCAACGAAAATGAAAAATTTAGCAGGTTGAGATTCGAATAGAATAACAGGAGGGAGAAGGTTGGGGGTTCTTTTAGTTGCAATGTAGGTGGGGTGATCAAATGTGTTGGGAAATTGATGAGTAGAATTAGTTGATTTATTTGGGAAATTGTGTGCATATGAGGATTTTCGAAACTTGGGTTGCTGCAATCAGTATCATGAATTGGTGGATATTTTTTGACTCTCTGTAATGATTATGTACAACCAGTAGGATTAACATCAAAGATCTATTTCATGTTTTTGGCACATAAAGATGAAGAGGGGATAATAGTTAGACTGTGTTGCATCGGGTCTATACGAGAAATGCTTGTTTCTAATGCTTCTTGTCATATGCATGCCCTTTTTTAGTTGAATGTATAAACTGGCTACAACTTGGAGTTAACATATTATAGCTTGGTTTACGAGTATTCAGGCATTATTTTTTTGAACTGAAATTTCTGATTAAGCTTTGTGCCCTCTTTCGTTGCATTTTATTTTTTGTTTGTGAAAAAAGACTTGTTAATTGTTATATAGTTATCAGATAATTTGCCTCAATTTGTTTGGTTTAATGAGTAAAATCTTGTATGTCCACTCTGGCCATATCAATGTGAGTTTCCATATAAGGATTTGTTTCATTTTTCATTTGAGCAGAAAGTAAATCTACGAATGATACAAGTAAAGGGCAACCGGTTGCCCCAGTAATCCCATCCACCACGACAAGCAATGCTGAAAGCAATTCTTCCAGCGCCAAATTTGAAGAAGAAGTTAAAGTTTCTTCTAGGCTACGGAAGTTTGCATTTAATGACCTTAAGTTAGCGACGCGTAATTTCAGACCAGAGTCTCTTCTTGGTGAAGGGGGATTTGGATGTGTGTTCAAAGGATGGATAGAAGAAAACGGGACAGCTCCAGTGAAACCTGGGACGGGACTTACAGTTGCTGTCAAAACCCTGAATCACGACGGACTTCAGGGCCACAGAGAATGGCTGGTTTGATGCTTTCTTGATTTTATTTTCTTGTAAAAGTTTTTGTTGTCTTGAGTAACTCTGAATTTTTATTTATTTTGTTTGGCAGGCGGAAGTAAATTTTTTGGGTGATCTCATTCATCCTAATTTAGTTAAATTAATAGGCTACTGTATTGAAGATGATCAAAGGCTTCTTGTATATGAATTCATGCCTAGAGGAAGCTTGGAGAACCACTTGTTCAGAAGTATGTACATAACCTTCTTTCGATTATAATATGGAACCACTATAATTTGTGTCTTTACACAACATTTTCTACTATATGGTTCAATCTTGCACTTTTTAAGGGTTGGTTATTGCAGGGTCTCTGCCCCTTCCGTGGTCAATCAGGATGAAAATAGCTCTAGGTGCTGCCAAGGGGCTTGCTTTTCTTCACGAAGAAGCAGAAAGACCTGTGATATACCGTGATTTTAAGACATCTAACATCTTGTTAGACGCTGTAAGTAATACATACATAGCTTACCTACCTCTCTCTCTCTCTCTCTCTCTGTGGGTCTCGAGATTTTTATTTGGCATATTTTTTCAGGAATATAATGCGAAACTTTCTGATTTTGGACTTGCTAAAGATGCTCCTGATGAAGGAAAAACTCATGTTTCTACACGCGTGATGGGAACTTATGGTTATGCAGCCCCTGAGTATGTCATGACAGGTAAACCATTTACCACAATTTTGGATGGATTTTTTTTTTTTTTAATTACACAGCCTCGTGCAAAATCGTGTATCTGAACCAATATATGGGATAAAAAGAAAAATGAAATAGTACTCTCATGACGCAGCATACTGTATACTACTCCTGATTACTACTGTATATATCATTATATGGTCCTGCTAAAATCCTCTACTAGTAAAATTGAATATGAGAAATATTTCCCTGCCTTAATTTGGTGCTTTATTGTCGATTTCCAATATCCCTTATCTTCTTTTCTTGACAGGTTCTTTCTTAACACATACTACTAATTTAATTTATTCATACTCCGTAAGAGATATTGAATATTTATGACCTGAGATTTCTGTCTTTTGTTGTGATCACAGGGCATCTTACATCAAAAAGTGATGTCTATAGCTTCGGTGTAGTCCTACTGGAAATGCTGACAGGTAGACGATCAATGGACAAGAATCGGCCCAATGGGGAGCATAACCTTGTGGAATGGGCTAGACCTCACCTTGGTGAGAGGAAACGTTTTTACCGTTTGATAGATCCTAGGCTCGAAGGACATTTTTCCATCAAAGGTGCCCAAAAAGCCGCACAGCTGGCGGTCCGTTGCCTTAGCCGTGACCCCAAAGTCCGGCCCTTAATGAGTGAAGTTGTCGAGGCTTTGAAGCCTCTCCCGAACCTCAAGGACATGGCCAGCTCGTCTTACTACTTCCAAACGATGCAGGCGGATCGGGTCAGCTCAAGCCCCAGTGGCAAAAACTTGAGGACGCAGGGATCTTTCAACAGAAACGGGCAGCCCAGGAGCCTTTCGATACCCCACGCTTCACCGTATCATCAGTTTGCTCAGAATTCGCCCAAACCTAATGGCAAATCGTAGTTTTTGGGTCACCCGTTCTTTTTCCGATACGGATGGATATGGTGTGTGTGGTGATGTTGAGATTAGTGGAAAAAGAAGTGGTGGAATTAATACTACATTGTATTGTGGTGTGACCTTAGAGCAATTTAGAGGGGTTGGTTGGTTGGTTGGATAAACACACTCCCTCTTTGGGTGGAATTATGTAATGTAATGTAATGCCAATCATTTGAGTAAATCTAATTACATCTTGGATTTGATTGTGATAATCACCTCTCATGCTTCGAATTCTTTTTTCACTTTTAATTCTTAAGTAATCAACTCGGAATCTCCAATAAAATCAAAATCACAACTCATTCATCTCTAATCTTGGATTTACACGGGATTTACTAGTACTAGATTTGATTCAATTATAACAAGCAGCATTAATATACTGTTAGTACTAGTACTATTTTTCCAAAAAACATGTTTTTATTTTTTTCACTATTCGACAGAATAAGTGAATATAACCCCTGAAGTGGACATAAATGAAGCCAAACATTGACTTATGATGAGATGTCGACTATTAAGATGTGACTATGTAAAGGTTCCTCGCTCCATTGGTGTTCCTATGTAAAAGCCTTTAGAAATGTAGTTTTTTATTTTGTTAAGAAAAATCATAATTTTATGTTATTAAAAAATGTATTTATAAAATATACTCCACAATTATTACTAATATGTAAGGAGTACTGATATAGAACCAACCTTCGCGTTTTTTATGGAACCAGATTACTGAGCTGTCACTCCGCGTCATCATCCACATCATTCTTATTGATATATTTTAAAAGATAATTTAAAACAAATCTTATCCATTAAAATATATTTTAATTTTTTAATATGTAATCTCTCACTTAACCATTTGTAAAAACCAGAAACATCTTCAAACCAAATCAAATCTTCCATCTGCCCACCCACCAACGCCACCAACGATTTATTTTTTCTGATTTGAAAAATCAGGAAAAGCAGAAAGCTTTCCCACAAAGCAAATCCAAGTCTTTTGCAATTATTACTTATTTTCTAAGCAAAAAATAAATTAATTTAATATCTTAATTTTGTCGTATATGTATAATTTTTTAATCGTGATTTCATAAAATATTTTAGAAAAATTTGATGTATCATAGATTAGAAAATTCACTTGTATATAATGACAAGTTCTTAGAATTTTTTTTTTTTAAAACTTTAATAGCATAATTTACAATTTAGCAGTAACATGTTAAACCTAAAAAAAATGGAGGATGTACTTATTAGCTAATTCAAAGAAAATATATCAGCATCAATTTATTTCTGGCTCTTTGCAACTGGACTCAAGATTAATATAATGCATCATCAACTTATTTCTGCTTCTGTGTGAGTCTTTGAACAACATAAATCTCATTTATAATGCATCATCAATTTATTTGGCTTGTTTCTGTAAGCACAAAATCAATTTGTCTTTTTATTGGCTATATTCTATCCACACTAAAAATGCATAGTCGATAGGTTCTGGCATATGTGAAACACATTTTTAGTGTTGATAGAATATGGCCAATAAAAAGACAAATGATTTTGTGCTTACAGAAACAAGCCAATTTGTACAAGTGAAACTTTTTTGTGCTTACAGAAATAAATATAAATTGATGATGCATTATAAATGAGATTTATGTTGTTCAAAACTCAAACAGAAACAGAAATAAGTTGATGATGCATTATATTAATCTTGAGTCTAGTTGCAAAGAGCCAGAAATAAATTGATGATACATTATAAATGAGATTTATGTTGTTCAAAGCTCACACAGAAATAAGTTGATGATGATTATATTAATCTTGAATCCAGTTGCAAAGAGAATGGATTACATTTCATGCAGCTTGCTGATATATTTTCTTTGAATTAGCTAATAAGTACATCCTCCATTTTTTTAGGTTTAACAATATACTGCTAAATTGTAAATTATGCTATTAAAGTTTTAAAAAAAAAAAAAAAAATTCTAAGAACTTGTCATTATATACAAGTGAATTTTCTAATCTATGATACATCAAATTTTTCTAAAATATTTTATGAAATCACGATTAGAAAATTATACATATACGACAAAATTAAGATATTAAATTAATTTATTTTTTGCTTAGAAAATAAGTAATAATTGCAAAAAACTTGAATTTGCTTTGTGGGAAAGCTTTCTGCTTTTCCTGATTTTTCAAATCAGAAAAAATAAATCGTTGGTGGCGTTGGTGGGTGGGCAGATGGAAGATTTGATTTGGTTTGAAGATGTTTTCTGGTTTTTACAAATGGTTAAGTGAGAGATTACATATTAAAAAATTAAAATATATTTTAATGGATAAGATTTGTTTTAAATTATCTTTTAAAATATATCAATAAGAATGATGTGGATGATGACGCGGAGTAACAGCTCAGTAATCTGGTTCCATAAAAAACGCGAAGGTTGGTTCTACATCAGTACTCAATATGTAAGTATTTAACATATCATAAGAAATTATTGAGAAATTCTCAAATGCACCCTATGCAGGTGCACACGCTTTTTTTACCGTTTTTTTCTACTCCTTTTTTCTTCTCTGTTTCTTTCTTCCATAGCTGGGTACTATTAATTTGAATTCTACGGCCGCATCACGATCCCGTAATGTTATGTTGTGTTAAGCAAAATAATTTCTCTTTTTCCAATTCTGTATTCCAGATTTGATTTCTTGATTAAAATCTTTATTTGTTCCTCTTGTTTAATTCTTGATCAAACCCCTCCCTGCGAAGGGGAGAAAAGATTTCCTATTTATTAATAAATGGGTTTGGACATTGAATAAATAATTTGAGGAGGGAGGCGATCAAATTTTGAAAGATGTTGCAGAGAGCTGCAAGCAATGCGTATTCATGGTGGTGGGCTAGCCACATTCGGACTAAGAAATCCAACTGGCTCGAACAGAGCCTCCATTTTCACAATATTTTGGCTATCGTATTTTTTTTTAACTGAAAATTTCGCCGGAGAAGACGATGGATATCGCCGCGGTAGAGTGTTTTCCGGCTAGAGCGAGGGAGAATATGGAGATGACAATGGATTTCGCCGGAGAAGACGATGGATAACGCCGCGATAGAGTGTTTTCCGGTTAGAGCGAGGGAGAATATGGAGAAGGAGTGGCAGAAGTGCTGAACAGTAGTGGAAGACATGGTGGTGTTTGGTGTTAGGAGGCTGAAGAAGAAGATTGTAATTTTTGGTAATTTTGTTAGTTTTGATTTATTATTGAAAAGTGGAAAATTTATTATTGAAAAGTGGGGATATTTTAACTGAAAAGTGAAAAATTTGAAGAAGAAGATTGTAATTTTTGGTAATTTTGTTAGTTTTGATTTATTATTGAAAAGTGTAAAATTTATTATCGGGACATAGGTCTTGAACCCGTGACCTTACACCCGTTTCCAAATATCATAACCACCAGGCCAACAGTTACTTTGTTGGTAAACATTCACGTTTATATATCTTATAGTTGTTCACTGGTCGCATAGTGTGCACGTGCACACTATGCATAGGAGACCAACTCGAAATTATTAGCCTTTCACTATTCGCGAGGTTCCACATCTGCATCATTGCATTAAATTTGGAGCCAATAATAAAAACAAATACTCTCTCAAGAACATTTCTTATAATTATTTTAATGTACTGTAGGAGTACGTTTTATTTTATCTAGTATGTAGTTATAAACTTATAATTAATATCACTGTTTATTACTTCCTCCCAGATAGACTTTGTCACAAACATTAAAAAATTGTATTGAGAAGACACCTTAAATAAATAAAATTTATATTATAATCCTATTTAATAATATTTTATATCTTTTAATGTAATTAATGTATAGAGTTATATTAGTAAATGAATTATAAAATATTAATTTATATGAAAACAAATCTATTTAAATGGAACATTCATAAAGAAAAACAAGCTATCTAATTAGAACGGAGGAAGTATAATTTTTTTAAACGATAACAATAACTAAACAAAGTAGTTTATATAAAGTTTACATTAAAAAAAAAAGACAAATTACAAAAAAATTTTTTGATGGAAGTTAAATACCCATCCCTTTTTCCCCTCCCCATGACTTAAACCCAGACCTAAGGCCTAGGTAGTGGTACTCTAACCACTTGAGCTATCCCACTTTGTCACAAATTACAAACTTAATAAACGGTAAACCAACAAGTAAAATAAGTAAACGTTAACGTTGACTAAACAAAGTACGGAGTAGTTTGTATAAAATTAAGATTTTTTTTTTTCAAATTAAATAGAGAAAATTACTTATACAACACTAGACAATCCTATTGTAAATAAGATTTGAATATTTTTAAGGGGTTGGTCGCTATGGACTCGAGTGCATGTTGTGTACTCTAGTCCATGTTGCACTTTTCAGTTTTACTGACTTACACTTTTTGGTAAATGGTGTTGCACTTTTCAATTATTAAATTGTATAATAACATTTTTAGTCATAGTGACTTACACTTTTTAGTAATATTGTGTTGTACTTTTCAGTTTAATAACATACACTTTTCTTTAAACGAGGGTGCACAACATGCACTCGAGTTCATACTAGACTTTACCATTTTTAAGAGATCCCTTCCTACAAAGTTTCTAATTTTAAGCGGGTTCTCCCAAATTAATAGGTTTTTTTTTAACCAATATCAATACTTAAAAAAACAAGATCTAGAAACATAGAAACCCCACAATATTATTTTATCGATAACACACAAACTTGAACAAACACAAACAGTACGAAAAATAAAAGGACAGAGAAATATAAGTAAAGAATAATGATAACAAATTATAGAAAAAAAACAAAACTTGCCTATAGCTTTCTTGCCAATCTCGGAATAAATGTCCAAATGCATGTCTCAATTTTCCACATTCATTATTATTTTTTATTATATATTTTCCGAACCAATTTCTTCTAGTTTTGTTTGCACTGGAAACTAGAATGAAAATAGGTATTTATAATATTTTCAATCAATTTTTAATAAAATACTAAGTTTAAATATTCGACCAAGGCTCCAACTATACAAAATTTTAAATTAACCCAACATTAGCTTAGCTAGGAGTCCTAGGACCATTGAGCTCCAAGTCTGACAAAGTGGGATACTCAAGTGGTTAGAGCACCATTACCTAGGCCTTAGATCCTGGGTTCGAGTCATGGAGAGGGGAAAAGAAATGGGTATTTAATGTAATTCAAAAAAAAAAAAAAAAAAAAAAAAATTGAGCTCCAAGTCTAGGAACTAGGATTATATATTTATTTATATACTCCGTATATATCTTACTTAACTATAGTAGTAGTATATATTTATTAGCTATTTGTTTTATGAAATATTAATTGAACAATTAAAAAAAAATTCAAATTACTTAAAATTTAATTGTATATAAAAGTTTGTCATTAATCATGCATGTAGTAGACAATTAATTGGAAGAATAGAATTGAAGATGAAACACTTCCCTTGAATATACTTTCTCCGTCCCTTTAAACTTTACATTTGAGAGGGATGTCATAAATTTTAAATAATATAATATTTTATGTAAAATTATTGATGAAAAGTGTAAATAATTATATAAAAAGGTGGATAGAGAAAATGTAAGAAAAGTAGGGTTGGCAACGGGGCGGATATGGAACGGGTATGGCCTATCTCAGAACCCGCCCCGCCAAAAAAATTTAGACTCGTTAACCGCCCCGCCTAAACCCACCCCGTCTCTTCCCACGAACTCGGCGGGTATACCCGCCCCGCTATCACAAAGATATATATATATATATATTTTTTAAATTTATTATTTTAATTAAATAAAACATAAAAATTACTTTAAACTATAAAATATACATATATATTTCTTACTAATATACATATATATAATATACTGTATATACTGATATACATATATAATTATTAACATATATATATATACTAACATACATATATACTGTATTTTTTAAGATACATATATATATACTGTATTTTTTAATATACATATAATATATATATATATCTATACGGGTATATATAAAATCATTATCCGTCCCATACCCGGTGGGTATTGTTTGATCGGATATTTACCCGACCCGAGACCCGTTTGTTCGGGTATTTACCCGTCCTGTGCGGGCCAGTTTCATGCGAGTCCGGATTTTTATCCGTCCCATTGCCATCCCTAAAAAAAACTAAAACTGTGTAAAGAGAAAGGAAACATAAAAGGCAAGTAGTGTAATTTTGTGTAAAAGTGGAAATAATTGTTAGTAATTGTGGAGCCCCAATTTGCCAAAAAAGGAAATACTTTATCCGTCCTTTCATAACCTTCCCACTTATCTATTTTGGACATCTCATCTTAAACTTTTCATTTTTTTAAATGGCAAAATTCACCGTCTCTCTTTATCATTTATATCTTTTTTTACCCCTCTCTATTTTTACTATCTATTACACATTTTATACTATATTTCTTAATCTCTGTGCAAAAATCAAAGGGAAAACTTATAAGACAAAATTAGTATGAAACTTTAAGAAAAGTGTACTACTTACGTCTCAGGATTACTTGCACAGTTTGATTGACACAATTTTTAAGAAAAGTGAATTTAATGAAATGTGAGGGGATATGTTGGGTAAAATGTGAATAAAAAGAGAGTGATACATTTTAAAATAAAATAATGGTGTGAGAGTATTGATTTTTTGTGTTATTTTCATATTAAAAGGTGTATAAGTAATCTTGAAAATGTTTGAATTAAAAAAGTTTACAAGTAAAAGTTAGAGAGGAATGTAGGGAATATAAAGATTTAATGGCATCCCCTGAAAACAGCTAAAATCTAATTTCAGGGAAAGGTTAACTATGTATGACCAACAGTTTAACCTTAAACTATTCAAAACCCGTCAATGGTTCCCCATTGTTGGCGCCACATCTTTCTGGACGCTTTACCTTCTATGTGGTATATATCTTTCTTTCTTCTTCATTTTGCAAACATTCAATACCTATTTTGTAATTAAATTCCTATATTATATATATACACATAACAGCTTTCTCCAAACCTCCTACACGCGCGGCTAAATTAAGCGAATCACTGGTGTAAGTTTTTCCAGTGGTTCGCTGACTATAAAAACAAAAAAAGATATAGTGAGAATAGTGAAAACACTGCAGGATGACTACCAGGAATTGCAAATTATCGTTACTTTTATTTTGCATCTTGGTGCCTCTTACAGCCTACGCTAATAATTTCGTGACTTACGATGAGTATTTGCTGAAGAAGGCTAATGAATCGTACCAAGAATCTTTGAAGGCATACAATCCTCACCCTGAGGATCTCACCGATGATTTTAACGTCCTAGTTGGCGAGTAAGTTTATCAATTACTAATATTTTATTGTGAAAGAATTTCGTCTCATCTAATATATCTAATATATGGTAAATACAATAATACAGGACATTGGTAGGTAAAAATACGACGAGGAGAAATTTGAGGGGAGTAGTAGATAGCCAGTGCTTGGCGACGAACCCGATCGATCGTTGCTGGCGGTGCGACCCGAAATGGCACTTGAACAGGAAGAAGCTGGCGGACTGTGCCCAAGGGTTCGGGCACCGCACGATAGGGGGCCAATTCGGAAGATTTTACTTGGTGACAGACTCGTCAGACGATGACGTTGCGAACCCGAGGTTCGGGACCCTTCGGTACGCAGTGATCCAGGAGGAGCCACTGTGGATCGTATTCGCCCACAGCATGGTGATCAAGCTCAAACAGGAGCTAATTATGAATAGTGATAAAACCATTGATGGCAGGGGTGTACAAGTCCACATTGCGTATGGTGCAGGCATTACTATTCAATTTGTTCACAACATTATCATCCACAACATTTGGATTCATAACATTATCCCCAGAGGCGGTGGGATGATTAGGGATGCCGTTAATCACTTGGGGCTACGTACCCAGAGCGATGGAGATGCAATTAACATCTTTAGCTCAGCCTACATTTGGATTGACCATTGTTCTCTCTCTAAAGCAACCGATGGTCTCATTGATGTCATTGAAGGCTCCACTGCTATCACCATCTCTAACAACAAATTCAACCACCATAACGATGTAATTATCCTTCCTTCGTTTAATGTTTCACTATCTGATTTATTTATTGACATAATGAATGCAACAGGTGATGCTTTTGGGTGCAAACGACAAATCGTCAAAAGACGGTGTCATGCAAGTAACGGTTGCATTCAACCGATTCGGAATCGGGTTGATCCAGAGGATGCCGAGGTGCCGATGGGGGTTCGTTCACGTTGTAAACAACGACTACTCGCATTGGGAACTTTACGCGATTGGTGGAAGCGCGCACCCGACAATTATCAGCCAAGGAAACCGATTCAGAGCGTCTAACTACCGTTACACCAAGGAGGTTACTAAGAGGGATTACGCGGCCAAGAGCGAATGGATGAAATGGCAATGGAGATCAGAGGGCGATTTGTTCACAAACGGAGCCTTTTTCACCGAATCAGGGCCCCCATTACACCACACCAGAAGCCCCCTGACAGGCAAAAATCTGATCAAGTTTAAACCCGGTACATACGCTGGAAGACTCACCCGCACAGCTGGTGCCCTCAGATGCCGTCCCGGTAGATACTGCTAATTTAAATATTGATTTTTTGTTTCCTTTTTTAAAAAAAAATTAATTTATAAATGTACGTAATTGATGACCACATCTTCCTCTAATATATTATATACACTCCTAGTAGGCCATGTTTGATAGCTTAGATTAAACCTAGATTAACTATATATCATTTTTATTGGTTGTTTGATAGCTTAGATTAAGGGTAGATTATGCTTTAAAATTTATAAAGTTTAGTTATCATCCTAATCTTAGATAATCAGTCTTTGCTATCAAACATGCCCCTATTATATAATTTGTTACAAAGAAGATAAGATGTTTTGTTTGTACGTAGTACATATATAGTTAGTTGTAGATTGCTCATGATCGATGGAACCCGTTTTGAGTAACAATCAGAATGAAACGCATCATCATTTCCAGTATTTTTCTGGTTATTAATTTTGTGTTATTTTTATTATTTGCAAAATTTTAAAGTCGTGCCTTACGTTCTGAATTGTGTGCTGATGGCCAACATGTAGATCCGTTTTAATTTTTTACAGTTTAATTTATTGACATATATCATGTTAAAAAATAATCAATATGCACATGTTAAATATCTACTAAATTGGAACACCAAATGAACTACGAAAAATAGAACAAAAGAATTAATCTAAAATTCAGTGTAAATAGCACATGATATTGACCTAATCGATCAACTATATCCCACGCCTGATTTGTTGATCTTTATTCAACAACCACAGTTGATTCAGAAGGTGTTACAGATTTAAAATACAAGTTGAATACAGCTAAATTGATTTAGCCGCTCCACTACGTATTTAATTGATTATTAGTACTTGTCGATTTATTGGCTATAAATGAAATAGTAAATTCTTTAGGCAAGTATCAAATAAAATATGGATTATGATAATGCTTACGAAGTGCTTCAAAGTTGAAAAATGGAAAAAAAATAAATAAATATATATATATATATATACCTCATGCGATTTTGACACGAAGATCAATACGGAATACTATTGGATTTCTTAAATTAATACTCAATAATCAAATATTGCGTTAATTATTTTGTAGGCAAATTATACTTTAATTAAATTTAATCCTATAACTTTCAATCTTTTCTAAAATAGTTCAAAAAAAGTTAAATGTGTCAATTTAGTTCCATTTATTTACAATTTATTTTATTTTGATTCCAAAAAAGTTAAAGTACCAATTTAGTCCCAATTTTTCACAATTACATTTAATTTTTTGAGACCAAAATTAAACAAATTACAAAAAAATGGAACTATACATTTAACTTTTTTGGGACAATTTAAAAAAGGAAAAAAAAATATGGGACTAAATTGGTTTATATCCCATTAAATTAGGTTCCATATAACTCAATATCAAATTTTAATTAAATCACAACGCACTCGGTTAATTTTGTATGTATACTTTAATTTGGTACAACATTAATTGATAATTTGATACCCATGCATTAGTAGAAATTATGTCGAACCATATAAATATAATTATATAACTATTACAATGATTTAGTGCGCATATCTGAGTTGAGTTCTTTCAATTATTTTTATGGACAAATTAATCGATCAGGTTGCAATGACATGTGTGAGTTGCACTAATTTTAAAACATAGATAAAACATACGTACTACTCCGTAGTATTCTACATTCATAAATGGCCATAAAATTTTGTTCTTAGAACACAAATTCCCCAAGTTACTATAGGTTTCATACTTCATCACTTCCAATATTGAATGATTGAAATAATTGGACGGTACGTTGAGTTGCGAAGAAAAAGAAATTATTGGGTGACGCCAATATTCGATTTTGAGTTTTGGGAGTCAACGGTGCCACATCCAAAAGTTATTACCTAATTCATTGCGGTAGATCATCAACCATAACCTTAAGGGCATGTTTGTTTAGGGACTCACACGTCCGGACGTGGGACGTAACGTCCCCCGTCTTGTTCTAGTTCGTGATTTCACATTTGAATTTCAACATTCAATTACATCCACCCCTAGAAATCAGGAAGCGACGGAGCATCGCCGTGCTAGGGCCAATAGGGAAGCCGACGTTAGAAGGGTGTTTGAAACAGGGTGTATCACTTTCTACTTCACCAACTTCCCCCCGGACACGAGAGTAGAGACCCTGAGCCACAGTTTCAGCAAAGTCGATAAGGTAGTGGATATCTTTTGTCCAAATAAGAGAGATAAAGCTGGTAAACATTTCGGCTTTGTCAGATTCACGTCGCGTCTACTAACGGATGAGTTGTTAGTCAGATCGAATAACGTTTGGATTGGTAGCTATAAACTACGTGTGTACGTACCCAAGTTCAGTCGGAAGGTTGCCAACACAAAAGTTTCAGCCCCAAAGATATATCCATTCGAGGCAGACATAAACATTAGACGTGAAGACACGCCCTATGCCTATGCGGCGACGATCACTGGAAACAGGCGCATTGAGGAACATGGCACTAAGGAAAATTCTACAAACACCCCCAGATTCATCACAGACGGGGTAGACAGGAAATGGGCAGAAAATTGTAGAGTTGGGATGTTGAAAAAAGAATTTCCATGGGACGTGTTCGGCGAAGAAATCCAAGGAGAATGCGGGGACTATCTCACTTTAAGACACATGGGAGATAATGTGGTCTTAATACAGAATGCAGCTCAATCGCAGGAACAACCAGAAAAGGACTTCGATGAGTGGTTCGGGTACTGGCTTGAATGGCACAGGCCATGGAGACCAAACGACGTATGCCATAAAAAGTTAGTATGGACACGCTGGATCGGTGTACCTATCCACGCATGGTCCGTCCGATTTTTTGAGAGCATGAGTACCCCAATGGGGAAGTTCATTCGAGTCGACAAAGTAACAGAATCAAATTCAAGACTGGATATAGCGAGAGCCCTGATATCAGTCTCGTATTTAAAAGATATCAATCAAACAACGGTAATCTTAATCGATGGAAAGGAATACACTATCAAAGTCACGGAAGACATGGCATACACGGATATAGACATAGAAGAGGACATATCGGAGGACGAAGGAGACACCAGTTCTCAGTGGTCAGTGGATTCAATGGATTCACGGTACCTTGGGCCGGCAAAAGCATCAGAGCACGGCCAAACGACGTCAGAAGTCGAAGAGACTCCGGAGTTTCGGGAAGTTGAGCAGTCGCAGATGAATTTACCCGAAGGGGACCCACACGACAAAGGCCTAGAAAAAAGCGCAGAATGCCAGCAGAGAAGGGAATTAGAAGCATCGGGAAATAGAGAGGACAATAAAGGCGGCACAACGTCTGTTGGGCACGATAACCACGGTGGAGATAATTATGGAACAACCTTGGATATCGAAACGACTGCGGAAAGGACAGAACGGGCTCTAGACAAAACGACGGAAACGGGCCCATTAGCATTTGAATCTCGGAGTGGGCCTGGGCCTTCAGGAACAGTGAAATTAAATATTCTTGGCCCAAATCAACAATCAAACGTGGATGTCAAAAAATTACACCTGCACTGTGAGGAGGGCAATTTGGCGGACAATACATCACATGGGCCGGCCCAAAGAACTTTTGTTGCTGAAAGACAAACACTTGGACATGCTACGAAAATGGATTTGAGAAACCTATCCGGAAACACACCGACATCTACCTCCCAAACTCGACTAGAAGAGAACTCAAACGCACCTCCAGCTGGACTCAAACAAGCGGTGAGGGAAAATAGTGAGTTGCCCACAAAACAAACAACGATCGAAGATCAGAACCCCATCGACGGCGGAAGAGGCAACAATCACTCTTTAAAAGCAGGAAAATCAAAGAGGGCAAAGGCTACCCTCAAAACAGCAAAGATGAGGAAGGAAAAGGGGTTGTGGAGATATTTTGTGAAGGAGATGCAATCTCCATCAGAATTAACACCGTCAATGGCTGGAAAATCAACCAAGGAAATATCTGAAAGCAGAAACAGAAAAGAAACAGAGGAAGCCGTCCAAACCTGGAGCCTAGGGAAAAGGCTAGGCCTGGAGGCAAGCTCATCGGAGGCGGAAGTAACAACAAAGTTGATCGATATGGTAGGACAGAGTGGAGCACACAAGAGGGCAGACAAGGAGATAAATGAGGTAACCCATTAATGAGAATTCTCTCATATAACATTCGTGGTCTAGGGAGCAGAGTTAAAAAGAGAGAAATACAGTCGTTAATAGGAAGCCTAAAAATAGATTTTTGCTGCATACAAGAATCAAAGTTAGAGAATTGTGACGACTTGGTGTGTAAAGCTATCTGGGGAAATGATAATTTCAAATGGGCCACAATGAACTCAGAAGGTAAAGCTGGAGGAATTCTGTCAATATGGAATAGTCAAGTATTTACCTGTGTAAGCTCATGGCATATGCAAGGAGCATTAATCGTGAATGGGACTTGGGGGGAGGAGAGAAAACAGTGTTGTATTATCAATGTCTATGCATCTTGTATCTCATCTGAAAGGATTGAATTATGGGACAGACTGGAACAAATCATAAATCAAAACTCCAACTCGTGTGTGTGTATAGCCGGGGATTTCAACGCCATCCGAAGGGCCACTGAGAGGGAAGGAAGGGGCATCACTCTAAGTAGAAGGGACATAAACTCATTCGACAAGTTCATCCGAGACTCCAACCTAATGGACCTACGGCTTCACGGGAGAAGTTATACGTGGTACAAACCAGACGGAAGTTGCAAAAGCAGGATTGACAAAATCCTACTAAATTCAGAATGGCTAGCAAAATGGCCGAGTGCGTATCAGAAGGGGTTGAAAAGATCAGTCTCTGACCACTGCCCGTTAACCTTAGAAATCAAGGCAAAAGACTGGGGGCCGAAACCGTTCAGAAGCATCAACGCTTGGAGCAATCACCCGGAATTCAAGAACTTTGTGACATCTAAATGGAACAATTATGATATAAGGGGATGGGGCAGCTATGTACTGAAGGAAAAACTAAAGATGCTAAAAAACGACTTGAAGACCTGGAATAAAGAAACGTTTGGACATATGAACAGAAAAATCGAACACCACCGAGATGAAATAGCCAAACTGGACCTACTGGATGAGCTGTTTGGGCTAGACGAGACATAAATAATAAGGCGAAACGAGTCAACGGCAATCCTCTTTAGAGAGCTCAAACAAAAAGACTCACTGATGCACCAAAAATACAGGAACAAGTGGTTGAGGGAAGGAGACATGAACACCAGATTATTCCACCATTGTATAAATAAGAGAAGAAAGCGAAATGAAGTCATAGGGGTAGAGCTAAACGGTGAATGGGTGGAAGAAGTCCCAGCAGTAAAAAAAGGAATTTTGGAACACTTCAAATCACACTTCAAAAGGCAGCAGTTTCTCAGGCCCTTATTCAACACAGAAATCGTCCAGAAAAAAGTCTCAGGAGCTGAAAATGCAATGCTTACTGCACCCTTCACAGAAGATGAAGTTAAGAGAGCAATTTGGTCGTGTGAAAGTTCCAAGAGCCCAGGACCGGACGGTTTTAATTTCCACTTCATGAAGGAATTTTGGGAGACACAAAATAGATTTTATGAGAATGATGGGAGAATTCCACCAAAGAGGCAGATTCGTAAGAGGTTTCAACCCGTCCTTCATAGCACTAATACCCAAGAAAGAGGAAACAAGAGGTTTAGGCGATTATCGACCGATCTCCTTAATCAACGGCTTCTACAAGATAATGTCGAAGGTGTTATCAAACAGACTGAGTAAGGTGTTGGAGTCAATCATCTCAGAAAATCAGAGTGCATTCGTGGGGGGGCGTCAAATTTTGGACAACATCGTCGTGTTAAATGAAGCAATAGACGAGGCGAAGAAGAAAAAAACAGAGAGACTTCTAATGAAGATCGACTTTGCAAAGGCTTACGATACAGTCGACTGGAGATTCTTGCACAACATGATGGTATGTTTTGATTTTGATCCAAGATGGATAAGCTGGGTTATGGAATGCATCTCGACGGCAACAACATCGGTGCTAGTCAACGGAAGTCCGACGGAAGAGTTCTACCTTGAACGAGGGCTAAGACAAGGCGACCCTTTATCGCCTTTCTTATTCCTCATAGCGGCTGAGGGACTCAGCATATTAATGACGAGAGCAACATATCTGAACCTATTCCAGCCAGCATTAATTGGGAGAAATAACACCCAAGTATCCCACTTGCAATTTGCGGATGACACTATCCTTATGGGGGCTGCAACGATCGAAAATGTAAGAATGATGAGGAGAATACTCAACCTGATGGAAATATCTTCTGGGCTCAAGGTGAATTTCGAAAAAAGCAGTCTTTTCGGCGTCAATGTAAGCGAGGAGAAGTTATCCGAACTGGCATAAGGAATCAATTGCGCAGTGGGTAAAATACCCTTTTCATTTTTGGGGTTGAAAGTGGGAATCCAACAACGCAGGGTATCGGAATGGTCAGGAGTGGTGAAGAAAATTGAAAGCAGATTAAAACGTTGGGAAAGCCAGAAGATCTCTTTCGGAGGCAGAATTCCGATTTACTACCTTTCCTTCTATTAATTGCCAAAAAAAATCTTGAGTGAGATCGTTAAAATGCAACGTAATTTCTTATGGGGGGGGAGGGAAGGTGAGAGGAAAATTGCATGGATTAATTGGAACTCTTTATGCAAGCAAAAAGACATAGGGGGTCTAGGCGTTAGGAATTTAGAAATATTTAATCGTACCTTATTAGGAAAGTGGATGTGGAGATTCTTGAATGATAGAAAAAGCTTGTGGTCAAGGGTGATAGAGTCTAGATATGGGGGACGGTGGGAAGGCTATAATAACACGGGGCAAATGTCGGGGTGGTGGAGGGATATTGTTAGAAACTCTATAGGGGACGAGAGTGGCTGGTTTTGGGGGGAATTGGAGAGGATAGTGGGGAATGGGCAGGCTATTAGGTTCTGGGAGGATATTTGGGTTGGAGGGCAGAGTCTCAAATCAAAATTTAATAGGTTGTATCATCTAAATGTGGATAAAGAGAGATGTATTAGCGAAATGGGAGAGTGGATAGAAGGGGTCTGGTCTTGGAAGTGGAATTGGAGACGAAATTTACTAGATAGGGACATGGAAAACTTTGACCAAATGTTGCAGGTGGTGGACAGATCCAAGCTTTCTGAGAACGAGGACACATGGAGGTGGAAATCGTCTTCAGCAGGGAGTTACATCACCAAAGAAGTATACGAGACACTAAATAAGTCAGGAACACCAACGCCGATAGCAGACGAGAAGAAAAAAGGATTCAAACTTGTGTGGAACTCAATTGCTCCGCAGAAAGTGAACGCACACGCATGGAGACTACTGTGGAACAGAATGGCTACCAAGGTAAACCTTAGAAATAAAAATGCATTACCGAGCAACGCAGACGTGGCTTGCGTTTTTTGTGGAAATCACGAGGAAACTGTCTCGCATTGCTTCTTCGAGTGCCATTTCGTGCACAAATTCTGGATGGAGTGTTATAAATGGCTAGGAGTGGCCACTGTCATTCAACTGGAACCGACAAGAAACCTATTGAGTCACAGTCAAATCTTTGAAGGCAAGAGGGGAACCAACATTGCTGTTTGTATTTGGAATGGTATAGTATGGCTAATTTGGAAGTGGAGGAACGAGCATATATTCAAAAACAAGGAAATCGTGCTCGACAGGATGATGACGGAACTAAAGGCTAGAGTATGAAGCTGGGTGTCGATTAAGGAGGGTAACCGAAGAAGCTTCACCTATGCAGACTGGATCGCAGAGCCAAGGAGAGTACTGGAGCTGTAAACATAAGCTAGCACATTCACTGTATAATCCTTTCATCACTATTACCAAGGAGGTTTTCCTCATGTAAAATTGCTAACTATATGTACTGAAGTATTTACATACTAATAAAATTAACACATTTTCTGATCAAAAAAAAAAAAAATACAACATCACCCACTTTTACTAATTGATTTGACATAAAGTTATATAAAATAATAAACATCACACACTCTCACACAATTGATTTGACATAAAGTTACATCCCATCCTACCCAACATCCCAAAACAAACATACATAATCACTATTCATCAGAATTTCTCCATCCAGGATTTCCCCATCCCCATCTCCCCCATCCTACATAATCCCAAAACAAACATGCCCTAAAAGTATTATTTATGCATAAAATTATTTTAAACTGCATGTATATAAACTCACAACTTGTTCTTAATGTTAGGATAAGGAATTAAGTTGATCGACCTAAATTCTTGAATTAATTTTATGTAATCTTTGTTAGACTCAAATTCAGTTGAAAATATATTAAACTACGTACAAAATCTTTTTACATATATATTTTATATCCACATGTATTTTTTTTTAGTGAATTTCAGATGGATCATAGCACACTATCCCGATTTGACATTTATCTTATTTTCAATGTCTTAAAACACTAATTAATGGTGGGTTTCAAAACATTAGTTAATAATGTCATCTTACTCTGATATGTTTCCTATTCGCAACAAATGCACAATGTCACGTTTCAATTTCACGATTTTCAATCAAATTTAAAGCACATTTCATTTAGAGTAGTCATAAATTATGATGCAATTGGTGCACATGAGACTGATTCTTTTCTATATCAAGTGTATAATTGTCTAAACATATATATACAATTCCAATTTAATAATTCATTTGATCGATTGCAAATGAAATGAGTGAAGAGAATAAACTAAAATAAAGAGATTATATTTAATTTATATAGATATATATAATTAAAATAAACATATCACGTATAGATGTATGAGTATTACCAGCGCTGTCCTAATTGTCAAGACAGCGCAGTTTGGATAGCTATCAATCTCAACTTGACAAGTTGCATAAAAGTCTCATATATATACGACTCTCATTATATATATATATATATATGTATATATGTATAATATGAGTTTTGAAGTTGAATACTTCAATATCAAGTCAAGTGTACGTACAATAAATTAATGCATGTCATGAGATGCTATAATATTGTCATTGAGAAGATCAAAATTTATTATTTCCTTGTACTTAATTATCTATGTATATTATCCACTATATATATAATTCACATTTCCCCTTTTTAATTACTAAATTAAAATTAAATTTTATATACGGTGTTATAACATGAGATGGTTTTGTGTATAATTAATCTAATAATTGAAGTAATATTAAACAAATACTACAAATTTTTAACACATTTGCCAGTTGACTAAATTTTTTTTTTTGTCTGTACTATTACAACATGCAAAGGTAAGCTCTATTTAAAAATGTTTTTCACGAGTAATGTGTACTTTAATAAAAGTCAAATTATAATGTGATCATATATATATATATATATATGACTCTATATATATATAAACATGTGGCATAGTACATGATCGATATCTTAGCAAAACTAGCCAAAGAGACGCCATTAGGGAGCTGATTAACTATATAATGATGAATTTTTTGCCTATTGACGAAATTGAAGAAACAAGAGAGGAGGTAATTATTTGGTCTTTATAAAGCTATTAATTCGAACCAATTTATTTCTCGTCTTTAGTAAACGTAACCATATATTTCTTGAATTTATATATATTTTTTTAGTTAATTAATTGGTAGCTGCAAACATATATTCCATTGACATGATGCAGCTGGAAATAAGAGTGAAGATGGATGAAGTTAGAGAAGAGAATCAAAGATTAAAATCGAGAATATCCCAAATGATGAAAGATTATCACTCACTAGAAACACATTTCAATGATATACTAGTCCAACTGCAGAATGATTATGATCAGCCCCACAAATCCACAGATTCAGTCGAAGAAGAATCTGAGCTCGTGTCTCTACGCCTGGGGGGATTCTCCAGTGAATTAGAGAAGAAAAGTAGCAACAATGAAAGAAAACACCAAGAAAATAGGAAGAAAAATCTTGTTGATTGCATGTTTCCAAAAAATTGCAGCCCAGAATATAAGTTTGATGCATCAAAGAAAGCTGCAAGGATGGGAGATGATAATGATGAGGTTTTGGAGCACAACCCTTTGAAGAAGCCTAGAGTTTCTGTGAGAGCTGCATGTGACACACAAACGGTAATTATATTAGTCGTCTATGATCATCAAATTTAATTAATTAAATTTTCATGTATATATATATAGTACTGTTAAATATTATTTTTGATCATATATGTTGTTTACAGATGAATGATGGATGCCTGTGGAGGAAGTATGGGCAAAAAATAGCAAAGGGAAATCCATGTCCTCGAGCTTATTATCGTTGTACAGTTTCATTGTCTTGCCCTGTCCGAAAACAGGTACAGCACCACCTTCCTCATGTGCGAATTCTAGTCAAAATTAAATTATATATATATATGAATTTTAATTGTCCATTCAGAGAGTCAATAGTGGATTTAGGGGGCAAGTACATTCTTACTAGCTCCTTTATTATTATTTTATATACATTAATTAAGTACATGAATTTACCCCACTTCAAATGAATGACTATGTTAAATGACTTAATTTGTGTGAAACAATTATGCATGCATACTAGAGTAATTAGCTAGGTTAGTTGTTGGATTTGCATTTAAGTATATATCAATTACATTGATGCGAATGAAAGGGCTGATTTTCATATATCCATTTGATGGGTGCACAAATATATAAATTATATATAGGTGCAAAGATGTGCAGAAAACATGTCCATTCTTACAACAACTTATGAAGGAAGTCATAACCACCCCCTCCCAGCTTCAGCCACCACCATGGCTTCCGCCACCTCAGCAGCCGCCGCTATGCTTAAGTGTGGCTCCTCCACCTCATCGCCACCACGGGGCCACACTAGTCTTGTGCAATTCAACTTCCCAAATACACTTAATAGTTTCTTTCCTCAACGACAAGCTTCCATTTCCACATTAAAATCACACCCCACCGTTACCCTAGACCTCACCGCACCAAATAAAAACATGACCACTCTCAACTTTTCAACTTCAACTTATAATATTCCTTCCATGGATTACTCTAATATCTTACAATCTCCCTGGGGAAGAAGCAAAATTCACAAGACAGATTCAACCTTTGAATCAACATTATATTAATTAGAAGTTGTATGTAATAACATCATTTGTTGTTATTGTTGATGATCTTGATCTTGATTAACAAAAAATCGTTCTCTTTGTCTTTGGAAACAACATTAATTAATAATGGCTATTCCAATGTCACCACTTTTTAAAGGAAGCCACCCTCCCTATATTGTTAATTTCACAAATTTTCATACATCTCTATTTGCCCAAATTCAATTTTAGTCATTTTCAGGGGCGGACGCACGTTAGTTGTGAGGAGGGCCATGGCCCCCCCTAATATTAGGCGACATGTATATATGTATGTAGTAATATTAGAATTTTCTATTTATTTTTTAGTTTGGCCCCCTCAAATGAAATATTGCATGGGCTTTGGCTCAAATTTATTAAATCTAAGCTTTGGCCCAACCACCAAATACTTTATAAAATTGTCTAAATCCCTTAATTAATTATTGGGTTGGGGTATATACCCCTCCAGCTTTGTTTACTACACTCCCCCGATACACGCACCCCCCTCAAAACACATCTTAGATAGATGCACTCCCCTTGAATTATCTATTATACCCTTATCTCTTAAAATTATGTAGGATAAATACACACCCCTAAAAACCCTACTTCATCTTCTTCCCCAATCTTCCTTCCTCTACCGCCTCTCTCTTTTCCCCTCCCTTTTTTTTTTTCTCTCCCCCTCCCTCCCCCTCGCCGTCGCTCTTCCCCTCCCTCCCCCTCGCCGTCGCTCTCCCCCTTCCTCACCCCTCGTCGTCGCACTCCCTCCCCTTCGCCTCGCTCGCCTCGTCCGCCGCAGCCGCAGCCGCTATTTTTTTTTTTTTTTAATTTCTGTACTAGGCGGCGGCGCCGCCGCTCTCCCCCTCCCTTCCCCCTCGCCTCATCCTCCACCACGACTGTTCTTTTTTTTTTTTTTAATTTCTGTAACAAGCGGCGGCACCGCCCCTCTCTCCCAGCGACGCCGCCGCCCTCCTTCGATCCTCGACGCCGTCGCGGCCCGCCCGCGCTCGCCCCCAGCCGTCGCCGACGAAGAACAGGTTTGTTTGTTTTTTTTTCGACCATTATTGGTCTCTCAAAAATACTCTAGTCGACTACCTATTGTCGACGAGAGTGTTTTTGAGCAATCAATAATAGTCGAAAATTTCAATTTCAATTTTTTTTTTCTTTCGAAATTTGGTCGACCAACCAGTGTCGACCGGAGTAATTTCGGGCGACAAACCAGTGTCCACCGGAGTGTTTTTGGTCGACTCTGGTTTGTTAAAATACTTAGATTTTTTTTTAATTTCTAAATTTTATTTGAGGTGGTGTCGATTGGAGTGGTATTGCTAGTTTATTTGATGAACATGTTCATTTTGGTGGTGGTGGTGGTGGCGGCGGCGCGGTGACGGCAGCAGTGAAATTCTAGGGTTAGGGTTATGTTTTAATTGTAGGGGGTGCATGTATCTAACATAATTTAGTAAAGGGCAAAATTGGTATTTTACATGAATATTAAATTAATAAAAATGAAGGGGGAGTGTATTAAACAAAGTTGGAGGGGTATATACCCCAACCCTTAATTATTTTCTTCCAATTCCACAAACATAACTTGCCGCAATTTACTTCAAACTCACCCGTTTGCCTTTTCAATTTCAATCTATATATTATTTTATTTTATTATTTTAATTATTTTCCAAATATTTAATCTATAATTGACGTTAAAAATTAATCATTTAATTATTAATTGATGTATCTTTATATTTTGTTTTATTGGTCAAATATGAATAGGAATCATATAACTAATTATTGACTAAGAGTTAAGATTTAAACATTTAATGTAGTCTTCTAATTAATTAATATTTAATTCTTTTAAAAATTAAAAAGATACAATAGATTTTTTCATAAAAAAAAAAAAGAAATAAGCGAGCATCTCAATCAAATCAATTTAAAAATAATAGTGAAAGTTGTCTTGTAAAATTTTTTATGGTTTAAATCAATGAGATGTAAAAAAATATGTATGATGTACACAAATTAGATTATTTGTTAGTATATAATTTAAATTTGATTACTTTAAAATTTTATCGTTGGCTCCCCCTAACGTTTTAACCTGGGTCCGCCCCTGGTCATTTTCCTTTTTATTTTTACAATTTTGATCATTTTGTTGTTAATTTTAATAATTTTCGACGAAAATCAAACCGAAAAATGATCGAAAATATGTTATAGCATACATAATGACATAAAAATGTACTCGAATGTCAGGCGCAGCAAAAAAAAATAAAAAATGTTTTAAGTCTAGTCTCGACCATCGCTTTGCCATAAATCACTGAGAATTAACAACGGAAATAAACACAATTCGTAAATTTGAAGTTGTGAGTCATGGAAAAATGTTATCTAATTAAACTTGAAATTGATTGAGGATTGTATTTTCTACATGAGGGACCGTTCAAACGAGGGAGAGATGGGTTGTTGATATGTCCAGTTAAGGTATTTTTTCGACTAAATTTTTATTTTTTTGTAAAAAAAAAACAATTAAAATTAATAAAGTGAATTTTGATGAGAGCACAACATGTACAAGAAAGAATAATGCCCTGACACGTGTAGTTTTTGCATAAACGTGGCAAACCAATACCTCTTCCGACTTCCATCAAAAATAGTAGGAATAAACTGAAATGTTTTCTTCTGAGAAACTGAAATATTAATATTCGAGAGAAACTGGAATATAATATATATCATCAACAGATTTTAATTAGCGAAGAGATTCCCTTCAGGCTTCAGATCGTTGAATCAAACATTATAATCAGGTAAGTTGTGTTCTTGAATTGTTGAAATTCATTATCCTTTTATCATTTCCGAATTTGATTTTACAAAATTATATATGGTATTCTGATTACTGGCTTATAGATATGTGAAAGATATGAATATTTAATCCTAATCCCTTGAATTGCAGTTTTCTGTTACAGAACAATCAATTTAGATCGAGAGAGAAACAATTAATTTCTTTGAAAAAATAAAATAAAATTGTGTATTAAGTAGTGGATCATTGAATTGTGATGATTGATATTAGATTGAAAATCTTCCCATTTTTATTACCAAAGTATGATATGATTGATATATAGTGTTAATTAGAGATGGCAGAGAAGACAGGATCAAAGGGGTATGATTCATACTTTGAGATGGTAAAAACCAAGAAAAAGCTTCCTCCTGCATTGCAAGAATCTCTAACTGCTGCATTTGCAAAAATTCCTGTTTCATCCTTCCCAAATGTTCCTGGTGGCAAAGGTGACCATTTAGATTTAGGGACGTTTTTTTAAAATTTGGAGTATATAATTAGAGAAAATGGTTATAAGGGACTAGGCTGCTGTGTATATTTGCAGTTATAGAAGTTCAAGCAGACATGTCGATTGGGGATGCGGTCAAAGTTCTGTCCGAAACCAACATTCTGTCAGCTCCAGTGATTGACCCTGCTTCAAAGGGTAGCACGGATTGGCGAAAACGATATCTGGGAATCGTGGATTACTCTGCTATTGTTCTTTGGGTGCTGCAGAATGCAGACATTGCAGCAACTGCATTTTTGGCAACTACGGCTGCTGCTGCTGGGGTTAGTACTGGTGCTGCTGGTGCTATCGGTGCACTAGCGTTGGGGGCAACGACCCCTCTTGCCATTGCTGGACTCACTGTAGCTGCAGTCGGGGCAGCAGTGGCAGGGGGTGTGGCCGTCGAAAGAGGGATGGCCAAAGATGCCTCAACGGCTGCAGATAAGTTGGGGGAAGATTTTTATAAGATTATGCTACACGAGGAGCCTTTCAAGTCCGCCACGGTTAGTTCATTATTGTTATTAATTTCATTCTCTTTTAGCCTAGAGAAATAATATCTAGCTCATTATTGTTGTTAATTTCATTGAGTTTCATTCTCTTTTAGCCTCAAGAAATAAAATATCATGAAAAAAACTTGTGTGCACCAGACAATTTTTAAATGTATTACTTATTAGTTGTTTTATTATAATGTATTAGTGTGGTACTATTTGGTGTTTTCACTGAAAAAAATTTGTTGTGTACTGTACAAACAATTAGTGTACGAGAGTGTTACTCAAATCTCATGTTTAACTAATCACGCCCCGGTTTTGGTGGATGGAATGCAATGTTTTTTTTCAATTGTATGAGCTACGTAGTATATTGGCGCGAGCTAGTGTGGAACAAGGTGAGTTTCGATGGTAGGCCTAGTTAACAAGTGACCAAAATTTAATTTTCTTTCCAGAGAAAAGAACATAGGAGTATATATTGCCTTGTTTTGACATATTTTTGAATCTTTTGTTGTAGTTGAGCTAAATGCATATGGTTTTTATATGTATAGGTGAGGACAATTCTAAAGTCGTATCGATGGGCACCTTTTGTTCCGGTTGCACCAGATAGTTCAATGTTGAGTGTGATGTTGCTGCTTTCAAAGTACAGGCTTCGTAATGTCCCGCTAATTGAGTCGGGGAATCCCTCGATTAAAAACTTCATAACTCAATCTGCAGTTGTCCAAGGTCTCCAAGGATGCAAAGGAAGAGACTGGTTCGATTGCATAGCCGCTAATCCATTATCCGAGCTGGGGCTTCCTTTCATGTCTTCAGATCGGGTAAGAAAAGAAATCCCTACTAACTGTTTGAGTGAGAGACAGCTAATTTGATTAACACATGCCACAATTTTGGTTAGGTTGTAAGTGTTGGAGAAAATGAATTGATTTTGGAAGCATTCAAGAAAATGAAAGAGAATCAAATAGGAGGCCTACCAGTTATGGAAGGCACGACGAGGAGAATCATCGGCAACGTAAGCATAAGGGATATTCGATTCTTACTACTCAAGCCTGAACTCTTTGCGAATTTCAGGTATATTCTATATAAGAATATTTCAAACACATTTGATGATGATACAATTAAATTATGTATTTTTGTTGTGGAAATGAAGGGAGCTTACGGTGAAGGACTTCATAAGTACAGTTGCGATAGCTACAAACGACAGTGGTAAAACGGCGGCAGCGATCACGTGCAAGCCCGATTCGACTATTGGCAATGTGATCGACATACTTGCTTCGAGGGCAGTTCATAGGATCTACGTGGTCTCGGGTGAACAGAATCAAGTTGTGGGAGTAATTACACTGAGAGATGTGATCTCCTGCTTTATCACTGAGCCACCCAATTTCTTTGATGATTACTTTGGGTTTGCTGCTCAAGAGTTATTGAGTCAGTGACACGTCGATCGAAAACTTTCAACTTGAAAAATCGGCAATCGTATCGGTGGATGGACTGGTGAAGTAGGTAGGTACTATATTAGGTTACTTGAGTAGAATGTACATTGCCTTAAATATTTGGTGCACTGCTGTTGAATCAACTGAGGGATATTGATTTTCAGACGTTGAGTCTTTTTTCATATTTATCTATCTTTCTTAATACTATCATTATTCATAGATTGATAAAATCACCACGGCTAAGGTTTTCATTTGAAACCGCCGGTTTCTGTTCGAAAAGTAACCTTAAAATTAAGATTAAGTTTGGATTTTGGTAATTCAAAATCGAATTCGTCGGTTCGGTGATTAAACTTAAATTGGTTGTTTTGCATTTTTTTTATATAATTTTTTTTATAAATACTTCAATTTCAACTTATTTTTAGTAGTTTATTTAAAAAAAAAAAAAAAAGAGTAAAAACGAATAAAAAATGAAAGAAAAACAGAAGGAAAAAAAAAAAAAATTCAAACCAGTCTCACCGGCTGTTTCAAACCAGTGAACATAACTGAAACCGGCTGTTTCTAAAACGTTTTGACATGCCATATTAATTAATTTTTTTTTTTTTTTGGGGGGAGGTAGGGCTCAAGAAAGTGTGAAAACAAGCAGGGATTTCAAACCAGTGAACATAACTGAAACCGGCTGTTTCTAAAACGTTTTGACATGCCCTATTAATTAATTAATTTTTTTTTTTTTGGGGGGAGGTAGGGCTCAAGAAAGTGTGAAAACAAGCAGGGAAAAGAGGATAACATCCATGACAAATGCATTCCCTGCTCCAGCCCAAAACTACTCCATTTCAATCATGAGAAATGGTAGAGTCTGCCCGGATCTGGGCCAGCGAATGTGCTCTCATAAGCTTACTCCTCGGGACATATTTGAATTTGCACACTACAAATTCGTTTGCTAGCGAGAGAATCTCCCTAACAATCCATTCTTCCGGTCCCGAGTTCGTTTGTCTTTTTCTGCACAGAGAGACTGCAAGTTGAGAGTCCGACCTAATTTCCAGAACCTCAACCTGTTTGTCGATTGCCAGCTTCAAGCCCTCAAGGATCGCCATCAGTTCTGCACCAAGTGCCTCCCTTTGGGGTTGGATCCTTTTAGCGAATTCCGCTATAACATTGCAGTTGGCCTGCCGAAGGGATCCCCCGATGCCATAACGTCTATCTTCCTTCTTGTGTGCTCCGTCCACTTCAAGGAAACACCCACCGAATGGGACGGAAGATGCATCATCTCCAAGGGCTTGGGAAGTAATTAAGTTACCATTAATCACCACTTCATGTATTCATTAATAGTCCTTTGATAAATAAATACAATTTCAATTCTTTTTATCATGTTTGACATAAAAAAAAAAAAATTAATGGAGATTTAGTTAGATTTGAAAGAGAATGAAAGGGTTTTGTTTTGATATACTCCTCTTTATATAGATTATATTTAAATAAAATGTTAAAAATTATTAAATTATTTAAAAGTACTTAATTATATTTTAACAAACTGATTGTGAAATCTTTTTGATATAGTTAAAGATTTTTCTACATAAAATTATTATTTAAACAATTTGAATATAAAAATATTTTTTTTTAATATAAAAAAAAATTGACGTAATTAAAAAAAAAAACTGCTCGGATATATTTCTATTTAATTTTTTTTTAATGAGAATTTAGTTAGATTTGAAAGAGAATGAAAAGATTTTATTTTGATTATAACCTAAATTAGTTATTAACTAAATTAATAAGACACATGTACCTGTCATCCATCAAAACGATTGGAACAAAAGATCTCCAATCAAACCAATCTTTAGAGATCGAGATACTAGATAACTTTCCACTTATTGTGCGATACTTGTAAATGTTAATTTTACATTATAATGCATTGTGTATATAAATTAATTTATTAATCGTGCTATTAATTCCTAATTCTCACCTCTCTACAAGTTCGGACTTTTAGATGAGACGAAATTCTTTCATGGTATCAGAGCAAACCGGGCCAAACGACCTGGGTTCGATTCCTATTGAAAACACTCCACCCATTTAAATTGTCCACTCGATGGGGCTCCTCCCCAAAAAGGGTAAGAGGTGTTAATCCGGCCCACGAGTGAGGGGGAGTGTTAGGAATTAATATACAAGAATTAATTCCCACACTCTCTACAAGTTCGGACTTTTAGATGAGACAATATAATTATCTATATATAAAAAATATATACTTATAAAATTATTTAATATTTTTCAGATATGTATTTAAATACATTATATTTATAAAGAGATTAGGTCCCAAACAAACCAATCTTTAGGGAGCTAGATGTATAATTCTAGATCATTCTCACAATCTTGCACAAATCACTCAAAATCTTACACTAATAAGTCATACGTTTTACAAAGCTAAAAATTATTTTCATATTCGATCATACACGTACACATTAACACATTGATCTCTCTCTAAGATGAAACCCTAACGCACTCTTTAATTGTGATGAACCTGAACTCTTAACCTTCGTGACCGGTTTGACTTCTTCTTCAGTCAACCTGGTGTTCAATTTATCATGCAAACTCACTGTCTTACGTTCGATATTATTACTCACAACCACAACGACCCTCCTTTCTGTGGATCAACATCCCATGATTAACACCATCGTATCCATGTCTCTCAGACACTTTCACGCCTACAAAAAAACCTACGCAATCATCAAACAAAGCATCACAAACTGGCCTATTCCAAATCCAGATCAAAACCAATTTATCCATTCAACGTTGCAGCATGTTCGGGAGGCACTTACGTCAATGGAGATGAGCCATAACTACGTGTGTGTTAGCATGCACATGACGGCCACACTAGATCAAGTGTTTGATGTATCTGGTGATGATGAAGTTCGTATGATCCCAGCCAATGATTCGTCGATGGAGATGGAAAAGGAGTCTGGAAGTTGCTCCGTGTGTTTAGAGGAATCTTCTCAAGGCTGTGTTTTTTTGCCGTGTTCACATGTTTTTCATCAAGATTGTATCAAAAAGTGATTTAGGGTTAGCCACTTTTGCCCTAACTGCCGTTATGAGATGCCAACGATGTAGATGTATCATGTATAAAAAAAATATTTAAATTATTATATAGCACTTCATTTATTAATTTATAGTCCTTTGATAATTATATTCTTTCGATTTAATAATTCGATATTAATTGTTTGACATATTAACCTTTAACTGGAATACACATATAATAAATATAATGGATAAAAGTACGTGTGGTGTACTATATGGATTGGAGGTGATAATTGGGTCGAAAAGTGCATGGTTCGTGAGGGGGAGAAATTGTGTTACTCAACTTGATATGCATATGAAGGTTAATGGGAAAACAAACAAAATATAGAGTAACAAATCAGGGAAATATTTAGATTTAGGTTAAGTGACCAATTGAGCCTAAGAGGATACCTTAGAGCAACTAATCGATATTAATTTTTTTTTTAAATTTAATTTGTTGACTCAAAAAAATAATAATTTAATATTTTACTAAACATTAATTAAAACACAAGTTACTTAGATATGACTTTTAAGAATTAAAAAAAAAATGGCTCCGGAAAAAAAAAAGAATAAATAAAAAAAAAGGTGATGTTTAATACTCCTATAATGTAGTATTAACGTACTTTGTTAATTGATTGTTTCTGATCCAACAATGATAAATTCTTAAATCCCTCCTTAGATATATATATATATTCGAAATTAAGCTAAATTATAAAAGGGGGAACAAAACGTATAACAAACTCCAAACAAACTAATCTTCAAAGTCACACCATGTACCCGTATCTGGAATTTGTGCTATTTGCAGAAAGGAGGAGGCGACAACAGCACATGCTCTGTTTTTCTGTAGCTTTTCTAGACACATCTGGAAGAGGCATGGCTGGTGGGGAATCTTAAAAGATAGAAAAAGAGGAAGCCTACATGATTTAATCGAGCTGCTGAAAAAGGGGAAGGAAAAAAAGGATTTTGAGAAGTTGGTGATGCTCGCTTGGGGAGTATGGAAGGAGAGATGCAAGGAGGTATATGGGCACGATAATACTGATTGCTCTCATGTACGAAAGGAGGCCAGGGCAACGAAGCTTCGATGGGTGGAGAATCTTCTACAAGATTATTGGGACAGCAAACAGGCGAAGAGAACACCGATGAGAAATGCAGATTTTGAACATGGAGAAAGGCATCAAGACTCTTACTGGGCTAAGGTAGATGCATCTTTCAACGAAGCAAAAGGAAACTTTGGGGTCGGAATGATTGCAGGGAGGAGTAACCGAAGCTTGTGGGGGGCAAGAGGCAAAGCTATTAAGCACCCGGGTTCAGTTTTGGGTGCGGAGCTTAGAGCAATTGAAGAAGGCTTGCTATGGGGAAAGGAGTACGATTTCGAGAAGATGAGGATCATGTCGGATTCCTTAGAGGCAGTACAGGTTATTAACAAACAAAGGGGGCTTCGGAGCCCAGAGGGATACGTCCTGGATAGGATCTTTAACTTAATGAGTGAGTTCGTAGTGTGCGAAGTCAACCATATTTCCAGGACGAAGAATGAAGCGGCGGATAAAATTGCAAGATGGGCCGCTAGCACTCGCTCTTCTCACGATTGGAGAGATGAGGAAGTTCCTCGATGGATCACGGACGTAGCAACTTTGAATTGAAGATTATGTATTTTATGTTTAAATGCGCTATGCTGTGCTCTTCTGTCAAAAAAAAAAAAAAACTAATCTTCAAAGTGATACGGAGTACTAGACAATTCTTCCCTCAGCGCGTATTAAGCATATATATATACATGTAAAAACCAATTTTACATTATAATTTTATGTGTATCATTAATTAATTTGTTAATTGTACAATACAATATAATAAAGAAATATATATATATATATATATATATACTTATAAAATTATTTAATATTTTTCAGAAATAAATTAATTAAGGTATAAAACAAAAGCAATTATAAAATAAAATTTAATAATAATTTAATTAGAAGTTAGGTAAAAAAAAAAACTGTGCTTATTAATAAAAATAGTCCGTATATTCTAGATTGTACTTTATTTAAACATAAATTAAGTCCTCTTAAAACGTAATAATACGATAATAATTGTATCCTATCATTTAATTAATATCAACTACGGAGTATAATTAATAGGAGTATATCTTAAATAGATAAATCATTATATTTACACATCATTTTTTTTTTTTTAAATCAACAAAAATAAATAAATTATCACAACATGATCACATATTACATATATATTCTGGATCTAGTGATTCGAAAATCATATCTTCCATGCAAGATATATATTAATAACCTTATAAATACTACAAGACTACTACCAATTAATTAAATCCTCCATCCATCCATCCATCGATCAAATTAAACCTGCAATAACATGGAACCCTATCTCAGCTGCTTGCACTGTGACCTTGAACTCGTATCCACTGTCGCTGACCGAGTTGAATCTTCGTTTAAGGTTGTCTTCTGTTTAACCTGTGACTCCTCTGCCTTCCACTGGATATTACGAGATGGAAACTTAATAGAAACCCAGCTTGTTTCAGTCGTCCAAGAACCCGTCTTGGTTAAAGTCATCATCATGACTCTTGCAGACTATTGCTCCTACCCTAAATCCTACGCAATCCTCAAACGAGCCATCACAGACTGGCCAATTCCGACTGGAAAACAAGAAAGTTTTATCAGGGAAACGTTGGACCACAGCCGAAGCGCCGTTGTATCAATGAAGCCAAGTGACAATCAAATGTATATTCATATGCACATGACCACCATCCTAAATGAAGTCTTCGAGGAAACGACTCCACCAGAATTAGGCGGCGGCGGTACTGAGGTCATGACAACGTTCGGACAAGAATTTGTTCGTATGATTCCAGCCGATGATTCCTTCATAGAATCGTTGGAGACGATGGAGATGGAGGATGGAAATTGTTGCTCGGTGTGGTTGGTGGAGTTTTCTCAAGGTTGTGAAGGCGTTCGGTTACCGTGTTCGCATGCTTATCATCAAGATTGCATCAACAAGTGGCTCAACATTAGCCACTTTTGCCCCAACTGCCGTTGTGAGATGCCAGTCACCTAATTTAATTACGGAGTATTAATTTTCGTTTGAATCACTAATACTACAATTTGATTAGAAGTTTTTTCTGGTCGGGCCGGATTAATTCAGGCTTTTCATCTTTGTATAATTGTATTTCCGTCCGACTTTTAAATAATGATATATTCCTCTTTCAATAAAGGGCCGGATGTTTGACATATTACTTTAATTGTATAAAATTGTGTATAATCTTTTATATTACATATTTCGATTTTTTTATATTTTATTCGAATGTTTATCTTTAAAAAAAATCATAAAAAATTATGTACGTGAAATATTTCATAAATATAGCTAGCTTATTGATCCACGTGTAGGGGTGGGAATGGGCCAGGCTACCCGACAGGGGCCTACGGCTCGGTCTTCTAAAGCTCGGCTCGGCTCGGCTTGTTTAATAAACAAACCAGGCTCAAGCTTTTTTTAAAGCCTTTTTAATTAAATAGGCCGGGCTTGAGCTTTTTCGTAAGCCTTTTAAGCCCAACAGGCCGGCTATTTAACTATATTTCTATATGTATAAATATATAATATATAATATATAAAAATATAATAAATATATAATATAATATTGAGATTATTTGAAGAAATTATATACTTTTTATTTTATTTTTCTTTGTAATAGTTAAAAATAATTGATATGAACATTTGCGAGTATAATTTTATATACCTTTTGATTAATTTTTTATTGTTCTTATTTTTTCATTTTGAAATTTAAAAAGTTAGTTTTTATAATTTAATGGTAATACAAGTGTGGTAAAAATTAATTTTGAATAACACTAAAAAGGCCTTTAAAAGGCTTTCGGGCCAGGCCTATTTACTAAAAAGGTCAGGCCTAGCCTCTTAAAAAAGCCTATAATAGGCCACAGATCAGGCTTGGGCCCAAATATTATATACCAGGCCCAGACTTTTTTTCTTAAGGCCCGGCCTGGCCTATTCCCACCCCTATCCACGCGGATTAAGCTTTTAATTGAAACATTTTTTTTCGATAGGTATATATTGTTTTATTGCAAGTCCAAAAAAAAAAAAACATAATAATCCATCGCCAAAAAAGTCTCAATACAATGTTTTCTCCCTGGATCCCTTTTACGTTTGCTGCTCATATCTTTTGTTTTTTCAGAATCTGAGCAAGTCTTGTCTTGTGTATAACGTCTATTATGTATGTTAACATTAGTTGGCTGAGAAAAACAATTTAATTATTTAAAAATAAAAACACCCTAACATGATAGATAAATATTTTGACTTGTATGTTATGTTACCGAGTAATCTGATCTGCTATTCAGTTAGATGTAGATGCAACCTCAACTCCTCGGGATCCATTATAATTTTTTACCTGAATTTGAGAATGGGATCAATATCAATGTTGCACTAATGTGCATGATAAAGTATAAGAGGACATGAAAAAAAAATGATTAAATAAAAAACTGCAGAATATGAAACTTCTCAATAAGAAATTCAGTAGTGAATTGAGCTTTTATACTCTCATTTGAGAAAATAAACAAACAATGATTTATTGTGTCATGCATAATTTTTACTTTCATTTCTAAAATTCAAATTATAAATTTTGTATGTAATCAATAATGGTGCAAAGCTAATATTTGTTATTTACAATTCAAATTTGTTGACGTGAATGAGGTTTTTGCTTGGGGACACACTTCAGCTTTAACCATCAAATAAAATAATTAATCATGAGAAAATAGAAATTAAATTTCACTGGACAGAGAGAGTCTCAAACACCAAACATTAGACAGAGAGAGTCTCAAACACTAAACAGACAAATATGAGTCTCAAACACCAAACAGACAAACATTAGTTAATACTTGCAGCAAAAATAATGTTAATGACTTCAAGAATTAGCAAGTGAATGAATAAAAAGAAATATTCTCAAATGAGTGAATGAATTTGTAGAGATTATTGCATATTGGGAAGCCATTGGATAGGCTTTGACTCAGAGCAAGATAAAAAAAAAAACTGCAAAACTAAATAAATTAAATTTGAAGTTAGATAGGCATGTGACGAAAAAGATGAAGAAAAGACAATGAAAGAGAGAAATGGCTTCTGGAATAAAAAATACTCCCTCCGTCCGCCTATAAGCTTCCCATTTTACCATTTTGGTCCGTCCGCCTATAAGCTTCCCATACCTTTTTTGGTAAGTACTTTTTCTTACACTTCACTTTATATCTTACTTTTTCTCTCTATCTCTCTCATCTCTCAATCACATCACTTGTACTATATCTATTATTTAATCACTTTTCTTAATCTTTGTGCCAAAAAGTAACGTAACACTTATAGGCGGACGGAGGGAGTAAATGGTAGTAGTATAATATTCAACTATTAATCATTCAAATCAATATGGAAGGCGAATGACCAGAAGTTCAAGTAAAACAAACTTAAACTTCAAACTTAAACTCTTCTCCAAAGAAAAAAAAAATATCTTCTTCTCAATAAATTAAACCTAATTAAAGCCACACAACACAGTAATAACCCATTTCCACGAAGCTGTGAAGAATTAGAAAACAAAGAAAATTAGCAACTCTTCTGAAACTTTGATTAATGCAAAGAACAAATTACAGCAGTAAAATCTCATTAAAATTCAATAAATTACAGAGAGGGTCAAGAACTAACTATACCTTCTTTAATTTTCTCCAATGAAGCAAACATGTCTTTCCTCTTTGTTTTCTTCAACCACCGTAAGATTCCACAAAAATGAAAAAATCAGAAAAAAGTTATTGTGGTAAGAAAAAAGAATCCACAAAAATGAAAAAAAAATCAGAAAATTGAACCATTTTTTACCCACCTTCCAAAATCTGTAAATTGATTTGTCAGCAAATAAACAGGCAAAAACCATGACTGTAGCAACTGACCATGTTGGAGTTTCCTAAAGATTTCCCTTGCCTTATTACACACACCGCCATTTTTGCAAAGCAGAATGTTTTTCTGCAAAAATGTATAGAGCAGATTTTACTGGAAATATGAGTGAAATTAAAAGAGAGAAAGAGATCCTGGAAATGGAGAATCGTGCTATTGTTACACAGGTTTATATAGACAATGTTAGTAAAATGACAATAATATTAGAAAAAGGGCAAAAAAATTCGACAAAAATTGTGAAAAATTTCCAGATCTAGCATTTATATAATCGTCCTCTTGGAAGCATTCCCAGAAGAAGGGAACTTGAAATTTACTGTCAAAATTAAGGCCATTTGTATAACATAGGAAACAAACACCAAAAATCCAATTAAATAAATAGTCTAGATGGAAGATAAACTTGCAGACTTTCTCAGATAAAGAGATACTCACACACTTATGTCCTGTCTACCAAGAAGCTTTATAAGAGTCACTGATCTGGGCGTGGGCATACAATCCTCCCGAAGTTCTTTCGGCCCAAAAATCCAGTCGGGGCGCCATGACTTGTTTCTCCTGCAGATCCAAACCAAAGCAAACCGTGCGGCGAGGCAGGGAGGGGTGGGACGACGGCGACGACGCAGAGGACGGACGTCGGCCGCCTTTTTCAAGGCAGCGGCAACGTCGACCGCCTTTTTCTTCATTGGTGGCGTCGGTCGGCTTATGCAAACGGCAAGTAAGGTGGGAGAAATGGAGAGAGTAGGTGTACCCCTCTCTGTCTGAGAATCACAATGTTAGTGAAATGATGAATGGAAAGAAATGGGATAACACATATACATTCGAAACAGAGAAATAAGCAGAAAACAATGGAATTCACCATTTTCATTTTAAGAACAATGAGAAGAAGAGGTCATTAAAAAAACCCTAAACCGAGGAGTCCAAAGGACAAAGAGCAGTGACTAATTCTGTACTTGTGGGCCACACAGAGAATATTTTAATATTTTAGTATTTGAACGGGAGCTTGTCCAGCAAGCTACTATGGTGTTATTATATATATAGTATCTTATCTTAATTATTATTATTATTATTATTATATCATATATTTACAAACATTTTAGGTGCCATTTGTCACAAACTCACAATATCATTGGTCTATTTTAGTCTCTTTCTTCTCAAATCTCTCCATTTCAAAATCTCTCAATTCTCATTAATTCTGATGCTGCCCCACGTACACCAAAATCTTATTATCTCTTAGTAATTTACATCTTCATGTAAATCACAATATCGAATTTTCTTAATCAATAATTGTTTCTGTTTTACAAAAAAATTTCAGATTATTTATAATATATTATAAATTTATTTCATCCCACGTAATATGTGGGTCTTACACTAGTATATATATATTTGCGCACACGTAGCGACAAAATATCAAAAGCAAACAAGAAAAAGAAATGGAATATTTAAATTTGATGATTTATTTGCAATTATTTTAAGGTTTAGATTAGATTGCAAATGTTAAAACATGGTGATTTAATTTTCAATTAACCCTTTTTAAAATTAACAACCTCCTTAAATTATGACACATAAGCCAAATTAACAACAAAATGACACATAAGCCAAATTAAGCACAAGATGACACATCATCAATTTAAACTCTGTATTAGTATATAAGGGGATTTTATATTATAGGAGTAGTGTATTATGTATATATAACAAATTTATTAATCTTGTAAAATAATATAATTATTTATATAATAAATATGTATAAAATTATATAATAAGTTTTACACATATATTTTCGAGCTTTATTTTTTAAATACATTAAACTTATAAATTTAAAATAATTACACGAAAAATTTAATTGAGATATAAGATAAAAGTAATTATAAAATAAAGGGTAAATTATTGTTAAGGTCATTTCACTAAGACATTTATCTAATTGGGAATATGTTATTTTTTTTATCTATTACAGTCAAATTGGCACCTAATAAGACATAGTTGCCCTTTACCCATTTAAATTATTTGAAATTAATAAATATTAGACAGATTTACATCAAATCGTTTGAATTAATGCATATCCCCGTAAAACGCGATATTATATCACCTTCCATTATTCAAATGTTCCTAAAATTAAGCCAATTCGAATTAATTAGCTGACTTTGTGTAGCTGAAGGATTACTTTCCCAAAACAAATAAAAGTATAAAATCTGCATTTTATGATCTAGAATTAAATTACAACCAAAATACTCATAACACAATTAAAACACAAAAAGACTAAATAAGCGTGAAATAGTGACGTGGTTCGTATTTTTGCACTTTTTAATCAACTATACGATCCCCACAAGCGTATGGGTTCGATAGTAGTATGATAAGTATACCAAGTAGATATTCGTTCCAAGGACCTAGAGAGAGCGTGGAGCCCCAAAACTATAAGTCAAAATAGTGTTATAGAAGCTAAACGTGAGGATAAAGCAAATATCAAATAAGAAAAGGAAACAAACAACTAAACTAACTCTAAAAAAAATGAAAGTGCAAGTGGAAGAATTGCTTCAGGTGTTTTCCTTATGTGGGATCACTAATGAATTAACGAACTAATCACAATAATTAAGTCTAATGTCTTGAATTATGCTAAAGGCTATCACATATATGTGTAGACCAATCCCTTGTGAGACTTAGGTGAACACGTGCACTAACTAGCAATTATAGGATCTAATTAATACCATAAGCTCATAAGATAGTGTCTCATAAACACGTTCAACACGGTTACTAATGTTTATGAGACGCCCTTCCACTAATCTAATGGACGACCTCTAATCGACTAGTGTCTAGTGTCGTCGATATAAGCAATCAACCCCCGGTCGGTGTAGCTAATTACTATGTTAATTCTAATCGATTAATTCAAGCTCACACACACACTATTAATCATGCAACTCAATACGGTCGTTGAAGTCGAAAAAATCAACAATGCTAGCTAATAGGGTGAATTAACCAATTGAATCATGCAAAACACAATACTAGAAACAATTAAAATTCAAGACATAAACTAAAATATGCAATTAATTCATAAATCCACTAATTACCCTCATAATTCAAACACCCAAAGCAATAAGAGATTACCCCATTCCTAAATTAACAACTAAAATAAAAGCCATGTAAATTAAACTACAAAACATTAATGAAATTGAAATTATCAAAACAATATTGAAATAAAGGAAATATATCACCTCTATGTCTTCAAATCCTTCAATCCCACAATAAAATGAAATACTCAATTGAAATCTATCTAAAAAATGGAAATAACAAGCTAAACTAATCTATTAAGTGGAGTGATGGGGGAGTGGGGAGGATTTTCTCCCCAATGGGAGCTGCTGCCTCTGTTTTCCGCCCATGCCTACTGCGTGCGTGTTCCTCCCCCTCCGAATTGTGTATTGGCCTCCCTTTAATCAAACAGGTGTGGGCTTCTTTTTATTTCATGTTGAATTGGCCCAATGGCCTTTGGGCCTTCACCAATTAAACTTCATTCCAATGCTCACGGCTGCTTATTAATTCTAAATTTGGTTTCTCACTTTCAGCATCTTGGTTGATAAATGGCCATGTAATTCTTGAGCCCAATTAATTAAATGGGCCCATCACTCAATACTCCAACAATTAATTAAATGGGCCATCAATTAAATTGTTGGCCCAAATATTTTTCACCTTCTATATTTTCTCGTTTCAAGTTTCAACTTCTTCTCGATTTCTTCCTTCAATTGACTCCACAATATAAACAAAGTGTGTTTTGCACCAAAAATACTCTTTTTCCTATAAAAATAGCAAACAACACCCTTTCTCCAAATCAAGAGCAATGAGTCAAATTAGTGTAAATAATGCACAAAATCCTATAAAATTATGCAAATTAAATACATGAATTTCAAGCAATTTTCACACTAATCATATAGTGGATGCAGTTTCCGGTTATTTGAATATGCATACATATATGAAAATAGATTATGAAGTTTAATATGAACAGTGAAATGAATTTTGGTATGTAGAAATGGATCATAATAAAATTATGAGTTTATAAGCTTAGAAAAAGGTTCATACATGGATATGCATATTAATATGCACGAAAAACGGGGTACATGCATTTTACATATGTGCATATGTGAAATGCACTATACGATATGCATGTATACATGCATACGGTAATGTGCATATCTAATGTTCACCTCCATGTCAAGCTAATGTATCCATGAAACTTCTCCTTTTTTCACCTAATCCCCGAGTACTAAGTTGCACCCTAAAGACGTAATAATTAGGGCGATTCTTGCTAAGAAAAATACTAACCGGTAATTCTTTCAACGTCGGGTTGCACCTCCCAGTTTTCAGCGAATAAAAGATGAAAGGAATCACTTCTTCAGTCACGAACACAAAAATGAAACTCACACGAGCAACATCCAACAATAGACTGTGATTGCAGGACATAAATTCTTCAGAAATTCCAGCAAAGAATATTGAGGAACAACAGCTTTTCTGGTGTTAACACTTGCAGATTTCGCAGATTCGTGTTCTGCCCAATTTGCAGAAATTGATCCTCAATTAACACGAACAAAACTCCTACAAAAACCGTGATTGCAGATCTGAATTCTTCCAAGCGAAGATTAACAATTTCAGCAGTGAACGTTCACCAATGGACTCTAGAAACTCCAGTTTTAATGGCATGAACAGTGGCCGAATTCGCACCAATCGCATCAACAATAGCAGATTTCGAACAAAGCTCATCAACAATGGCAGATGATGGAGATGAATTTTAAGAATTCGATTTGTTGATGAGCTTTTTCAAAATCGTAATCGCATCTCCACTATGAGCTTTTTCGATGCATTTTGAGAGAAACGAAGGAGAATTCACCATTGTGTTGCTGGGCTGCAGAAACGATTCAATCTATGCTGCCATTGATGCGATTTGGGAAAATCACAAACGGTTAGTCCTAATTTCTGTTAAATCGTAATCGCCCCCTCAGCCCAGAAATCGATGATGGAGATGAATTTTAAGAATTCGATTTGAGAAAGTCAAGAATTTGTCAAGTTATGCCTATAACTCCCCCCGAATTAATTAGCTGACCATAATTATGAATTTAAAATTCGAATTAAATGTTCAAATATAGAAATTAAGGAGGTATATGAATATTAAGGGTATTTAAGGGTTTTTTACACTAATTTGACCCTATTAGAAAATTTTAAAAGTTGTTGGTTTACTTGCTTAATACTCTATAGAAATGACTCTATTAGGGAATATTCTCTAAAATAAAATTCAATACACACCAATAAAAATACATTTTAGATTGTATTTTACTCAAAAGTACAATAAATCATTTAAAAATAAACAAATCTAAAAAATAAAATTAATACTACAATAAAGTTAAGTAAATAAAATAAAAATTAATTTAATTAGTCAATATTAATATAATAAAATTTTCAACATTTCATATCAACCACAACACCTTAAATAAATAAATAATTAGAAAAAAAATTAAATAGTTAATAGGAATATAATATTTTGAAATAGTTTATGGGTCATATCTTACTCCACAAATAACTTAATTACACATCATACTTTTTAAATAAATAAAATTACAAGTAAAATTTAAATAAAAAATAATATAAATAGAAAAGAAAATAAGGAAAGACAACGGTTGTCTTTCAGCGCTCTTTTTAAAAAAAAGTGGAGTAGAAAAGAAAACAGGGAAAGACAACGGCGGATTAAGACCGTTGTATTTCAGCGCTTTTTTTTTTTTAAAATAAAAGACAATTTAATATCACGAACTTATGACAACGGGCAAAATCAATAACAGTTGTCATTTAATACCTTTATTCTGAGAGGAGTGGTAAGCAATTGAATGACAAAGTGGGATAACTCAAGTGGTTAGAGCACCACTACCTAGGCCTTAGGTCCTGGGTTCGAGTCATGGAGAGGGGAAAAAAAGGGATGGGTATTTAACTTGTAATAAAAAAAAGGTGAGCAATTGAATGGGTTAATTAGCCAATAAGATGATCGAGTTGCATAATTTGCATTTATAAAATTTTGAACAAGCATGTTTGACATATTACTTTATGTATACAATTGTTTATAATCTCATATCTATTTCTATATATAAAGAGGTTTACGCTTAAGATTGGCCAGTTTTCTCCCTGTAGCAGGTTGCCCAAACAGGTGCCAGGTGCCACACACAGGTAGGTCTTCAACACACGTGTCATCTCTCTCAATCTCTTTTTTTTTTTTTTTTTTATCCCCTTCTTTCAATTTTCTTAGTTCAATTTTATTCAGCAACTTCCGCCGACGACTTGCGTACATCTTCCTTTACTCACTTATCTCTGATCTATATTTCATTCAATTAGTAGTTCATCTCTTTGTACGTTTTCCCTTTTCCTCTTTGTCCCCTCTGAGTTTTTGCAATTCTTGTAATTGTTAGTTGGGACCTCCTCACCTTCTACATGTAGTCAGGGTGTCGTAAGGTGTCGTAATGACTACCGTAGTCAGTTAATCTAAGTCATTAAAAATCTAATCTAAAGTCTTAAATTTGATGATTTGTTACCTTTTGTAAATTTTACGGTATGTATTGTCGTAATGTGTCATAAATTTGTATTTTCTATTAAATTAAATTAATTAAAATATATTATTGTAAAATTACATTTTTATCCTTATACAATAAAATAATTTATTATATTTTTGTTAATGTAATTAAAATATGTAACGTTAAAATTACATATTTACCCTTATGTTATTAATAAAATTAATAACAAAGAATAAATCAAATCAATTAATTAAAAAAAACAAATCAAATTAAAACTTATATGCGTGGAATCTCTTGAATAGTGAGTAATATATATTACTGATTTCGAAATTGATGATGATTAAGAAGGGATAATGTGATTTTGACTTCAATTTTTCGCTTAAGAGTGATTTTTCTTTGAGGCATTTTCACAAACATTTGGTGTGCACATTTTTTTGTGTGAAAATTTGAAGTTATAGTTCAGCGCAAGGGAAAGAAAACAGTGACCGAGAAACGACGACGTGTTCTGGAGACTCCTTCGCGCACAGAGGTGGCCGGTCGATCTGGAGAGGGCGCGGTTGATGTCGATCGGATTGAGGGGAGAAAAGGAATGGAGCGAGACAGTTCATCTGCCTCCTCTATTCTATTCTATTCTTTTTTTTTTTTTTAATTATTCTATTTGATTCAATTCTGTTTATAATGATTATGATTTAAATTTAATTTTTTTTAATTTCTCTTATTTAAATGTAATTTATATTTTTTTTAGAAATAAAATATAAATTTGTATTAAAAAGGGTAATATAGTAAATAACAAAATACAATTTAAAAAATAATATAAATAACTTAAACTTGTATAACAGGTAGCAGGTTTTCTAGAAACACTTGTAAAAAATAAAAAACTTGACTGACCTGTTTTCGCTTGCTGAAATTTTTATTATAGGTCCTTTTTACAGATAATTCTCTAAAACCATTTTCACTGAAAATGGCGCTCATATTAAGGTATCCCACATCGGATAGAGAGATGGTCTTGGGTGGGTTTATAAGCCTAGGCAATCCTCTCATTTAACACCTTGGTTTTAAGTGTAGAGTTAGGTTTTCTTATGTTATGACGTTTACGACGCCACGTGGCGCGATTCGACAAAGTGACTATGTAGTCACTTTGTAAAATTTGACTACCGTATCACCCCCTCTCTCAATAATGTATGTGTTTTTTCATTTTCTTTTATCTCACTGATCTTTTCCCTGTTTAATATTTTATTTGTTTTCTTCATGTTCTCAGGTTTTTTTGCCGCGTTTCTCGAGTTTCAGTTACAGGTATAGATACTTGTTCTTTGAAATTATGGTGTTGTCAACTCAAATATTCTTAATACTTACCATTCCTGAGAGTTGGTTTATATTTTAGTTCACATACACATTTAGAAATTATACACAGTCTAATCTTAATGCAAAACCACGAGAACTTGGGGTCTAATCATGACAAGAACTTGTGTGCACCCGACAATTAAAATGCTATTTTTAATGGTACTTGTATTACTTATTAGTTGTTTTATTATAATGTATTAGTTTGGTACTATTTGGTGTTTTCACTGAAAAAAATTTGTTGTGTACAAACAATTAGTGTACGAGAGTGTTACTCAACTCTCATGTTTTTTGTGGATGGAATGCCCTGTTTTTTTTTTTTTCAATTGTATGAGTTACATAGTATTTTGGCGTGAGCTAGTGTGGAACAGGGCGAGTTTCGATGGTAGGGACAGGAAAACGTATAAACCTAGTTAACAAGTGACCAAAAATTGAATTTTCTTTCCAGAGAAAAGAAAATAGGAGTATATATTGCCTTGTTTTGACATTTTTGAATCTTTTGTTGAGACAAATGCATATGGTTTTTGTATATATAGGTGAGGACAATTCTAAAGTCGTATCGATGGGCACCTTTTGTTCCGGTTGCACCAGATAGTTCTATGTTGAGTGTGATGTTGCTGCTTTCAAAGTACAGGCTTCGTAATGTCCCGCTAATTGAGTCGGGGAATCCCTCGATTAAAAACTTCATAACTCAATCTGCAGTTGTACAAGGTCTCCAAAGATGCAAAGGAAGAGACTGGTTCAATTGCATAGCCGCTAATCCATTATCCGAGCTGGGGCTTCCTTTCATGTCTTCGGATCGGGTAAGAAAAGAAATCCCTACTAAATGTTTGAGTGAGAGACAGCTAATTTGATTAATACATGCCACAATTAATTTTGGTTAGGTTGTAAGTGTTGGAGAAAATGAATTGATTTTGGAAGCATTCAAGAAAATGAAAGAGAATCAAATAGGAGGGCTACCAGTTATGGAAGGCACGACGAGGAGAATCATCGGCAACGTAAGCATAAGGGATATTCGATTCTTACTACTCGAGCCTGAACTCTTTGCGAATTTCAGGTATATTCTATATAAGAATATTTCAAACATATTTGATGATGATACAGTTAAATTACGTACTTTTTTTTGTTGTTGTGGAAATGAAGGGAGCTTACGGTGAAGGACTTCATAAGTACAGTTGCGATAGCTACAAACGACAGTGGTAAAACGGCGGCAACGATCACGTGCAAGCCTGATTCGACTATTGGCAACGTGATCGACATACTTGCTTCGAGGTCAGTTCATAGGATCTACGTGGTCTCGAGTGAACAGAATCAAGTTGTGGGAGTAATTACACTGAGAGGTGTGATCTCCTGCTTTATCACAGAGCCACCAAATTTCTTTGATGATTACTTTGGGTTTGCTGCTCAAGAGTTATTGAGTCAGTGGCACGTTGATCGTCGATCGGAAGCTTCAACTTGAAAAATCGGCAATCGAATCGATGGATGGATTTGAGAAGTAGGTAGGTACTATATTAGGTTACTTGAGTAGAATGTACATTGCCTTAATTATTTGGTGCACTGCTGTTGAATCAACTGAGGGATATTGATTTTCAGACGTTGAGTATTTTTTCATGTTTATCTATCTTTCTTAATATTATCATTATTCATAGATTGACAAAATCACCACGGCCCAATCCTAAATCACCTGTCTATTTGAAATATAAGTATTTAAGATACACTAAGGCCACGTTTGATTCACTAGATTAGAGGGGAGATATGTGCAAAATCAAAACTGAACTGGTCGGCTGCTGGTTCGATTAATTTTCAGGTTCGATTTATGTTTGACAATCGAATCGTAACCTTAAAATTATGATTAAGTTTGAATTTTGGAAACTCAAAACCAAATTAGCCGGTTTTGCGATTAAACTGGTTTTGCCCTTTTTGTATATATATTTTTTAATATTCTTTTACAAATATCTCAATTTGAACTTATTTTTTCACACAAATCTCTCAACTCTTATATAATAGTTTATTTTCTAAAAAATGAATGAAAACGAACAAAAAACAAAAGGAAAAACAAAAACTCAAACCGGTCGAACCGACGGTTTCTAACCAGTGAACATATATAACCGAAACTTGACAATTTCTAACCGTTGAACTTAACTGAAATCTGCGGTTTCTAACATGTCTATTAGAGTGGATAAACTTTTTTATATTGCATAATCTATTGTTTGATTTGTTTGATTAAGGCCAGAGATTTGATGAGGGCCCAAATGGTATTTTTTATTTTATCCCCTTTTTGCATGATTATTGATCCAGGCTAAGGGGGTAAGTTAAGTAATCCAACTAATTTGGTTATTTAGGAAGAAATATTAAATTACATTGTTGGCCTTGCTTTTAATGTGTTTTTCAAAGAGGGTAGACATGTGCAAAGCCAAAACTGAACAGCTTGACGGTCGGTTTCGAACTGCCGCTTTCTCTTCGAAAATCGAACCGTAATCTTAATATTAAGATTAAGTTTGAATTTCATAAATTCAAAATCGAATTGTCGGTACGGCGATTAAACAGGTTGTTTTGCCTTTTTATATATATTATTTTTAATATTCTTTTATAAATACCTCAATTTTAATTTATTTTTTCACACCAATCTCACTCAACTCTTATGTAATAGTTTATTTTCTTAAATAAATGAGTAAAACGAATAAAAAACGAGCAAAAAAAAATTCAAACCGCTCAAACCGACGATTTCTAACCGTTGAACATAATCGAAATCGGCAATTTCTTACCGTTGAACATAGCTGAAATCGACGGTTTCTAACGGTTGAATATGTCTAGTAGAGTGGATAGACTTTTTTATATTGCATAATCTATTGTTTGATTTGTTTAATTAAGGCCTGAGATTCGATATAGGCCAAATTGTAATTTTTTGTTTTATCCCCTTTTCCCATGATTATTGATCCAGGTGATGGGGATAAGTTAAGTAATCTAACTAATTTGGTCATTTATGAAGAAATATTAAATTACATTGTTGACCTTGTTTTTCAAAGAAAAATAATCAAATGGTATTTTTGACATTTAACACTAATTTTTTGTGTTGTTTTACAATCCAAATAATTTGAGTATAAATTATCATCTAAATTTTAAAAATTCAATCCATTAATCTATATAGATTTTAAATAAAAGGTGGGGTTGGATTAGAGAAGAGGCTTACGTCTATTTTAATCTAATTAAGGCTTATAAAGAGATTAGGGAAAATATTAACGAATCTTTAGGTTAGGGTGCTAGATAATTCCAGATCATTAATTCTCTAAATCTTAGACGGATGTATTAGAATCCAAGAATTTGTTCATGAAGATTGTGTTGCATAATATCCAAAATTACATCTAATAGGCCAAATCAAACAAATATAGGCCAAAGTAATTTAAAATGCAAAACAAATAATATGCATATCAGAGAAGTAACAGCAAAATAAAACAAACTCGATCCAATAGAATCACTCCATATCTTATACGAATCATACTCCTTCCTTCCTTAAATGGATCACTCTAACCTTATAAATACCTACTCTACAAACCTAAAAAATTACTGCATATTTTCATCTCTCATATCAATTTGATTGCATATTTTCATCTTTAGCTATCGATCATAATACTAAGATGGAACCCCAGAGAAGTCACTTGTATTGGGAACCTGAAGTTCTAACCTCCGTCAGCGGCGTACAGCCTGCACCGCCGTTAACTTCATCTTCATTGAAACTCGAATTCAGATTGTCATGCGAACTCACTACCTTACGTTCGATAATATCATTACCTGCAGACCAAAATTCAGCCACAACCGTCGTTTCAGTGCATCAACACCCCCCGATTAGCACGACTGTATGCATGACTCTGGGAGACTTTCACAAGTACACAACAGCCTACGACATCATCAATCAAAGCATCGGAAACTGGCCTATTCCAAGTCGAGAGTTAGACCAATTTATCTATGCAACGTGGGACCACGCTCGGAATGCCCTTATATCAATGGACATCACCCATAACTACCTCTATGTTGACATGCAAATGACGGCCACACAAGAACATGTCTTTGATGATGTTTCCGGTACTGATCAACCTTGTATGATCCCAGCCAATGATTCCTCGATAGAATCGTTGGAGACGATGGAGATGGAGATGGAGTCGGGAAGTTGCTCCGTGTGTTTAGAGGAGTTTTCTCAGGACAGCTGTGAAGGTGTTTCCTTGCCGTGTTCGCATGTTTTTCATCAAGATTGTATCCAGAAGTGGCTCAGGGTTAGCCACTTATGCCCTAATTGCCGTTTTGAGATGCCGTGTTAATTAATTAACTAGCACTTCATTTATTAATTAATACTCCTTTGATAAATAAATAAATACAATTTCAATTCTTTCGATTTATATACTACATGTATTTGATATCAATTGATGAATTCTAATTAACGGTTGAATGAGTTTAGTTATGATCTAAAATTAAAAAACATTAATGGATTGTTAATACTCGGGGTTGGTCCCCGGGATAAGTCGGTCCGAGATCCAAGATTGGATACCCGAGACTTCAAAAAAAAAAAATACTCCCTCCGTCTCACAAAATAGCCACATTTTATCCGACAACTTGGGCAGTAATTGTTCCTTTCCGCACGGTTTGGACTAGAATTAATTTTGTGATGTATTTGGTTTACAACTACTTTCTTTGTAAAAAAATTGACGTAATTTAAAAAAAAAAAAAAACTGCTGGGAATTATATTTATATTTTTTCTTTTATTGGAGATTTAGTTAGATTTGGAAGAGAATGAAAGGATTTTGTTTTGATATACTCCTGCTTTGTATTTAAATAAAATTTTAAAAATTATTAAATTATTTAAAAGTACTTAATTATATTTTAACAAACTGATTGTGAAATCTTTTTGATATAGTTAAAGATTTTTCTACATAAAATTATTATTTAAAAAAATTGAATATAAAAATATTTTTCTTTAATGTAAAAAAAAGATTGATATAAATTTTAAAAAAAAAACTGCTCGGATATAATTCTATTTAATTTTTTTTAATGGAAATTTAGTTAGATTTGGAAGAGAATGAAAAGATTTTATTTTGATTAAAACCTAAATTAGTTACTCCCTCCGTTTCATAAAGTTTGTCGCATTTGATCTTTGTTTTTGTTTCAAAAAGTTTGTCGCTTTTCTTATTTTTACCACAAATTTTCTTGAAATGCCCTTTTGTAACTCCTACAATATCACTTAGGTAAAAGTGTGATAGAAAGGAGATAAAAATTAATGAGGGATAAATGTATCAAAAAAATATGTTCCTTAATTTTATACAAATGCCGACAGTCTTTTTGAAACGGAGGGAGTATTAACTAAATTAATACTCCCTCCGATCCAAAAAGTTTGTCGCATTTGGACTTTAAATTTGTTTTAAAAAGTTTGTCGCTTTTCCTAATTTTACCAATGATCTCCCTAAATTGTCCCTATTCTTTTGGAAATATATTAATTACGATTTTTTTTGGAAAGGTCAAAGAAATTGTGGAAAAGGAAGGTGTAAAAATAAAAGGAAAAAGAGAAGAAAGGGGGAGAAAATAATGAGGGATAAATTTGTCAAAAAAATATGTTCCTTAATTCTATACAAAATGAGAAATGCGACAAACTTTATGAAACGGATGGGGTAAGACACATGTACATGTCATCCATCAAACAATATAATTGAAACAAAAGATGCAATACCGTACAAACTCCAATCTTTATAGAGATACTAGATAACTTTCCACTTATTGCACGATACTTGTAAATGTTAATTTTACATTATAATGCATTGTGTATATAAATTAATTTATTAATCGAACAATATGATATAATTATCTATATATAAAAAATATATACTTATAAAATTATTTAATATTTTCAGATATGTATTTTAAAATCTTATTTTTTAAATACATCAAATTTATAAAGAGATTAGGTCTCCAAACAATCCATCTTTAGATATATAATTCTAGATCATTCTCACAATCTTGCACGGATCACTCAAAATTTTATACGAATAAGTCATACATCCTTATAAATATGTACCCTACAAATTCAAAAAATATTTTCATATTCATATGTACACATTAACACATTGATTTCTCTCTAAAGATGGAACCCTACCGCACTCACTTTTATTGTGAACCTGCACAACTTTTAACCTCCGAGACCGGTCGGCAGCCAAATCCAACCCCTTTGACTTCATCATCTTCTTCTTCAGTGAACCTCGTGTTCAATTTATCATGCAAACTCACTGTCTTACGTTCGATATTATCACCCACAATCCTACTTTCAGTGGATCAACAGTCCATGATTAACACCATCGTATCCATGTCTCTCGGACACTTTCACGCCTACAAAAAAGCCTACGCAATCATCAAACAAAGCATCACAAACTGGCCTATTCCAAATGGAGATCAAGACCAATTTATTCATTCAACGTTGCAGCACGGTCGGGACGCCCTTACGTCAATGGAGACGAGCCATAACTACGTGTGTGTTAGCATGCACATGACGGCCACACTAGATCAAGTGTTTGGTGTTTCTGGTCATAAGAAGTCCGTATGATCCCAGCTAATGATTCGTCGATGGAGATGGAGAAGGAGTACTCGGGAAGTTGCTCTGTGTGTTTAGGAGTCTTCTCAAGGCTGTGAATGTGTTTTTTTGCCGTGTTCACATGTTTTTCATCAAGATTGTATTAAGAAGTGGTTTAGGGTTAGCCACTTTTGCCCTAACTGCCGTTTTGAGATGCCAACGATGTAGATGTACCATGTATAAAGGAATATTTGAATTATTATATATATGGAACTTCGGTTATTTATTTATATAGTCCTTAATTTGATAATTATATTCTTTCGATTTAATTATTTGATATTGTTTGACATATTAAGCTTCAACTGGAATATATAGACATGTAATAAATATAATGCATAAAAGCACGTGTGGTGTACTATATGGATTGGATGTGATAATTGGGTCGAAAAGTGGTTCGTGATAGGGAGAAAACAACTCGACCAACTTGATATGCATATGAAGGTTAATGGGAAAACAAACAAAATATATATAGAGTAACAAATCAGGGAAAGATTTAGATTTAGGTTAATTGACCAATTGAGCCAAAGAGAGGATACCTTAGAGCAACTGATCGATATTAAATTTTTTTTGAGAAATTATTTTCAGTAATCCTTTCCACTCAAGAAAATCTCATGAATTTGAAAAAAAAGGACCATTTAAATAAAAAATTAAGAAGGAAAACCTTTTAAATGAAGTTTAAGAAGGGAGACCTTTTAAATGAAGTTTTAGGTTGACTAGACCTTTTAATAAAGATCCTTTTTTTTTTTTAATTTAATTTAATTTATTGACTCAAAAAATAATAATTTAATATTTTACTAAACATTAATTAAAACACACTAACTCTTAATTAAAACACGCTGTAGGGATTTCATTGATATAAATTCTTAAATCCCTCCTTAATATTCGAAAGCTAAATTATAAAAGGGGCCGGGAACGGATCCATTTCAATCCATATATTTGTCCCTATAAAAATAAAGGGTTGGACTATTTACACCTCCATTTCGGTTTAGAACACTCCTCCTATGAGTTTAATAATAAAATAATAATGTAAAAAACCAAAAATACCCTTTAAGTCATATTACACTAATGCACCCTTATTATTAATTGCAACCCTCCTTCACCTTTAAACCTTAAATCTAAGTTTTATCCAGCCTCCTCCGCCGCCACCACCACCAAACAACAACACAACACAACACAACAAACAAAAAAAATTCAGAATTTTCAAATTTTGTTTTTAAATTTCGACAAACCAGTGTCGACCATTTTCACTCTCGTCGACAAACCAGTGTTGACGAGAGTGCATATGGTCGACATTTGTTGATCGAATTTTTTTTAAAAAAAAAAACTCGTCGACAACTTTAGGTCGACCAAAAAAACACTCGTCAACACCCTGTTGTCGACGGGGTGTATTTTGATCGACCTAGAGTGGTCGAAATTAAGAAAAAAAAATCAAATCTGTGGAGGGGGCCGTAGGGCGGGGGCGGCGGCCGTTGGGCAGTGTACATTCAAACTATGAATGTTACAGTGGTATTTCTTCATCTCTAATCAAAATTTATTACTGCTCTCAATACAAAATCATTTTTAGGCTTATAATACACACACATACACATATCAAACACATTGCACACAAATTGTACCACATCTAACATTTAATAAATCAGATCGATCGAGAAAGGATCTGGGAGAGGGAGGGGGAGAGCGGCAGCGCGGCCGCTGGAAACATTTTTTTTTTTTTACAGAGCAGCGAGGGTGGGGCAAGGGTGGCCGCGGTGGCAGGGGGCTGCGAGAGTGGGGGTGAGGGCGGGTGTCGCCGGCAGCGGGGGTTGGTAGAGTAGTTTGGGGATGGGGAGAGAAGAAGATGAAAGATGGAGGAGAAAACTAGGTTTAGGGGAGGGTGTGAGTAGTAATTGAAATTTTATGAGAGAAGGGCATTTATGACAAATAAGGGGGTGTGCATCTATCTCAAGGCGATTTTAAGGGGGTGCATCAATCGAGGGAGTGTTCTAAATCGAAATGGAGGTGTAAATAGTCAGACCCAAAAATAAAAAGGGTAGGATTTAATTAATTAGAAACGTATAACAAACTCCAAACAAATTAATCTTTTAAGTGATACGGAGTACTAGTAGACAACTTCCCGCGCATATTAAGCATATACTTGTAAAAACCAATTTTACATTATAATTTTATGTATATAATTAATTAATTTGTTAATACAGTAGTACAATACAATATAATTATTTATATAATAAAGAAATATATATATATATATAAAATTATTTAATATTTTTCAAAAATTAATTAATTAAGGTATAAAACAAAAGCAATTATAATATAAAATCTAATAATAATTTAATTAGAAGTTGGGAAAAAAAAACTGTGCTTATTAATAAAAATATATACTCCGTATATTCTAGATTGTACTTTATTTAAACATAAATTAAGTCCTCTTAAAACGTATAATAGGAGTATATCTTAAATAAATAAAACATTATATTTAAAAGTAGTTCAACTGTATAATTTATATACACGTCATATTTTTTAAAATCAACAACAAAAAAAAAAAAAATCAAACTACAAAATGACAAATAAATCACAACATGATCACATATCATCATATATATTAATTCACGATATAGGGGAATCACTCAAAATCATATCTTCCATATGCAACCAAATTAAATCAATTAATCAATCAGGATATGCATTGGTAGCTAGATATATAACGGATTAATCAATTAATAACATTATAAATACAAGATTACTACCATTAATTAAATCCTCTATCGATCAATCAAATTACCAACAATAAACCTCGAACATGGAACCCTACCACAGCTGCTTGCATTGTGACTGTGAAGTCGTAGCCACGGTCACTGCCCGAGTTGAATCTTCGTTTAAGATTATCTTCTCTTTAACTTGTGAGCCCTCCACCTCCCACTGGATATTACGAGACGGAGACTTACAAGAAACCCTTGTTTCAGTTGTCCAAGAACCCCTCTTGACTACAGTCATCCCCATGACTCTTGCAGACTATTGCTCCTACCGAAAATCCTTCGCAATCCTCAAACAAGCCATCACAGACTGGCCAATTCCGACTGATGAACAAGAAAGTTTTATTAGGGAAACGTTGGAGCAGAGCCGGAGCGCCGTTGTATCCATGAAGCCGAGTGACAACCGAATGTATATTCATATGCACATGACTGCCAATCTAAATGAAGTCTTCGAGGAAACAGAATTAGGCAGCGGCGGTACGTTGTTCGGACAAGAATTTGTTCGTATGATTCCAGCTGATGATTCCTTCATAGAATCGTTGGAGACGACGGAGATGGAGTCTGGAAATTGTTGCTCGGTGTGTTTGGTGGAGTTTTCTCAAGGTTGTGAAGGCGTTCGGTTACCGTGTTCGCATGCTTATCATCAAGATTGCATCAACAAGTGGCTCAACATTAGCCACTTTTGCCCCAACTGCCGTTTTCAGATGCCAGTCACCTGATTTAATTATTCATTTTCGTTTCTATCACTAGCTAATACAATTTAATTAGAAGTTTTAATTTTTCTGGCCGGAATTAATTCAGGCTAGCTTTTCATCTTTGTATAATTGTATTTTTCCGCCCGACTTTTAAATTAAATGATATATTCCTCTTTCAATAAAGGGCCGGATTTTAATTTGCTGAGTTGCATTATGTTTGACATATTACTTTAGGTATAAAATTTTTTATAATCTTTTTTTTATACTCCGTATTACATAATTCGATTTTTTTATATTGTATTTTGGATGTTTATCTTAAAAAAAAAAAAATCATAAAAAATTATGTGAAATATTTCATAAATATAGATTGATCCACGCGAATTAAGCGCTTTTAGGTATATATTGTTTTATGGGATTAAAGTTTTTTTAGTCCTTTAAGTTGAACTAATTTTGAATTTGGTCCCGATGGAATAGACATTTTGATTTTGGTCCTATAAGTCAAAATTTTGAATTCAGTCCATTATTACCATTTCAGGTAAATGAACCGATCAAATTTTTAGCTTGTGTGTAATTCAAATCAACCTTGAATAACCGTGAATTTGCTCATGTGCAGAAAAATGCAGAAAAAAATGAATTTGACCGGTTCATTTACGTCCAATAGTAGGTAATTGGACTGAATTCAAAAAAATTGTCAACTTATGGGACCAAAATCAAAATGTGTATTCCATCAGGACTAAATTCAAAATTAGTCAAACTTAAAGGACTAAAAAAACTATAATCCCATGTTTTATTGTTAAGTCCAAAATTCGTTACTTTGGTATGTATTTTTCTGGAATTTAAGTAGGTTAACTTTATGTTATAGAATTGAGTTTGTAGATATTATTTATATAGTATATATGTTATAAAATTTTAAAATTTCAAGAATTGCAAATTATTTTTAGATTGGTAGTAATATCAAAAGCGGCAAAATATCAAAAGCAAACGACAAAAAGAAATGGAGGAAGTATATCAATCGTACTGAATTTATTTAATGAACTAATCTCTTTTTACCGATAAAAAAAAAAAAAAAAAAAAAAAAAAGTCAATAAAAATATAATTAACTACACAGTTCAACACTTGGTTGCGTATATTACTTAATCTACAAAAAAATTACCTAAAATAAAAAAATATATACTTGAAAGAAAAAAAATCTGGACCTATACATAAAATTTCTCAATATCAAATAATATTACATAAAATAAACCACATACTCAAAAGACCCTCGGTCAAATATTGAATATAATGAGGTATTACTCCCTCCTATTTTATAATGCCCATTTGAGTTCGACACGAGTTTTAAAGAAAATTAATTATTTATGTAAAAAGTGAAAATTTAAGTAAGGAGATAAAAGTAGAAATAAAGTATTCATGAGTAATATTTTATTTTTAAAAAAGGTGAATTATAAAATTGTACATACAAAAAAAAAATGAGAATTATAAAATTAAACCGAAAGTACATAAAATAAACCACATACTCCAAAGACCCTCGGTAAAATATTGAATATCATGAGGTAATATTTCATATAAGTTTTTGTATATTTTATTTTATATTTTAATTATTTTATTAAATTTATGTATTATAAGTTTTTTATTATATTTTATTAATTTTTAAATTTTATCTACAGATATACTTATTGATATTTCAACAAATTTTAAATTTTGATACCTTACATATATTTTCTACGTTAAAATGAATCACCTATTTAAATTAAAAGTATACACACATATCCTTACAAATTAATTCCACAATACAAAACTCACTCTTATATACCATAATTAAAAAGGTTACCTAAAATAAATAAATAAAATCTCCACCCGTATTTTTACAAATGTATGTAAGTAGAGGCTTACCATATTTCCAACTCTATTTACTACTAATAGAGAAGATTTGATTGATGAATAAATTGATTAGGTTCCTTTCTTGTACAACAAGTTCTTTCCTTGTATATAGATTCTTTTCTTGTATATAGATTCTTTTCTTGTACAACAAGTTGTAATTCACCTATATTAATGAGAATATCATACACCGTAAATTACACGGTGATTATTATCATTCTGTCATGTTATCAGCAAATTAAGTGCTGAAAACCCTAGCCCAATTTTTTTTTCTTTCCCATCCGTTTCTTCCTTCTCCTTCACAATGTCGGATATTGTTCCAGCAACACCTAAGGATCCCGATCACATTCCCCTTGCCACTCTGATTCACATGGTTACGATCCGCCTCTCTTCATCAAACTACCTTCTTTGGAAGAGTAAAGTTCTTCCAATGCTTCGATGTGATAATCTCGCAACCTTTGTCGACGGTTCTGGTCCCGAGCCCGAACCTATGATTAAGTCGTCCGAAGACAAGGACGAACCCAACCCAGCCTATCTTCTCTGGCGCAAACGCCACGATCGTGTCCTTTGCCTGCTTCTATCCTCTCTCACGGAAGAAGCTATGTCTGAAGTCGTTGGCCTCTCTAAGGCTCGTGATGTTTGGCTTGCCCTAGAGGCCGCATTCAATCCCTCCTCCCCATCCCACGCTCAACAACTCCGGGATGAACTACAATTCCTCCGTCGTGGTTCGCTTTCCGTCGTCGAGTTCAATAGGAAGTTTACTAATCTCTGTCACCAGCTTGCTGCAATCGACCACTCAGTTTCTGATGCGGACAAGGCTCGATGGTTCCTTCGCGGACTTGGCCCGCAATTTCGAGCGTTCACTGAGGTTCGCCTAGCAATCGCCCCCTTACCCTCCTTTCGTGATCTGTTGTCTCAGGCCAGAGATCATGAGTTACGCGAGAAAGCTATGGAAGCTTCTGACGCTCAGCCGCCTACTGCTGCCTTTTACGCTAATCGCTCAGGTCATTGCTCGTCGTCTTTCGGTAATCGTACTTCGAATCAGGTCCGCGACGGTGGTCGTGGTCAGGGTGGTCGCGATGGTGGCCATACCTCCAACAGTGGTGGCCGTCCCCAAGGTGGCGGTACTAAGCGTGTGCCTCGCTGCCAAATCTGTCGCGATGCTCATTACGCCACTAATTGCCCGAACAGGTTCTCTCGGGATTATAATTTTCATGATTCCCAGTCCAGATCTGCAAACATTGCCCAGGCGTTTCAAACTCAGTGTACCGTCAATCCCTCATCTGTATCAGATTGGTATGTTGACACTGGTGCCTCGGCTCATATGACGTCCTCCTCCACTGCTCTGGATTCCTTTGAACCCTATTCTGGTAATGGTTCAGTCATCGTCGGTAATGGTGACTCTCTTCCCATTTCGCATATTGGTTCTCGTGTTATTAATACCTTGCCCTTGTTAGATGTTTTAGTAGTACCTCATATTACTAAAAATTTATTATCTATTAGCAAGTTAACCAATGATTTGCCTGTTGATGTTATGTTCTCTAACAACTCTTTTGTGGTTCAGACTCGGTTGTCAAAGAAAATCCTCGCTCGAGGGACATGTAAGGATGGCCTTTACATTCTAGAGCAGGGCACATCTGCCCTGGTTGCTGCTTTAAATTCTAGTCTATTGAAGTCTTCTTTTGAGTTGTGGCACTCCCGTTTGGGACATGCTTCTATTTCTGTTATTCAGTTGTTAAAAACTTTAGGCCATTTGAGTGTTACTTCTGTTTTGCCTAAGCCGTCACCTTGTACTTCTTGCCAATTGGCTAAGAGTAAAAGGTTACCGTTTGATTTAAACGATAAACGTGCTTTACATGTTTTAGATCTTATACACTGTGATTTATGGGGTCCTTCTCCTATTTTGTCTGTCGATGGTTTCAGATATTATGCTTTATTTGTGGATGATTTTTCTCGTTTCTCGTGGATTTATCCCTTACGCGCAAAGTCTGAGTTTTTTGATGCTCTCAAACAATTTAATACTTTCGTTTCCACTCAATTTAACTCATCCATTAAAATTTTTCAGAGTGATGGTGGTACTGAATTTACCAACCATCGTGTCCGTGATTTTTTTAATTCATTTGGTATCTTACATAGATTTTCTTGTCCTTACACTCCTCAACAAAATGGTCGAGCTGAGAGAAAATATCGTCACATAACTGAAACTGGTTTATCACTTTTGTTTCACTCTCATACCCCTCTTCCTTTTTGGGTTGATGCCTTCTCTACTGCTGTCTACATTATTAATAGGCTTCCATCTCCTGTTCTTAACAATAAGTCACCATATGAGCTTTTATTCCACTCTCCTCCTTCATATAGCAATTTTAAAGTTTTTGGTTGTCGTGTGTTTCTGTATCTCCGTGATTATGCTCCTCATAAGTTGGCTCCTCGTAGTCATCCTTGCATTTTTCTTGGCTATAGCAGTATTCACAAGGGTTTTCGGTGCTACGATCCTGTTTCTTCGCGCACTTACATTACTCGTCATGCTCAATTCGATGAGACTCTATTTCCTTTCTCTTCTAATACTTTGTCTACATCTCATACTGACTTGGACTTTTCTTGTTTTTTGGATCCTCAGGTTTCTCGATCGACAATCTCGAGTCCTGCCTCTTCACGATCTGTTCCGCACGATCCTCCTTCATCGTCACATGCGTGTTCTTCTCCTACTGAGGTTTGCACGCTCTGCCCTGTTGATTCATCTCATGAGCCAACGCCAATGCTCCATCCCGTTGTTCCCGACCCGATTCAGGTTCTAGTGCCTGATCCTGCCATACCCGCACCCACCGACCCTGCTGGTCATGGCTCTCCTTCCATGGTTCCCGTTCCTCCGGCTAGTCCTCCACCCGCTCCATCCGTTTCACTTCATCCCATGCAAACCCGTGCCAAATCCGGTATCTTTAAACCCAAATATTCGGTTGATATTGCTACCACTAAGCTGCTACATTCCCTGTCTGTCTCCACAGAACCTCGAGGGTTCAAATCTGCCTTAAAGCTTCCACATTGGCATTCTGCCATGCGTGACGAAATGGAGGCTTTACATTCTAATCAGACATGGGATCTTGTCCCTCGTCCGCCTTCTGTCAACATTGTTGGTTCTAAATGGGTTTTTCGTACTAAGTACAAATCTGATGGATCCATTGAGCGATATAAAGCTCGCTTAGTTGCTCAAGGGTTCTCTCAAATTCCAGGTTTTGACTTCTCGCACACCTTTAGTCCTGTTGTTCGTGCTGCCACTGTTCGTGTCATACTGTCTTTGGCTGTGCAGCGCTCTTGGCCTTTGCATCAACTAGATGTGAAAAACGCCTTTCTGCATGGCGTACTTCCTAAACCTGTATTTATGTCACAACCTCCTGGTTTTACTGATCCTCGTTTTCCTAATCATGTTTGCAGGTTGAAGAAGTCTCTTTATGGCCTCCGCCAGGCTCCACGTGCTTGGTTTGATAGATTTAGTGTTTTTTTATTCTCCTTAGGATTCACTCGTTCTCGTTCTGACACCTCTTTATTTTTCTTTCATAGTTCCTCTTGTACCATTTTTTTTATTACTCTACGTTGATGATATTATTGTTATAGGAAGCAACTCTGCTGCTTTACAAAAGTTCATTGTTCGTGTCAACAAAGAGTTCGCTGTCACTGATCTTGGTCGTCTCAATTACTTCCTTGGTCTTGAGATTACTCATCATCCTTCTGGCCTTTTCCTTGGCCAAGCAAAGTATGCGTATGATATTCTCACACGAGCTGAAATGCTCGATTGCAAGCCGGTCTCTACTCCACTGGTTGCAGGTGACTCTCTGGTCAGTTTAGGTGAATCGTTCAAGGATCCTACACTTTATCGATCCTTGGTGGGTGCTCTACAATATCTCACCATCACTCGCCCGGATCTGTCCTATGCCGTTAATCACGTTAGCCAATTTCTTCATTCACCCACAACGGATCACTTCTTGGCTGTTAAACGGATCCTTCGATACGTTAAAGGGACTATTCATCATGGGCTATCCTTCTCGCCCTCTTCAGACTACAACATTGTTGGCTACTCTGACGCCGACTGGGCCCGCTGTGTGGACACACGTCGTTCCACCTATGGTTACTCCATCTTTCTAGGCGGCAATCTGATTTCTTGGAGTGCAAAGAAACAACCTACAGTTGCTCGCTCCAGTTGTGAGTCTGAATATCGTGCACTAGCAAACACTGCTCAAGAAATGGTTTGGCTTTCCCATTTACTTAAGGAGCTTCGTGCACTTCCTTCTTCTCGTTCGCTACTCTTATGTGACAACAAGAGTGCCCTATTTTTGAGTCAGAATCCAATTGCTCACAAGCGTGCTAAACACATTGACATAGACTGTCACTTCATTCGCGAACTTGTAGCAAATGGACATTTGGAGACACGCTTTGTTCCCTCTCATCTCCAAATTGCGGACATTTTTACAAAGAGTTTACCCCGGCCAAATTTTGAACTGCTTCGATCCAAGCTTCGTGTCGATGCGATTCCGACTCTTCGCTTGAGGGGGGGTAATAGAGAAGATTTGATTGATGAATAAATTGATTAGGTTCCTTTCTTGTACAACAAGTTCTTTCCTTGTATATAGATTCTTTTCTTGTACAACAAGTTCTTTCCTGGTATATAGATTATTTTCTTGTACAACAAGTTGTAATTCACCTATATTAATGAGAATATCATACACCGTAAATTACACGGTGATTATTATCATTCTGTCAACTACATACCATATTTACAAGTTTTGTTTTCTGATGGAATCACAAGGGGAGGCAGGCCTGTGGATTTGAATTCTAGCTTTGAAATCGAATACCTTAAATCCTCCGCCATTCCGGCAGCCCGCAGCGCCTCACGTAGGCAAAGGTTCCTTCTTTCCCAACATTATCGCCACTTCAGGTCACTAGGTCACTTCAGGTCCACCGTCTCCGTCAATCTGGCACAGTTCCACAACGTCCATCAAACATTCACTCTCATCAAACGAAAGACCAAATCCTTCCTCATTCACCCTCAATTCTTCCAAAATTTGTTCGTTAATGTATACACCCATGCTCTCCAAACTCTTAGATCAGTGTCGTCGACCCATACCCTCATCTTTGTCCATGGCTATTTCACCATCCACCACGACGCCATTATCCGCCACACTCCCATTGTTCAGGCCGATGATTCGTCGATACAGTCCCTCGAGACGACTCAAATAACTTCAGGGAGTTGTAGTATTTGTTTCTTCCATGCCATATGTGACCATGTTTTTCATAGGGATTGCATCACAAAGTGGCTCAACATCAATGGCCCCTCTGCCGTTTCCAGTTGTCTACCGCACCCTAGTTAATTTCTCTTTTTACTCATTAATTTTCTATAACAGATTCATTCTGTAATTGTCTGTAGGTCTTATCTGCTGCGGTACATATCTGTTCAATTACTTAGTAATTACAAGTACATGTTTTAGTTTAATCATACTTTTCTTTTTCAATTTCTTTTTTCTGGGATTAATTTGGACGTCTCATTACTTTTGTCTCTCGTTCTTGGCTACTATTATTTGTGGGATGCGTTAGCTTAGTTGTTTATGTTATAATCAGGCTTTTGATCATATTTGTATTTCCCATTTTTAAATGATTTCTCTTTCAATAAAGAGATTTTTACTGATTAAAAAAAACAATTTGTTTCAATTTATTTGATACTCCCTAGCTCCTTACTTAAAAGACTCATATTTCAATTTATAAATTGTTTATTACTAGTATTATGAAATATGAAAGATAAAATTGAGGTAATAAAAACTTTTCAATTTTATAAGCAGTAAAATTGTTTTTTAATGTGAATAAAGTGATAATATTTTATGTAATATTCATTTTATGTATGACTAATAAGTCATTAAGTAGGATACGGTCATAGGTAAATTGGCACATATATTAAAAATGTGTAATAATGAGTGGAGTTTTGAGGATAATGAGTGTTGTTTTGAGGGGTAATTTTATAAACCTTTAAATGAGTTGACTTTTGTTTATGTGTGTAGAAAAAATAATAATATTTGTGTAAAATTGAAGATATTGTGAGGACGAAGTTTATAAACTTTTTCAATTTTAAGGGTTGAAACCTATTGTGGAAAAGGTTATTATAAGAGGAGGAAGTATCATTTAATACTTTTATTCTGAGAGAAGTGGTAAGCAGTTGAATGAGTTAATTAGCTAAGACGATCGAGTTGCATAATTTGCATTATTTTCACTACAAAAACGCTCGTTTTTGCCGACGGACGTATACCGACGGATTACCTTTCCGACGGCTGTACCGACGGATTACCGACGGAATTCAAAGTCAGAAGACTCTGCCGACGGAATTCAATTTCCGTCGACTTTGCGGACGGAATGCCGACGGACACTCAGAACTCTCTACACGGTGTCATTTTTGGGTCACCGGCCGACGGATTTTTCAGTCGGTATTGTAAATTTCCGTCGGTAACCGACCCGCATTAACTAACCGCCTCTTGATCGACTCCCAAAATTAAATGTGGTCATTACCGACGGAAATTTCCGTCGGTAACCGACCCGCATTAACTAACCGCCTCTTTATCGACTCCCAAAATTTAATCTGGTCATTACCGACGGAAATTTCCGTCGGTAAAGGCAATTTTTTTTGTATATAAACTGAAGAACAGATTACTTCTTTCTCTTTCGAGAGAAAGAAGGTCGATCCCCCCCCCCCGCCTCCTCCCTCCTCGATCCCTCCTCCCTGTTTCTATCTCCTCTATTGCGCGAAGAAGAGGCTCTGCCGAGGTGTTCTCTCAACTCGATTAGAAAATCTATACGGTACGCTTTCTTAATTTGTTAGTAATTAATTTTTAAGTTATATTGTATTGCCTAAAATTATGAATTAAATTGCATGTGTTAATTTAAATTGTTATATAGATTCATATGAAATTGTTTGTAGTTGATGTATATAGTTAATTATTTTGAATGTATGTAGTTGATATATCTAATTAATTAGTTGATATTGTAAGTGGATAATTGCCTATGTATAGCTAGTTGATGTATATAGTTATTTATAATAAATTAATGTGATTTGTTAAGATCGATATTGCATGTTTTGCATAATTGATGTTATATATATAGTTGATATTATTGTTTAATTTGCATATACATTGGAGTGGAGTTAATTACATAATTAAATTATGATATTGTAAGTTATAATTAGCTCGATTAATATTGTTGATTTACTAATTATGAAATTATTGATTAAATTAGGGGCTTTGTTAATTATATTAGGAAATTGTTATTTTAAAGTTAGAAAAAATTGTTACTAAATTTATTAGGTTATAGATTGTTAATTAAAATAGAAAATTGTTAATTAAAATTGGAAATTATTGAATAAATTAGTTATTGTTGAATAAAATAGGAAATTAGTTATTGTTGAATAAAATAGGAAATTATTTATTAAAATAAGTTATTATTGATTAAATTAGGTATTGTTGATTGAATAAAAAATTATTTATTAAAATTGGTTATTATTGATTAAAATAGGTTATTATTTAGGGATTAAATTTTAATTTATTAGATTATTGTTTTTTATTAAATTAAGAAATTTATTATTAATTAATTAGTATTATATATATAATTTATTAATTTAAATGTTTAAATTAAATAGATGACTGGAAATGGTGCTGGTGCCTCTGGTGGCTCGGGATCTCACGGGGCCTCCGGGTCACGTAGCCGATCGAGAAAGAGTCGATCGAAACTTAGACCCGAGGCGCCGGCGCCTACACTGCCACAAACACCATTATCGTCGCCTCCGCCACCCATTCCACACCCGTCGCCTGATCAGCCGTCGTCTCATTCGTCTGTCCGGGACCATCCTGTTGTTCCTGCTCGGGATGGCCGGGAGCGCATTTGGGCTACAGATGGAGGAGTGTAAGTAATTAAATACTTTTATTGTTTAATAATTAATAATTAATTAATTTCGCATTCGTTTTAATTTATAATGTGTTTTGTTTGTTAATTAATGTCACAGATTGTTACCTGGTAACGAGGTCTCCAGGGCATGCACGATTGCTTTTGGCTCTTTACCGATCTCTGCGGGTGCAATTACCTGGTCGAAGGTCCCAAAACAAAAAAAGTTGGCGTACTTCGAGGAATTTAAGGTAGTAATTAATTACTTAATTATTTAATTAATGTTTGTTAATTTGTTCAATAATAAACAATTTATTATATGTGCAGAAACAAACCACTTGGGATCGGAATATGTACTCAGACCAGGCTATGTTCAAGTATTTCTGTAAATCGGCGCAAGAGCGGTATAAGGATTTAATGTACGAATGGAGAATGGCATGGCGGAGCGATGGGACGACGCAGAGCTTGGGTAAGGATGATAATGATGTTGTGTTGTGGGATTCATTGACGAGGGAGTGGCTGGATCCTGCGTACATCAGGAAGTGTGAGATTGCTAAGGCCAACCGGAGATCTGACGTTGGGGGTGGGATGTCCAGGTATCGGACTGGAGCCCGGTCCATCCTTGAGCAGTCGATGGTCATTGTAAGTGTTTATTAATTTTTTAATTAATTTCAATAAATTTAATTATATATTTAATATATATAATACATAAATTTAATTATTAGGAACGGGATACGGGGCGTGTACCCACTCACTTGGACCGGATGAGCATTGCTCATCCGTTTAATGCTGATACACAGCAATCCACATACGGGCGCACAACTAACCTCCACGTAAGTAATAAAATTGTTTAATTAAATACATTTTTTATAATTTATTCTATTAATTTAAAATTATTAATTATGTAGTTGGAGATGAACCGGAGGATGGCCGAGATCGGAACTCAAGTCGACCCTACTCAAGCCGGAACCAGCAGTGCCCCTACAGTTGAGGAGGTGGACCGGGCTTATTTGGAAGTTGCCCCCACCACCCGCGGACGAGTTCTGGGCCTTGGTCGTATGAGCGCTGATGTCAGGTCCGGCGCTGGTCCGTCCCAGACGGCATCGCAGGGTTCCGTATCTTCCACCCCAACTCCTGATGTGACGATGGCACAATTCAACCATTTCATGCATGTGAATATGGGTCGAGAGATGGGGTGGTCGGACGAGAGGATCGAGGAGGTTTATCAGAGAACCATGCAAGCTCCTCTACCGACGGCGTCTGTTCCCCCAGGCGCCCCCCCCAGCCTCCTCAGCCTATGTCCCGACCATGCAGCAGGATGATGACATCGTCGATCTGGGTCAACAGTTCGTTGGCAACGAAGACATTGATTTGTGGACCTTTGGTCAATGAGTGTCTTTGAACAATTTTATTTTTTATTTCTGTTGAACAATTTTATTTTTATGTCTCGTAGAACTATTTACTTTTATGTCTTGTAGAACTATTTATTTTTATCTGCATTATTGTTGAACTATTTACTTTTATGTTTAAGTATTAGTTGTTTAATTTTAGTTATGTGTGTTTTATGTGTTAAGAATGTGTATATTAATTTTAGTTATGTTTTATGTGTGATTTTGGATGTGATCTGTATTGGATCTTCATTTATGTTTGAATGTACTCTATTTTTTCATGTTTGTGTTTATGTGAATGTGAATGTGATGGGAGACTCTATGTGATAGATAAACAACATTTTCATTGAAAATTGCCTTGAAGAAAGGCTGTTGTTGTGGTTACATTACATGCATACACTTAGCATTACATAAACTTAGCAATACATATTAGAGGCATAAATTTAGCAATACATATTAGAGACATAAACTTATGATTACATCCAGCCTATAAATTTGAACATATAGGGTAGAACACATAATATTATGGCCATGATAAGAAAGTTCCTCTGCTTCTTTAGCTCTTGAACTTGTCCAGCTTGAAATTCTACTTCTGATGTTAGGTGATCAGATGAATCCTTATAGATTTCACCAACTACTTTTGCATTATTCAGCTTGTTGTTGAGCTCTTGATTTTCAAGCAAAAGTGAGTCAATTCTCCTCACCATGCCCGGAAACATTCCGTGTGAACACGTTCCTTGTCCGTGGGTTTCGTGTTCATCGGCCCAAACAAAAAAGGAGCATCCAAGACCACTTAGTGAATCTGGGCAAGTATAAAATAGTCTACCTCTGCTTTTTTCTTGCTTCGAAATGCACACACGAGCTTCTTTTCCACAATGGCATACCACAATTTTCATGAATGTGGAAGATGAAGACATGAGTTTCTGTATTTTTTTTTTTTTTTTTATGTTTGTTAAGAAGTAGGTTGTTTTGAGTGTGTATATATTTTTCTTCTGTAATTTTTATTTTTTTTATACGCGTCTTTTACCGACGGATAATTTCCGTCGGCAATGTAAATACCGACTGAAATTTGTTCAACGGAATCTGACTGATTTGACATGCATTTGAAATCGTTGGTACCGACTGAAATTATCCGTCGGTATTGACAATACCGACGGAATTTAGGCGCGCGATATACCGACGGACTGACATTTCCGTCGGCATGTAGTATTGAAAAATTATCCAGAACCTCAAAACACGCGAAAATTTTGGAGTGGAGCAAAAAGTTAGGGGAAAAATTTGGATTGGAGCGAAAATTTAAGGTATGTTTTTCTATTAATTAAGTGTACATAGTTTAATTTTCAGTGTGTAATTTTAATTTGGTGTTTAATTTTTTAGTGTGTAATTTTACTACATAGTTTTTACTTTTAGTGTTTAATTTTTAGTGTGTAATTTTAATTTGGTCAAATTTTTTAACAGATGGAATTGCCGGATCGTCGGTGGATGTATTGTACTCCTAGGCTCGTTTTAGAAAATGTGAATGTTGAATTTTATGATAAACTCGTGTCATTTGTTGAATTTGCAAAGCTACACCCACATTACATGTCTGAGGATTGTATTAGGTGTCCGTGTAATGCTAAGAAATGTAAGAATAGATCATTTAAAAGCATTGATGAAGTCTTATGCCACGTTGTTATGAATGGGTTCGTTGATAATTACTATAATTGGACAAGTCATGGCGAACAACGGTGGCCTTATAATTTTGATCAAGTCTTATACTATTACACTACTGCAATTTATGAACAACCAGTACACGTTGAGCATGTCGGCACCAGTACACAATTTGGATGTCATGCACATTTAGAAGAATGTGTTTGACAATGTGTTTCACACAATCATGAACACAGAAGGCAAGACGAAAGATACTCCAAAGTCCAGGGAAGAGTTGAACACTATCTGTCGCCGTGATGAGTTGGAACAGGATACCCGTACAGGTAAATATCCAAAGGCTTGCTACACACTAGATAAGGCACAAAAACAGAAATTGTGTAGATGGATTAAAGAGTTAAGATTTCCAGACGGCTACGTGTCAAACATGAGTCGATGCGTAGACACAACAAAAGGCAAAGTTGCAGGGATGAAGAGTCATGATTGTCATGTTTTTATGCAGCGCTTGATACCTATTGCGTTTCGAGAATTTCTTCCTCTGAATGTGTGGAGGGCTGTCACTGAATTAAGTCTCTTTTTTAGAGATTTAACGTCTACAACAATCAAGGTTGATGATATGAATCGTTTGGAACGAGACATTCCAGTTATTTTGTGTAAGTTGGAACGTTTTTTCCCACCTAGCTTCTTTGACTCGATGGAACACTTACCTGTTCACTTAGCGTATGAAGCTAGGATTTGTGGTCCAGTGCAGTATAGGTGGATGTACCCATTTGAGAGGTGAACACTTCTATTTCTCTCATTTAATTAGTTTTTAGTATAAGGAGCCTTATTTTAATTTGTTAACTATTATAATTTTAGGTATCTCCACAACTTGAAGCGCAATGCTAAACAAAAGGCAAACGTCGAAGAATCGATTGTTAATGCGTATTTGAATGAAGAGGTTGGCATGTTTTGTTCATATTATTTTGAAGACCATGTCAACACGAGGATCAGGAATGAACCACGTAACTTCGATGGTAGAGGTACGCAACAAGAAGTCGATGGCATGCTCTCTGTATTCAAGTCTAAGGGGCGACCTATAGGAAAAGCCACTGAACGATATTGGTCAACAAACACAGAGGCTGAAATAGCACAAACGTACGTGTTATTGAATTGTGATGAAGTTCAGTCTTACATTGAGTAAGTATTTCATATATTTATCATCTAATTAAATAGCACTAAACGTGCGTCATTTATCATCTAATTGTGTTGTGAATTATTAGGATGTATACACAAGAACTACGACATGCAGATCAAAACATCTCAGATAGAGACATAGATACTAGTCTTCAACGTCAATTTGCCCGATGGTTCCAACGTTATGTGAGTATCATTAATTGAATTTTACGTGAACAAATAATTGTTTTGATTAATGTTAATTTTAACTGTACGTATAGGGACAATCGCACGATTTTCAGAGCCGGTTCTTACAGGATCTCAGCCAAGGACCACTACGGCGTGTGAGGACTTACAACGGCTATATTGTGAAAGGCTACAGGTTTCATACATCAGAGTATGCATCAACAAGAACGACTAACAACAGTGGTGTTTGTCTTAGGGGTGCGAATTACAATGCAGATGCAAGTGATTACTTTGGGGTGTTGCACGAAGTCGTTGAAATTGAATATCCGGGATATCCAGTGAAAACCGTAATGTTGTTCAAGTGCCATTGGTTTGACACATCCCCTTTAGGAACCAAAATTCATCCGGAGTACAAGCTTGTGGATGTTAATTCGAAAAGGAAGTATAGCGGGGATGATCCGTTTGTATTTGCCTCTCAGGTATCTCAAGTCTACTACTGCACGTATCCAGGAGCTGGAAAACGTAATAGATCAGAATGGCACACTGTTTGCAAAGTGAAGGCAAGGTCAATGGTGGAGGTCCCCCAAAAGGAAAACAACGATGAAGATGAACCTCCGTTTCAAATGGAACAAATAGAGAATCAAACTGAAGTGTTTGCGGGAGATTTTAATCTTTCGGTAGACTTGACGGCTGCAAATCCACAATTGATTGTTATTGAAAACGATAGTGGACATGAGGAGGAGGATGAACATGACGAGAGGGAGGATGAAGAAGATGAGGATGAAGAAGATGAGGAGGAAGAGGAAGATGTGGCAAATAATGAAAATGAAGACGAAGATGAAGATGAATATTAAATTAATGTAACCTAGCTATTTTATTTTGTACAATTTATAAGATTTCATTATTTATCATTTGGTTATAACTTATAATTTAATTATTTATCATTTGGCTATTTTATTAATTAACTTATAATTTAATTATTTATCATTTGGTTATAAAAATCCAATGGCGACGGAACATATCCGTCGCCATTTCCGTCGCTAACGGCAACGAACCAAAGCCGATCGAAATATCCGTCGCCATTTCCGTCGCTAACGGCAACGAGCCAAAGCCGACCGAAATATCAGTCGCCATTTCCGTCGGCATTTCCGATTATAAATGTAACTTTCTCTCATTTCACGCGTATTTTCCTCCCTCCCTCTCTCTATGTCTCTCCCTCTCCCCCACTCCACCTCCTTTCCGAATATAAAGCCGACCGTCTCCGGCCACCTCCTTTCCGAATATAAATGCCCCTTGCCCACGTTCGCAGCGACGCCACCTCCTTCTCAGGCCGTTCGTGCTCCTTCTCGCTGCGACCGTTCGCACACCCTCCTCCATACCAGCAGTTTCCGCCCATCCCCTCCTTGCCGTGGCCGCGGCCGCCGCCCATCCTCCCTACCTGCAGTCGTCGCCCACCGCCTCCTCTGCCGTCGCCGTCTTCGTTTGAAAGGTATGTTTTTACATATCTAAAAAAAATTAGGGTTTTGGATTTTCCTATGAGGATATTTGTAAATAAGGGAAAATCCTATTATGTGCGAAAGGAACGAAATAAAACCACCCCAGAACCAATCAAACGTTGCCTTATATGTATTGTTATAAGAGGCTGAATAAACTAGGTATTTTTTCCAACTTTTGTTCGGCCAAAAATGCGAGATTGAATGTCATAGCTCTGTGTTTGGTTGTTCTTGACCAAACAAGTTCTTCAAAATAATACAGTGTCAAAATAATTGCATAAATGGCCGGATATAGTTGGTCATCAATTGACAAAGTGGGATAGCTCAAGTGGTTAGAGCACCACTACCTAGGCCTTAGGTCCTGGGTTCGAGTCATGGGGAGGGGAAAAGGGATGGGTATTTAACTTGTAACCATCAAAAAAAAGTTGGTCATCAATTGGGAGTTTTACTACTTAAGTTCAAATTTCATATCCCAAGCAAAGAAAAATGGTTAAATTATAGCTTCTTCCATTAAATATTGTCCAGAAAGTCAAGAAAATAGACGTTCGAATTAGGTTTATGATTACGCATAATTGGCAATATGAACATGACATGTTATGCTTTAGTATTTTGAACTCCGATTTAATTTAATTAAACAATGTTCAAACAATTATACAACATATTAACATCTATTTCCATTGTTTCATAAAGTTTGTTTCAAAAAATTTGTCACTTTTCCTATTTTTACAAAATGTTTCTTAATTCTATACAAAATAAAAAATGCACATCATATAAAAATATAACTTATAACAAAAACATTGCATCAAATTAATCGGCAGGTTTTTGTTGTTGTATTTTTTTTCGGTACACAATAGCTACTATTCGGTTCTAATGTGTGGCCGAAGACAGTGGACTGATTTTTACAATTAATGGACTGGGCTTTGTTTAAATTTGTATGGCTTGTTCGTAAGTGTATAGTCTGGGACTGAAAATATTATGTAAGTGATGATTTTAGTTTAAGAAGATGTAGGAATACGTTTGTTTTATGTTGTACTTTAGGTTTTGTATTGTACTTTTTCTGATTTTCGTTTAAGAATATGTAGTTTTTAACTGTGTTTTATACTCTGAATCTCTTATCTTTGAACTACCAGCATATCGAATATTTGCTGAGACCGACCGAAACTATGCGAGCCTAATGAAGTTACTTGATCTCTGTTGAGGTATGTTCAATTTTTATGATAATTTAATTTATGTTTAAATATATAAAATGACAATTAAATCTTGATTCTTTGGAATTGATTTTGAAATGGCAGGGATGGAGTCAGCGAAGGACAATTTAATCAACAACTGTCTGATCTCCTACTCAATAAAATCTGAAGCAACACCTAAAGCCACTACTTCTATTTGCTTCTTACTTGATCGATCCTCTGCCAATTCCGGAACACCATTATCATGTAATATTAAACTATTCATAAGGCAAAAGCAAAATGAAACTACATCAAGTTTTTGTTGTTTGCTCAAGCAAAGGACGACGATTTTGTTTATTCTGTTGGATCTAATGTAGATTTGTGTATTGAATTATTTAAGCAATTTTGATCGGGTCAGATCCCGATCGCAAATAAATTTTTTTTTAAAATTTTTGGTACTTACCGACGGACTATTCCGTCGGTTTAGCGTCGGTAATACCGACGGGCGAACCGACGGAATATCATTTTTTTTTAAAAAAAATTGATACTTACCGACGGAAAATTCCGTCGGTAAATTAAAATAATAAAATTTAAGTCCAAAATATACCGACGGATATACCGACGAAAACTTGATTTGGGATCCGTCGGTACAGGCGACCCGGTTTGAAAACTTGGTTTGAAAACGGGTTGGCTTGACTGCCGACGGAATTGAATCCGTCGGTACAGGCGACCCGGTTTGAAAACGGGTTGGTTTGAATCCGTCGGGAATCCGTCGGCATATACCGACGGATGCATATTTTCCGTCGGTAACCACTACCGACCAATTCATTGACGACGGATGAAATCCGTCGGTAAGAGCCAATACCGACTGAATATCCGTCGGCATAACCGTCGGTAAAACACCTCTTTTTTGTAGTGTTTGAACAAGCATGTTTGACATACTCGTATTATTTAAGTATACAATTGTTTATCATCTTGTAGGAGTATATTACATAATTCGTTTTTTTTTTAATTTTGTAATTGGAGTTAATTATCTTAAATAAAAATTCACAAAAAAATATGTGAAAAATATAGCTTAATTTTTACGCAAAAACTTGAAATAAATATCACAAAAATTTATACAAAATATTTTATAGGGATTATATATTTTTTAGTTCATTAAATTTTAATGTTTTTGAATTTAGTGCGATTACCGCTTTTTTAATTTATTCAATTAAGTTTTGATTTATTTTGATTTTGGTCTAGTTTCCTGCTACCACAGCATTAAGTAATATGTCATTTTTTAAAACATACCACACACCCCATAAAATGTTATAGACACCTCAAATGTTAAACACACCACACTAAAATTTAAAAATCATTTTTTATTACTATACACACCCCAATTATTTTGTACTTAATAAATTGTCAAAAATAATTAAATTAAATTAATAAGAATTTAAATTAATATGAAAAATATAAAAAAATATCTATAAAAAAATCGTCTAAATCTTCAAAAATTAAACAAAACTAAAAAAATTAATTAATTTAATTAGTTTTGAAGATTTAGTTGATTTTCTACTAGTTTTAAATTTTATTTAGCCTTATTGTCGACATTTTTATAGAAGTTAGAAGGTAAATACGTACGTAAAACATTAATAAAGCATTGGAGTTTTAAACTTTTTTATTTTATTTTCCTTTCAAGGGCTAGTCTTGTGTGAAATATTGCATATATACATTCATCCCAATTAGGCAAGTCAAAACCCTAATGTCAAAAGTCAAATTAAGTCAATTTTAAAAAAATCGTGTGTCATAAGACTGGATCCGGGTTGTTCAGAAAATTTGTGGGTTGCAAACAGGTGGTTTACTACATGACCAAAATATTGTTACTATAAGACCAAAATATTACCACTACAAGGCAAAAAATTTAATACTACATGTCAAAACATTCTGACAAATTCACCAAAAATTAAGTCTTCAGAATACTTTTGAACATGTAGTAATACACTTTTGACCTTGTAGTGATAAAATTTTGGTCTTGTAGTAACATTGTTTTAGTCATGTAGTAGCCGAATAAGTCAAAATTAATTTAGTAATTTTGCCTAAAAAAAATAAGTGTCCAGAATATTTTTGGACTTGCAGTAATACACTTTTGGCCCTATAGTGACAAAACTTAGGTCGTGTAGTAACATAGTTTTGGTCATGTAGTAAGATAATATTTTAGAGTGAAAATAAATATTATAATTAAGGTTGACCCACGAATTTTGACTTAATTTACCTTAATTAGTCAATATTGCATGTATGCAATATTGCATATAAGTTTTTGCCTCCTTTTAATTATTTCTTTTATATTACATGAACCTACCAACACTCCATAAATATTACATATACACTCCAATGTTAAACACAAAAATTAAAAATCAATTAAAGGTAAATAAAATTATAAAAATATTTAATAAATTTTAAAAAATAATTTAATTAAAAAAGAAGTAAACATTCAAATTAATAAGAAAAATATAAATAAAACCTATAAAATATACCTAAATCTTCAAAATTTTAATAAAGCTAAAAAATAATTAATTTAATTAGTTTTGATCCTTTAATCAATCTACTCCACTTTAGTAGAATGCTGAAAGGGATCAGGGCCGGAGAGTGGCTGCGTGTTTATGGGAGTGTGTAGTGTGGTCGATTTGGAAGAGGCGAAATGCAAAAATATTTAGGAATGAGGAGACCACAGGCGAAAAACTGATCGAGGAGATAATTGCTAAATCACGGAATTGGCTTATAAACAAGGGAGAGTGGTGAATCCAAATTGCACTTCATCGGACTGGAACGGAGATCCAAGGAGAGCTCTTGAGGCCTAAACTTTGAAATCCCAGGAGAGACTCTGTTTTTCTAACTTATAGTTTCTGCTTTGATCATTGTGTTGTATTTAGTTTTATGTAACTACTGGACATGCTTTATGGCCCATGATTATTTTGAATAAAATGTTACCTTTGCCCAATCAAAAAAAAAAAAAAAAAAATTAGTTTTGAAAATTTAAGTTGATTTTTTAATATTTTTGTAATTTAATTAGTTTTGAAAATCAATGCCATTTCGAGATGCCCACCCGCCCTAGTTTCTTTTTTTACTCATTAATTCTATATAGATTAGATAAATTTTGTAATTCATGTCCTTCTTAACTGCATATTTTTTTCAATTACTAATTGGAGGATACATGGTTTTTGCCTTTTTAAATTTCTTTTCTAATTTATTATTGCTACGAATACATATTAAAAAATTAAATTAATAATACAAAGTATTAAGTAAAAGTTTTGATGTAAATATAATCAGGCTACCTTATTTCCTTCAAACTACATATATACAGGTAGATATCTGGCAACTTCAGACAAAATCCTACTCAATCAAGCTCACCACTCATAACAACTATATGGCTACAAAAAATTATACATGTATAATTTTAAGTTGAACTCTGCAATCAAAGTCATACAACGGGGGAATATAACAAAAAGTAGGCCTAACATTTTATTACAAGCAGCCGCCTGCCACGTCACCTTACACGAGGCGACCTTCGCTGAGGTGGCAATGGAGAAGCCAAAGGCGTCAAGTTGAGTGGTGAATGTTGTTTCAACGGAGACACATGCACATGACTTAAAGAAACACGATTCTGTGTCTTCGGATCAATGGTTCCATTTTTTGCAGCTTGAAGGGGTTCAATTTCAGCTAAGACATCCACCATGTGAGGCCTCAGTTTGGCCTCGTGGTTTAGGCATTGCAGAGCTATTGTAGCAATAGATAATGCGCCTTTCTGTGGATATTGTCCTTCCAATTTAGTGTCCATGATTCGGAACAATTTTCTTTTATCGCTCATATATGGCCTTGCCCAGTCAACTAGGTTTTGCTCTGCTTTGACTTTGCTTTTGTCAACTGCCCTACGTCCTGATAGCAATTCAAGTAACACAACTCCGAAACTGTATACATCGCTTTTTGCTGTCAAACGACCTGCTTGTTAGCAAGGACCGGTAGTTAGTTAATTAACTCATAGTTGCTTCTCACTTGGGGAGAGGAGAGGAGAGGGGAGGGGGAATCAGAGAGAGAACCTGTAGCAACATATTCCGGAGCAGCATAGCCTTGTGTGCCCATAACTTGAGTCGAGACATGAGTGCGATCACCAGTAGGGCCAGCTTTGGCCAAACCAAAGTCAGACAACTTTGCATTAAATTCCTGCATCCCAAGATGGATTAATACGGAAAGAGTGGTACGCACACAAATTACAAATATGAAAAATATGTGACCATTTTACGAGCATACCCCATCAAGAAGAATGTTTGAGGCCTTAAAATCTCTGTATATCACTTGCTCTTCAGCCTCATGCAAGAAAGTAAGGCCCCTAGCAGCACCGATAGCAACTTTGATCCTAGTAGCCCAACTGAGGGGTTGAGGGCCTCCTGAGATGCCAAAATTCAGTAAATTTATCGGACATTGTAAGATTCGGAATTATTAGGGTCAAAACCTAGATTAGGATAAGGTAATTAATGCATAAAATTATTTATTTGAATCCATGAGACGGATAAGCAAAATAATCAACACGTGGATAAGTTAGATTTCCTCGCAAGATTACATATGAAAGAACAAAAAAAGCAAATTCTTTTTCATCTCAATACAGGGAATGTGCACCACTTTTAAGGCAAAGCAAAAATGTCAAAAAGAGCATAGAACACTCGGAGAAATAAAATACTTTTTTGTGCAGTCATACTCTTAGTAACAGCTCATATCTTATTAACCAATGCTTTCTTATTTCCCATAAATTTATATACATGGCTATTCTCCACATGACACTATAAACAGAATGAAGAAACAATCCAGAGGGAGAGAATATATGATGTTCACAACAGGAAAATACAACACATGCATGCATAGACAATAAATTATGAAGCTCAAGCTTAGAATGCGTAAATGAGAAAGATTTGTACATATTTGTTGCTCTAAGACGTAAATTTATTGTAGAAATACATACTTCTGAACAGATGATTCTCCAGGCTTCCTTTTGGCATGAACTCGTATACCAAAAGCCGATTATCACCATCAGAACAGAATCCAATAAGTTTAACTAAGTTTGGATGACGAAGTTGCCCCAGAAAATTAACTTCTGTCTGCACAACATCACAGACAACTATATCAAACATAAATAAATTGAAATTAATTAAGGCATTAGTAGCAAATAAAACACATACCAACCACTCCTTGTGCCCTTGGAATCCCTCAGGCTTCAACTTCTTAACGGCAATAACTAATCCAGATCCAGGCCTCGCAGCAGTTAGAGTGTGGTCATCAATCCATCCTTTGAAAACATACCCAAATCCACCTTCACCAAGAAGACTTTCAGGACGAAAGTTCCTGGTTGAATTTCTTAACTCGTTAAATGAGAAGGGCTTAGCATGAGGGGATGACAGGATTTCAGTTTCTGTTCTGGGAGTCTGGAGGCTATCAGCACTGCTTTTGACTGTGTATGAGGGAATGCTAATGTTGGAAGGAGGGGATGGTTTCCCGGTTTTTACGGGAAACTTTGAAGCTTCTGAAGTTCGTAAAAAGAAGTAGGCACACAATCAGCTTGCATTCCCATCATTCCATTAAATCATAAAGGAGATATCAAGATTTGATGTTAAAAAAAAAAAATCATATGTTCTCCATGTATTCAAGGATTGAGTGCTGAAACCTATCTTACTATCTCAATCATCATAAATTATGTTCTTAATTGGTAATTTTCCCAAAAAAAAAAAAAAAACTCAGCATTAACCTCAATTTAGCAATCAATAATCTTTGCAGCCCCCACCTCTCCCTCTCCCTCTCTCTCTCTCTCTCTCTCACACACACACACACACACACAAAATAAAGATCATCCAACCTATTAGGTTGGAACAGCAAGGGCACATAATATCTGTATATATGAATCGCAGAAAACAACTCGGATCAAATTGTAGGCCTTAAAGCAATTAAATCCCATGAAATAATTCACATACAAAAGGTCTGTTCTGTAAATACCATAGGAATTCAACAGAAATTCTCAGTAATCTCTATGCAAATAAGTCGGAAAAAAAAAACCATTCACTTATAAACGAAAATTCCCATTGTTCTCTATTTGATTCTCAAGATTTGTGCACAAAAAAGAGAGAAAAAATTAACAGTGTAAACGAAATTACCAGATTGGATGCTAAGAGTGGCATCAACCCTTGCAGAGGAATCTATATCGATACAATTTCCCATGATTATCGACAGCAGCAGAAACACTGTGTAACTAATCGAGAAAAAACAGGAAAAGAAGTCAAAGAAGGGTTGAAGCTTTTCAAGAATCTGAAGTGAAGAGAGGGAGGGAGATAGAAAGGAGAAATGCTGTACGCAAGATAGAGGTGAAAAGGGGCTTTTAAGAAGCAGCAGGGGAGGAGAAGGAATCTGCTGAAAGAAATTCGTGGCGGTCTTTCACATCTTTCACACTTATGCTACTATTTCTGGGCATTCACCAATCATAAATCATAAAAGACCACTCTGTTTCTTTCTCTCAGACATGTCAATTTCCTATTTTGACCTTCATCTCGAAGTCTTTCTTAGCTTTTTTTTTTTTTTTCTTTATCTAATCGACTTTTTAATATTTTAATTAAAGTTAATTGCGTGTATCATTTATATGTAATTGTTGTAAACTCTTTTCAAATGTCATTCTAGTCTTTAAATTAATTACTTATTAAATGACATTTTTTTTTAGTTTTATTATCCATTATTTCATGTTTACCTCTAATTAATTTTCACTTTCATTGAATCTAATCTTTCATTTTTAAGATTAATTGTCATTAATTAGAGTGGATTAAGACAAACAAATGTCTTAATTTGTGTGATTAAACCTAAAACCACGTCTAATACAAATTTGAAGAAATATAAACTAATATTGTTCACTTATACTTCATCCGACTGTTCGAAAATTGTCAATTTTCTTTATGCTTATTAATTAAAAAATATAGTATTATATGTGTAGTGAAGTTGTTGAGACAATGAAAGATGAGATAAAAAAGAAAATAAAATAAAAAGAGATGAGAAGGTGAAAAGGTAGAGAGAGATAATACGTGTTGTCAAAAAAAATTTAATAACAAAAATGTCAAAATGATAGCTTTCAAAGGGGGTGAATGAGTATTAACTTACAAATTTAATTAAAATTAAATTCATGTTTAGTCAGAATTGTGTCACAATTTCACTTATGTGGCCAATTACACGATGCAATTGAGATTGACTAATATATTATTGGTTGTTTGATAATTTAGATTAAAAGTAAATTATGTTTTAAAATTTATAAAATTTAGTTATCATCCTAATCTTAAATAATTCGTCTTTACTATCAAACATGCCCTTAAAACATTAGTTATCCAATTTTGTATAGAAAATTACATTGTTGTACGTACCAAGTCATTGTACACTCGCTTACATTTTTAAACGGTGTTATTTATTTTCGCTCAATGTTATTGGTTATTCCATTAAATACCACTAATTATTTTAATTGAACAGTTATTCAATTTTACTTGGTTAAAAACTACATTGTTGATTACAACATCACTAGGTTGTGTATGTGTCAGTTGCACAATGCATTCACTTAATTATATTTTTTTTAAATGGTATTACTTAATATTTTTATTGAATATTATTAGTTTTTTTATTGAATAATATTCGTTGTTTTCTTTAAAAGAATATTCGTTATTTTAATTTAACAATATTTGTTGATCAGTAATAATTATTTTTACGGAACAATGTTAGTTATTTTCATTTTAAATTATACTCCATTAATCATTCATTTGGTGCACCTAATGCAAAGAATGTTTGCATTTATATGATTGTCGATAATATTAAATTTGAATATAAATGGCGTAGAATAGTAATTCATGTATATGGTTATTTTAGGAAAATGGCTGATGTATTTTGTAAAGTCACATTGAGGTTAAGATGCATGATTTAGAATTTAGATAGCTTGTAAATAATAAATATGATGTATAAGATAATTTTAGTGCTGTCACCATGTTAATTAGAACCTACCTCAATCACCATGTTTATTAAGACATTATTATCTATCTTCGAAAAAAAAAAAAAGACATTATTATCTAATAAAAATAATTAGTGGCCCAACGGTCCCAATTAAGTTTCCTTTTAGGTGGCCTCTCGCCCTTATTAGCGGGATAAACATTTTGAATTAATAAAGCCAACTTTATTATTTAACGTGGTTACGTGGACATGTTTTGCGGGCTATTTAATTATATACTGGATGAGATTTATATAATTTTTTTTTTTTGAAGGCAAAAAAAAAATAAAAAAATATTCTAACCAAATTACTTTATATAAATAAAACAAATACTATTTAATTAATAAATTATACGAAACCATATGTTAACAAAAAGAAACCTTGTTTAAAATATGCTAGTACTTCATTATTTTTCAATCTCAATTTTTTTAATTTGACCTTTGCGTAATAAAAAAATAATTATCTACTGTGAAGATGAATTTTATTGTGGAAAATGCAACCAATCCGTTAATTTTTGTGTAAGATTTGTATGATTTGTAATTTGAAACTTTGATAAACTTGTTAGTTTGGATTATGAACTCTTAAACATGTAATTTGAATTTGACTTTTAGGGTAGAAGTCCTTGAAAAATGTTTAGTTGTTCAAAAATAATATTTTATGCAAGAATTTCGGTTTAAACCGAACCGAACTTTATTTCAATTCGGTTCAAACAAAATCTGGTGCAGTTTCGATTTCATCTTTTAAATTTTCGATTATTTCGATTCAATTGAAAAAAGTTCAAAATCGAACCGATCGAATGTCTACTCCTACAACATTATTAGTTAGGTATTAACAATATACACTAATATATAAGTCTAACTTTTTTTAGAATTCTACTAATTGAATTACAAGACTAAAATAATAGGAGTACTTTTTTTTTTTTGCAAATCCTTTTATACAATTGAAATTTATATATATATTTAAATTTTAATGTTCAATTTAATCTTTAATTTAATATTTAACTCAATTTATTAAAACTCCTTCCAATTATATAATTAGGTGCAATAATCACTACCACCCAATATCACTGTACATCATCTATATAATATTATATTAATACTAAGGGGGTGTATTCAATTGAGATTCTGTTGAATTTTTTTGGACTTTTAAAATTTGGGGTATTCAATCCGGATTTTTAAAAGTCTTTCAAAATTTTGAGGTATTCAATACGGATTTTAAAAAGTCTTTATAAATCTTTAGGTATTCAACAATCTATGGATTTTAATACTCTATGAATTTCGTTGGATTCTCTTTCAAAAATATAAATAAATTTCACTATTCAAAATATATTCTAAAAAGTAGAGATTTCAACGGATTCTCTTAGAAGACTTGAAAGAGAAGAAAAAAAAAACTTTTGTTAACTATGTTTTTCGATAAGCATCACAGATTCTTCACCATCATTATTATCGTGAAAAAGATTACATCTCTGTATTTTAAAATTATGTTCTTTCTTTAATCCCATTACGTGGAGTTCGATATATCTAAAAGATTTTGGTGGTCAAGGTCGTCACCCCAGAAATGCAATTATTCAATCGAATTTTTGTATTGACTCGTGCTGGAAAACTGAATTAGAAGTTGAAATTGCTTTCTCAAAGTCAATTAGAACTGAATTAGTTTTAGTTTTAGAGGCGTAGTTTATGGAAATCCATGTAAATCAATAAAAAAATGTGTATTTCATAATCCTGTCAAATCTATAAAAATCCATATAAATCAATAAAAAAGTCAGTCAAACTCTGCATAGAGTCTATGGATTTTCTAAATCCACCTACTTTTTAAAGTCCAAAAAAATTCAACAAAATCTCAATTGAATACACCCCTTAATATTACTATAATTAAGTTTAATATATACTGATTAAATCCAATATGAAATAATATAAAGGGTTTATTAATATTTTATTTTAAACCCTTCTTAGAAGTTGACGTATCCTCCACACTATATTATACTCCTACCTGCAATAGTATTTGACAAATTAAAAAAATACTCCATATTGCATGCTTCATTACTTATCTACTATATGTGCATTGTCTTTTGTTCTTCTTTCCCCACAATGAATTCTTAAATTGTAAACAAGAATACCCCCAACATTGCTCATCTCAAGGAGTCAATTCCCCGACAACGAATAATAATCATTTTTATTGGTTGAAGATTACGATAGTACTCTGTTTTAATGGATTTCAGTTGAAAATTTTGACACTACTCTCTTATTTTATTTTATTTGAAAGGAATAATGATTTTTATATTTTTCCTTTTTTCAAAAAGAGATTCACACTTGATAAATTTTCCACGAGAGGCAGTTCGAACAATAAAATGTATGTGCATAAATTTGTCCTATAGCCCTCTCAAATATGCAATTCTTGCATCGCAAACTCAATTAATGAAGATGTAAATAGACTCTTGCAAAAAGGATTGTATTAGTAATTTTTTTATCAAAGTAGATTTATAAGTATACTACTCCGTATATAGTACGAGCGTTCCAACTCTATTAATTTAGATGTTTATCTCAACTTGTTTTGTTGGAGGAAGATTTTTAAAAAAGGTTAATTATTCAGATGGATTGAGTGGTGTCATCAGGTAGGAGAGTAAGCGTAAACTCGCGCGAGTTCATGTCTTATAGTATTTTAAATGGAGTTCATTTAAAAAATCATTAAACGGGTGACACTTCGTTTATTGAACAGTGACACTAAGTTGTATATAAAAAAGTTGTGAATCAAATTTATACCAAGTTTTGTCAGGAGGTGTAGTTTGTAGTGCACTTATTTACTCAACCAAGATTCAAAAGTAACGATTACACTCTCTAATAATGATGTAACTAGATGTGTTTTTCTTCTTCGTCTTTTTTTTTCTCGAGCTTATTACGGCAACATTATATACTGAATTGCTCCAAAAATTCGCGATGATTTACTACATGACCAATATATTGTTACTATAAGGTCAAATTATTATCACTACAAGACTAAAATTGTACTACTACACGGCAAAACATATTCGGAAGAATTCACCTAAAAAAATTAAGTGTCCAGAATATTTTTTAACTTGTATTAGTACACTTTTGATCTTGTAGTAACAATATTTTGGTCATGTAATAACATAGTTTTTTTGGTCAATATAGTAAAACATGAAAGCGAAAAAATATATTTTAATTAAACTATATTATTTCACAAAATTTTTTCTGAATTTTTATTTAAGATCATTAACTCCAAATACAATATAAAAAAATCGAATTATGTAATATAAAAAAGGATTATAAACAATTGTATACTTAAAGTAATATTAGCTAATTAACTCGATCATTAATCAATTGCTTAAAATTACTATACTTCTCTTAGAATAAAGGTATTAAATGATACTCCTATGCAATTATAAATTGAAACAAATTGTTTTTAAAAAAAATCAGTAAAAATTCGGCCCTTTATTGAAATAGGAATATGTCATTTAATTTTAAAGTAGGAAATACAATTATACAAAGATGAAAAGCTAGCCTGAATTAATCTCGGCCAGAAAAATTAAAATTTCTAATTAAATTGTATTATAAGTGATTGAAATGAAAAGAATAAATTAATCAGCTTACTGGCATCTGAAAACGGCAGGGGCAAAAGTGGCTAATGTTGAGCCACTTGTTGATGCAATCTTGATGATAAGCATGCAAACAGGGTAAGCGAACGCCTTCAGAACCTTGAGAAAACTCCACCAAACACACCGAGCAACAATCTCCAGGCTCCATCTCCGTCGTCTCCAACAATTCTATGAAAGAATCATCGGATGGAATCATACGAACAAATTCTTGTCCTAACGTCATCATGACCTCAGTACCGCCGCCGCTGCCTAATTCTGGTGGAGCTATTTCCTCGAAGACTTCATTTAGAATGGCGGTCATGTGCATATGAATATACATTCGGTTGTCACTCGGCTTCATTGATACAACGACGCTCTGGCTCTTCTCCAGGGTAGGATTGCAAAGGTTGTTCGTTCGAAGGGCTCAGCTCACACAATTACAAAGAGAATAATCGTACATATTTTGTTAGTTCGTAGGGCTCACACAATTACAAAGAGAATAATCTTGAGTCTAGTTGCAAAGAGAATAAGATTCGACACAATTACAAAGAGAATAATCTTGAGTCTAGTTGCAAAGAGAATAAGATTCGAAAGGCTCACACAATTAATTAATAGAAGCAGACATCGAATTCTTTTATACAAAAAGCAAATTGGATCACATTTCATTTGTTTGAGTTTGTATATATTTATATATTTTCGAGTCAAACAAGTCCTTGAATTAGAATTTGTAGACATTTGCTAATATATTTTCGAGTCAAACAAGTCCTTGAATGCAAAGGTGTAACCGACAAAAGTGACAATCAATTATAAATTATGTCATCCATCACTGCTTTTTCTGATTTTTCTAGGAAAAATAAATTGTAAATCAGAAAAAATAAATAGTTAGTGGGTGGGCAGATGGAAGATTTGATTTGTTTTTGAGATGTTTTTTAATTTTTACTAACGTTAAGTGAGAGATTAGATATTAAAAAATTAAAATATATTTTAATGGATAAGATTTGTTTTAAATTATCTTTTAAAATATATTAATAAGGCCAAAGTCTTGTATGTACTCAAGTACACCATGTACTTGAGTAGACTTTGACTAGTCAAAAGTTGACCGTTGACCGGTCAACGGTCAAACTTTGACTTTTTATTTTTTTTTTAAATTTTTTTTTTCGATTTTTTTTTTTCGATTTTTTTTTTTTTTTGATTTTTTTTTTTCGATTTTTTTTTCAAAAAAGTGTATGTTATTATAACTAAAAAGTGTATCTTTGTTTTTTTAATGAAAAGTGTACGTTACTATATTGAAAAGTGCAGCATTGTTTTTAATGAAAAGTGTATGTTATTATAACTAAAAAGTTTATGATCTATTAATGAAAAATGTAAGTTATATATTAATGAAAAGTGTATGTTATTATAACTGCAAAGTGTATGATCTATTATTGAAAAGTGTATGTTATATTAATGAAAAGTGTATGTTATTATAACTGCAAAGTGTATGATCTATTAATGAAAAGTGTATGTTATTATAACTAAAAAGTGTATGTTCTATTAATGAAAACTGTAAGTTATATATTAATGAAAGGTGTATGTTATTATAATTGAAAAGTGTATGATATTATAACTGAAAAGTGTATGCTAATGATACACCTTTTGGTTATTTGTACTTGCACTTTCATAATCTAGAAAAATTGGTGCTAATTTTTTTTAAAAAAATTATTATTAATTTGACTCGTTTTTTTTTTTTTACTTGCACTTTTATTACTATTAATGATATTATTAGTAAGTGCAATTAATGATATTATTAGTACTTGCACTTTTTTTTATAATGGATAAAAAAATTGGTGCTAATTTAAAAAAAAATTATTATTAAGTGTAATTAATGATATTATTAGTAAGTGTAATTAATGATATTATTAGTACTTGCACTCTTTTTATAATGTATAAAAAAATTGACAAAATTTATTATTTATTACTTGCACTTTTATTATTATTAATGATACACCATTTAGTTATTAATTGTTGCACTTTTATTAATATAGAAAACTGGTGCTAAAATAAAATAATAAAATTTCGAAATTTGTTGAAGGTTGTTGCACTTTTATTAATATAGAAAACTGGTGCTAAAATAAAATAATAAAATTTTGAAATTTGTTGAAGGTGGGTCTAGAACCTGGGATATTGTGGCAAAGCATTCCAAGGATAACCACTAAGCTACAATGACTTTTGTTTAATGTTTTGTTATGTATCATATATATATTATATATTTTCTATATAGTTGGACTCAAGTACACCGTGTACTTGAGTACACAGCAGCCCAACCCATTAATAAGAATTACGTGGATGATAGACGCGGAGGTTTGGTTCTATATCCTTTATTATATAAATATTTATATTGTATGGTACGATTAACAAATTAATTAATTATATACATAAAATTATAGGGTTTTTACAAGTATATGCTTAATACGCGCGCGGGAAGTTGTCTAATACATACTCCGTATCACTTTAAAGATTAGTTTGTTTGAAGTTTGTTATAATTAAGTCCTACCCCTTTTATTTTATAGGGACAAATGGAGAGGCAGGGTCTGTTTCCCCTTTATAATTTAGCTTAATTTCAAATATATATATATATATAATATCTAAGGAGGGATTTAAGAATTTGTCATTGTTGTCTAATACGTCACGTTTTTTTTTTTATCAACAATTTTTTTATTTTTAAATGTAGTAACTAAGGGTATGTTTGTTTTGGAATTATGTAGGATGGGGGAAATCCTGGATGGGGAAATCTTGGATGGGGAAATCCTGATGAATAGTAATTGTGTATGTTTGTTTTGAGATTTTGAGTAGGATGTGATGTAACTTTATGTCAAATCAAATTGTGTAAGAGTGGTTGAATGTGATGTAATAGTAGAATGTAATAGTAGGATGTATAGGTATTTTTAGGGATGAGTGTAGTTGGATGGGGAAATCCGGATGTGAAATCCCGAAGTAGAACAAGGACGTGGGACGTTACGTCCCATGTCCGGACGGGTGAGTCCCAAAACAAACATGCCATAAGTAACTTGATGCTGCCGAAGCTGTCTGATGAGAATCACGTTCGTAAATCCGAATTCTCTGTTGCTCTGGCTCGGGCCAGCGAGAAACAAGAGTCGCAATTAACAATTGCTTAAGAATTGACTTCAATTATCTTCAATAATCCCTAATAAGTTCTATAACTATCCCTTATATAGGGCACAATATTGAATACAGAAAAGGCCCTAACATGGTGGGCCGCTAACGGACTTTCACTTAAGCCCATTTGTAATATAAATTGGATTATTCATTGCCTTGAGTCTCTTGGGCCTGGCTTTGGGCTGGGCCCTTCTCATCCTATTGTATGCATTCTTAAGCCCACGGCCCTCGTCCGTATCATTCCTATTCCCTTCGACAATATCCTTGTCCTCAAGGATTAATTCCGGAAACCTCTCCTTGATTTCGCTTAAATTTTCCCAAGTAGCGTCTTCACGTGGTAAATCCTCCCACTCAATTAAAACCTCCCACCTGAAGCGACCACTTCTTTTGATTTGCCGATAATCCAACGCCTGCTTCGGTCGAATGACTAAGTTACCGTGAATCGGTGTGACGTCTGCCAAATGGTTAAAAGTGACTCACGAAAGCCTGGGGATTACTACAGCCACTACCCATACCGGAGCATACTTGGGAGGACATTTCGATGGATTTCATCGAGGGGCTACCAAAATCTAACGGGTACAACGGCATTATGGTCGTGGTGGATCGGCTGACAAAATACAGCCATTTTATCGCATTGGCTCACCCTTATACAGCTAAGTCCATTGCTCGTTTATTCATCGAATATATTGTTAAATTGCATGGTATTCCCCGATCCATAGTATCGGGTAGAGATAAATTTTTTATCAGTAACTTCTGGAAGGAACTTTTCAAAATGCAGGGGACGAAACTTGCCATGAGCTCGGCGTATCACCCTCAATCTGACGGACAGACCGAGGTCACCAATAGGACGCTTGAGCAATACCTCCGCTGTTACGTGCATTTGAATCCGGTAAAGTGGGAGTCCTTCCTTCCATGGGCAGAATTTTGGTACAACACGACATTCCATGCATCAACGAAATGTTCGCCTTTCGAATTGGTCTATGGGAGAAAACCTCCGCAGTTGGTGAGCTATACAATGGGAGATTCGCCCAATGCAGAAGTCGACCGAGAGTTGTGCGAGAGAGATATGATGATCAAAGAATTGAAGGAGACGCTGAGAGTTTCGAATGATAGAATGAAGGAAATTCATGACCGGAAGCGACGGGAAGAGACGTTCGAAGTGGGGGGCTGGGTCTATCTAAAATTGCGACCCTATCGGCAGTACTCGATATCACAGAAGGCGTTATACAAATTGGGAGCACGATACTATGGTCCGTTCCAGGTAATAAGCAGAGTGTGCGTCGTGGCATACAAATTGGCGTTACCCTCCGACGCACAAATACATCTTTGACCTCCTGCTTCATTCCGACCCAATAAAAGGTCGATGCCAATCTTGCCCAGGTTCTGTAAATGCCGGAATGCCCCCCTATTTGTGAATCATGAAAATGATGCAGCAAATTTCTCTTAATACCTTCCTCATTCGGAACCCAAATTTTTCCCTTATAAAACAATAGTTGTTCGCGCCATTCAAAATCGACAGCCGCTTCATCATTTTGCTGTATTTGTTGTCGAATGTGCTCAGCTTCTTGATTTCCACTAGTGGCGTCCCGAATTTGGCCCCAAATTTCCCAAACCGGTCCTGATATGTGGTTGATTTCTGGTGTGTCGGTTCGCCTTGAAAGTGCGTCGGTGACTAAGTTCTGGCGTCCTGGTCGATATAATATTTCGAAGTCAAATCCCATGAGTTTAGCTACGAACTTCTGCTGTTCCAGTGTCGTAATTCGTTGCTCAAGCAAGTGCCTTAGGGGTTGTTGATCTGTGACGATCTTAAATCGTCTTCCCAGCAAATACGGCCGCCACACTCTTACGGCTTCTACTACAGCCATCATTTCCTTTACGTACGTCGACCATTCGGTCTTTCTCACTCCTAACGCCTTGCTAAGATATGCCAACGGTCTCCCCTCTTGTACTAGAACAGCACCTGTTGGGATATAAATTCATCCTAAGCCCCACTTGATGTTAGAATAGTTTTGATGGCCAAAACACTTAGAGTTTATAAATGTAATAGGATCAGCTGACTTGTATAGAACAGCTTAGACTAGTCTTGTGTGATCAACTGTATTGATATCAGCTGATCAGCACAGTCCTGGCTTACATGCCTATCCTCAAGATGAGAAGAGTAGAAGACATGAAGACTAGAAGATCCTTGAAGACCAGATAAGTTAAGGTGCTTGTATACCTACCTATCTGATGGAGTCCCAGATTGAAGATGGCCTAAAAGCAGTACAAAGAATTTCCAGATCAGAAGAGTGTTACTCGTCTGATATCAGAAGACAGAAGACCTAAGGCCAGAAGAGTAGTCAGAAGACTAGAAGTACAGATCAGAAGACTATGTGCTCTTCCAGGACTCGGCTGATTCCTAAGTCATCTTGCAATTCAAACGAAGACCTACCTTATTTAGAAGATTGACATGATCCCAGGATTGAAGCAATCAAGCGGTTGGAATCAAGGAATCAAGCTATTATGGAAAGATTGCTCAAACGGCTAGTCAACTCCAACGGCTAGTTGCAACCAATCTCCATTATAAATACAAGAGGATGAGAAATCACAAAATGTGTGTACGAAGTCACAAGAGAGAATTCAACAAGCCAAACAAGCAATCAAAGCTAAAGCCATACAGTTCTAAGAATTCTCAAAAGAGCCAGAAACCATTAGATTATCTATAGCTCTTAAGTGATTTCTATCCAACCCTTAAGAACCTGAAACCTGTTCATATTGTATATCAATTGTTTTAGGCATAGTGGTTAAGCAAATTATAAGCTTGAACCATTAGTTGGATACACCTCAAAAACCCCAAACCCTCACCGAAAGGTTAAAGTTTTTGAAACCCCTTAAAGTGCAAGTGCTTACAATCACTTGTGGAGACCGTAGCTGTTAGGACGGCTCAGATCTCAAAGTCCTAACCTTGGGACTATAAAGGTCAAGACCCTTGTAATTTGTGGAAATTAAAGGGATTAAACATCACGTTAGGACGTGAGAGTGGACGTAGGAACGTATATCTGAACCACTATAAATCCGGTGTTATTTACTTTCTGCACTTTACATTTCTGCTTTTACATTCATTATTATATAGTGCATACTGTGATTTCAACACTCTTCAAAACAAGGCCATAACTTTCAAACCAGCATCAGCTGAGTATTTTCATTAAGTAAAACAAGTTACAAGAACGAGTCTAAACCAGGGCCACCATAATTCCGCATATAACCTCCTCAGTCAGATCACTATAGTCATCTGGACCAGCAGACTTGCAGTCCAGTTGACATAGCAATCAGAAGAGGTTCCCAACTCTGTTTGAAAAAGTTTTAAAGTCTATTCACCCCTCCCCTCTAGACTTTAAACCCATTCACTACTCGTTCAGGGACCAACAAGTGGTATCAGAGCAGTGGTTCTAACGGACTACTGTCTCTAGATTATCAGAAGACTTGAGGGAGTCTTTCTGTAGTCCTCTTGAACAGATCTTTTTGGAAAACTTGTTTTTGAAAACTCATACAGCATGAGTGCTAACATGCGTAAGTTGCCTAAGTTTTCAGTTGAGGATTATGATTACTGGAAGATCAGGATGAGGAAGAATCTCACATCAGTCCACTACAAGATGTGGTCAGTAATCACTGAAGGCCCAATCACCATCATGACAGTCAACACTGCAAATGGTGATCCAGAAGTCCCAGTTGGAGAACTGGTTCCCAAGCCCATGAGGGATCTCACACCAGAAGAGATGAAGCAATCAAACCTTGATAGCATTGCTCAAGATTACATAATGCAAACTCTTCCAAATGAGTACATTGCAAAGGTCATCCACTGTGAGTCAGCCAGAGAGATGTGGGAGGCATTGGCACTTCTCTGTGAAGGAACTGAGCTGATCAAGGAATCCAAGTTGTCTACAGCAGTCAAGAAGTTCGAACACTTCAAGATTCAACCAGAAGAGTCTATTGATCAGCTAGACAATAGATTTACCAAGATCATCAATGAGATAGAATCTCTGGGCAAGAAATATACAAATAGAGAGAAAAATCTAAAGATCTTAGACTCTCTAACCAAGAAATGGAGACTCAAGAAGACCATCATCAAGGATACTCAAGATATCAAGAAGTGGTCTGCTCAAACTCTATTTCAGAACCTAAAAGCTCATGAATATGATCTGGAAAGAGAAGAAAACTCAGGAAGTGATGAGTCAACTGCAGCCCCATCTACCTCCAAGACTGTAGCCTTCAAGGCAGCCAATACAAAAGCTGCAAGTACCTCATCTGGCAAGGCCTCTCTGAAAACAGAAGACTGTGAAGGATCAGACATGAGTCTGAAGGAACAAATGGCTCTTATGATCAAGAGATTCGAAAGGATGAACACTCTCAACAGCAAATATAGAAAATTCTATAGAAACTACAAAGATAGAAGAGCAAGTTCACCCTCCAGAGGTTCCAGAGAAAGAACACCAGAAAGACATCCTAGAAAGGATGTGGAGTCATCTGACAGCCGAGGATCCAGAAGAAGAGATGCCACTCCTCCAAGGAAAGGCAACTCAAATCAGAAACCTGGATCATGCTTCAACTGTCGCAAACCAGGACACTATGTCTATGAATGTCCTGAGCTGGATTTGGATGACAAAGAAGAAAGAAGGCCAAGAAGAACTTCAGACAAGAAAGCTATGGTGACTGAAGAATCTGAATATCAAAGTGATGAACTCCCTACATCACCAGACTGCCAAGTCTTCTCAGATGATTCAGATGACCTAGCTATGATGGCCATAGGTGAAAATGAGGTAAACTCCTATACTACTACTTTCCATTCACCTATTTTTTCACAATCTGATGAGATAAACTGATCTGAAGGCGAATCAGAAGACACCTATTATCAATCTTTAAGAAAGGTAAAAGGTGATCTGGATATTGCCACTAGAGCTTTTATAGAAGTGGAAGAGGAGAACAAGGGTCTAAGGAAAGAAATTACTAAGTTGAAAAAGACTAAGTTTAATAACACCCCTGAGTTGGTCACAATGAATGAAGGATTGACCAGAGAAGTGGAGCTTCTTAAGGAAGAAAATACCACAATAACTCAGTTGTATGAGGGGATGTTACAAACTCAAGCTTTAGAAACTAAGGAACTTCGTTCACTACAATCCAAGTTCGATGACCTCTTCCAAGCACACAAGCTCTTAGAAAAGGAGAAGGAATGCCTAAATCAAAAGATATCAGAGTTCAATAAAGCTTCTACTACTATTGAAAGTATCTCTGAGTATTATAGATCAAATGGCAATAAGATGGGTTTTGGCTATGAACTTAATCCATCTACATCCTCTCCAGCTGGGGGTAGTACACCTAATAAGTGCACTACTCAGACACATGAAAAGGGTGAGTGTTCTAAACACAATGAACCTAATATGAACCAAAAGGCATCTGTACCAGCTAAGGCTAACTATCCCAAAACCAAAAAGGTTAAAGGACAAGCTAACCCCAAGCCTGTACAGAGGAACAACAAACAGCCTAGACCATCTCGTTTGAGACAGTCTCAGCTGTATGCGGCTCCAGCCAAGAAGAAGAGGTCTTCTTCAAACAAATCTGTTCTCTTTGCACCCCCTATCTCTTATGATATTGTGAGAACAGAAGAGTATGGTCCATATAATCGTGTGCATCGACCAGCTAATGCACCCAGGCCGAATGTAACTAGTCAAAAGATCATGTATGTACACTCCTATAAAGGGAAACCATTTGACTATTACTTAGCTGACACTAAGAACAAATCAGATCAGTCCAAGGTGCTGACTGGTAAGATTTGGTTCTGTGATGCCCGAGGGAAACAACTCAAGTGTTCAAGGTTGTTCAAACGACCAATGTATATGTGGGTTCCCAAGGGTAGTACTAACACCCAAGGACCCAAAACAAAATGGGTACCTAAGACTTAACTTTTCTTGCAGGAAAGGAGGGACCTATACAGAAGAGGAGGTCTAGCAGGAGAAACTTGGTACATAGATAGTGGATGCTCAACTCACATGACAGGAACCAAAGCCCTGCTGACCAACTACATAGAGAAGAAAGGTCCAAAAGTCTTCTTTGGTGATAACGCGCATGGTAACACAAAAGGATATGGCACCCTTAAAAATGGTGACATTGAGGTACATGATGTATCATATGTAGAAGGTCTTAAGTTTAATTTATTATCTGTTTCTCACTTTTGTGACACTGGTTACTCAGTCAAATTCTCTAAAGATGAGTGTCTCATAAGTGATAAGAGAACAAAACAAAGCCTTCTAACAGGATCTAGAAAGGGAAGTATGTATCTTGCAAATTGGAACAGCTGTCCTAAGGATACATGTCTGCTTGTGAAGAGTCCTAAAGATGTCAGCTGGCTATGGCACAAACGTCTTAGTCATCTGAACTTTAAGACTATGAACAAGTTAGCAAGGGAATCCTTAGTTGATGGTCTGCCTAATGAACTCTACTGTAAAGATCAGGTGTGTGATGCATGTCAACAAGGAAAGCAAACAAAGGTCTCCTTCAAGACCAAGAAGACAGCATCAACCAGCAGAGTTCTTGAACTGCTTCACATGGATCTCTTTGGACCAATCACTCCAACCACTCTAATAGGGAGGAAGTACACTCTTATTGTTGTAGATGATTATTCCAAGTTTACTTGGGTTATCTTCTTATACAAGAAGAGTGAAACACAGCAGAAGCTCCCTGAACTATTAAAGAGGATCCAAGTAGAGAAAGGAGAACCAATTGTGAAAATTAGAAGTGACAAAGGCACTGAATTCATTAACTCTTATATTATTGCCTATTGTACTTCTAATGGTATTCAGCATGAGACAAGTGCAGCAAGAACACCACAACAGAATGGTGTAGCTGAAAGAAGAGTCAGAACACTCAAAGAAGCTGCCAGAACACTCCTTGCTGAATTCTCCACTCCCAAGAAGCTATGGGCAGAAGCCATCAACACAGCTTGTCACACTCAAAACAGGTCAGGTATTCATAAAATACATGAGAAGAGTATCTTACTTTCATATATTTGGTTGTAAGTGTTTCATTCACAACAATGGGAAGAGTAAGTTGAATGCTTTTGATGCCAAAGCAGATGAGGGGATATTTTTAGGATACTCCTCAACTAGCAAAGCATTTAGAGTACTCAACAAACGAACCCTTCTTGTGGAAGAAACACCTCATGTTGTTTTTGATGAATCTTGTGAAAAGAATGCAGTAGAAACAAACTCAGCTGCAGATCAGATGAGACATCTAGTGATCAAGTCCAAACCAGATGAGTTCATTGAAGTCAATGAACCTTTCCCTGAAGAACCAGAGGAGGATAAGCCTCATAGACCTGTCACTAGATCTCAAACTCAAGCAGGACAAGCTGACCAGAATCAAGATGCACCAATCCCAAATGCCAGGGGGAATGATCTCTTTGACACTCAAGATACAGATGATGATCGACCTAATCAAGTCAACCCTCCTGATGGCACTAGATCAGATGAGAATCCAAGCTCATCCAATGCAGATACTCCTGTGAGGCATACATGGAGAAACAACCATCCATCAAACCTCATCTTAGGAGGAGCTGACTCAGGTGTCAAGACAAGAAGACAACTGAATCAGAACTCACAATCATCTATGTTCTGCTGGTGTGCTTTCCTATCCAACATTGAACCAGCTGACATAGAAGAAGCAATGACAGATAGCAATTGGATCACTGCTATGCAAGAAGAACTAAACCAATTCGAAAGAAATGAAGTCTGGGAATTGGTAGATCGTCCTGAAAACCACAATGTAGTAGGAACAAAGTGGGTATTCAAGAACAAGAAGGACGAAAATGATGTGATAACTAGAAATAAGGCTAGGCTAGTTGCAAGAGGATACTCTCAATCTGAAGGGATTGACTATGATGAAACCTTTGCTCCAGTAGCCAGATTAGAAGCCATACGACTGTTTCTAGCTTATGCATCATATATGGGCTTCAAGGTATATCAAATGGATGTCAAGAGTGCTTTTCTAAATGGTATTCTGGTAGAAGAAGTATATGTAGAGCAGCCTCCAGGTTTTGAAAAAGGTGATCAAGTATATCGACTAAAGAAGGCCCTCTATGGTCTAAAACAAGCCCCTAGAGCTTGGTATGACACATTGTCACAATTCCTACTTGACAATGGATATACAAAAGGCAAAGTGGATAGAACTCTTTTCAGAATACAAGAAGGAGAAGACATCCTAATGGTGCAAATATATGTAGATGATATTATATTTGGATCACCCAATCAAGAGATGTGCAAGAAGTTCTCTGAACTTATGCAAGGAAAGTTTGAAATGAGCATGATGGGTGAGATGAATTATTTTCTAGGACTTCAAGTCAAGCAGAGTTCAGAAGGGATCTTCATCAACCAGTCCAAGTATACCAAGAGCCTATTAGAAAGATTCAAAGCCCTACAAAGCAAGACTGCAAGGATTCCAATGATGACATCTTTCAAAATGGAACCAGATGAGTCTGGAAAGGCAGTTGATCAAGCTGAATATAGAGCACTGATTGGATCTCTACTATATCTTACAGCTAGCAGACCAGACATAACATTTGCTGTAGGAGTATGTGCTAGGTTTCAAGCAAACCCAAAGCAAAGTCATCTAGAAGCAGCAAGGAAGATTCTCAAGTACCTAAAAGGAACAGTCAACCTAGGACTATGGTACCCTGCTGATGACAATCTAGAATTGAGTGGCTATTCTGACTCAGATTATGGAGGATGTAGAATTGATAGGAAATCCACATCTGGAACCTGTCAATTTCTAGGCAACAAGCTGATATCATGGTTCTCTAAGAAGCAAACCTCAGTTGCAACCTCCACCACTGAAGCAGAATACATGGCAGCTGGTAGTTGTTGTAGTCAGCTGCTCTGGCTAGTTCAACAACTCAAGGATTACAATGTAGAGGCAAGAGAAGTCCATATTTATTGTGATAGCAGCAATGCCATTGCCATCACTCAAAATCCAGTCCTCCACACAAGGTGCAAGCATGTCGACATTCGACACCACTTTATAAGAGACCACTTTGAAAAGAAGGACATCAAGATGGAGAAAATTCACACAGATATCCAAAGAGCAGACATCTTGACTAAGCCCCTAGCTGAAGAAAGGTTCAAAACCCTATGTTACAGCTTAGGACTCCTGGACCCAAGCACATGAAGAAGGAAAGATCAGCTGAAAACCTCAGCTGACCCAAGTGCAGCAGACTAGGAGGATCAGATGAGGTGAATAGACACCCTCATCTTCAGGTAAGTTCTTTCCCAATGAAGACAAATAAAGCTGAGGGAAAACTTATAGTCATCTAATCAAGGGGGAATCAATGATACCTTAAGAATCCTTGATGAAATACTCTAAAATCTGCATTGCATATCATATCATATATATATACAGTAGACTTGAACAAAGTTATTTGATCTCTTTATTCCCAGCAATGTATACTATGTATAATAATAAACTATTCTTCATAAAATACTTTATTTATATACATAAATACAGTGTACTATTGAGTTATACTTGGTTGGATTAATACACCACCGACTCAACAGTATGCATGCACAGTACGGATTTCAAATAACTCTTGCTCAAAATTTATAAATTCTGCATTCCATAAGATAAAGTCTGAATATCTTTAAATGTGAACCCTTAGATCAAGAATGTCATTGTTGATCTTAAGAAGTAACTTTTCAGAAATACAGACCTATCAACTCTATAGTTTTGTCATCTTTCACTCCACTACCTCATTTCTACCCCTATAAAAGGAGGAAGTTATGAGAACACCTAAGAACACAAATCACCAACTACAATTTTTGTTTCAGGTATGGAGAAGATTGAAAGAAAAGATGGAATGGAGATCATTCTTCAACCAAAGTCTTGGGTGAAGGAGATGAAGATTTGTCCAGAAGATGAAGATGATGCAGATCAGCATACTTGGTTTAACCAACATAAGTATGTCTATGAAAACTAGAGGAAAGAGAGAAGTCCTTATTGAAAACTAGAGGAAAGAGAGATGCAGAGGACAAAGTAGCAAACAAGCAGAGCTTCTTCTCCAGGGGGAAGTTCTACATGGAGAGCTTGTTATCAAAAGCTATTGTGTCTAAACAGAACATGAAGGCTGAGTCCATGGCCCTCTCTTCGACTCCATTGAAGCCTCTTCCAATCTTCCTTCTCTTTCAAGAGTAGCGAAGAGATTCAATTAGGACACAATTGATGCTACAACCCATCTGATGATGAGGAACATCAGATGGTAAGGGCAACCTGAACCAGTGGGATACCATCCAGGCTGATATACATATTGATTTGATGGTCCTACTTGATTCAGAGATAGAGCTGGAAGATCCATCAAACCAGGTTGGATCACCACTCACAATAAAGCTGGAAGATCCATCATCCAGGTTGGATCATCACAGCAACAATGAAGGATCCATCAAGCCAAGTTGGACCTTCAAAGCACAGAAGATTTACTCAGCAAATCTCAATCCTCCACTCAGCTGATCAGAAGACCAACTCAGCTGACCAGAAGACTTCCAAGAGAAATCAGCAGACCTTTTCAGGAAATCAGAAGACTTCACTCTGCTGATCAGATCACTTGATTTTTGAGTTTTAATGACTATCTTTGATCATGTAATTCATTCTAGATTTATTCCTGAATGTAATTAAACAAATTGGCCTATATAAGGAATGCAATTCACTTATAAAAAAAAAAAAAAAAACGGCCTTGATGATCAATTCTTGCCACAAAATTAGTCACAACGACTATTTTTGGTAATGATGTCATTAATACTCAATTACCAAATTGCCAGCAAATCAACTGTTGCCACATGGCAAATTCAGCCGGCAAATTTAAAGGAAGGCCCAAAATCAAAGAAGGAAAATCTTGGGCTCTACTCCACAATTAACCCAAATCTGACCGTTAGATCAAGATTTGTTGGAGTATATATGCACACCCTTAAAACTCTTCCAAACCCTTTCGCTCACAATACCCTATTGCTCTCGATACTCTCTCGTTCTGCAAATTTCGTTCAAGCTCTCAAAACCTAACACTCAAAATATACTATGGCAATCATTGAAATTTACGACGAGAAGACCAAGAGCACTAGCACCTTGGATGCTGCAAAGTGGTCCAAGGAAGGGAAGATGTTCACAGAGAATGCTCTGTTTTTCAAAGGCAAACACACAGCTGCAAACAAGGAAATCCTTCTCCGTTGCATCAACCTCAACCTTCGAGATTTTCTGGAAGCAGCACCCACCAACGTTTATGAACAAGATGTGCTGGCTTTCTATGCAAACGCTGTGATGAAGGGATCGTATGTTGAAAGTGTCATGGGTGGACACAAGGTCAAGGTCACAAGGGAAATCCTTCAGGAACTATTTGGTTTGTCAAGGGGGAAGATCAATATCTCCACCTACATCATGAATAAGGAGAAAGAGTACATGGAGATGTTCACTGATGGGAGAATCAAGGCTGCTGATGCCTCTGGACTCAAGAAATCCCAACTAGAACCTAAGTTCCAAACCTTGATGGATATAGCAGGCAAGATGTTGCTAGGTAACACATTCAGTCATGATGTTGTTACTACTCTAAAGGTTAGAGTTATGGCTGCAATCTGGGATCAGATTGATGGAGACTGGCAAGGGCTTTTCTTGGACAGAATTGCTCTTGAAGCCAAGAAGGTGACTTTGGACCTTCAATCAAGAGAATGGAAGGTAACCTCAACTGTCAACTTTGTCAACAAGCTGAGTATCATCCTTCCAGAAGTACTCCCAAGAAAGTACAAGATGGGACCTCACAAGACCTTCCACATCTCCAAATATTATCTAAGGAAGGACGCTCTTGCTGAGGCAGCAAGGTTGAAAGAAGAGAGGAAGAAGCTGTTAGCTGAAGCATCTTCCAAAGATGTTATTGAAAAGGCAGAAGAGTCCACTCTTAACTCTGCTGCTGAAGAAGAAGAGGAGCCATCGAAAGAAGAGGCTCAAAAGAAGGTTGCTGAAGAGGATGATGATGACAATCAGACCTTAGCACAAAGAAGATATCTGATCAGATCAGGGCTCATCTCCCCATCTGATTCAGATGTCACTCCCATTGCCTCTCCTTTGAAAAAGGCAGGTACTTCTAACCCCTCTCTCACTTTCACACCTTCTAAACTATCAAAGGGTCAGAAGAGAAAGAAGAACACTTCTTCTTTCACAAAGAAAGCCAAGAAATCCAGGCTCCCTACTCCAATGAGCATAGCCCCTATTTCATCCTTCAACCCTTCTGATGATACCAACCCATCTGAACCCTCACACACTGATGCCCAAATCCCTGCTGATACTCACACAGCAGAGGACCAAGCCCAGCCTAACCCTGCTGATGTTCAAACAGTAGACAACCAACCTCAGACCACCTCCACACACCCTGCTGATGATCAAACTCAGATTATATCCACAATCCTTGCTGATATTCAAACAGCAAATGTCCAAGATCATCAAGCTCAAACACCTACTGATCTTCAAGATGAAACTGAACCAGACCAGCAGACCCATAACCCTGCTGATGAACAAATTACTGAAGATCAATCCCAACCTCCTACCCAACAAGAAGAAATCACTTCCCAAATCCCTGCTGATACTCACACAGCAGAGGAAAATGCCCCAACTACCCAAACCCCTACCATCATTGTCCCTTCTGCTCCAGAAGACTTGGCACCAGAAGACCTGGTTCAACCTGGTCCTTCTCAACCTCAGTTCCGAATGGTGCACAACCCCATGTGCCAAACAGAAAAGATAATGAGGATGAAGATAGCCAACCTGCTCAAGACCACCATCCCTGGAGTTGATGAGACTTCAATCCAGTTTGAACAAGTGCTTAGGGTATGCACTTGGATTGAGCTCAGAAGAGATGATGTAGATGACTTTCTTGATGTCATGGAAGGAATGGGAGGAAAGGAACACTTCCTCGACTGGGAGATGGAGCAAAAGGAAGTTGCTCAAGTTAAATCCTTTGCTCAGCTGCTATCAGATGAGGCACTAACTGCAGTCTGCAACCGGATCCTAGGAGTCTCCACTGCTGATGTCCCTATCCCAGTAGGTTCATCGGATCAGCAGACAGCTGAACAAGCAAAGATGAAGGAATCAGCTGCACCAGCCTTGGTGGAAGACTCAGCTGCCCCTGCTGAAGACTCAGCTGCACTAGCTGACAAAGAAGAGATTGAAAGAGAAGTAGTCAGAATACCAGCTCACTTCAGACCTTCAGACGATCTGACTCACTTCATTGACAATCAAGAGGATGCAGGCAAACGAATCATGACCCATCTGACTAAGGCCACTACCTGCTACCTCAATGAGGAGTACCTATCAGCCGAAGAGAGAGGAAAAGAAATTATTGTTCATCCAAAGCCTCAAGGTACACCCTCTACTTCTACCCCATTTGTTGACCTTACAGCAGACATCTGCTCCCAGGTCAAAGCTGCAATAGACTTGCACTTTGAGAAAGGTTTAGGCCTGCAGCTAGGAAGATATGTTGAGAAAGCTGCAAGGGAACAGAAGACTCGTCTTCATGACCAGATTCTTGATGTTGAAGACAAGTTTGGTGAAGCACTTCATCAGTAGATAGGAGAATACTTGAGTACCTATCAGAAGTCATCAGCCGACACCTCCAAAAGGTTTGCTGATCTTTACACTGATGAGATGCACCGCATGGAGACCACCTACAAGACAAGAATTGAGGATGCTGAAGCAAGAGCCACTGAAGGACAAGCTCTTCTTAAAACAGCTGCAGAGGAGAATGAGAAACTGCAGACTCAGCTGAAGGAAACAGCAGCCAAGTTGGAAGCTCTTACAACTAGATTTGAAGCTGCCTCCTCCTCCAATTCACATGCTGAAGTTCTAGAGCACAACATAACCCATCTGACCCAAGTTGCCAAGGTCAATGCCATGGCACTGAAACAAACTCTGAAAGTGGAAATCATGAATTCCATGAAGCCTTTTGCGGCTGCACTTGCTGAAGCCAAAAAGGGGGAAGATATGTTGATAAAGGCTCTAGAGAAGTCTACTGCCCAGCAAGCTGAACTGGTAGTAGCACAATATGACTTGACTGAAACCTTGGGTGGTTTAAAGAGCAAAATCAAGAACAGGCAAGGCAAAGACAAAGAAATTGCTCTAGAAGATACTCAAGCACCCACTCAAGCTCCTGCCAAGAGTCTACAGATCAATGCTCCTGTAGAACAAGTTTCTGAAAAGAGAATGACAAGGAAAAGAAAGGCAGATGAGCAAGCTCAGTCAGCTCAGACCAGCAAGAGATCAGCTCCAGCAGAGCCTACTGCAGAAGAGAAAGAGGCTCTAGAGTTGAAGAAAAAGAAATTGCTTGAAGCTCAAGAGCTTAAGCAAAAGAAGCTGAATGATGCGAAGGCAGTCAAAGCCAAATTTGAAAGAAGAATTGCCAAACTCAGGAAAGCAATGAAGGACAAAGCACAAGAAGACAATGTCCTAGTGTTTGACAGCAATTATGTGGATTACTTAGCCCTTCAAGATGAACTACCAAGATGGTATCCCCTGAAGAAGAAGTGGCAAATTCAACACCACATAGTAAGGAAATTTGGCCCTCTCCCTTCTTATGAAGAAGAATTTCTTCAATTCTCCCATTTCATGAACATTGAAGATCCAGAGTTCTGGGAAGAAATTGTCAAGACAGCCAAAGGACTTGACAACTGCAGAATCCTAACTCCTGAAGAACCCAAATGGGATGCACCCCTTCTGGATTCAGGAAGAGCCAACATGATAGAAATCAAGAAGATTCTGTACAAGATCTATGAAGAGGAGAATGTTACAGATGTACAGCACATGGAAGAAGTTCGAGCTCGACTGTACCTTGCCTACCGCATTTGAAGATCAGAAGACCTGATGAAGACTACTTTAGAAGTTTAAAGAAACTATTACTTGTAATCTGTAAAAGCTCTATATATATTCAAGTTATAGTTCTTTTTGCTTACAAGACAAATTCTCATTGTCTTCATCAGATGCTTCAGTCTTAGCATGTTATAAACTCTTATCTTATTTCATTAAGAGCATCTATCAAGTATAGTTTTGGCTTCATCAAAAAGGGGGAAATTGTTGGGATATAAATTCATCCTAAGCCCCACTTGATGTTAGAATAGTTTTGATGGCCAAAACACTTAGAGTTTATAAATGTAATAGGATCAGCTGACTTGTATAGAACAACTTAGACTAGTCTTGTGTGATCAACTGTATTGATATCAGCTGATCAGCACAGTCCTGGCTTACATGCCTATCCTCAAGATGAGAAGAGTAGAAGACATGAAGACTAGAAGATCCTTGAAGACCAGATAAGTTAAGGTGCTTGTATACCTACCTATCTGATGGAGTCCCAGATTGAAGATGGCCTAAAAGCAGTACAAAGAATTTCCAGATCAGAAGAGTGTTACTCGTCTGATATCAGAAGACAGAAGACCTAAGGCCAGAAGAGTAGTCAGAAGACTAGAAGTACAGATCAGAAGACTATGTGCTCTTCCAGGACTCGGCTGATTCCTAAGTCATCTTGCAATTCAAACGAAGACCTACCTTATTTAGAAGATTGACATGATCCCAGGATTGAAGCAATCAAGCGGCTGGAATCAAGGAATCAAGCTATTATGGAAAGATTGCTCAAACGGCTAGTCAACTCCAACGGCTAGTTGCAACCAATCTCCATTATAAATACAAGAGGATGAGAAATCACAAAATGTGTGTACGAAGTCACAAGAGAGAATTCAACAAGCCAAGCAAGCAATCAAAGCTAAAGCCATACAGTTCTAAGAATTCTCAAAAGAGCCAGAAACCATTAGATTATCTATAGCTCTTAAGTGATTTCTATCCAACCCTTAAGAACCTGAAACCTGTTCATATTGTATATCAATTGTTTTAGGCATAGTGGTTAAGCAAATTATAAGCTTGAACCATTAGTTGGATACACCTCAAAAACCCCAAACCCTCACCGAAAGGTTAAAGTTTTTGAAACCCCTTAAAGTGCAAGTGCTTACAATCACTTGTGGAGACCGTAGCTGTTAGGACGGCTCAGATCTCAAAGTCCTAACCTTGGGACTATAAAGGTCAAGAACCTTGTAATTTGTGGAAATTAAAGGGATTAAACATCACGTTAGGACGTGAGAGTGGACGTAGGAACGTATATCCGAACCACTATAAATCCGGTGTTATTTACTTTCTGCACTTTACATTTCTGCTTTTACATTCATTATTATATAGTGCATACTGTGATTTCAACACTCTTCAAAACAAGGCCATAACTTTCAAACCAGCATCAGCTGAGTATTTTCATTAAGTAAAACAAGTTACAAGAACGAGTCTAAACCAGGGCCACCATAATTCCGCATATAACCTCCTCAGTCAGATCACTATAGTCATCTGGACCAGCAGACTTGCAGTCCAGTTGACATAGCAATCAGAAGAGGTTCCCAACTCTGTTTGAAAAAGTTTTAAAGTCTATTCACCCCTCCCCTCTAGACTTTAAACCCATTCACTACTCGTTCAGGGACCAACAGCACCGATCCCAAAATCACTCGCATCTGTGTGAATCTCAAATGGCAGTCCGAAGTTGGGCATGGCTAGAACTGGAGTCTTGGTCATAGCTAATTTGAGTTGATTAAATGCTTTTTCCGCCCCTTCTGTCCACTTAAATCCCCCTTTCTTGGTGAGTTCGGTTAACGGCTTAGCGATGGTCCCGTAATCCTGTACAAATTTCTTATAGTATCCGGTCAATCCCAAGAATCCTCTTAATGCGGATAAATCCTTAGGTCTTGGCCATGTCTGCATGGCTTGAATTTTGGATTGATCAACCTCCACACCCTTCTCGGTAATGACATTGCCTAAATATTCGACTGAGGTTTGGCTGAATGTGCACTTTGTTTCTTTGATGTAAAATTCGTGCTTGTCCAGAATGGTCAATACTGCTCTGAGGTGCTCCATATGCTCTTCCCATGTCCTAGAGTAAATCAATATATCGTCAAAAAATACGATAACGAATTTACGTAAATGAGATGAAAAAATGGAATTCATTGCTCCCTGAAAAGTTGACGGTGCGTTGCATAGTCCAAAGGGCATTACGAGATACTCATAATGGCCTTGATGTGTGCGAAATGCCGTCTTATGCGTGTCCTCCTCCGCTACTCTTATCTGATGATAGCCTGCCCTTAAATCGAGTTTTGTAAAATATTTCGACCCCCCAAGTTCGTCAAGCATGTCGTCGATAGTTGGTATAGGAAACCTGTCTTTGACCGTTGCTGCATTCAGGGCCCTGTAATCGGTGCAAAAGCGCCATGTCCCTTCTTTCTTTTTGACGAGCAATACTGGTGAAGAAAAAGGGCTAGAACTGGGTTTGATCAACCCTTTTGTTAACATGTCCTTAACTTGCTGCTCGATTTCTGTCTTCTGGAAATGTGCATACCGATAGGGGTGCACATTAATGGGCTGTGATTCGTCCTTCAAGGTAATTCGATGGTCAAATGCTCTGTTTGGGGGTAATCCTTGTGGTTCCGTAAAGATTCGAGCAAACTCTTGGAGTAGCTTGGCTACATCGCCTGGGTGATTTGTAGTTCTTGATGTTTGCTCCAATTTACTTTTTACAATCTGAATCGCGTAACATTGGGCTCCTCGTTTCCTCATGCTTTCGATACTCTTGATGTCCACCTCCTTCGGTTGTTCTTCTAACCTTGATTGTAGCGTCACTATATTGCCTCCCCACATAAACTCCATCGTTCCCTTGCCATAGTCCGTAGTTACCTTCCCCAGTTTTTCGAGCCACTGGACGCCTAATACAATATCCGGCCCCACAAGAGGTAAGGCATACAGGTCTACGATCACCTCCACTCCTTGCATACAGATAGGAATGCTCTTGAATTGTTTATCACAAGCGATTCCCTTCCCATTGGCCACTCGGACCTTGAATGGTTCAACATCTACTGCTAATAGGTTCATTTTCTTGGCTAACCTGATGTTAATAAAATTGTGAGAAGACCCATTGTCCACTAATACCACTGCTCTGTTCTTTTTGACCCATGCCGTAAACTTCATCGTCTTTGGCCCATGTACCCCTGTGATAGCATGGACTGAGATCTCCGCAGCCTCTCGTCCTTCATCTTCGGCTGAGTTATTTGCTTCTTCGGCCTCAGATTCTTCCGGTTCAATCAAGAAGGCTTGTTTGTTTTGACATCTGTGCCCGGGTACGAATTTCTCATCACAATTAAAACATAACCCCTGTTCTCGCTTCTTTTGCATTTATTCCCATGATAATCGCTTCACATTTGGTGGTCCAGTTCGGTTATTGACAGCTTGGAAGTTATTGTAATTCGATCCTCCACCCTTCGACTCGGTTGCGCTGAAATTCGCTTTTCTTGATTCAGTTCGGTTGCCCCTTTTAACATTGCCGTGGTGATCGTCTCTCAATCGTGCAAGATCGATGGCCTCCATATATGTCTTGGGCCGATAAACGCGCACCTCCGATGCCAATTCAGGTCGTAACCCACCAATAAACGCTCCGACTAAGGCCTTTTCCGGCCAATCTTGTACCCGGCTCGCGATTCTTTCGAATTCTTTTTGGTATTCTCTCAACGTGCCCGTTTGTTTGAGTTGAGTGAGGGCCTCATCATAGTCATGATAGTTAGACGGCCCAAACCTTGCCATCAGTTCTTGTTCAAAGTGTTTCCACTTAATTGTTTTGTTCTTTTTCTTGTATACCCGCGTGAGCCACTGCCACCACATGTTTGCTTCCCCATCTAAATAGTATGCTGCATACTTGACCCTTTCCTTCCGCTCAATGTCGTTCAAGTCAAAGTATTGGCTTACCCTGTTAAGCCATGTGATGGGTTCCTTTCCGTCGAACGTTGGGCAGGACAACTTCGGCCTCCCTCTTCTCCGGTCATCGTTGTATCGGTTTTCCCGTCTGTGTCGTTCGTCACGTTCCCCTTGGTGCGCGTGCATGGGGTTGATGTTTTCCTCCCCATAACTTGTTTCTGTCGTTTCGGTTCCTTCCGACGACGAGCTCGTCGCGTCTATCTTCGATTTCCGTCGACCTTGTTGATCGATTGATTCAATTTCTCCAGCGTACGTCCCATACTTGTCATTCCTGCCTCCAATTGTTCAAATCTTTTCTCTAACAATTCGATTCTTTCTCTGTGCGTACCTGCCATTGGACGTGATTCTCAATTACTCTCAACGAAAGCACCAATTTGATGAGAATCACGTTCGTAAATCCGAATTCTCTGTTGCTCTGGCTCGGGCCAGCGAGAAACAAGAGTCGCAATTAACAATTGCTTAAGAATTGACTTCAATTATCTTCAATAATCCCTAATAAGTTCTATAACTATCCCTTATATAGGGCACAATATTGAATACAGAAAAGGCCCTAACATGGTGGGCCGCTAACGGACTTTCACTTAAGCCCATTTGTAATATAAATTGGATTATTCATTGCCTTGAGTTTCTTGGGCCTGGCTTTGGGCTGGGGCCCTTCTTCTGCGCCCTTCTCATCCTATTGTATGCATTCTTAAGCCCACGGCCCTCGTCCGTATCACTGTCTAATGAAATCCCTACAGCGTGTTTTTTAATTAAGAGTTAGTATGTTTTAATTAATGTTTAGTCAAATATAATTTTTTTTTTTGAGTCAACAAATTAAATTAAATAAAAAATTTAATATCGATCAGTTGCTCTAAGGTATTGATGTAGATAAATATGTCGCTCTCTGAGAAGTCGACACGTGGAGACGGGATAAATTATGATAGTTGTGATTAGGTCAATACGTCAAAGAAACAGGATTAATACACCCCTGGGCTTGAGCAGGGAAATCAGAGAAATCAGGGTTATTGGGCCTTTGGCCCATATTTAGAGAAATTAATAGTCCTTGGGCCTGGAAGGATCCAGCCCAAATATGGAACGAACAGTCCACATTTCCTAGCCAAGTCAAGGGAATCGTTCAAACCCACGAAAATAGGAGTCGATAAGCTGAAGAACCCAGTCTTTAGGGAGAGAGGCCGGGTCTTTAGGGATTTGAGGCTGAATTTACGGAGATAGGCCGAGAATCTAGGGAGAAGAAGTCTTCCCCTCTCCGCAGAGAGGGGCCAGGTATAAAAGCAAGGTTATTTCCATATCTTAAGGTTAAGTTCTTTAACAGATACATACTTTACATACTTTTACACGAAATATACATTGATTGGAGGAGAAACTCCACGATATTCGCCGGAATTTCCCTAAACATACAGGGGAATTCCTCATTGATTTCGCCTACGATTGAATCTGACTTGAGCGTCGGAGCTTATACGCCGGAGCCCCCCTCCGGCGTACTTTTGCAGGTTATTTTGGGATGCTCAAGGAGATTTTCGTGAGGATTACCAAGGATAAACACGTGATTCAAATCTGTGATTAGCAGTGCTCGTAAAAGAACGATTGACATCTGTAAGTGTTCTTTTTCGACGCATCAACTGGCGCCGTCTGTGGGAACTTTTCAAGCTAAGGCGTGAGAAAAGTTTCGTACTTAAATGGGTGGAGGACATGATTCAACGAAGCAGACAAAGGAGAAAGGGGATTCCACTCCTTCTCCTCTTCCTCCGCCCCCTCCAGGATTTCCCTTAAATCGAAATTTAGGGAAACGACCCGCGGATCATACACCAGAAGATATTCCCCCTCCAGGTTTTCCCTCTAATCGAAATCTAGGGAAACAACCGGTAGATCATACGCTGGAGGATATCCCTCCTGCTCTGGAGGGAGATGTGCCAGGCACCTCAGGAGCTTCTGGTAGCGGAATCAATAGGGATAACCCTAACGCTCAACCGGAACTCCTGACTGTCTCCCGAGATCAGTTGGATGAAATGATCGCACAATCAGTGGAAAGAATAATTGCTGCTCGAGGACTTCGTCCCCCCGAACCTACTCATAAGGGCACACGCCCAAATCCACCAGAGCAGGTCATTGACTCAATCCCAGTCCCTTCCAGGAACGAGGATCCCCCTCGGAACCCAGAAGAAAAGGTACCTTCTCAAGCCGAAAGGAGCATCTTGGAAAGACCCCCTCGGAGGGATACGGAAAGGATCCTTGGGGACACCACCCTAGAGACAGGGGTGGGAGAAAGCACGGACGACACGTATCAAGGAGCCGTCAGTGATCAGATACAGGCCTTGCGAAAGGAGATGAGGGATATGCAGAGACATATTACTGACAATGTAAGTAAACCCTCTTATACCACTGGATATCAATTTTCATCTAGTATTTTGCAAGATGAGTTGCCCTCTAATTTCAAATCTCTGAACTTTGAATATGATGGCACCACGGACCCGTATGAGCACCTGATGAGGTTTGAGAATGCTGCTCTATTACATCGATATGGAGAGGGCGTTAAGTGCAGAGTGTTCCTGACCACTCTGTCTAAGGCTGCACAGCAATGGTTCACACAACTGGGACCAGACACTGTTCACTCGTGGTCTGAATTCAGCGAATTGTTCCTGCATCAATTCGCCAGCGCTAGGAGACAGCCTAGGGCTACCCTTACCTTATTTAACATGCGCCAGGGAGAGAATGAGAGCTTGAGGGCTTTCTTAAAAAGATTCAACCAAGCAGCTCTGGAAGTACCTACAGCCTCCTCAGAGATTAAGATTAACGCCCTCACCAACGGGTTAAGAGATGGGGATCTGTTCACATCCCTAGCCAAGAAGTCAGTTCGAACTTTTGATGAATTGTTAAGGAGGGCAGAAAAATACCTCACCTTGGAAGAGGTAAGAAAAGCCAAGCGATCAGAGACCAGAGCCATAGTGGGTAATGGAGAAAGGAGGAAAGAAATTCCGCTTAGGAGGCCAAGTCCAGAGAGACATCGGAGCTCCAGGAGGTTGGAAAATGTAAGAAGAGAGGAAGCTGCACCCTGGAACCCCAGGAGAGGGGCAAAGAGATATACCCCTTTGAGGTTAGAGCCAGCCGAAGTCCTAGAGGTGGCGGGGGATCATCCGGATATGAAATTCCCCTATTCAAGAAGCAGAGGTCCCCAAAATCCTAAGTCAAACAAATTCTGCAGGTTCCATAACGATTATGGCCACGATACCAACCAATGTTGGCATCTGAAGGATGAGATAGAGAGGATGATTCAGGCAGGTCACTTGAAGGAGTTTATTTTCAGAGACCGACAGGGCCCCAGGGGTCAGAAGAGAAAGGACCCTGAGGGGAAGCAGGAAGATGATAGAAGAGATCAGAGGAAGGGCAATGAGGAGCCACCACCCCTCCCCAAAAGAGGGGAACTATCCACATGATCATGGGAGGCCCCGCTGATGGGGATTCCTTCAAGCAGAGAAAGCAAAGCGTTCGATCGCTGAAGAATGAGAGGAATGTAGAGTACCATGAGGTGGGAAAGATGGCAGAAGGTCCGGACATTCACTTCGGGCCAGAAGACGCAGGGGAACCCAGAGAGATTCATAATGACGCATTAGTCATTACTACGGATATAGCAGGATACGATGTAGCAAGAATTTTTGTGGATACTGGAAGCTCCGCTGACATCATGTTTTTTGAGTGCTTTAAAAAGATGGACCTGAATATAAAGCTTAGACCGGTGGAAACCGCTCTTTATGGATTCTCAGGGGGAGCCATTCAACCCCTCGGTTCAGCGTTACTGCAAGTAGGGTTAGGAGTTTCCCCTAACCGTCGAGTACAAGTCATAGAATTCCTGATTGTAGATGTCCCATCTTCTTATAACGTAGTAATGGGAAGGCCGAGCTTGAATATTTTTCAGGCAGTGATCTCTACCTTCCACATGAAGATGAAGTTCCCTGCCTCGGGGGGTGTGGGAGAGATATGTGGCGATCAATATCAGGCAAGGAAGTGTTACGTGGAATCGGTCAAGATAGCAGACAGGGCCATATTCAGAGGAATGGAGAGATTTAAGGGCGAAGACCCTGAGCTGAAGAGACAGAAAGTGGGTGAGCTAATGCAAGAGCAACCCAAGGCCAAAGCGGACGAAGAGTTAATGAGCATCGAGCTCTATCCAGGGAGAGAAGGATTTACAACCAGGATAGGTACGAATATGAACCCTGAGCTCCAGGAAAAGGTGATTTTTACCCTCCGAGAGAATGCAGACATCTTTGCATTTACGGCGACGGATATGACGGGTATCCCTCCGTAAATAGCAGTGCACCATCTGAATGTAGATCCCAAAGCTAGACCCGTGAAACAGAAGCTGAGGAACTTTGGCAAAGAGAAGAACCTCATTGTAAAGGAGGAGATCGATAAATTGTTGAATGCAGGGCATGTGAAGAGAGTATAGTTCCCTGAGTGGCTCTCGAACGCAGTACTGGTGTCCAAGGGAGCCGGCAAATGGAGGATGTGCATTGACTTTAGGGACTTGAACAAAGCCTGCCCTAAAGATCACTACCCCTTACCCAGGATTGATCAACTGGTGGATGCCACATCCGGGTTCGAACTGCTTAGCATGATGGATGCTTATCAGGGTTACCACCAAATCCAGTTGAACCCTCTCGATATACCCAAGGTATGATTTATTGCAACATGTGGTACTTTTGGTTATGTACGTATGCCGTTCGGACTAATAAATGCAGGAGCCACCTATCAAAGGATGGTAGACTCGGTTTTCCGAAGTCAGATAGGGAGAAATATGGAGGTTTATGTAGATGACATGCTAGTTAAAAGCATCAAAGAAGAGGAACACATTGATGACCTGAAGGAGATATTCCAGGTAATTAGAGAAAACGGTATCAAACTTAACCCCGCTAAATGTTCCTTTGGAGTAGGTTCAGGGAAATTTCTCGGATATATGGTGACGCAAAGAGGAATAGAGGTTAACCCTGCCAAGGTAAAAGCGGTCCTTGACATGCAACCCCCTCGAAACCTGAAGGAGTTGCAGACTTTGAACGGCAGGATCGCAGCCCTTAGCAGATTTATAGCAAAATCAGCGGAAAAGAGCCATCACTTCTTCAGAACACTAAGGAAGGGCTCAAGATTCGAATGGGATGAACAATGCCAGAAGGCTTTTGAGGAATTGAAGCTCCATCTAGAACAGCTCCCGAAGTTAACTAAGCCCACTCAGGGAGATGTTCTACTCCTATACCTCTCAGTAGGGGAACATTCTCTGAGTACTGCCTTGATGAAAGAGGAAGGTTCCACACAACAGCCCATATATTATGTGAGCAAGGTCATCCAAGGAGCGGAAGCAAGGTATTCGGAGGTGGAGAAGGCAGCCCTGGCAGTGGTGGTAACAGCTAGGAGATTACGCCCTTACTTCCTATCTTATAAAGTGATGGTGCGGACTAACTTCCCATTGAAGCAGACACTGGGAAGAGCAGATTTATCAGGAAGAATGGTCAGGTGGGCAGTGAAATTGCAGGAGTATGATATAGACTATGAACCAAGGAGAGCCATCAAGGCTCAAGCCCTAGCAGATTTTATTCAAGAGTCTACCAGAGTGGAAGAAGAACAAGGATGGAAAGTATACGTGGATGGCTCAGCATCCGCCTTGGGATGTGGAGCAGGGATATTACTGATCGACCCTGAAGGTCAAGAAGTGCAGGTGGCTGTCAAATTTCGGTTTTCAACCTCAAACAATGGAGCGGAGTACGAAGCTCTAATTAGAGGGGCTAGTATGGCAGCAGAATTAGGGGCACAGAAAGTTACCCTATATTCCGATTCGCAGTTGGTAGTGCAACAGGTCATGGGGGAGTACCTTGCCAAAGATGAGAAGATGATCACCTATCTAGAGGAGGTAAAGAAATTAAAAAATAAATTCCATATTTTTGAAGTGGTACAGGTACCAAGAGAAGAGAATACGAAAGCAGATGGACTGTCTAAACTGGCTAGTTCCACTGAATTCGAGGGAGACGGAAAGGTAACCCTGTTAGTAGCTGATCAAGTAGCTACGGAAACCCTGATTGGAGAGATAACAGCAGGGGATGATTGGAGGAAAGAAATATGGGAAGAATTGAACAGGGGTCCAACAACCCCAACGTCTAGAGAAGCCAAGGCATGGAGAAGGAAGTATTGCATCCTAGGAGGCCAATTGTACAAGAGGTCATTCACTCAACCTTATTTGAAATGTCTCTCAAGAAGGGAGGCAGAGCTAGTGATCAAGGACATCCACGAAGGTTGCGCATCCAGCCATGAGGGTTACCAGACCATGGTGAAGAAAGTATTCAGGGCAGGCTTTTATTGGCCTAACATAAGCAGAGATGCTAGAGAATATGTGAAGAAGTGTGAGAAATGTCAGAAGAATGGACCTTTGATACGGGTACCAGCGGAAGAGATGGGGGCTATGTACTCGCCCTGTCCTTTCGCCAAATGGGGGATAGATTTGGTGGGACCTTTCCCCTTAGCACCAGGGGGAAGAAAATTTTTGATCGTAGCCGTAGATTATTTCAGTAAATGGGTAGAGGCTGTGCCTTTAGCCAAAATCGAAGAGGATAATGTAATTCTTTTTCTTGCTAGACATATTTGTTGCAGGTTTGGAGTACCCAGAATCTTAGTTTCCGACAATGGAACACAATTCAATGGAGAGAAAGTAAGGAGATGGTGCGAAAGATGGAACATTACCCAGAGGTTTACTTCAGTAGCCCACCCACAAGCTAATGGGCAGGTGGAAGTTACAAACCGAATCTTAGTGGATGGTATTCGAACGCGATTGGAAGAAGTAGGAGGAAAATGGGTGAAGGAGTTGGACAACGTCCTCTGGTCCTACAGAACTAGCCCTAAAACAGCTACGGGCGAATCTCCCTTCTACTTGGTATATGGGGCAGCGGCAGTGATACCTCCTGAAGCTAGACTCAAATCGCACCGGATCACCTATTTTGAAGAAAAAAGAAATGAAGAATTGATGAGGGAAGCGCTGGACCTAGTAGATGAAGAGAGGGAGATGGCAAGATTAAAAGCAGAAAGGTACAAGAGTCGGATCAAAGCAGCATATGATCGTAGGGTAATCCCTCGTTCCTTTAAAGTGGGAGATTTAGTCCTTCGGAGAGCAGATGCCTTGAAGAATACTGGGAAGATGGAACCCAATTGGGAAGGCCCGTACAGGGTGATACAGGTCCTAAAAGGCGGAGCATATAATCTCCAAGACATGACAGGGAAAGAGATACTCAGGCCGTGGAATGTGTGCCACTTGAAGAGGTTTTATGTTTGAGGAAGGTGTTATTCCCCTACTTCCTTTCTCTTTACGAACAATTTTGAATATTTGTTTCTTATTCGAATAATTGCTTCACCGGCACTCTTTTTCCCTCTCCGTGGGTTTCCCTTTGGGGTTTTACCACGGAGAGGTTTTTAATGAGGCCGGCATAGGTTCCCCTTATTTGCCTATGTTGATAAACACTTTTTGATCAATGGAGCATCGGTTTTGATAAAATTTCAGTATATCCCTGAATGCATGTTAATATTGTGATAAGATGACTCTTATGTGCCAATTTTATGATGAAACGATCCTCATATGTTAATACCGTGTTAAGATAACTGTTAAGGGCCTGCATAGTGAGTGCTGGAATAACGAACGTGTGTTGAAAACTGAAACGTAACATGATAGAGACATTACAAGATAGAGAAATTTTCACCAACTTGTAAACGCCCGAATAGAGAATACCTAGGAAAAATTCCTAAAGTTTCTATTCACGACAGCCTCTAAAGCTAGGGGGAGTAGGGGGTACAGCAGTGGAAGACATGATTAATTCGTCGATAAACCCTATCCCTAGCGACTCTCAAAAACTCTTACGAGTATAAACAAACTCTTACGAGTATAAACAAACTCTTACGAGTATAAACAAACTCTTACGAGTATAAACCAACTCTTGCGAGTATAAACTAACTCTTACGAGTATAAACTAACTCTTACGAGTATAAACAACTTAAGGGAGAGTATAATCCCTAAGAACTCTTACGAGTATAAACTAACTCTTACGAGTATAAACCAACTCTTACGAGTATAAACCAACTCTTACGAGTATAAACTAACTCTTACGAGTATAAACCAACTCTTACGAGTATAAACAACTCTCACGAGTATAAACAACTTAAGGGAGAGTATAATCCCTACGAATTCCAACCTAGGGGAGAGAGTAATCCCTAAAACTCTAGTGTTAAGAGAAAGACTGGAAACATTAGCAAAACACCAAGTAAGTACAGGGATATCAACCCTATCTCCTCATTAAGATTCCTCTAGGAGCTTTAGAGCCTTTACGTGTCAAGAAAATGCTGAAAACATGCTAGATGCATAAGCAGGATGAATATTATGTTACACGTTTAATGACCTAGTCAGAGATATATATATATGCATGCCAAATGATAAATGTGCAGGTACGATACTAAGCGAAAGAAAAGCAGAAATATTCAAGACTTAAGGCACCATGCCTAAGCCCTCCACAGAAAACCCCGGAGTGTGGAGTCTCCGGAAAATACCAAAAAGGGCCTTAGAGGCCTTAACAAAACGAAAGAGTGTTTTAAAAAGTATCAAAATATTATCAGGGAAATGAAAGTTATCAAGAGAGGGGAATATCATTGTCCCCCTCAGAGCCTGCTCCAGTCTCCTCCGCTCGCCCACTGGAACCGCCTCCCTCTGCCTTCTCCATCAGAGCATCCGCTGCCACAGTAGCCATTGGAGTTGGGTTTTCCACATGGATAGGGAAAGGTATATCCCTCGCTGGCGTAAGATCATCTAATTTCAGGGAAGCATCCTTCAACTCCAAGATCGCCTTCCTCATCCCAGGTAACCACCATGGAGTATTGATGTCTTCTTTAGCATCTCCAGGGAACTTGGGAGGAGTGTCCAATTCTTCTAGCCGGAGGGCGCGAGTATATTGACCATTAAAGCCAGGAGCAGAATGCTCAGCCACAGCATTGGAAAATCCATGATCAATGAAGTGAGGGATGTATGCACCCATCGCCCCCAAAAAGCTGCTACTCTGAAGAAAGGCCTCCAGCCACTCCTGATGCAAGGTACCTAGAAATTGTTGACCTGCGGCAGAGGTAAACAGGGAGTCCAAGCACAAATTCATACCAGCTTGAGGAAGAGTGACTTCCAGTTGTTCCACCCGTTTACCAAACTCTTTCTTCAAAGGAGAAATCTCCCCTGAAAGCGTCGTCTGGAGTACTTTACACCTTTGGTTAGCATCATGTAACTCTGCTTCGAGAATATCCCCCTTCACCTTCTCCAACTCTACCTGGCTGTGGAGGTCATCCACCAGCTGAAGGGACTGAAGGGCTCGTTCAGACACATTGGAGAACAGGAGGCCAAACTACACAATGAATTATCTAAAGAAGTAAGACAAGTACGCTATTTCTTATTAAAACTACTTAGAAGTATATTTGCATGAAGAGAATACCTGGGTAAAGCTGTGAGCAGCATGCACAACCCGCTCTCCGAAAGACAGAGCATTGAGGGCCTCAGTGGCAGGAGTCGGAGTGTAACGCTCTATGAAAGCCAAGAGATGGTCGACATTAATCTCATCCGGAGCATCGGAAGCAACATTAGGCAGAGAGGATTTGGTCTTGGACTTATTCTTCTTGGAAGCATCGGAGACAGGAGGCAACGTAGAAACAATGGCTTTCTCGGTAGAGGAACGGGTACGCTTAGCAACAGACCCAACAGCAGGTTTCACAGGGGAAGGAGGAATTTGAGCCTTCGAAGAACTTTCAGGGGCAGGAGACTTATTAACCATTGAGAGAGGGGCAGCATCCCGCGAAATCTGAGTTAACCAACTCATAGCTGCACAAATAGACACAAAATGACATTAATAAACACTGCAGTACAAATTTCGAAGACAGTACCAAGGAAAAAGAAATGGTATTACCATCGTCAGGGCCTAGGGGATAATCGGGGCGACCAAAACCGAAATGAGAGAGGGCTCTAGGATTTTTACAAATACTCATCACATCAAAAAAGCCATGGGCAGAGACATGGTCATTTAGATGGTTCATCACATCCAAGTTTAGAGAGGAACAAACAGAAAGAGGAGGACGGGGCACTCCAGGGTTCTCATAAATCCATTCTTCGTGAGGAAATTCCCAAGGAGAAGGATTCGTGACAAAAAAGTAGTAGTCCTTCCAGTCCTGGACCCCCTCATGGAGTTTTTCCATGAACTTTCCGGTTCTGGAAGTGCGACCACAAGCATAAAAGAACCCGTCGGCAAACTTGCACATATATTGAGTTAAAAAGAGTGGGGCTGAAGGTTCGCCACCGTTTCCCTTCATCAGAATGAAGAAGCCTAACATCGCTCTTATAGCATTTGGAGTAAATTGGTTTAAAGGTATACGAAGGTAAGTAGAAATTTTGGAGAAATAAGGATGAATTGGAAAACGGAGACCTGCCTTTAGTTGGGCTTCCCAGAAGGCTAAAGTGTTCGGACCCGAAAAGTTTGGGCGTTCTTTCCTATGGGCTGCCCTAACTATGTACTCGGGAGGAAAGATTCCCGAACGGAGGAAGGCGGCAACCCGCTCAGAAGAAAGTAGAGAAGGACCGGAAATTTTGGCCTTCAAAGTAAGGTCAGTTATGGGAAATATGGTGAGAGGGTTGGAGGTAGAACTCTCCATAGATATGGAGTCTGATGAAGTATGAGTGGAAGATGACATGAGGATAGCGTAAATGAAAAGAGAAAAGAAGGAGTAGATACCTGAAACTGAGTCGGTTTTGGGGGGATGACAGAAGTGGCCGGAGAACGTGCGCGGAGGAGTTGGAAGTTTACAGAAATGAAAATGAAGATGAGATAAGTTTGAAATGAGATAAAAGAGGGTTTTTGGTGGAAAAAAAGGGGTTTTTGGAATAATTACTCTAGAGAGAGAAGGGTAAAAATCGAGAAGAATTAAATACCCCCCCCCCCCAATCGAAAGGCGCGTGAATGAAGAAGGGCGGCTTGATGTTGGCTCTGGACTGAACGCGTGGTCGCGTGTTTCGGGGGAAGGATTGCGTGCGGAAGTGTAAAAGTCCTGAAGCTTTTTGAGGGCAATTATTACGAAAGGAATCAAATCAAGAGTACTTTGAAGGGTATTTTAAATTTTAGGAATGGAATATTTCCTTGGTATTTATCTCAATATTATTGTTTTCCTACTCTCCTAAAAATTATTCCTTTTATGAGAGTAGGGGGGAGTGGTTGATGTAGATAAATATGTCGCTCTCTGAGAAGTCGACACGTGGAGACGGGATAAATTATGATAGTTGTGATTAGGTCAATACGTCAAAAAAACAGGATTAATACACCCCTGGGCTTGAGCAGGGAAATCAGAGAAATCAGGGTTATTGGGCCTTTGGCCCATATTTAGAGAAATTAATAGTCCTTGGGCCTGGAAGGATCCAGCCCAAATATGGAACGAACAGTCCACCTTTCCTAGCCAAGTCAAGGGAATCGTTCAAACCCACGAAAATAGGAGTCGATAAGCTGAAGAACCCAGTCTTCAGGGAGAGAGGCCGGGTCTTTAGGGATTTGAGGCTGAATTTACGGAGATAGGCCGAGAATCTAGGGAGAAGAAGTCTTCCCCTCTCCGCAGAGAGGGGCCAGGTATAAAAGCAAGGTTATTTCCATATCTTAAGGTTAAGTTCTTTAACAGATACATACTTTACATACTTTTACACGAAATATACATTGATTGGAGGAGAAACTCCACGATATTCGCCGGAATTTCCCTAAACATACAGGGGAATTCCTCATTGATTTCGCCTACGATTGAATCTGACTTGAGCGTCGGAGCTTATACGCCGGAGCCCCCCTCCGGCGTACTTTTACAGGTTATTTTGGGATGCTCAAGGAGATTTTCGTGAGGATTACCAAGGATAAACACGTGATTCAAATCTGTGATTAGCAGTGCTCGTAAAAGAACGATTGACATCTGTAAGTGTTCTTTTTCGACGCATCAGGTATCCTCTTAGGCTCAATTGATCACTTAATCTAAATCTAAATATTTCCCTGATTTGTTACTCTATATATATATTGTTTGTTTTCCCAATAACATTCATATGCTGATATGCATATCAAGTTAACACAATTTTTTCTCCCCATCACGAACCACTTTTCGACCCAATCTCTTCCAATCCATATAGTACACGTGCCACACTTTTATTCATTATATTTATTATATGTCTATTCCAGTTGAAGCTTAATATGTCAAACAATATATATCAAATAATTAAATCGAAAGAATATAATTATCGAAGGACTATAAATGAATAAATGAAGTGCTATATATAATAATAATTCAAATATTCCTTTATACATCTACATCGTTGGCATCTCAAAACGGCAGTTAGGGCAAAAGTGACTAACCCTAAACCACTTCTTAATACAATCTTGATGAAAAACATGTGAACACGGCAAAAAAACACCTTCACTGCAACCTTGAGAAGACTCCTCTAAACACACGGAGCAACTTCCCGAGTACTCCTCCATCTTCATCGACGAATCATTGATTGGGATCATACGAACTTCATCATGACCAGAAACATCAAACACTTGATCTAGTGTGGCCGTCATGTGCATGCTAACACACACGTAGTTATGGCTTGTCTCCATTGACGTAAGGGCGTCCCGACTGTTGTACGTGCTTTTGATGGTTGATTCGGATGTGGACTATTTGTTAGCACGAGACAAACATGTATAATGATCGGGGGTTTATTACGTGTTTAAAGAGGTTGTTTATGATGATCTTGATGATCTTATGAAGAACAAACAAGAACAATGAAGAACACAAAGATATAGCTTCTTGGAGAAGCTAAAAGCTTTGAGAGCTTTGGGAGTGTTTATTGCTTTGGGGTAGGGTGATTTGTGGGAATTGTGTAACTTGTCTACAAATGAGCCTCTTTTAGGCATTATATAGTGGTTTCTAGGGGCTGCCCGCCCTTTACACGTGGCACGCCCTCATTGGACCTATCTTCTGCCCGAAAAGGTGATTTGATGGCGCATTTAATGCTAAACCGCCTTTGGTGCTCGTCCTCGCCGAAATGCCGAGGAGCTGAGCCACGGTGGTCGCCGGAGGACCATGTCGAGGAGTGTGATCGCCACGCTCCGTGCTGTCTCCCAAGGCTTCAATACTTTGACTCTCCTAGCTAAGATAGACATGTGCTCGCCACACATTTAGGCGAGCAGCTAACTAAAACATGTGCTCGCCAACATCTTTGAGCGAGCACTTAAATATATTAAATACATCTATTCTATTACATTTTCTTGGTCTTGTTGACTAGTCGTCGCACGACTTTGTTGACTTGTCCTCGCCACGTAAGCTGGTGACTAGGATTGACTTGTCAAAGATTGACTCCTTTGACTAGGTATAACACCGACCATGCTACAATATTGAATGGATAAATTGGTCTTGATCTGGATTTGGAATAGGCCGGTTTGTGATGCTTTGTTTGATGATTGCGTAGGCTTTTTTGTAGGCGTGAAAGTGTTCGAGAGACATGGATACGATGGTGTTAATCATGGGTTGTTGATTCACAGAAAGGAGGGTTGTGGTTGTGGGTAATAATATCGAACGTAAGATAGTGAGTTTGCATGATAATTTGAACACCGGGTTGACTGAAGAAGGAGAAGAAGAAGTCAAACCGGACTCGGAGGTTAAGAGTTGTGCATGTTCACAATAAAAGTGAGTGCAGTAGGGTTCCATCTTAGAGAGAGATCAATGTGTATGTATGAATATGAAAATAATTTTTGGCAGCACGTATTTATAAGGACGTATGACTTATCCGTGTAAGATTTTGAGTGATCCGTACAAGATTGTGAGAATCATCTAGAATTATATATCTAGCTCCCTAAAGATTGGTTTGTTTGGGACCTAATCTCTTTATAAATTATATAATGTATTTAAAAAATAAGATTATAAAATACATATTTGAAAAATATTAAATAATTTTATAAGTATATATTTATATATATATATAATTATATATATTATAATACAATATACACAATGCATTATAATGTAAAAATTAACATTTACAAGTATCCGCGCATAAATGGAAAGTTGTTGAGTATCTCTCTAAAGATTGGTTTGATTGGAATTTGTACGGTTATATCGTTTGATGGATGACATGTTTCTTAGGAGTATTAATTTAGTTAATAACTTAAATCAAAACAAAATCCGTTCATTGTTTTCCAAATCTAACTAAATCTCCATTAAAATATTTTTTTAATAGAATTCCCAGCCGTTATTTAAAAAAAAATCACGTCAATTTCTTTTGCATTAAAGAAAAATATTTTTATATTCAAATTGTTTAAATAATAATTTTATGTAGAAAAATCTTGAACTGTATCAAAAAGATTTAGTTTGTTAAAATATAATTAAGTACTTTTAAATAATTTAATAATTTTTAACATTTTATTTAAATATAATCTATACAAAGCAGGAGTATATCAAAACAAAATCCTTTCATTCTCTTCCAAATCTAACTAAATCTCCATTAAAAGAAAAAATTTAAATATAATTCCCAGCAGTTTAATTTTATTTTTTTTAAATTACGTCAATTTTTTTACATTAAAGAAAAATTATTACTAAAAGAGTACAAGAAAGTAGTTGTAAACCAAATACATCACAAAATTCTAGTCCAAACCATGCGGAAAGGAACAATTAGAATAATGTACAAAGCAATTACTCTGTGTGTTTTAATTATATTAACAATTTATTAATGTTTAATGAAAACAGATTGCTTCTTGTGGAATTTCATAACACGAAGTAATTGAATAGAGTGCATATTGAGATAATTTAGAAATATAGAAAATGATATTGAATGAATTGAAAAAGAATTAGATTGGAATTTTTATGATCAAAATGATTTACATCCCTCTTATATAGAGGGAATCTTACAATAGGGAAGTTACAACTACTAAAATAGAAGTTATAACTAAAACAACTACTCTAACTAATACTATTATTTGTTGTATTTGTTTTTATTCTTCACGCATTTTTTTTTTTTTTTTATATATTACTCTATATATATTTTGTTTGGTTTCCCATTAAACTTTTAGATCTGATTAACACAAATTCTCCCTGTCGTCGCATGAATTACTTTCGATCGATCTAAAATATAAAATTTAATGGTATGATCTTACATCACACTCATGTTATCCATTTATATAATTATATGTCAATTAAGGTAATATGTCAAACATGATAAAAATAATCATAATTAACTAAACTCATTCAACTGTTAATTAGAATTCATAAATTGATATCAAATACAGTATATAAATCGAAAGAATTGAAATTGTATTTATTTATCAAAGGAGCTAGTATTAATTAATAAATGAAGTGCTAGTTAATTAATTAACACGGCATCTCAAAACGGCAGAGTTAGGGCAGAAGTGGCTAACCCTGAGCCACTTCTTGATACAATCTTGATGAAAAACATGCGAACACGGCAAGGAAACACCTTCACAACTGCCCTGAGAAAACTCCTCTAAACACACGGAGCAACTTCCCGACTCCATCTCCATTGTCTCCAACGAATCTATCGATGAATCATTGGCTGGAATCATACGAGGTTGATCAGTACCGGAAACATCATGAAAGACTTGTTCTTGTGTGGCCATCATTTGCATGTCAACATAGAGGTAGTTATGGGTGATGTCCATTGATATAAGGGCATCCCGAGCGTGGTCCCACGTTGAATAGATAAATTGGCCTAGCTCTCGACTTGGAATAGGCCAGTGTCTGATGCTTTGATTGATGATGTCGTAGGCTAGCTGTTGTGTACTTGTGAAAGTCTCCCAGAGTCATGCATACGGTCGTGGGGTGTTGATGCACTGAAACGACGGTTGTGGCTGAATTCTGGTCTGCAGGTAATGATATTATCGAACATAAGGTAGTGAGTTCGCATGACAATCTGAACACGAGTTTCAATGAAGATGAAGTCAACGGTGGTGCAGGCTGTTGACCGCTGACGGAGGTTAAGACTTCAGGTTCCCAATACAAGTGGCTTCTCTGCGGTTCCATCTTAATTAGCTACACAATATTATGATCGAGAGCTAGAGATGAAAATATGTAATCAAATTGATATGAAAGAATTGAATTGAAGTAATTCTCTGTGGTTTGTAGAGTAGGTATTTATAAGGTACGAGTGATCCATTTAAGGAAGGAATATGATCAGTTAATATCCGTGTAAGATATTGGAGTTGGTTTATTCTGCTGTTACTTCAATATGCGTATTATTTGTTTTGCAATTTCTTTTGGGCTTTTAATTGCTTCGGCCTATATTTGTTTGATTTTTTGGCCCATTAGATGTGAGGCTTGGTTGTATATATACTATTGCAGCAGTTTTAATTCAATTTGTTCTTCATGAACAAATTCTTGGATTCTAATACATCCGTCTAAGATTTAGAGAATGATTTGGAATTATCTAGCACCCTTGATTCGTTGATGTTTGCCCTAATCTCTTTATAAGCCTTAGAATAAACACGGTAAGCCTCTTCTCTAATCCAACCCTACCTTTTAATAAGGGTTTGACTATATGCACCTCCATTTCGGAGAGATGCACTCCCCCTTTTAATTTATTAATTAAATAATAATGTAAAAAATCTAAAATGCCCTTTTAAATAAAACACTAGTACTAAATACACCCCTACAACTATCTACACCCCATTCAACATTTAAGCCCTACAAAGCTGCAACCACTTCTGCCGGCGCCGGAACCACCGCCGGCACCACCACAATCTCAAAAAAACAAAACAAAAAAAACTAACAGCAGCTGCCACCACTTCATGACACCCCACCACTTCAGGACCACCACCACAATCTAAAAAAAAAAACTTGTATCTCAGAATTTTTTTTTTAATTTTCGACCCTGGTTTGTCGACCATATACCCTCTCATCGATAAATTGTTGTCGACGAAAGTGCATATAGTCGACCTTCAAAGGTCGAAAAAAATTCAATTTAAAAAAAAAAATCAACATTGTATTGTCGACTATATAAACTTCCGTCTACACCTATTTGTCGATCATATACACTCTCGTCGACAACAATTTGTCGACTAGAGTGTACATGGTCGACCATAAACGATCGAATTTAAAAAAAAAAGGAAAAAAAAAACTTACTGCACAAAAAAAGGAAAAAAGGAAAAAAAATCTTATCTGTGGATGGGGACGGTGACGGCGGCGGAGGAGGGAGTCGCGATGATTGGAGAGAAAACAAAAAAAAAAAAAAAAACAGAAAAATTAAGAAAAAAAAGGGGTGCAGCGATGGGCCGCGGCGGCTGGGGCGAGGACTACGGCCGGCGTCGGATGGACGGGGGAGGGGGGCGGCCGGACAGGGGCGGGCGGGGGTGGGAAAAATTTGCAGAAAAGAAGAAAAGAAAAATGGTGGGGGAGAGGGAGGGGAGGGGACGCGACGGTGGTGGCGATGGCGGGCGAGGGCCGCGACGGTGGTGGCGAGGACCGCGGCGGCGATATCAATGGCCGGCGGCGGCGATATCGATGGCCGGCAGCGGGTAGAGAGTGAATGGTTGGGGGTGGAAAATGAGATGTAGATGATTGGAAAATTAGGGTTTTGTGGGTTTAGGGGAAGGTGAAAGAAATGAGGTGGGGTGCATCTAGTATAGTGTATATTTAATGAAGGGTATTTTAGGTTTTTTACCTATTATTTTATTAATAAAACTGAAAGGGGGAGTGCATCTCTCCGAAATGGAGGTGCATATAGTCAGACCCTTTTAATAATCACACCCATTAATTTCAAAGCCCAATATTTGTATTTTGCAGGCCCAATCGAGTTCTAATTAATTCCCCACACGCGTGGTTATTTGCCCCTCTAACTATTAATTAGATACACTCCCCCTCTTATTTATTACTAATATAATAAGCATGTTAAATACCTAAAATGCTCTTTTAGTAAAATGAATTTATTAATACACTCCCCCAATAAAACTCTAACTCTAACTTCAGAGGAAGCCAGCCGCACCACCGGAGAAATTTAGATTTTTTTCGACAAATCAGAGTCGATCGACACTCGTTTGTCGACCTAAGGGTATATTTTCGACTATAGTTTATCGACGACATTTTATTGAAAGAATTTTTTAGAATTTTCGACAAAAAAAATTCGACCATAAACATTGTGATCGACATTTTATTTGAATTGTTTAATTTCGTTGTTAATAATCAGAACAACAATAAAAACTATATTTAATCGCTAATAATTTGCAATGAAATTGAAATTTTCATGTTAATTTCTTGAAATTAATATTTTCAATGAAATAAATTTTATTGCTAAACTAGCAACAAATCATTTTATGTTGTTAATAATTAGAACATCAATGAAAATTATATTTTGTCGTTATTATTTTAATAGGTAAAAAAGAAATTTTCGTAGCTAGTTTCTAAAACTTAATATTTGCTAAGAATTTAAAATATTTTACCGCGCTATACGTAGCAATAATAATATAGATTAAAAAAAAACAAGTATTAAAAGGCGTGTATTCAATTGAGATTCTATTGGATTTTTTTGGACTTTAAAAAGTCCGTGATTTAGAAAATCCATAGACTCTATGCAGAGTTTGACTGACTTTTTTATTGATTTATATGAATTTTTATAGATTTGACAGGATTTGAAATACACATTTTTTTATTGATTTACATGGATTTCCATAAATTACGCCCCTAAAACTGTTAAAAAAAATATTATTATTCATCATTATTATTCTCATCTTCATTTCCATCACGGTTATACCTCGATCTCATTTTCCACATAGCAATTACGCCCCTAAAACTGTTAAAAAAATATTATTATTCATCATTATTATTCTCATCTTCATTTCCATCACGGTTATACCTCGGCCTCATTTTCCACATAGCATTAGCCATACTAGTTCTCCATCTTCAGTTCTAATTGGCTTTGATATACTAGTTCTCCATCTTCAGTTCTAATTGGCTTTGATTGAAAATTCATCAGATCGACATTCTTTCCGAAAAAAAGTTATGTAATCCAGCACGAGTCAATACTAACTCTGCTTGTGTTTGAAATTGGAACTTGTGAATCAATTGCAATTTGAAAATACCAAAAGTTCAATTGAATAATTGCATTTCTGGGGTGACGACCTTGACCACCAAAATCTTTTAGATATATCGAACAACACGTAATTGGGGAATTGACGTCGATTAGATAACTGTGTCCGATATATAAGAACATAATTTTAAAATATCAGAGATGTAATCTTTTGGGGAATTGACGTCGATTAGATAACTGTGTCCGATATATAAGAACATAATTTTAAAATATCAGAGATGTAATCTTTTTTACGATAATAATGATGGTGAAGAATCTGTGATGCTTATCGAAGAACATAGTTAACAAAAGTTTTTTTTTCTTCTCTTTCAAGTCTTCTAAGAGAATCCGTTGAAATCTCTACTTTCTAGAAGAGATTTTGAACAGTGAAATTTATTTATATTTTTGAAAGAGAATCCAACTAAATTCATAGAGTATTAAAATCCATAGATTATTGAATACCTAAAGATTTCTAAAGACTTTTTAAAATCCGTATTGAATACCTCCAAATTTTGAAAAGACTTTTAAAAATGCAGATTGAATACCCAGATTTTAAAAGTCCAAAAAAATCCAATAGAATCTCAATTGAATACACCCCGTAAAACTACTCCAATTAGTAAATGAAAAAATATACACCGTCTGATCAAGACTAGTAGCTTACAGAGAATTAGTGAGTAAAAAAAAAAAAATAATAACTAGACGCCGTGGGCACTTGGAAACGGCCGTGGACAAGAGTGGTTGATGTTGAGCCATTTTGTGATGCAATCCCTATGAAAAATATGGTCACATGGCATGGTACCTACTTCGCAGAATTCCTCCAAACAAATACTGCAACTCCCTGGAGTTACTTTAATCATCTGGAGGGACTGTATGTATCTAGGATTCATCGGCCGAAATCATACCTGGGAGCCGGTCGGAGGATAGCGTCGTGGTGGACGGTGAGATAGCAATTGACAAAGATGAGGGAATGGGTCGAAGGCATTGATTCAAGAGTTTGAACAGAATGGGCGTGTACATTAGCGAACAAATTTTACACTCAAGGGAGACAGAAGTAATAATACTGATTTCATAACCTTGTGCGAAGACATATAACCCCTTTATTACAATGACAAGTTAGTTAGCATGGACACTAAACAGGTATGTTAATTTGGGTAGTTGCACATGCTTTATATATAGTGTGATCTATCAAAAGTAATGGATGACATGCATCCGTGCGATGTAAAAATAAAATAGAAATATATTGAACGAGGCTTATCAATTAATGCTGGAAATGATACAGGTGCTGCTGGCAAAATACTCGAAAATGATCCCAGGTGAGTTGTTTTATATATGATGTTTCTTCAATAGTTCAATGGGGTCAGGTCTTCAATCATTTATCCGGTCTCATCATTTTAGGCACGTATATTTTGCCAGAATTGTTTCAAACCATAGTTACCTGGAATCCAAGCCTGGTTGCAATTTTGAAATAAATGAGAAATCTTACTTAGCTCTGTTTCTTGTGCAGTTATGCTGATGGGAACAATAGTGTATGGGATTAAATATACTTTTCCCCCTGAGTATGTCTGCTCGTTGCTTGTCGCTCCACTTTTGCACTTTCAAAGGTAATTAATTATCTGAGTGTTGCTTTTCTCTTGTTTCTGCACCTTTTAAATCTCCACTGATGGAACAGTAAGAAAATGAAGCCTGTTGAGTTTTATGTTTGGTGCAATTTCAACAAAGAATTTTGTGTTTCTGAATATAATCTTTATTGTGGCTTTCCCTGCTTTCCTCCTCAGACTAGCTCAAAGATAATAAACAAATTAGCGCGTCCAAATGCTCCAATTGGATACAGTCTGTGTTTTCTGAACGTTGCTTTTGACGGATTCACAAATGCAACTCAGGATTCAATTACAGTTAGGTAAACCAAATCTGCTGGTCCTCAGTTTTGGTTCATCTATTTATGACAAGTGTGTGGGACATAATGCTAGGAATGAACTTATGGGGTACCATTTTCATGTTTGGATGGCCAAACGCGGTTGGATACGATTCAATCGGCTTCTGTAAGCAGCATGGGACATTTTACTCTACTGTGTGTGTCCTGCAGCAGGCCAGAATTTTATCTTCCTAAACATAAGCCAATATGATTACCACTACCAGAAAATTTGTGAGCATAGTGGTTTCTTCGTGAGTGGAAATCCCCTCTCACGGAAACAATGGGCGAGCGTTGTCATGGTCTTCTTGGGATTATCGTACCAGATTTACCTATAATGGAAGAAGCTGCGGAGAATGCAGAGAAAGAGGAAGTCAACTTAGACACATTCTTTATGCATGCTTCAGGATGCAATTTGTTGTAATGTTGAGGCTGCATTTGGAGACGGAGCGAGCTAGGTAAGGGGTATTTTAGTCATTTTACACAATTTAAAAAATAGCATATTTTAAAGGGAGTAGGCAGAGAGCAGCACAAAGTTGAATCTTGTGTTTAATAAAGTTTGAAAACAAGTGGGATCATAGTTTGAGCATAATAAGAATTGACTAATATGTCCTCATGCTGAGGTGACTAAATTCCAAAGAGTGGACGCCAATGATATCAATCTTTATTCTGTAAAGGCTTCCCACGGGCCACTACCAACTATAAGCATATGTTTCTTTCTTGATGCCTCTCTCTTCTAGTTCAATTTTTTTTTTTTTCTCGGACTTGTAAGAAGAAGAAAAAGATGACAACATATCAAATAGTGATGGATACAAAATATGAGAACACCATGGGAATAAAAACTTCCATTACATTGTTCTGCACACACTCTCTAATAGGCAACCTTGGCGAGGTGCCATTGTATGGTTACACTAATGAAGTAAGAACACTACTAGTATTTGTTCTATCTGATCTATACACAAGGCTTATCTAGCCCAAAAACCTTTTTTTAGGAACACTGGATTACCATATATCCAAGTTCCATCACAAGACAAACAAAAGAATGACAAAAGAAAAACTAGAATGTTCCATAGCATTCCAGGTAGCATATAAATAAAAAATAAAAGCAGATCTTCACAGGCCTATCTGTAAAAACTCAGGTCGAGATTGCTGCAATCCAAACATAAATAACTCCTAATAACCAAAAAATCTCTACACCAATGCTGCACTTTATGATTATCATAGACAATGTAGGAGGGACCTCTTGCACGGCGGTGTCTTGGAGGAATGGACCACGGGGCTTGGGGAAGTCGTCTCCATTCCTAGCGTTTTCATTAAGAAGTGTTTTTCCTGCATTTACAATTAAATCGGTTAATGCAAAATAAGATAATAATAATAACCAAATAAATATTTTGGTAAACCTGTGGCTCCTATATTCATTTCATTATGGATTGTTAGTTTGGAGCAATGACTTTGAATTAGACAAATTAAATGAGCTAAACTCTTACGCTTTCTGAAAATATAGGGCTAGGAACTGTTGCTGCAAGTGCTCCGAACAATGGTGTCACGTGAACAGGGGACCTGAATTCTGTGTTGGTATCCTCACATACACCTCCTCCGTTGCCAGGTTTTATGTCATTGCATATTAACATGTTCTTTTCTGGATAAAGACAGAAATATATTATCAACTTTAAACAATTTTTAGCTTGAAGATGAGATAAAATGCGTTTTTTCTTCATTATGTTTATACCTTCATTTGTATGGCATATTGCATTTGTCTCAGCAAGAAAATGTTGGCCTTCTAGTTGTTCTGAATCCAAAACAGGGATTTCAGCTTCACATTCTTCTTTTTCGTCATGTGGCACGCTAGACAGCAGAGTTGATCCCGTACTGTATTCAGAGCTAGCTGGGGATGACTCATATACATCAGCCTCATTGCATCTTCTTAATTCCTCTGCTAACTCTTTGAACTTCTCTACTTGGAAATCAGTATCTGAATTTCTGATTGTAAGCAGTTCACTCTCTTTGTTCTGTTCCAGAAAAACTTGAAGTACCTGTGACAGTATATTATATTTGCAATCATTGGCATACCTTTCTTTAAACACCCTGTACCGATTGATTTTGAAAAGAAAGATCAAACTCTTATTACATACCATCCATGCATTTTCAAGGCTCTGAGCTGTGTTCTCTGTATTAACTTTAACTGCCAGAGAGCTCAGCAATTCCGCTTGTTGCATCAATGCAAGCACCTTTGGATCATCTTTTTTAATAAATGTTGGACGAATATTGTTATCCAGAGCTGCAAGAATATGAAATCAAGACTTGCCATTTACAAGACACAGAGTTACTATGCACAAAAAATGTCTCTCAAACTCACATCCATCAGTCGACGTCTCATTTACATCGCTAACACACATTCGACTTGGAAAGTTAACCTCACAACTTTGTGATATTACAGCAAATGGATGTCTAAGATTATCACCCGCAAATTCTTCGCCCTGCTCCCGATTTTCTTCAATACTTGTTATATTGAACCTAGATCACCAATAAACATGTCACTTTTCAAGAATATAAATCCCATTTAACATTTTTCAAAATAATGAAAATTTGAAATTAACTATACCTTGTCTTTTTACTCAGTCCATCTGCACTGACAACATTACGGAATATAACCCTTTTGTTGTTCAAGTTGATGTAAGAAGTGGTGTTGTTTTCTTTTGCTAAGGCTTCGCCCTTTGCCCTCTTCTTGCACAGAGTCGTAAACCGATTCTTCACAGCATTATCAGTTCTGCAACACAGGATATTTCTTACAAAACTTGTACTTTTCTACATTAAGAATATGTAAAGTATGTTTGAAGTATCACCTTCCTGAAACCACCTTTGCTATCTCAGTCCATCTGTTACCATATATTTTCTGTGCCTGTGAGAATTGAGAGAGATGCTTCACTGATTAATTAGATCATATTATATTTTAGAAATTTATGATTTTGAATAAATTACCTCACATAAGAGCATATCTTCCTCAGGTGACCATCCACCTTTCTTGAAATCAGAATTCAAATAAGTGAACCATCTGTATATGTATATAGCAACACCATTTTCAAATCAAATACTACTAACATTTTACCAGAAATATGCCTATAGCTATCAAATCAATGCCCACCAACCTCCTTCTACATTGTCTTGTCGTTTTATCCTTGAATTTTGATGCAATGATTGCCCAACTATCCAAAAAAAAAACACCCATAAGTCTCTCTCAACCATTAAAAAAGAAAAAAACTTCACACATCCATTAATCATGTCATTACACCAACAACATAGAGTGATGAATCAAGGTTTTTACTTTTCAGTCCCGTTTAGTTGAATCTGCTCTCGTAGAATATCATCCTCCTGCGAAACAAATAATCCATTTTCTATTCAAAAAATCACTCACATGATATCTATACGAAAATAAAATTGATGAAAAAATTGACCTCTTGAGTCCAAGAAACTATATGCCTTTCCTTCTGCTTTGGCACTTCACTGCTGTTATTCACCTTCTTCATTCTCTCTCTACCTTGTTAAAAATCCCTCTTCTTTCTTGCATGTTCAAGAACAGATTCTTTTTGGGAGAGAGAAATATATAACAATGGAAAAAAACCAAGACCCGTGAAAAAGATCAAGTCTTTTAAACCTTTTCTCTTTACAAACACTATTTAGCTCCCAAAACGGAGCACAACAGCGTCAACAAAAATCCAAACAGTTTCTCTTTTACACCAAAAATTCGCCTAGGATTCGAACTTTTCTCCCTCTGAGACAAAACATCAAACACTTAAACGACAAGCCTAATTACGATTCCATTTGATCATCCGTTACATATACACACGTACTACATACATATGTAACAGCAAATTTATCTTAAATGTACCTTTACTGCTTGCATCGAGATTTGTGAAAGAAAGAGTATAGAACTTGCAATCCAATTATGTATACGAGGAAAATAATACTAAAAGATTAAATATATATTTTATGGTGATGATGGTTGCTTTCATGCTGTCCAAAAGCGTGAGGCTCTCTGTGGAATTAAAATGGCAATGTGGGGTGTTCTGAATTTATCTTTAAAAAAATCAACGGATTCTTGCTTTATAGCGCGGGTATGAAGAGGAATTTGAAAAAAGAATAAATAGATAAATAATGAAATAAAATAACACTGAAATCCACGAGAGTATAGTTAATGATGGGAGCACAGACTAACCCCACCTCACGCTCACTCTCACTATGTGTATTGTGTGTGCGCTCCATACATGCTTCTTCTGTTTCTATGGATATTTGAATGCATACTAGGTGCTCGACAATTTGCGTGACTCAACTATTACAATCAGATATTAGTTGGATTTTTGAATTTCAATGGACGTTGCCGTTGGTTTGGTAAATAGGTGTGACTACTTAATTATTCATAATCAATTTCTTTAATTTATTATTTAGTAAATCAAATGCGTCAATCCAAACACAACTTTTAAAAAACCAAGAAAAAGGAATAATTGCGATGGGATACTTTTATGTATTTATAAAGTACGAGTATCATAAAAACGTGAAACAATTTCAAACAAAATTTCATCCTATACAAAAGTAGTTTAAGAATTTCAAATTGATTAGATCATGTATTCCATTTTTATGTTGTCACCCTTACCCATTCCTTACAATTTTTCTCTTGGACACTTAGGAATGTTTGTTTTGGGATTATGTAGGATGGGGGAAATCCTGATGAATAGTAATTGTGTGTGTTTGTTTTGAGATTTTGAATATGATGTGATGCAACTTTATATCAAATCAAATTGTGTAAGAGTAGTTGAATGAGATGTAATAATATGATGTATATGTATTCTTTAGGGGTGAATGTAGTTGGATTGGGAAATTCGGATGTAAAATTCCGAAGTAGAACAGAACGTGGGACGTTCCGAACGGGTGAGTCTCAAAACAAACATCCGATATAGTAAGAAACAGAATAATGTCTTACCCAAAGTGCATCAACACAATTTGTGTGCTTTTATTTATATTTAACTCAAAATATCATTTGATTACTACATCTCGAATGGTAGTTTTGAGTGGGATAGTATGTTATGATTAATTTTCAATTTATGGTAAGTGAAAAAAAAAAAAAGAAGAAGAGGTAGAGTTGTGATTTTTGGAAGGATAATTTGGTAATTAAAGTGTAGGTATAAATAAATAATTGAAATATGTCAGTTTGAATAATATGGTTAGGGGTAGGGGGTGCAAGCCACGTGACATAAAGAAATTGGTAAGAATGTTATCTTCCCAAGTTTTGGTCACTCGCCAGCCTGGTTCTTCTCTTGACTCTGACCATTCAACACTCTTAACTGAATCACAGTTACTATAACTTTTTTAAATACTTATATATAATAATATCCTCCTAGTATGTTTTAAAAAGACTTCATTTTTCATTTAATTAGATTCGGTATTGGAATGGGTAAAAAAATGACATAGGAAAGAGGAAAAAGACAAGTGATCAGCTACTTAATTCACAAATCATCTTATATTAGAGGTCTAAACAGCTCATCAAATTTGCATAAGATTCATTAACAAAATAACCATGTAAAACATATAGTATAAAATTAAAATACATTATGATTTAGACGTTAAAATTTAAACTTTTGTGGGCCATAAACTAAAAAATCCAAGAAGATTAAACATCTTTTATACTATGTATTTTGAAGATGGGTTTTTTTAAATAATTAATTATCAATAACTTTAGTAATTTTATTTGATTATTTGCTGTGAAATCAAGTTGGCAATGCATATTCCTCATTAAAAAAGGAATGCAGGTAAGAGTTATACTAATAATTTACAAGTAAGACATGTTTGGTAGGGTAAATAAGAGGAAGATTGAGGGGACACTCACACTCTCGTGAAGTGAACGAAAAACAAATGTGTCCATCTCCACGAAGATCCTCGTCCGAATTCCCCATTCTTATGTGGTTTGGTAGAAATTTAATTATTAAAGTTTAATTTTTTAAGAAAATGTATTTCAGCCTCTCAAATATTGTGTTGGATTGTGTTTGGATGAGGGGTGACAGAATGATAATACCGTGTAATTTACGGTGTATGATATTCTCATTAGGGAAATTCTCAAATGCACCATGTGCACCAAAACAGGTTTGGTGCACATGCTTTTGTCCTTATCCTCCCACCCTAATTTATTATCTTTTTTATAATTCCATTTTTTTTCTATTTATTTATTAATTAATTTATAATACATTACTTAATTAATTAATTAATTAATTTACCATTATTAATTAATTACTGTTCTCATTTTTATCGACCAATATTTACAATTATTAATTAATTTACAATTCTCAACAATTATTTAATTAATTTACAATTCTCATAAGTATGAGTTGTTCAAATCTTTTCAAACTTGTTTTTTTTTTTCGTTTTTTTTTTCTTTTTTTTTTTCTTTACTCACTTCCACTTTTCAATAATTACTCACTTTTCCATAATAATAGTCCCTACTTTTCATTAATAAAATTTCCACTTTTCACTAATAACAGTTACCACTATTCAGTAACAAAATTTCCACTTTTCACTAATAATAATTACCACTTTTCAGTGACAAAATTACCACTTTTCACTAATAATAGCTACCACTTTTCAGTAACAAAATTTCCACTTTTCAATAATAATAGTTACCACTTTTCAGTAACAAAATTTCCACTTTTCAATAATAAGAATTACACATTTCAGTTAAAATATCTACCACTTTTCAATAATAAAAATTACATTTTTCAGTTAAAATATCTACCACTTTTCAGTAACAAAATTTCCACTTTTCAATAATAAGAATTACACTTTTCAGTTAAAATATGTACCACTTTTCAATAATAAGAATTACACTTTTCAGTTCAAATATCTACCACTTTTCAATAATAAAAATTACATTTTTAAGTTAAAATATCTACCACTTTTCAGTAACAAAATTTCAACTTTTCAATAATAAGAATTACACTTTTCAGTTAAAATATCTACCACTTTTCAATAATAAGAATTACACTTTTCAGTTAAAATATCTATCACTTTTCAATAATAAAAATTACATTTTTAAGTTAAAATATCTACCACTTTTCAATAATAAGAATTACACTTTTCAGTTCAAATATCTACCACTTTTCAATAATAAGAATTACACTTTTCAGTTCAACTATCTACCACTTTCAATAATAAAAACTACATTTTTCAGTTAAAATATCTACCACTTTCCAATAATAATAATTACATTTTTCAATAACAAAATCTACCACTTTTCAATAATAAGAATAACATTTTTTCAATTTTAATAATAATTTTAACGGTACAATTTATAATTAAATATACTCGTTTTAATTAATTAAGTTAACAATGATAACAATAAGTAAAATAAAAATGAAAATTATAGATTAATTAATAATTGTAAATTAATTAATTAAGTGATGAGAATTGTAAGTTAATTAATAATTGTAAATATTGATCGATAAAAATGAGAATTGTAATTAATTAATTAATTAAGTAATGAAAAGTGGTAGATGTTGTTATTGAAAAATATAATTATTATTATTGAAAAGTGGTATATATTTTAAATGAAAAATGTAGTTTTTATTATTGAAAGTGGTAGATATTTTAACTGAAAAGTTTAATTCTTATTATTGAAAAGTGGTAGATATTTGAATTGAAAAGTGTAATTCTTATTATTAAAAAGTGGTAGATATTTTAACTTAAAAATGTAATTTTTATTATTGAAAAGTGATAGATATTTTAACTGAAAAGTGTAATTCTTGTTATTGAAAAGTGGAAATTTTGTTACTAAAAAGTGGTAGATATTTTAACTGAAAAGTGTAATTCTTATTATTGAAAAGTGGTAATTATTATTATTGAAAAGTGGAAATTTTGTTACTGAAAAGTGGTAGCTATTATTAGTGAAAAGTGGTAATTTTTATTAATGAAAAGTGGAAATTTTATTAACGAAAAAAAAAACGAAAAAAAAAAATTATTAATGAAAAATAGAAACGAAGAAAAAAAAACGTGAAAATAAAAACGAAAAAAAAAACAAAAAAGAAAAAAAAAATGAAAAGTAGAAACGAAGAAAAAAAAACGTGAAAAAAAAAAGAAAAAAAAATTATTAGTGAAAAGTGGAAATTTTATTAATGAAAAGTAGAAACAAAAAAAAAGGAATAAAAAATAAGTTTGGAAAAAAAAAACGAAAAAAAAAAAACGGAAAAAAAATAAGTTTGAAAAAAAATAATGGAAAAAAAAATAAGTTTGGAAAAAAGAAAAACGGAAAAAAAAAAAGTTTGGAAAAAAAAAAGAAAAAAAAAGTTTGGAAGGATTTGAACCTGTGACCTCATGCTTGTGAAGGATATTTATAACCACCCATGTGCATTAGTGTGCACGTGCACACTATGCACAGGAGACCAACTCTTCTCATTAATATAGGTGAATTACAACTTGTTGTACAAGAAAAGAACTTGTTGTACAAAAAAAGAACTTATATACAAGGAAAGAAATTGTTGTACAAGAAAAGAACTTGTTGTACAAGAAAAGAACCTATATACAAGGAAAGAACTTGTTGTACAAGAAATGAACCTAATCAATTTATTCATCAATCAAATCTTCTCTATTACCCCCCCCTCAAGCGAAGAGTCGGAATCGCATCGACACGAAGCTTGGATCGAAGCAGTTCAAAATTTGGCGGGGGTAAACTCTTTGTAAAAATGTCCGCAATTTGGAGATGAGAGGGAACGAAGCGTGTCTCCAAATGTCCATTTGCTACAAGTTCGCGAATGAAGTGACAGTCTATGTCAATGTGTTTAGCACGCTTGTGAGCAATTGGATTCTGACTCAAAAATAGGGCACTCTTGTTGTCACATAAGAGTAGCGAACGAGAAGAAGGAAGTGCACGAAGCTCCTTAAGTAAATGGGAAAGCCAAACCATTTCTTGAGCAGTGTTTGCTAGTGCACGATATTCAGACTCACAACTGGAGCGAGCAACTGTAGGTTGTTTCTTTGCACTCCAAGAAACCAGATTGCCGCCTAGAAAGATGGAGCAACCATAGGTGGAACGACGTGTGTCCACACAGCGGGCCCAGTCGGCGTCAGAGTAGCCAACAATGTTGTAGTCTGAAGAGGGCGTGTCCACACAGCGGGCCCAGTCGGCGTCAGAGTAGCCAACAATGTTGTAGTCTGAAGAGGGCGAGAAGGATAGCCCATGATGAATAGTCCCTTTAACGTATCGAAGGATCCGTTTAACAGCCAAGAAGTGATCCGTTGTGGGTGAATGAAGAAATTGGCTAACGTGATTAACGGCATAGGACAGATCCGGGCGAGTGATGGTGAGATATTGTAGAGCACCCACCAAGGATCGATAAAGTGTAGGATCCTTGAACGATTCACCTGAACTGACCAGAGAGTCACCTGCAACCAGTGGAGTAGAGACCGGCTTGCAATCGAGCATTTCAGCTCGTGTGAGAATATCATACGCATACTTTGCTTGACCAAGGAAAAGGCCAGAAGGATGATGAGTAATCTCAAGACCAAGGAAGTAATTGAGACGACCAAGATCAGTGACAGCGAACTCTTTGTTGACACGAACAATGAACTTTTGTAAAGCAGCAGAGTTGCTTCCTGTAACAATAATATCATCAACGTAGAGTAATAAAAAAATGGTACAAGAGGAACTATGAAAGAAAAATAAAGAGGTGTCAGAACGAGAACGAGTGAATCCTAAGGAGAATAAAAAAATACTAAATCTATCAAACCAAGCACGTGGAGCCTGGCGGAGGCCATAAAGAGACTTCTTCAACCTGCAAACATGATTAGGAAAACGAGGATCAGTAAAACCAGGAGGTTGTGACATAAATTCAGGTTTAGGAAGTACGCCATGTAGAAAGGCGTTTTTCACATCTAGTTGATGCAAAGGCCAAGAGCGCTGCACAGCCAAAGACAGTATGACACGAACAGTGGCAGCACGAACAACATGACTAAAGGTATGCGAGAAGTCAAAACCTGGAATTTGAGAGAACCCTTGAGCAACCAAGCGAGCTTTATATCGCTCAATGGATCCATCAGATTTGTACTTAGTACGAAAATCCCATTTAGAACCAACAATGTTGACAGAAGGCGGACGAGGGACAAGATCCCATGTTTGATTAGAATGTAAAGCCTCCATTTCGTCACGCATGGCAGAATGCCAATGTGGAAGTTTTAAGGCAGATTTGAACCCTCGAGGTTCTGTGGAGACAGACAGGGAATGTAGCAACTTAGTGGTAGCAATATCAACCGAATATTTGGGTTTAAAGATACCGGATTTGGCACGGGTTTGCATGGGATGAAGTGAAACGGATGGAGCGGGTGGAGGACTAGCCGGAGGAACGGGAACCGTGGAAGGAGAGACATGACCAGCAGGGTCGGTGGGTGCGGGTATGACAGGATCAGGCACTGGAACCTGAATCGGGTCGGGAACAACGGGATGGAGCATTGGTGTTGGCTCATGAGATGAATCAACAGGGCAGAGCGTGCAAACCCCAGTAGGAGAAGAACACGCATGTGACGGTGAAGGAGGATCGTGCGGAACAGATCGTGAAGAGGCAGGACTCGAGATTGTCGGTCGAGAAACCTGAGGATCCAAAAAACAAGAAAAGTCCAAGTCAGTATGAGATGTAGACAAAGTATTAGAAGAGAAAGGAAATAGAGTCTCATCGAATTGAGCATGACGAGTAATGTAAGTGCGCGAAGAGACAGGATCGTAGCACCGAAAACCCTTATGAATACTGCTATAGCCAAGAAAAATGCAAGGATGACTACGAGGAGCCAACTTATGAGGAGCATAATCACGGAGATACGGAAACACACGACAAACAAAAACTTTAAAATTGCTATATGAAGGAGGAGAGTGGAATAAAAGCTCATATGGTGACTTATTGTTAAGAACAGGAGATGGAAGCCTATTAATAATGTAGACAGCGGTAGAGAAGGCATCAACCCAAAAAGGAAGAGGGGTATGAGAGTGAAACAAAAGTGATAAACCAGTTTCAGTTATGTGACGATGTTTTCTCTCAGCTCGACCATTTTGTTGAGGAGTGTAAGGACAAGAAAATCTATGTAAGATACCAAATGAATTAAAAAAATCACGGACACGATGGTTGGTAAATTCAGTACCACCATCACTCTGAAAAATTTTAATGGATGAGTTAAATTGAGTGGAAACGAAATTATTAAATTGTTTGAGAGCATCAAAAAACTCAGACTTTGCGCGTAAGGGATAAATCCACGAGAAACGAGAAAAATCATCCACAAATAAAGCATAATATCTGAAACCATCGACAGACAAAACAGGAGAAGGACCCCATAAATCACAGTGTATAAGATCTAAAACATGTAAAACACGTTTATCGTTTAAATCAAATGGTAACCTTTTACTCTTAGCCAATTGGCAGGAAGTACAAGGTGACGGCTTAGGCAAAACAGAAGTAACACTCAAATGACCTAAAGTTTTTAACAACTGAATAACAGAAATAGAAGCATGTCCCAAACGGGAGTGCCACAACTCAAAAGAAGACTTCAACAGACTGGAATTTAAAGCAGCAATCAGGGCAGATGTGCCCTGCTCTAGAATGTAAAGGCCATCCTTACACGTCCCTCGAGCGAGGATTTTCTTTGACAACCGAGTCTGAACCACAAAAGAGTTGTTAGAGAACATAACATCAACAGGCAAATCATTGATTAACTTGCTAATAGATAATAAATTTTTAGTAATATGAGGTACTACTAAAACATCTAACAAGGGCAAGGTATTAATAACACGAGAACCAATATGCGAAATGGGAAGAGAGTCACCATTACCGACGATGACTGAACCATTACCAGAATAGTGATTCGGTTGTAAATTGCATGAGATCTTGTGTGTTTTAGTGATAAACTATGGTGATTTTACATGCATTTTCATGATAAGAGGCTTGATTTGTTGGAGAAAGGTTTGTGAGCTTGTTTTGTAGGAACACGAAGCGAATTAGGCGTCAAAATCACAAAACGAGTGTCAATCTTTATTGACACTCGTATGAGACGTAGCAATGAGGCTAGGGAGCAATGTACAAAACGTTTGAGAAGACTCGAGGCGGAAAACTGATGAAAATGACGGAAAATGGCCAAAGTCGAAGTTTCCGCCAGGCCGCAAAAAAGGCCACTAAGTTTACGAAGGTTTCGCCCGGCCGAGCCACTTCACCCACCCGGCCGAGCGGCGCATTTTTCGGGGGTTTTTGTCAAAATTCTCCAAATTCGAAGGGCTTAAGTGCAATTCCTTTCATAGATAGTTTAGATTATTGTTTATTTTGAGAACTCAAGTGAAGATTTCCATTGGACTTTGTAAGTAATTGAAGTTTGTAGCTACAATTCAAGTTTTAAGGTGATATCACTTTAATTCTCATTTCAATTTCCCAATTCTCTTAGTTCTTGCATTTTATTTCTTAATTGTGATGGAATTTGTGATTTCTTGCATTCTAGACATGGATTTCTATCTTAGAACCATTGGCTAAGTCTTAATTGCCTAGGGTGTTGAAGTTTTGGTGGTTAAGTGGTGTAATTATGGATTAATTGCATGATTAGCTTAGGAATTGGGTGTATTTGCTTTTAGTGTGGTAATTTGCATGATTCAATTGGTTAATTCACCCTATTAGCTAGCATTCTTAGTTGTGTCGATTTCAACGACCGTATTGGGTTGCATGATTAGGAATGTGTGTATGAGCTTGAATTAATCGATTAGAATTAACATAGTAATTAGCTACACCGATCGGGGGTTAGTTGCTTAGATAGACGACACTAGACACTAGTCGATTAGAGGTCGTCTATTAGATTAGTGAAAGGGCATTTCATAAACATTAGTAACCGTGTTGAACGTGTTTATGAGACACTATCCTAAGATCTTATGGCATTGATTAGACGATATAATTGCTAGTTAATGCACGTGTTCACCTAGGCCTCACAAGGGATTGGTCGACACACACGAGTGATAGCCTTTAGCTCTACCCAACGCATTAGGTTTGATTTGTGTATTTTGGCCCAATAATTCACCACACGACCTACAAAATTGATACACCCGAGGCAATACTCTCTCACCTTTCACTTTCGAAAGGAAGTTAGATACCTCGTTATTGCTTTTGTTCGTTTCTTCTTGTTTAGTTCATCTAGTTTAGTACTTGTTTTTAAATTCCCGAAAATCCAAACAAACAAGCTTAGTTACTACAATGGCATGATAACTTGCAACTTTTGGGATTCATTGGCACTTAATTAAATCCTTGAAACGAAAATATACTTAGGAAAACTTATCCAAAAATATGAACAAGTCAATGGCGCTGCTGCCGGGGATTTAAGCAAGTGTTGTTAGTGAAACTTAGAGTTTGGTAAGTGTTATTGTTAGTAGCATTTCTTTTTGATTTTTTTTGTTTTTGTTCATCTTTGTGGACTTTGACATTTTCCTTTTGTAGGTGCATGATCACAAGATCACGTGGAGGAAACCTTGAACCATTAGACCTTGAGATCGAGGCACACGCAAGAAGAAGGAATCGAAGTAGAAACCGTCAAAGAGTCATAGAAGAACCACTTGAGATGGAAAACATTGAAGAGATGAATCCTCCACCAAATGGAGAAGATGAGCTTCAAAGAGAGAATCATCAAGTTGGAAATCAAGTTGGAAATCAAGTTGGAGGGAATCCACCTCAAAACCCAAACCCACCACCAAATCTTCCCAATCCACAATATCCACCCCAAAACCACCTTCCATATCAAGGATACAATCCTTACCCTTATCCACCTCCACAACAAGCCTACTATCCACCACCTCCACCTCATCCATATCCACTCCATCAACACCCATATCCTCCACTTTACCAATATCCTCCACCTCAACAAATCCAGGAAGAATACGTTCCTCCACCTCAACATATAGAAGAACCTCAACGTGTGTACCATGGAAGGCCAATGAGGGAATATTTTGAGCCTCAACCTAGGGATCATTACGATGGGTTGGCAAGACCAAGGGTGGAGGCAAACAACTTCGAGATTAGTGCCTCTTTATTAAGGATGTTGAGGGAGAGACAATTTGAAGGAAGGACGGAGGAAGGATTTGAGGAAGACCCGAATGAACATCTTGCTCAATTTTTGGAGATAGCCGACACTCTCAAGCAAAATGGAGTGTCGGAAGATGCTAAAAAGATGAGGCTATTTCCGTTTACATTGTCGGGGAAAGCAAAAGCTTGGCTACAATCAAGCATTCCCGCCGGAGAAGTGAGGACGTGGGAAGATTTGAAGAAAAGATTTCTATTGAAGTACTACCCTCCTTCAAAGACGATGGAAGCCAAGCAAAAGATCTCTACGTTCAAACAAGGTCCAAATGAGGGAATCAAAGAAGCATGAGAAAGATTTACGAGTCTTCTCATCACATGCCCCCATCATGGTTTCCCAATAGAACAAACAACTTGTTGGTTCGTTGGTGGGTTGCGATTGGAAGATCAACACCACATTGATGCTTGTGCGGGGGGTTCAATTTGGATGAAATTGGTGGAGGAGATCAATGACATAATAGAGGGGATAGCAAGCAATACTTTCAAAACGAGAGTAGATCGTGGAGCACAAAATCGGGTAGCCCAAGTGGATGCTAATGATAGCATAAGAGCAATGATGACTACACTCATTGAAAAGGTGAATGTTTTATCTCAAACAAGAGATAATCATTTATCCTTTGTGCAAGAAGATCCTCAAACGGGACATATGGAAGAAGTGCAATACATGGGTCAACAAGGATATCCACAAAATTTTCAAGGGAACCGACAATATCAAGGCCAACCACCATATCAAAATCGTGGTCAAGGATATCAAGCTCCTCCTCAAAACCGATTCCAAGGGCAATCTTCATCATCTCAAGGACAAGAGGGACCATCCCCTCAATACCAAGCTCCTCAAAATCCGAATTTTCGGAGGAATGAGAATTTGTCCTATTCCAATCCTAAAAGTGCTATTCAATACCCTCCCGGATTTGATCCCGGAGCAAAACTTCCAAGTGGAGAAGGGAAGTCTTCCACGGATGAGCTTCTTTCACACCTCGATAAGAGAATGGAGAAAAGTGAGAAGAAATCCGAAGCAACCGACTCAATCCTTGCTCAACTCATGAGTAATCAAAAATCAATGGAATTCATGATTGGCCAACTCATGAGTAATCAAAAATCAATGGAATTCCAATTGGGACAATTGGCAACTTCAATTGGATCTCAACCTAACAAAGGGAAATTTCCATCGACAACCGAAGTGAATCCGAAAGAGCATTGTAAAGCCATTAAGTTGAGGAGTGGCACTTCTTACGAAGGACCAAAAATGCCCACGGATGTTGATGATGAGAAAGTCGATGAGGAGATTGAGGAAGGAAAGCAAGATGAGGAGTTGGAAGTTGAAGGAAGGAAGGATGATAAAGATGAAGAGAAAGAAAAGAAAGAGGAGGAAAGTGGGGACGACGAAGTGAAGAGTCCAAGGACTCCAAAGTGGAAGATTGCTAAGGAGCTAAGAGAGAAGAAGCATGATTTACCATGTGACAAATGGGGGATTCCCATTACTCATGTACCACTTCCCTTTCCTCAAAGGTATATGAAGAAGAGGTTGAACGAGAAGTTTAGCAAGTTCATGGAAATCTTTAAGAAGATTCATATAAATCTCCCTCTTCTTGATGCCTTGGATCAAATGCCTCACTATATGAAGTTTCTAAAGGATTTGATTGCTAATAAGAAGAAGCTTGGGAGTCATCAAGCAATCAACCTTTCGGAGGAATGTAGTGCTCTACTACAAAGAAGCCTACCCAAAAAGTTGGAAGATCCGGGGAGTTTTACCATTCCTTGTGAAATCGGGGGTAGTGAAGCAATATGGGCGTTATGTGACCTTGGAGCAAGCATCAACCTCATGCCCTATTCTATTTGCAAGAGGTTGGATATGGGGGAGTTGTTACCAACGACCATGACCTTGCATCTAGCCGACCGATCGGTGAAGACACCAAGAGGGATCGTTGAGGATGTGTTGGTGAAAGTGGACCGATTTATATTTCCCGTGGACTTCGTCATTCTTGACATGGCGGAAGATGAGCACGTCCCGTTTATCTTGGGAAGACCTTTTCTTGCAACGGGGGAGGCAATGATCAATGTGAAGAAAGGGGAATTGAAATTGAGTTTCAATCATGAAGAAATCACATTTTCAATCTACAAGTCTTTGAAAGAGCTTGGAGAAGTGGAGTCTTGCAATTTCTTAGATGTTGTTGACAACATTGTGCAAGATGAATGAGAAGATTTCTCTAACACTTCTTTAACTCATTCCATTTCTTCATTTCTATGTGATTCTTTGATTGTCTCTAATGATTTGTTGCCAAGTTCTCATAGGGAATCAATAGAAGAAGTTGATGCAATGGAGATGAGAAGGAGACCTCCAATCCTACCACTTCATATCCCCGTTGAAGGAGGACAAGGCCCGGAAGAAAAGAAGGAAAAGATGAAGCCATTACCGGAGCACCTCAAGTATACTTACTTGGATAACGAAATGAGGTACCCCATTATCGTTTCCTCTTTGTTGAATGATGTTGAGTTGGAAAAATTGTTGGTTGTGCTTGCTAGGAATAAGAAAGCCTTAGGTTGGACCATTGATGACTTGAAGGGTATTAATCCGTCTATATGCATGCATAGGATTAGGACCGAGAGTGATGTTAAACCTATAGTCCAACCTCAAAGACGAGTAAATCCTATATTGCAAGAAGTCATTAGGAAAGAGGTTATCAAATTCTTAGACTCGGGGATGATTTTTCCCATTAGTGATAGTCTGTGGGTATCACCATTGCATGTCGTTTCTAAAAAGGGGGGTATGACGGTCATAAAAACCGATCAAAATGAGGTGATAGCTACACGGGTAGCAACCGGGTGGAGAGTGTGTGTAGATTATAGGGAGTTGAACAAGGCTACATGTAAGGATCACTTTCCCCTTCCCTTTATGGATCAAATGCTTGATAGGCTTGGTGGATTTGCTTATTATTGTTTCCTCGATGGTTATTCCGGGTACAATCAAATAATGATTGCTCCCGAGGACCAAGAGAAGACCACCTTCACATGTTCCTATGGAACGTTTGCTTGGAGACGCATGCCCTTTGGGTTATGTAATGCACCAGCAACATTCCAAAGGTGCATGATGTCGATTTTTCATGATTTAATTGAGAAGGTAATGGAAGTATTCATGGATGATTTTTCTGTTTTTGGTACCTCATTTGACACATGTTTGGAACATTTGGAGTTAGTGCTTAAACGATGCCAAGATACCAACCTTGTCCTTAATTGGGAAAAGTGTCATTTCATGGTCAAGGAGGGGGTGGTACTTGGTCATCATATATCTTCTCAAGGTTTGCAGGTTGATAGGGCAAAGATAGTGGCAATAGAGAAGCTTCCTCCTCCATCAAACGAGAGAGGAATTCGTTCATTCTTGGGGCACGCCGGCTTTTATAGACGGTTCATTAAAAATTTCTCTAATTTATCTAAGCCCCTTTCACACTTACTTGTGAAAGATGTTCCTTATGTTTTTTATGATGCTTGTTTGAATGCTTTTAGTGCCTTGAAGGAAGCGTTGATCAACACTCCCATTTTGGTAGCACCGGATTGGAAGGAGCCATTCACATTAATGTGCGATGCAAGTGATGTGGCAATGGGGGTTGTTCTTGGCCAAGTAAGAGAGAAGATTTTCCGGGCTATATACTATGCATCCAAAACATTCAATGGGGCTCAATTGAATTACACCACTACGGAAAAGGAACTTCTAGCGGTGGTGTACGCTTTCGATAAGTTTCGACCCTACCTAGTAGGTGCGAAAACTATTGTTTACACGGACCACGCCGCTATCCGTTATCTCATGGGAAAGAAGGATGCAAAACCAAGACTAATCCGTTGGATCCTACTTCTTCAAGAATTTGACATTGAGATTAAGGATAAGAAAGGGAGTGACAATGTTATAGCCGACCATTTGTCCCGGATTGAGAGGGCTAAAGAGTTCAAAGAAGATTTTGGAGATGTGAAAGAAGAGTTCCCGGATGAGCGGTTGCTCCGTGTCCAAGGATCATTTGTGGGAAAAATTCATGATGAGGCACCTTGGTACGCGGATATAGCTAACTACTTAGCAAGTGGAAGCATGCCATTTGGTGCTAACACTTATGAGAAGAAGAAGTTTTTGAAGGATGTTGAGAGCTACATTTGGGACGACCCTTATGTCTTGAAGAGAGGGGTTGATTCAATAATCCGAAAATGTGTTCCAAAGGAAGAATGGGAAAACATCATGACCCATTGCCACTCATCTCCATGTGGAGGACATTATGGGGGTGAGAAGACGGCTTTGAAAGTACTCCAATCCGGATTTTATTGGCCATGGGTATTCCGGAGTTGTAAGGAGTTTGTGATGAGATGTGACAAGTGCCAACGGAGTGGAGGGATTTCTAAGAAAAATGAGATGACGTTGACAAACATTATGGAAGTCGAATTATTCGATGTTTGGGGGATAGATTTCATGGGACCATTTCCATCTTCAAATGGTTACACGTATATTCTACTTGGAGTGGATTATGTGTCAAAATGGATAGAGGTCATTGCTACGAAGGCCAACGATGCTAACACCGTCATGAATTTTTTGAAGGGGATCTTCACTAGATTTGGCGTTCCAAGAGCTCTCATTAGTGATGGGGGGAGCCACTTCGTGAACAAATTGATGGAAAAGCTACTTGCAAAGTATGGTGTCACACATAAAGTAGCAACTCCATATCACCCCCAAACCAATGGGTTAGCCGAAGTTTCGAATAGACATATTAAGAAAATCTTGGAAAGGACGGTTAGTACGAGCCGAAAAGATTGGTCTAGCAAGCTTCCGGATGCACTTTGGGCGTATAGGACGGCATATAAGACTCCACTTGGTATGTCGCCTTACCAATTAGTTTTTGGAAAGGCATGTCACCTTCCCGTTGAAGTGGAACACCAAGCACTTTAGGCTTTGAGAAAGGTGAATTTGGATAGTGACTTGTGTGGAGAGAAAAGGGTGCTTCAATTGCATGAACTTGAGGAGTTTCGTGAATATGCATATGCAAGCTCACAATTGTTTCGTGAGAAGACTAAGAGATGGCATGATGCCCGTTTGTCCATGAAAATCTTCGAAGTGGGTGATGAGGTCCTCCTTTACAATTCAAGGTTAAGTGTCTTCCCCGGGAAATTAAAGTCCAAGTGGTTTGGGCCATTTCATGTTACTAGGGTATATCCCACGGGTTTTCTTGATCTCGTGAATGAGCAAGGCGAGGAATTCAAGGTGAATGGGCACCGTGTGAAGCATTACTATTCTCTTCCCAACAAGGGGGTAGTACATGTGATTGGGCTTCGTGACCCTTGAACTAAAGGAGTTCCGTCCGGCATAGGACGTTAAACCTAGCGCTAAATGGGAGGCAACCCATTTTTACTTGCTTTATTCTCTTTTTGTTTATTTCGTTTTGTTTGAATAAGTGTGAGTAGTTTATGTTCTTTTTGTGAAGAGCTCTTTTGGTAGGTCAAAATTACCCACGGGGTGGAGGTCCTACGTCGTGGATAAAAGTTTTGAGAAGTAAAGAAGATTGGAGTTGATAGCCATCATGAGGTACACCCCGTCCCAAACTTAATATTGCTTTGCAATATCTAAGTTTGGGGGGGGTAGGGAAATTTTCTTGTGATATATTGTACTTGAGTTGTGATGAATTTGAACACTTGTCATTGATGTATAGTGGGTTGGAATGTAATTCTTGATTAGTGTTTGATTTATGTGCATGGTGGTTGTTGACACAAATTAGAGTGATTTTGATGATTGATTTTGAGATTTATGGTGAATGGTGGTGATATTGATTGAGTTTGGGAATCATTGCAAGTTTTTGGTGCAAAATCTTATTCCAACACTATTTTTCCAAACTTTAATTGCGTGCAATGAAAAGTTTGGGGGGGGGTATGTTCGTTTATGAAATTCGATTAGCACCAAAAACCATGCATCGTAATTGATGTTTGAATTGTTCACTTGTGAAAACAGCGTGAAGTTGGGAAATTGGAGTCAAATCGAGCAAAAACTTAAAAAAAATAGAGAGTATGTCGAGCCATGGGGCCACCCGGCCGGGCCACTTTTCGCCTATGGCCGGGCGGCCAAATTGACCAAATACGAAGGTATCGCCCGGCCGGGCCACTTCAGCCGCCCGACCGGGCCGTTGACTCCAGATTAAATTGCCCAAAATACGAAAGTTTCGCCCGGCCGGGCCGTCGACTCCAGTTTTGACAAAGAATTCACGAAGGTATCGCCCGGCCGGGCCACTCAGAGCCGCCCGGCCGGGCCGCATCCCAGGTACGATTTTTTTTTTTTTTTGTGGGTCTAAACCCGACCCAAACGGCCCACGACCCTACCCACTCGGCCCACATCCCTTTAAAACCCTAACACACTCATAACCCACACACCCACTCTTGAGAATTGGTTTTTCACTTCTCTCACCAAAGAAGTGTCACTTTTCTTCAATTTTCTCTTGATTTCTCTTACAAATTCTTCAAGAAAGTCAACACCCAAGGTATGTAACTCATCCCCTTTAATTTTCTTGCAAGATTGAGCAAAGTTTTGAAGTTTTAGAAGGTGTTTCTTGCATGTGTAGGGAAAGTGACGAAAAATTGAATTTAACATGGGTTTATTGATTTCTTGGTTATTTCTTCCATGGGCTTTGTGTATTATTGTTTGTTATTGGTAAATAATGAATGACAATGTTTAATTTCAAATACCTATGAAGAAATTTGAAGAATTTAGGGCTAGAATTGTGAAATTGTGCTTACATGAGAATAATTGATGTTCTTGGTTTACTAGTTTACTATTAAATATCCCACCAGATGCAGCTTTTCTTTCAAAGATTGGATTGTAGACCCCCTTAGATGCATTGGTTGACAAAGGGGAGCGAGAGAATGCTTCTAGTTTTTGTAATTATGTAACCAGTTTTTTGGGTATCACTTGTACCCACTTTCAATAAAAAATACCTTTACCGATCAAAAAAAAAAAATTGATGTTCTTGGGCATTTTGTGTTTAATTTAGGAGCATGTTGGTTTGTAAGGATGATATTTTGTTGGATATTGCTTACTCATGCTATGATTGAGTGAACATATGTGCTATTGTTGAGTTTTGTGAAATTTGGTTCTTTCAAGCCTTTTTACAAATACTTTGTAGGCATGATTTTTATAAAAAAAGTGAGAGGAGATTGTGGGTAATTGAGAAAAGAGTAAATTTTTGGATGAATTTGGTTGAGCATGATAGAATGACATATGAGCTTTGTGTAGTTGAGAATGTTGATACTTGATTTGTTGGAATTAGGTGCAATAGTGAACTTTGTACACTAATGAATTGTGGAAAGAACATTCTAACTAATGGAGTTTATTGTTGCTCATTTGTAGAAAAATGTCAAAGAGATCGAAAAAAGGAGAGGGAAGCTCAAGGCGGAGGGAGCTTGTGGACGAGCTTTGCGTCGAAAGATGTGGGAAAAGACCATCTAAATGGGGAATCAACTTTGGTGAAAGAGGAAGAGATTATATTGAAACTTTTTCGAGAATTGCAAACTCAAAGCTTCGACCCACACGGTATCCGGATTACTTTTTCATGTTTCAAATGGAAATCAAGGACGATGTGCATGAATTGTTCAACAACATAGGGTGGGGGAATTTACTCGAGCTCACAAACGAGACATACGAGGAGCTATCGATTGAATTCATGGCAACCTTGAGGGAAGAAGAGCCAACGAATGGCATTCCGGCCGGAATAACTTTCCGATTAGGAAATGAAGATAGATATCTCTCATGCCCCGAGTTAAATGAAATCTTTGGAACATCATGTGAGGAAGACCTTGAGGTCTATGATCGGATGAACACATATGGTGAAGATAGGTTTTGGAAGAGGATAGCCCGTAAGAATCAACACGATGCGCCTGTTTACTCCTCTAGTCATTCGAATGCCTCGCTTTTGCGGAATCCGGTGTTTAGATATGTGCACCGAATCATCGCCAACATTGTGTTTGGGAGATTTGAGGCCGGATCTGTAAGGAGAGAGGAACTTTTTATTATTAGGAGTATGGTGTTCGGGGAGCAAGTCAATATGGGTGCATTCTTGCTTGATCATTTGTTGAATATGATCAAGCGGAATATTCTGAATTTCACAATGGGTGGAATAGTCACGACGATTGCTCAATACTTCGAGATTGATTTAAGCGGCTACACTTTGGTTGAAGGAGGAGGAAGACTCGATTTACACACTATGAGGAGGATGCATATGGTTAAATTGGATGAGAGAAATAACGAATATGTTTGGAGCATTGAAGATGGTGAAAAGTTCTTTCTGATGCCATACCCCGTGTTGACTACTTATAGGAGGAGGGAAAATTGGGATATGGCCTCCCCACATCACTTGGAAGTTATTAGAGCTCTGGAGGCCAATGAACGTATCCCAAGGTTTCGAATCGAGTTGCCTTCACGTGGACCAACTGAAGATGAGCTCGATCAAGAGCTTAACCAAGAAGTTTTGCAAGATGCACCTCATGCTTCTCCACACCATCATCATAGGGGTGAGTCATCCGCTAATCCTTCATTCCATGAAGGCCCAAGCCGTTCACAGAGAGAGGCCCCACCCGTATCACATGTCTATTCAAGAAGGTCAAATGAAGCAAGGAACCAAGCCGGAGGAATTAATGAGATCACTGCAGCAATTAGAGGCTTGCAAACGAGTTTTGACACAAGATTTTCAGCGGTCGAGGCAAGCATCACAAGTTTGGGAGCAAGGCAAGAGTCGGTGGAGAACGAGCTGAGATTGATAGGGGAGAACCAACGAGCCTACAACGCATGGATGATGCAATACGGATTTCCTGGAGCCCCTCCACCACATCAATGAAGAGCATGCTTGGTTCAACTCTAATTCCCTAAGCATTACCTTGTCCTTGTTCTTGTTCTTGTTCTTGTTCTTGTTCTTGTCTTGTTATTCATTTGACATTTTGAAAGTTTAGTTATGTGGGGGCATGTAAGGATAATGGGATGATTTTATTTGTTTTGTGGTTTTGTGTGGATTGATGTTTTGGTTATTGATTTAAAATGTGTGAGTGGGGTGAATGAATGTTAAAGATTGTGTTTTGGTTGTGAAATTGTTGAATGGTTGATCATTGAGACACATTTGATGATGATTTGTTGTGAATTTGATTCCTTGAATGTGTACATGATTGGAATGAATCATCTTGTTTGTGTTGTTATCATCTTATTGCCTATGAATATTTTGCATGCACAATGAGTTATGTGTGGTGATGATTGATGAATGTTTGAGTCTTGAATGAACCGGTGAGAGTTGAGCCATGAACCGAACATTAATCCGGTTTATTTCATTCCAGAGTGGATCAATTCATTGCTTGTTTTTCTAGAACTTGCCCAAGTTCTTGCTTGAGATCATACTTGTGTGATACTTTGAGATATGATGTAGGCCATCTTTCGTACTACAAGTCACTTAGCCATATTTTTCCAATAACCAAAGAATTCTTCCGTAGTTAGCCCGTTTGAGCTTGAGTTCCCATTCTCTTGGAAACCTACCATGTTTAACCATTTAGCTTTTTGAGCCTTTGATGTCCAATTCTAGTGGAGAACAAAAAGAAAGTGGTAAAACATATGCTTAAGTGCCTTTGGTGGGAAGAGAAAAATTGGCAAGGTTGCGAAAAGAAAGAAAAAGATGAAAGTGATGAGAAAATAAAAAATTTGAGAGAGAAAAGAGGGACAATGAGCCCCAAGTGCTTAAGAAGAAAATAAATTGGCTACAAAAAGATGAGGAGATGATTGATTGTGAGAAATTTGAATGAAAAGTGAGAATGAAGGTTTGTAAACCTTATGAGCATAAGTTTGATGTGTTGAAAAACAACTTTCGTTCTCCACTAGACGAGTCACTTCATCCATATTCATCACACCCGTCCAAAGAGCCAATGTTACGTCCTTTGTTAAGACCTGTTGATCTCATGGTTGAACATGTTTGTGGTGGAAAGATGGTAGAGCTTGGGCAAGCCTATGGTAATTGCAATGCGTGATTGGATTGATGAGTGTCTATTGTCCTTAATTTGTTTGAGTGTTTGAGAGAAACACTATATCTTGTGAGTTGAACTTGAACATTTGGATATTTTCATCACCATCACTTGTTGTTGTATGTTGAGCATTGTGGGTAATTAGTTTGATTTTCAATAATGAACTTTTGATCATTTTGAGAATGTATCTTGAGGAAGAAGAATTCATTTCATTCATTGGAGACGTGGGATCGTTCATTGATTATCTATTTGCAATCGTACAACCTCTTGCTTTTATTCTTTTGTTACTCGGGGACGAGCAACGGTTTAAGTTTGGGAGGGTGATTCGGTTGTAAATTGCATGAGATCTTGTGTGTTTTAGTGATAAACTATGGTGATTTTACATGCATTTTCATGATAAGAGGCTTGATTTGTTGGAGAAAGGTTTGTGAGCTTGTTTTGTAGGAACACGAAGCGAATTAGGCGTCAAAATCACAAAACGAGTGTCAATCTTTATTGACACTCGTATGAGACGTAGCAATGAGGCTAGGGAGCAATGTACAAAACGTTTGAGAAGACTCGAGGCGGAAAACTGATGAAAATGACGGAAAATGGCCAAAGTCGAAGTTTCCGCCCGGCCGGGCCGTTATTACCCAATGGCAGATTTACGAAGGTTCCGCCCGGCCGGGCGGCATCACTCGCCCGGCCGGGCCGTCCATGCGCAGCAGTTGGCCAGATTTACGAAGGGTCCGCCCGGCCGGGCGGCATCACTCGCCCGGCCGGGCCGTTCAAGCATCAAAAAAGGCCACCAAGATTACGAAGGTTTCGCCCGGCCGAGCCACTTCACCCGCCCGGCCGGGCGGCGCATTTTTCGGGGGTTTTTGTCAAAATTCTCCAAATTCGAAGGGCTTAAGTGCAATTCTTGTTTTGGGGATTTCTCACAACATATATAAAGGGTCCTTAGCCAGTTTTGAGATATATACAACACCTTGGAGAGCAATTCACACACAATCACACATAGGCATAGGTGTTTTTCATATTTTTGCAAATTCCTTTCATAGATAGTTTAGATTATTGTTTATTTTGAGAACTCAAGTGAAGATTTCCATTGGGCTTTGTAAGTAATTGAAGTTTGTAGCTACAATTCAAGTTTTAAGGTGATATCTCTTTAATTCTCATTTCAATTTCTCAATTCTCTTAGTTCTTGCATTTGATTTCTTAATTGTGATGGAATTTGTGATTTCTTGCATTCTAGCCATGGATTTCTATCTTAGAACCATGGGCTAAGTCTTAATTGCCTAGGGTGTTGAAGTTTTGGTGGTTAAGTGGTGTAATTATGGATTAATTGCATGATTAGCTTAGGAATTGAGTGTATTTGCTTCTAGTGTGGTAATTTGCATGATTCAATTGGTTAATTCACCCTATTAGCTAGCATTCTTAGTTGTGTCGATTTCAACGACCGTATTGGGTTGCATGATTAGGAATGTGTGTATGAGCTTGAATTAATCGATTAGAATTAACATAGTAATTAGCTACACCGACCGGGGGTTAGTTGCTTAGATAGACGACACTAGACACTAGTCGATTAGAGGTCGTCTATTAGATTAGTGAAAGGGCGTCTCATAAACATTAGTAACCGTGTTGAACGTGTTTATGAGACACTATCCTAAGATCTTATGGCATTGATTAGACGATATAATTGCTAGTTAATGCACGTGTTCACCTAGGCCTCACAAGGGATTGGTCGACACACACGAGTGATAGCCTTTAGCTCTACCCAACGCATTAGGTTTGATTTGTGTATTTTGGCCCAATAATTCACCACACGACCTACAAAATGGATACACCCGAGGCAATACTCTCTCACCTTGCACTTTCGAAAGGAAGTTAGATACCTCGTTATTGCTTTTGTTCGTTTCTTCTTGTTTAGTTCATCTAGTTTAGTACTTGTTTTTAAATTCCCGAAAATCCAAACAAACAAGCTTAGTTACTACAATGGCATGATAACTTGCAACTTTAGGGATTCATTGGCACTTAATTAAATCCTTGGAACGAAAATATACTTGGGACAACTTATCCAAAAATACGAACAAGTCAAATAGGGTTCAAAGGAATCCAGAGCAGTGGAGGAGGATGTCATATGAGCCGAGGCACCAGTGTCAACATACCAATCCGATACAGATGAGGGATTGACGGTACACTGAGTTTGAAACGCCTGGGCAATGTTTGCAGATCAGGACTGGGAATCATGAAAATTATAATCCCGAGAGAACCTGTTCGGGCAATTAGTGGCGTAATGAGCATCGCGGCAGATTTGGCAGCGAGGCACACGCTTAGTACCGCCACCTTGGGGACGGCCACCACTGTTGGAGGTATGGCCACCATCGCGACCACCCTGACCACGACCACCGTCGCGGACCTGATTCGAAGTACGATTACCGGAAGACGACGAGCGATGGCCTGAACGATTAGCGTAAAAGGCAGCAGTAGGCGGCTGAGCGTCAGAAGCTTCCATAGCTTTCTCACGTAACTCATGATCTCTGGCCTGAGACAACAGATCACGAAAGGAGGGTAAGGGGGCGATGGCTAGGCGAACCTCAGTGAACGCTCGAAATTGCGGGACAAGTCCGCGAAGGAACCATCGAGCCTTGTCCGCATCAGAAACTGAGTGGCCGATTGCAGCAAGTTGGTGAGAGAGATTAGTAAACTTCCTATTGAACTCGACGACGGAAAGCGAACCACGACGGAGGAATTGTAGTTCATCCCGGAGTTGTTGAGCGTGGGATGGGGAGGAGGGATTGAATGCGGCCTCTAGGGCAAGCCAAACATCACGAGCCTTAGAGAGGCCAACGACTTCAGACATAGCTTCTTCCGTGAGAGAGGATAGAAGCAGGCAAAGGACACGATCATGGCGTTTGCGCCAGAGAAGATAGGCTGGGTTGGGTTCGTCCTTGTCATCGGACGACTTAATCAGAGGTTCGGGCTCGGGACCAGAACCGTCGACAAAGGTTACGAGATTATCACATCGAAGCATTGGAAGAACTTGACTCTTCCAAAGAAGGTAGTTCGATGAAGAGAGGCGGATCGTAACCATTGAATCAGAGTGGCAAGGGGAATGTGATCGGGATCCTTAGGTGTTGCTGGAACAATATCCGACATTGTGAAGGAGAAGGAAGAAACGAATGGGAAAGAAAAAAAAATTGGGCTAGGGTTTTCAGCACTTAATTTGCTGATACCATGACAGAATGATAATAATCACCGTGTAATTTACGGTGTATGATATTCTCATTAATATAGGTGAATTACAACTTGTTGTACAAGAAAAGAACTTGTTGTACAAGAAAATAACCTATATACAAGGAAATAAATTATTGTACAAGAAAAGAACTTGTTGTACAAGAAAATAACCTATATACAAGGAAAGAACTTGTTGTACAAGAAAATAACCTATATACAAGGAAAGAACTTGTTGTACAAGAAAGGAAACTAATCAATTTATTCATCAATCAAATCTTCTCTATTAAGGGGATTTAATTTGAGAAATTATTTCAAATTAAATAATTTAAAAATATATATATTTCAAATGACATAATTTAATAAGCATTGAAAATTCTCTTAATTTTTAACTAAAAAAAAGTTGGTTTAAATTTAAGTATTTAAAATTTATTCATTTACTTTTTAAAATAAATAAGAGGAGTGAATTTAGATTGTAAATTTAAAATTTATAAACCTAAATTCCACCATCCAAATAGAGTCTTAGATAAATAAATATTAATGAATTGATTTTAGACTTTTCTTTTTAAGGCAGATGAATATCTTAAATAAAGAGGGTAATGAGTAGAAGAAAGTTGTAGTACCAAATTTTTTTATTTAAGAGATTTGAATTAGTAAATTAATTTAGAATTTATTATTTAATTTAAATTTTAATAAAGAGTTAAATACACATGTTTACAAATGATTTGGCAAAGAAATGACTCGCTTTATTGTTGAATAGATTTTGTGTTGGGGCTTCTTATTTTTAATGATATATACTCCCTCCGACCCCGTTAAAGCTACCCAACTTTCCTTTTTCGTTCGTCCCAATGAAAGTTATTCATTACTTTTTTTGTAACTATTCTCTCTCAAATTTCATTATATTTTTTTTCTCTCTCAATCACATCACCTCCAATACATCTACTTATTAGTGATTATATTTTTTTTAGTCCATTAAGTTACCACGAGGTCCACGATTTTGAATTTAGTCCATCAGATTACCAATTTTTGAATTTAGCCCACTAAGTTTCGATTTATTTTAATTTTGGTCCAGTTACCTGCTATAGCAGGTTTAACAGGTCATTTTTTAAAACACACCCCATAAAATGTTATGCACACCCCAAATGTTAAACACACCACACTAAAATATAAAAATCATTTTTTATTACCAAACACACCCCAATTATTTCATATTTAATAAATTGCCAAAAAAAATTAAATTAAAAAAAATTAAATTAATATGAAAAATATAAATAAAATCTATAAAAAATTGCCTAAATCGTCAAAAATTAAACAAAGCTAAAAAAACTTAATTAATTTAATTAGTTTTGAAGATTTAGTTGATTTTCTATTATTTTTAAATTTTATTTAGCCATATTTTCGACATTTTTTATAGAAGTTAGAACGCAAATAAAACATTAATAAAGTAATTGAGTTTTAAATTTATTTTATTTTATTTTCCTTTTAAATATTTCTTTTATATTATATGAACCTAATAACCCCCATAAATATTATTTACACTCCAAATGTTAAACACAAAAATTCAAAAATAAAATATAGTTAAATAAAATCATAAACATATTTAATAAATTGTTAAAAATAATTTAATTAAAAAATTAAGAATTCAAATTAACATGAAAAATATAAATAAAACCTATAAAAAATACCTAAATCTTCAAAATTTTAAAACAGCTAAAACATTAATTAATTTAATTAGTTTTAAAATTTTAGTTGATTTTTTTTAAATTTATTAAAAATATTAAAAAATAGTAAAAAAATCAACTAAATCTTCAAAATTAATAAATTTATAAGCTAAAAAAATTTAAAAAATTAAAAAAAGCTATAAAATCTTCAAAAATTAAAAAAAAACTAAAAAATTTATTAATTTTGAAGATTTAGTTGATTTTTACTATTTTAAAAGATTTTAAATAAATTTTAAAAAAATTGACTTGAAAAAATTATTAAATTTAATAAAAATAAAAATTTTAAAAGTATTTTAAATCAACTAAAATTTTAAAACTAATTAAATTAATTAATTTTTTATCTTTATTAAAATTTTGAAGATTTAGGTATTTTTTATAGGTTTTATTTATATTTTTCATGTTAATTTAAATTATTAATTTTTTAATTAAATTATTTTTGACAATTTATTAAATATGTTTATGATTTTATTTAACTATTTTTAATTTTTTAATTTTTGTGTTTAACATTTGGAGTGTATATAATATTTATGGGGTGTTATTATGCTAATATAATATAAAAGAAATATTAAAAAGTAAAATAAAATAAATTTAAAATTCCATTACTTTATTAATGTTTTATTTGCGTTCTAACTTTTATAAATAACTTCGAAAATAAGGCTAAATAAAATTTAAAAATAGTTGAAAATCAACTAAAATTTTAAAACTAATTAAATTAATTAATTTTTTTAGCTTTGTTTAATTTTTGAAGATTTAAGCGATTTTTTATAGGTTTTATTTATATTTTTCAAATTAATTTGAATTTTTATTATTTTTTAATTTAATTATTTTTGGCAATTTGTTAAATAGGAAAAGGATTGGGGTGTATATAGTAATAAAAAATGATTTTTAAATTTTAGTGTGGTGTGTTTAACATTTGGAGTGTGTATAACATTTTATGGGGTGTGTTTTAAAAAATGACCTGTTAAACCTGCTATAGCAGGTAATTGGACCAAAATCAAAATAAATCGAAACTTAATGGACTAAATTCAAAAAGTGGTAATCTGATGGACTAAATTCAAAAACGTGGTAACTTAATGGACTAAAAAAAATATAATCCGTAGTTATTATATTACTTATTTCTTAACCTCCGTGTCCGAAACACATGGGGAGCTTTCTCCGGAACGGAGGGAGTAGAAGTTTTTTATTTTTACAAAAAAAATAGGGTGGGGTATAGGGGTGAGAATGGGTCACACTATTTGATAGGAGTCTACGACTCAATATATTAAAGTTCGACTCGTTTAATAAATAGATCGGACTCAAACTTTTTTAGATAGTTGAATGTTTTTTTTTTTAACATTTGATAAATTTGTTATTTCTTTTATTTTTTCATTTTGAGATTTAAAGAGTCAATTTTTATGATTTGATGGTAATATTAGTGTTGTAAGATTTTTTTTTAAGTGCACTAAAACTAAAAATGTCTTTAAAAGACTTTCGGATCAGATTTATTTATTAAAAAAATCAGACTCAAACCTTAAAAAAAGTGTATGACAGGTTATAGGTCAGACTTGGACCTAAAAAATATATAACAGGTTGTAATTTTTTTACTAAAGTCTAGCCCATTTCCACCTTTAGCCACCTTGTAGCTCCGACCTTGCTTTTAAATAAAATTGAATTTTGTTCATAGTATCTATAGTTGTTAAAATGGGACGTTCAGAGAAATTGTAACGTTCAGAGTATAGTTGTAAAAATGGGCTGAGTCCGGTGGGCCATTCCGTCCCGTCATAAAAAAAATACGGGTTTGACTCAACTTTTCTCAAACCGCTAGGAGACGGGCCTACTGGGACCGCCCCATTTGGGTCGCGGGTTGGGGGCGGGCCATCCCGCCAACCCAACTTTTTTATTTTAAATAAAAAAATTAGTAATATTATTATTATTCAATTATTATAATTATATCACCTCTTTTTAGACTTATTCAACAACTCAAAATCTAGCATGCAATTAACTATTAAAATTTAGAAGCAAAAAAACAGTCAAGCACAACAAGTCTCTGTCTCGCATTACAAATTTGCAATGCTCGCGCCTTTTATTTTAATTCCACCGTCAAACGTCGACCTTTTAATTATAGTTTCATTGTTAAATTTTAGATTATGATAATAGATTTAATAATGAGTGTGTAGGAGATAAATATCAAGAGAGTTTGAATTTTGAAAATGAAGATAATGAATTTAATAAATAATTTTTTTTTATAAAAAAAAAAACTCGGGTTTGTCCGTCGAAATCCGCGGCCCACCCCTTTGTGGGTTGGATTGAGGTTTTGGCAGCCCACCTAGCAAAGTCGGCCCATCCACACACCGCTAATTGGGGGGCTTTTGCGGTTTTGACTCCCCGTCCCGTCAGCCCGTTTTGACAGTTGTAATAGTATCATAATTTAGTTTCACGTCCACGTTAACGTATTGAGCCAAAATATCAATGAAATCGCTTATCCCATATTAAACTAGGCACCAAAATATATACTTTTATTTTATTTTAATTCAAATTCATACTTTTTTTACCAAATTAATATTTATATTTTAGAAACAACTTTTGTGAAACCCAAAGAAGAACACACTCATAAATCTCAAGCATACACCATTGAACCAACTCTTTAGGGTGACGTACTATAAATCTTAATAATTATTAATTCATGCATTTAGAGGATCAAACATGATTATAATGAAATAAATTAAAACTTATATGAGATGTGAAACAAGTTTTCGTCACATGTATATATTATATGATCCGTGAACTTATAATTCTATCTAGATTGCGACTTAAAGCAAAACAAGATATAAATGTCCAAGTGGAGTTGTTCCATCTCATACAAAAGTTCCTCTTATGATTATGGTAGAGAATATATTCCACATTATCAAAATATATGATACAATGAAAACAGCAAAAAAGCATAGTTTGCTTTAATTTTGAAAGAGGGAATCTATGCAAACACATGAAAGGGTAGGCCTTTGTAGTAGTATAGTGACTAGTGATGGTTGACGATGAAGAGTTATTTGTACACATATATATAACACCATGGAACCCTATGCAAAAAAGCATGCCCTTTCTTCTCAACATAGCATATACACTTTACTTACCGATCATGTGACACTAAATGACATTCTTGAATTGTTACAACAATTTTACACTTTCATAAGTTTAGCTACCCTTTAATGATTATGCCTTAAACTTACTTGTCATTTTTTCAACTTTTATTCAAGTTTTGAGAGATAGCCCACTTTTCAACTTTTCATAGATTTAGTTAAGATTCTTATATATATAGCTAGATTATTTGTGTGTGATGTGACAAAATTAATTTTGGAATAATATTAATGTTACATATATATAGATTTGTGATGGTCCAAGATGCCCAAAATCTATGTCCAAAGTACAAGTACTCATTGTTGGAGCCGAATGGCCTAATGATGAACAAGACCGCAGTTATATTTAAGGTGAGATTAATTAATTATATACTCATTAGTTTTTAAACATCATGATCTATTGTTCAAAATGCTACATACGAGACATAAAAAGATGAAATTAATTTTTAATTACTTTGGTGGGCTTTCCGATCTCTTTACTTGTTGAAAATATGCTTGGTAAGAAATCGATGATTAAGGAAACAGAAAATGGCAATCATTTTTGAAGGAGCCTCAGCCTTTGAAACTGGCTAACAAAAGAAAAGCATCATATTTGAATGAATCATTTAATCTTCACAGATGGTAGGGAAATCCATTAAAGAAGGCTTTTGCTTAATATTTAGCAATATTATATATGGGCAGAAAAATAAATGAAAATTGGCAACGGTGTGTGTGGAGACATATACTATATTTTTTAATTACTTGAATATCGATCAGCCGAAATGGTGTCTTAGATGCAAAACGATGTACATTTATCATTCTTAGTGCATTTACAATTCGTAGTGTGCAAACCAATTGTACGTATAAAGTTGGTTTTTTTTTTTTTTTTTAACTAGAATGCAAACCTTGTTTTCAAATTGCAAAAAGTAATTTCCCCATAGAAAATTATTCAATAATACTATAATCTGTTGTTTTATTTGATCAACGTACATTAATGCATCAACATGCTACAATTTTATAAAATAATATATATATGTTCCACCTATATATGTACACAAGTTGAATTAATATATCGGTTTTGCAGAAATATTCATCAAAGTGCTACGCATATATAGTGGCAGATAATATTATTACAATCTAAATTTAATACACAAGACCGGCCTCATTTACTAAATTATATATATATGACTTGTTAAGTTATTAGGTATGAAACGATCCCATCCAAGAATGTCTCCAATATACATGCACACACTAATGAAACAAAAGATCATAGGAGTTGTATATTTATTGATTGCTTGTCCATATTCTTTTAGAATTTGGAAGTCCTACATGATAAGCATAAGGTACACCATCATTGCTTGCAAGAAAGGAGTGTAATAGTGGAGCTTAATAAGGCCCAAGTTCCCCAAGAGAGATTGATAGTGTGGCGTGGGACTTATGACTTATTTAACATATATACTTATAATATCCTTCTCATTTAAATTCAATTCATCATCATTGCAATTAGCGCGTCTATAAATCTATCATAAACCCTAGCTTCCTATTTTCGATTTCTTCATAATTAATTGTTACCAATTCGCATTGGGTTTTTGGCTCTAGGTAATCCATTTTTTCTTCCCACCATTCACATAAATAAGATTTTTTTTTTTCTTTTCTGAAAGGAAAATAAAATTTGCCTCCAATTAAATTAACATAAATATAACAATTCCATATTTACTACTGTATTTGTTAACAGAGAGCATGTGGTGTGTGTGTGAATATTAATTATTTTTTTTATATAATATAACAATGTGAGTTGATATTTTCAAATTCATCTTCAAAACGTTCGATTCAAATGTGATGGCTCTATTGGAAAACACTGGTTAATCACAATTACTTTTAAAGGAGAAAAATTATCTGATTAAGGCAACTTTTGTTAAGAAGAAACACGCTTTATTCTAGAAAGTTGGCGATTCTTGCCTAATTCTGCAATAAGTGGTTGATTAATCTTTTTTTTGTTCTTTGTGCATATATCACATTGTCAATAACACCAAAGTTTAGTTTAGCCCACACTTTTATGGGGCCCATGAGAAATCTAATTTACGCTCCTCCTACCTTTCAACACGGCCATACCATCCAATTAATAATAATGGATACAGGAAAGTGACGGGTATTTTACCCTACAAATTAATAAAGTTTGTTTAATTAGCAAATGTAGACAAAGAAGTACCACAAACTCATGTTCTCTTCTTTCTCATCAAATTATAAGTTTAATTTTATTATATTAATCTTTGTTGCAAAAATGACACCTAGGCCCGACTCGGGGCTGGTCCTGTCCGGTCTACCGTTTGTCTAACGATTTTCAACTAAGCCCTTTTCTTTTTAATTAGATTTTCTAGAGTCGAAGTCCGGTTCGAGCGATCGAGCACACTTTTTCAAGTGGAATTGACGCTCCGAGCAAAACACGTGGCTTTGCCATAATGTATAACCTTTTTTTTTTTTTTTTTTGTAAAATTCTATTGTCTAAAGGGTAAAAAATGCATTTTTATTTTTATTTTTCGACATCATTTTTGCAAGTTTTAATTTCTTCAAGGATCTCTTTGCAATTTTTTGTTTATTAGGATTTCGTGTTTATTGCTTGAGAATTATAAGATAAAATAATTAAAAATAAAATTCTAAGCGTGCGACTAGGCATGTCTAGGCCCCGACTAGCCGTCTAGGCGCTAGACTATGTCAATCCGTCCGACTATCGATTTTCAACTTCTGTAACCTTGTATTAATACACCTCAGCTCGTATACTTTCTAGATTGAGTTCGTCGCACATGAAGGTCTTATCTATCACTTCATTCTCAGACCCTCAGCTAGTGAACGATAAGATTGGTCCCCCGATCGAATTAGTCAGTACTTGACTCGAATACAAGACTTCAAAAATAAATTTTCTTATTTCCCACCTCTATATATATAAATAAAAACCTAATCACACATGAAAAGGTCACAAAGTGAAAAGACCCCACGTGGGGAATGAAAATGAAGCATATTTTAAAATTTTGCAGTTGGAGAATGTGGCTTGGGATTCCTACAATTAATGGAGTATATATTTGTGTGGGGTTAGCACATTAGAGTTAACTTTTGAGGGTGTATATATACATCATTTTAATTCACTTCATCTTGCTTTCTCCCCATCTTTTCTGCACCACGCTCTCTTTATATACACACACACACTCGGAGTGGGAATGGGAATCCTATGCCTTCAACTCTTTCTATTTTTTTTCCCATCTTTCATCACTACATTCCTCTATTTATCTTCATTTTAACCTTTTAAGTATTTTCATTTATGTTTACATCCATGTTCAACAAGTTTCTATTAGTTGTACATAACCAAATCATTTAAATCCACGTTATTATATCTTTAATTTGTTTCAATTTAATTCTCTGCTTTAATTTTTCTACACACTATTTTTATTGCTATGTATTAGTATTAAATTTAATTTATATGAATATGATTTATAAATATTATGAATTCAAATATTGGACTAGCCGTGAAATACTAATCAACGCTCATTTACATGATTTGAATAAGGAAGAAGTCAGTTTCACATCAAAGATTATCATTAACCATGCTCATATAATATTTTGCATGTGTTATATTACTCCTTGTTGATATGCTTGAAAACTTCACCAAACTAATCGGCAATGATCTAATATCAATCACTATATATATAGAACCCTTTTTTTTAAACAAATAAATTGAACCCTTTTAGGTTTGCAAATTTTACAACAATAATAAATCGAGGTTGATCGAACATGGTTTTTTTATTACATCATTATGAGTTTCAACTGAGCAACTGAATTAAAATAATTATTAAACAATACAAAAATTATTTAATGGGATGCATCATACATTCAATATTAAATGAATGTATCACACGTCACCTTCTTTACCATCTTTCAATAAAGAGATATTTTTTTTTGAATCCAAAACCATCTTTCAATAAAGAGATATAAAATGCCAAATATAGCAAAACAAATACTCCATATTGTTCTTTGAAGTTGTTAGTGCCTTTGCCTTTTATTTTTTCTCTGATTTCTAAATTGCAAAGTGTATATTATTAAATGAAAAAAGAAAGGGAGTTGAGAGTAGCTAGAGTTACCCCACATTTTAGGCTTTAAAATGGTCCATTTATTCTGCAACTAATGGAACAGCCTTAATAAATCAGCAGATTAAAAATAGGTCTTTAATGGGCCAATCTGTGTATTACCGAGGACTAGGCCCTCTTTAGCCCATCATGCATACCAAAAGCTGATAAGACTACAACGGATCATATCACGGGTTACGATCCAAACCCGATTAAAATGATATATTTGTACATAGGGGTGAAAACGGATCGGATACGGACGGATAGTGCTTATACCGTATCCTAAACCATATTTTTTCTCGAATTCGGAGTCGGATACGGAAAAGCCGGATTCGGATACGAATTCGGAATATTCGGTATACGGATACGGAACGGATATCGGACGAATCCGGGCCGGATTCGAATAACTATAATCGGATAATATATTTCAAATGGAAATCATCAAAATGTGATTGAAACACATAAAAAATCAACAAACATGAAATCATCAAAATATATCCTTCGTAAACATCACCACTCCAGCACAACATAACGCCTAAGAAAGAAGACATATATAATATTATACCCAAACATGAATAAAGCAATCAACAAACTACTCCTAAGCCAAAGAATTACAGTTCAAAGTAATTATCAATGTTTTTCAAAATCTGAAGAAAAGAACAACACAAAATCGCACCACCTCCTCGGCCATTGTCGCTACAAAAAATTGGAACAGAGCCTCATCTGTTTCTGTGGGTCGCTTCCATGGATTGTCGAATGTTCTACAATTGGTTTTTGGTAAGGAAATGTACACTCTAATTCTTCTCGTAGATTACAAATTGATATGTCCCAGTCCATGAATAATTAATTTTTCTAATTTATTGTATGGTGCAAACTTAGATGAACCATTTTGATTTTATCCATATAAAAAAATGGAATGATAATTGAATAATTGACTATGTGTGGACATAACTTATATTAGTAAATTATGGTTTGTTAAATTTACATCCAGGTTTTTGTGGTGTAGTGGTTATCACGTCAGCTTTACACCCTGCAGGTCCTCGGTTCGATCCTTAGTAGGAACATTGTTTTTTATTAGACTTTTTAATTTTTAATAAGGCCCAATAATGTCGGTTCGATCCTTAGTAGGAACATTGCTTTTTATTAGACTTTTTAATTTTTAATAAGGCCCAATAATGTTATAAGTTATAATAGAGCTTTAATAAAATTAATATAAAATATAAAATATAACATATTAAAAAATCCGGGTATCCGGATTTATTATCCGGATAATATCCGATAAAATATGGAAAAACTCGAATACGGTCGAATATTATATATTCCGAATTCGAATCCGAAGTCAACTATCCGTATCCGCCCGGATACTAAATTTTTATACCGAATTCGTATCCGACCGGATACGGTTTCGAATCGGTCGGAAAATATCCGATCCGTTTTCACCCCTATTTGTACAGTATAAGATAGTTGGACCATAAAATGATATAGCTAGTGTTCCTTTATGAAGTGAATATTACGGAGTATTATATATTTGTACAGTATAAGATAGTTGGACCATAAAATTATCATCTATATGTCCAATATCCTATTAAGGAGGGTAGTTTGGTAATTCAATGTGTCCCTGAGCGATCCATATATAATTAAACTTAGTGGGTGTATATATAAAAAACTGTGTCTGGTGTAAAACAATCACATTCCTTACAATTTTCTTTTTATCAATTGTTTCATAAAGTATGCCACAAATCTTGATGATTTTTTTTAATGCATCGAGTTCGGATACAATGAGAATATATTTATTAGGGTATTTTTTTTCCCGAGATATTTAGGGTATTATTTTTGTGGAATAAATTATGTGTGTTTATTACTTTATTGGGTTGTTCTGCTGTGAACTCGAGTGCATGTGTGCACTCTAGTCCAGGTTAGAGAAAAATTCATTTTACGTCCTAAAACTTAGGCCTAATCCAATTTATATCCTTTAAGTTTTCACTTTTTCGATTTACGTCCTTTTTGGTCCAATTTACGTCCTTTTCGCCGTAAAATTTTCAAACTCACCGGAATGTGAGGAATAAATTGGGATTTCGGCCAAATAGTCCAATTTACGTCCTTTAAGTTTGAAATTTTAAAATTTAATAAATAAATTTTCTAAGAAAATCTTTAAAATTTTTAAAATATTATTAAAAATCTGAAAACATCATTAAAATTAAAAACTATAAAATTTGAAAAATAAAATTCAAAATACCTTATTTAATTTTTTTTAAATCTCATTAAATATTATAAAATGTGTAAAATAAAAATAAAAAAATTTACAATTCAAAAAATCGAAAATGTAACTTAAAATTAATAAATTCGAAAATCTCATTAAAAATTCTAAAAATCTCTTTAATTTTTTTAAAATGTGTAGATTAAATATTAAAAATTTTAAAAACCCATAAGATTAATAAAAATTATTAATATGTCATTAAAAACCGAGTCGGACTCATCCGCCATTAAAGTTTTTCTCAAACTCCTAAATTTTTTGTATTCCACGCCTTGATTGATTATAGAACCGTGTCAAATTCATTTTAATGAGATTTTTAGAATTGTATAATTTTTAATTTTATTTTAAATATTTTTAAAATTTTAATTTATATATTTTTTATATTTAGAATTTTATGTTTTTATGAGATTTTTAGAAATTTTTTATTTGTAATTTCCAATATTTCAAATTTTTAGAATTTTAGATTTTTTTATTTTAGAATTTTTTATTTTTATTTTACACAATTTATAAATTTTAATGATATTTTAAGTTATTAATGAGATTTTTTATTTTTTATAGAATTTTTTAATTATTAATTTTTAATTTTTAAACTTAAAAGATGTAAATTGGACTATTTGACCGGAATTCCAATTTTTCGGTGAAAAGGACATAAATTGAATCTAAAAGGATATAAATTGGACACCCTAGGACGTAAATTGAAAAAGTGAAAACTTAAAGGATATAAACTGGATTAGGCCTAAGTTACAGGACGTAAAATGAAATTTTCTCTCCAGGTTACACTTTTCAATTGTATATACTGACTTGCACTTTTTCATGACTTACACTTTTTGGTAAATTGGTGTTGCACTTTTCAATTATTAAACTGTATAATAATATTTTTATTTATATTGACTTACATTTTTTATTAATATTGTGTTGCACTTTTCAGTTTAATAACTTACACTTTTCATTAAAAATTGTGATACTGACTTGCACCTTTTAATAATATTATATTGCACTTTTCAGTAAAAAAATTTGTTGCACTTTTCAGTTATAGACTCTTACACTTTTCAGTTATATTGACTTACACTTTTCATTAATATTGTGATGCTCTTTTCAGTAATACCGACTTGCACATTTCAGAAATATCGTATTTCACTTTTAGTTATACTCCAACTTATACTTTTAGTAAATATGGTGTTACACTTTTTTGTTATATCAGACTTACATTTTTTAGTAATTTTGTGTTGCACTTTTTATTGAATAAAAATTTTCTTTGAAAATTTAATTTAAATGGAGAATGAGTATATTTTTAAGTAAAAAAAAAAAGTAAAAAATGAAATAAAATGAAGAAAAAAAAAAAGAGTTATTTTATAAGTCAATGTAATTATTTTTATAATAATAATAATAAATTAGTGTACAACATGCACTCAAGTATATACTACACTAGTCTACTTTATTTTTAAGATTTGAGACGAGATATTTTTGTCTAGTACCAATTCATAACACCATGTATTTAACTTTATGATATTTTATATTTTTTTTCTTATTCCACGACTACACTTGATATTTTGAGTGCTAGAATTATAATTTTAATTATCATCCCCAACAATTTATAGAATTGTCATTTAATACAAATAATATATCTTGTTTATTTGAAAATTGATGGAAATTTGATGAATTTTTGAAATTGACGGAATTTGGGTAGGCTGCGTTTGGTTGGGTGGATTTGGGCTTATGGATTTCAAATTCACAGTCCAAATCCATTCTACATGTTTAGATTATGAATGGATTTCAAATACTTAGATTTGTGTCAACACACATTTAGTTAAAATTGAGAGAGGTTTTAAATCCTCACTAGAACATGTTATTTGAAATCCATCCATTTTTAAATCATTTAATTTGAAATACCTTCTTAAATCAAATCCCTCCATCCAAACACAACCTCATGGATTTGAAGATTAAATGGGTGGGTTTTGTGTGCAAGGTGGATTTGAAGATTTCAGAGAATTGACCGAAAATATGTATGTTTATAGAGGTGCGGGCCTTCTCTCTCAAAAAAATTTCAATTTTTTTTTGAGATATTTGAATTTTTTTGTGAGATTTTGACATGGTGAAAATGGAGAAGGTGGTCGCGGTTGCAATCTGTTAGACGGAGGTGGTAGTGTATGAGTGTATCTATGAATGAGGTGTATCTACTTGTAAAAGTAAAAAGAGCATTATGAATACTTTACATCATTATTAAAATAATAAATAAAGGTGTGGTGTATCAAACAAAACACGGAGGTGCAAATAATCTTACCCAATCTCAAATAAATAATTACTCCTACAAAGTTGAGGATATTCGGCCCAACCCGTTTTGATTCTTACTCGCACTAACTGGAATTGGGCTCAACTAATATGGCTCGATTCCAAACTGGATAATTGAGCTCCATTAGTAAATCAATAAATCTTCCATCAATTTTTTATTTTATTTCTAAACTTGTTTCTAATGGAAAAAAATAATTTGTCAAAATGTGTTTTTTTTTTAAATAATCAAACACCACGCATTAATCCATATATACCTAGTACAAACAGATAAGTTGAACCCTTTAACATATATGTCTGAAATTATATATGTTGGGTTAAAACATAAAAGAAAAAGAGACACAATTTGAAACCTAAAATAAGGATTGCTCATAGGGTTGTAAATGAGTCGAGTCGAGCCTAGCCGAATGCGACGTAGTTCAAGCTTATTTAAAATATTATCGAGTTTTGAAATTATTGTTTGAGCTTGTTTGATAATTAATCAAGCCAAGCTCGAACAAGCTTTAATTAAGCCGAACACGAGCCGAGCTCGAGCAGTTTGACATTTTTACACTAATTTTATATTTTTTGACTTATTGAACTCGAACTCGAACCGAACTTCAGCTAGCTTGCACCAAACATAAATATATGTTCAAGTTCATTTGATATCTATATTAAATCAAGTTCAAATGAGTTTTTATCGATCGATCTCGAATCGAGTATCGAATAGCTTGATTTGATTTTCCATCCTAATTAACTTGAGTTTTGTGAGACTTTATCGTCAGCAATTAACTGCAAGCACGTTGATTTGATTTAAATAGAATTGTTATGTACGTCGAGAAGCAACCTCGAAATCAGATATAAAACCTTTTTGGTCCATGATGAATTCACATATAGCAGAGATTCTTCTATGGGTTATGAAGGAGGATATTCATTATTTTCAATATTAATTCCAGCCATTTTCTATACCTTGTGCACATGGCCCCAGATTGATATCGTTGTTTATTTTACTATTTAATTTGCTGTCCGATCGAGATTATTTAATTTGCAAATATCCTCATCTTCCAGATCTTTTTGTTTAAATATTGTTAGATATCTAATCCTTAACTGTAAAAAGCTCTGACAAGTGTTGCAGTACGAGTAAGATTATATTTTAACTATACTTTCACAATATAATACTCATAGATATTAATACTCCTCATGCCAATTTTTATATTGATACAAATTTTAATAAATATTATTAGATAAGTTTGTAATTAAATTAATTAAATTGATTATTTATAAATAGGCAAATACTTGTATACACTTGGATGCACCATACCCCCTATCTATGAGTTTTCAGCTATTGGGCCTTCCTTGGGACTGGGCTCAGATTCCAGTCACACACCCATCTGTTTACTCAGTTCACCTTCAATTAACTCGCACCCACAAATTTTTTTAGTTCACCCAATAATGATTTGCACCCCCCTAATTTCAATTTCGATTTTTTATTAATATTTTATCTGCACCCACTAATTTAATGAGTTCACCTCCTAATCATATTTTTACAACAGTTATCTACACCCGCTCATTTTATGAGTTCACCCACACATTATTGTTTTACCACGATTATATGCACTCGCACATTTTATGAGTTCACCCCAAAATATTTTTAGAAAAATAATCACATTTAAAAGAATATATTATCCTTTTATTAATGTACACAAAATATAATAAAATAAACTCTAAAAAATCGATTCACCACCAAGTCACCCATATTTTTAAAAAAAATCGTAAAAATATAATTAATAAAAAAATATCTAAATTAGCCATAAATCTCGATTTTTTACTTTTTAATTTTCCTTTCCCCTACTCTTTTTCCATTTTTAATTTTTTTTTTCCAAATTTTTTATTTCTTCATTTTTTTTTCCTTTTCCTTTTTTATTTTAAATTTTCCTACATTTCTTTTACATTTTTTGCATGTGTACTTTTTAAATTTTAATACAATATAATATTATAGACATGATTTTATTATAGTCGATCGGCACTGCACTTGAATTTCAATTTTAATTTGATGAGTAAAGGACCTGCCGAAAATTCATGCTGATCGGCGGGTGACCCAACCACCATCATGCCCGACCACCCCCTTGACGGCGACGGCGGCGCTTCCGACCCGACCGCTGAAGCCCAAGACCCATATTCGAATCGCAATCGCGATTCTTCACTTCCATGACAATCGACATCATCTTCCATCTCGGCAACGATCCATGGCGGCCGAAATTCTCTTCTCATTTCGACCACCGACGCGACTGCTTCGATCAATCTCCCTTGTGTTCGCGATCCAGGAGCTTCTTCGGCATCAATGGCTCTCGCCTACAACACTCGGATCGACGCTGCCTCTCTCTCGTCGTTCATCTCTGCCTAAATCGAAGCTATATTGCTTTGTCCGTCTTCTTCATCATGCTACTGTGCATCCTCTTCCTCCGGCTGACGGCAGCCCGACGGAGGAATGTGAGTATGTTGTCGATGGATCTCTAACCGGCCGACACTCAAAGTCGGTGACCTTGCTGATGAAATCTCAAACGACGACTGCTGACCTAGGGTGCCCTCCCATTGGGCTAGGGTTCCCTTCAATTGGGTTTGGTAATGTGCACCCCCTAATTTCTTCAGTACACCCCGATTTGCACTCCCTCCACTTTTTTTTTATAGTACTATTAGTTATTGGTACTGGTATTACTATTTATTGATTGTAGTATTACTATTAATATACAAATGAATTAAAATTAATGATTATTGATTACGGTATTATTAATTATTAATTGTGGTATTACTGGTTATTGTTTGTGGTATTACTGATTGTGTGAAATTATTTATTATTGTTTAAGACATTACTAATTATTATTATTATTTTTTATGGTATTACATATTATTGATTATGGTATTACTTAATATAATTAGATTTGTTGAATTATTTATTATTGTATAAGATATTACTGATCAATGTTTATTATATTACTGTTCATTGTATTATTGATAATTATTTTTGGTATTATTGAATATAATTGGATGTGTGGAATTATTTGTTATTGTATAAAATTTTATTGATTAATATTAATGGTATTACCGATTACTGTTCATGGTATTACTAATAATTGATTTTAGTATTATTTAATATAATTAGATATGTGTAATTATTTGTTATTGTATAAGATATTGGAGTACTAATTATTTTTAATGGTATTAGTGTATTACTGATTATTACTTATTGTATTATTGAGTATAATAAAATCATACATATAATATTATTTTGTATTAAAATTTTAAAAAATACTAATTAAAAAAAATGAAGAAACAATTTTTTTTGAATAAAACTGAAAATGGGAAGAAAAATTAAAAAGAAAAAAAAAGAGATTTGTGCCTTATTTTGATAGATTTTTTAAATTATGTTTTTACGATTTTCTTTTTCTAAAATATGGGTGATTTAGTGGTGAATCGACGGTAACTCGACAATGACTCGACTACATATTGTAAATGTATAAATTATGGTTGATTTTATTATTATATTTTGTGTAAATTAATAAAAAGATAATATAGTATTTTAAATGTAATTATTTTAAAAAAAAAATTGGGGGTGAACTCATGAAATGAGTGGGTGCAGAGAATTGTGGTAAAAAAAATTAGGGGTGAACTTATAAAATTAGCGGGTGTAGAGAACCGTTGTAAAAAAGAAATGATTTGGGGTGAACTCATAAAATGAGCGGGTGCAGATAACTGTAGTATAAATATGATTTGGGGGTGAACTCATAAAATGAGCAGGTGCATATAACTGTAGTAAAAAAATATTTGGGGGGTGAACTCATAAAATGAGCGGGGTGCAGATAACTGTGGTAAAAAAATAATTTGGGGGCGAACTCATAAAATGAGCGGGTGTAGATAATTGTTGCAAAAAAGAAATGATTTGGGGGTGAACTCTTAAAATGAGTGGTGCAGATAATGTAGTAAAAATATAATTTAGGGGTGAACTCATTAAATTAATGGGTGCACATAAAATATAAATAAAAAATTAAAATTAAAACTAGGGGTACACAGGTGTGACCCTTATAAATAAAGTTAATAACAATTAAAGTAGATAAGAGAGGGTTGAAGAGTAAATATAAAATAATTTGAATAATATTATTTTTAAAAAATGTATTTGCATAATGAAATTAGTTAACCAAAAGGAGAGTGACACTGATGAAATTGAATGGACGGAGTAATATTATTTAATTCATAAATATATAATTAAAGGCAATAAACACGAATTAAAATTAACTAAAAGGAGAGTGACACTGATGAAATTGAATGGACGGAGTAATATTATTTAATTCATAAATATATAATTAAAGGCAATAAAACGAATTAAAATAAAGGATTTGATTAGTTTTCAGCAATATTAATGTTATAAAATTAATCTAGTATGCATAGGTAAGTGAAGTGAGTTTAAACATAAATTAATCAATAAATAAATTAACCTAACAATTCAAGGTTATAAGAATATCGGTAGCTTAAATTCATAAATATATGGACATATAGAATCATAGATCTATGTTGAAAAATTCGATATCGAAATAATAAAAACATAAATTTGGAAATTAAATATTATAATTATTTTTAATATATAAATTTTAGTTATTGTTTATGACGAACATGTTAATAACAAAACATAATTAAGCTATCTGAAGTTGAAGCTAGCTTGAAGCTAAAATTTAATAGAGAAAATAGTATATTAGTCCTCGTAAAAGAAGTGTCACACAATATGTAGGGAAGAGGTATACATGTGTAAGGTAATTTTTAACTTTAAACAAACTTATAATTAATCAGGGGGAATTTGAACAGTTGAAAAACCAAATTGTCAAGGTTCAAATGACTTACTACTAATGATAGCTATTTAATTTGGTTTTTTCCAAGATTAGAAGCTATCTAATTTAGTGATAGTGCAAAAAGTGATTGCCTATACTTAAAAACCTTTTTATAGGAGTAATATTTAAAATGTCTTCTTAGATTTAATAACATATGATAGACCACGTATTACAAAGATAACAGTATGGCACACAACACAAAAAGTTCCTTGGAGAAAATTCAGTTTTCTCAAGACAATTTTGTTTGAAAGAATTTGATGCTTAATTATGATATAACAATTAATGAAATAAGCAGTAAATCTCACATGGTTTGTAGTGGTTTAAAGATTCAAACTTTTACATTCACCTTTCAAACTTAATAGGACAATTTTTTAATCACTTGAAATTAATTTATTTTATAGTGTCGATGTGCATTGATCAAAATTATCAACTGGGATATTTAGATCCGTGAAAATTCTTGAGTCTTAGCTGTCACTCTCACTCAAAACTTTGAGATCAATCGATCAAAATATTTATTTATTTGCAATTATTGTACAATCTAATCAACACCTCTATATTAACTCTCAACTCCAACTAAATGACTTTTTTTTTTTATATAATGAAAGCACGAGTAAAGGCTAGAATTTCACAACGAGGCTTATGGATACCTAAATTTAGACTTCTTTTTTATACAAAAGATTTGATAAAATTCAAATTTAATGATTATTAAATTACTTTAAAATGTGTTTGGTAGTACTATATATAATCATTTTAATTCCTTCTTTAGTTTCAGTGCCAGTCAGTGGGAAAAGTAAAACAATGTTGAATTTGAAAAAAGGGCACAAGATTGCATCGATATCATTGAATATGATGGCCGTGCCCACACCCCTTAGAATGAGGGCTCCATTTTCTGAAAATAATTAAAATCCAATCACTGCCCATCCATGCATCCTGACAAACCTTCGTACGTTAAGTATATTTTTATTTTTTTAATTTTTAAAAAAAAAAAAAAATAATTAGTTACTTATAATAATATTTATTTTAGAGCTATAGGAACTAAATTCGCTTTCTCCTACTACAGTTTATACATATTTGACGTTGACATGCTATTTATCTATCTTTAATATGGACAAGACGTACGTGTCGATCGACATATACTTTTGAAATGTGGTGAGTGATTGCATTTCCTTCAATTTATATAATGTTTTTGGTGGGTTTTTAATTTGACTGAAACGACAGTCCGGTTCCCACTCGTATCATTTTATTTGTAGAAATTGTAGTTTAACAAAAGTAATTTTTTTTTTCATACTATATGTTGTTTTAAATTATTAAATCAAGATTATATGGATATAATATAAATTAATCATATACAATAAAAAAAATATATAAAATGAAATAAAAAGGAAAAGAAGATATTTAAATAAGATGGAAGGGAGATATTTAAATGACCATTTGCGGATCAAAGTGCATCGACTCTATCAATATCATATATGCTAAATGAAATATATAAACTCAATTGAATTTCTATTTTCCTTTTAAAACTGTAGTACTTGATAATATCCCAGCTAGAAAACAGAGAAAAAGGAACTATTTGGAAATTTAAAGTGGGTGACAGAAAGCCACATGAATTCTAGCAAAAGTGTACAACCCAGAAAGAAGAAAAAGATGCCAAATAACTCAAACCCATTGCCAACACTGTTTTTTGGTTCTCAATTTTCTGCAATTCAAATCAATCTATGATACAGATCTACACATTGTCCGGCCGGCTTGAAATCTCATATTCCACTTTCCCTTTTATTTTCTATTTCAAACTTAATAGTTAATTTTGTGTGACATATTATAAACAGGATGATGTGTGATAACTCGTGTGATTAGAGCACGTTCAAATTAGTATAATCATGAGTTTGAATCACCTAAAAATAGGAGAAAGGGCTAAAAAAAAAAAAAAAGTTGTGAAGTAAAAACGAAATAGTAACAATTAATTGAAATATGAGATCTAACCCATATTGTTGATTTATTTAAATTCTTAGAACAATGGTCTAGTAAAATTTAATTCTTATGAATTCAAAATTCATTAAATAGTGAAAGAGAATAATTGGTGGATAGATTTACATTGGATTTAGATCCATCCCAGAACCAGTCTGAGTGCACCGTCCTTCTCATACAGAGTTGTCATAACTTAATTTTTTTTTCTTATAATTTAATATTGCTACCCTATTTCATGCAAAAGAAATGGTAAATTAATTGAGAGAGAATTAAAAAAAAAAATGGATCTAGAAAATCTAACAGCATACGCCTTTTCATGGTGACTTGTCAGCAAATTGAGGCAGTAGGCAATGTCTTCTTCTCCACGAGAATGACCCCATTACCCCCACCTCCCTTGTTTTCTTCTCTCTTCCATCTGTTTGTCATCTTGCAACCTCTCCTTGATTCTCTCTCTCACTCATGGATTTTTTATTTTTTATTTCAAATTCAAGTTTATATAAATATTACTATTATAAGTGTAATGTTATTAACACTTCAAATGCATAATACTTAAAAAATTTATCCCCCTGGATATCAAAATCATGACTAGCAATAAATTGCCTATAACATTGAACATGAATCCTCTTCGTGTTTTCGTAAATTTCGAAAAGAGATAGATACATCGAGTAGATCACTTACTATTATTTTATTATGTGTTTATCCTTCTCCAAAATTTATCAAAAGAAATAGTTAGGATTCATATCTCTATAACATAACATTATTACATTATTTAAAAAAAAAACAGCAGGGTTTTAATATTTTAAAAAATAAATTAGCAAGAGTAATATAATTCAAAAATAATTTACGATCCTCAAATTAATACTTCAAGTCTTCCTTCCAACCGTGATAATATTAAAATTTTACGACTTTGTACATGAAAACTTAAAGAGAAAATAATGATGAAAAGTGGATAAACCAATCATGGGCAATTGGGCATCGATGGATCGCGTCTTCCAGCATGGATGGATATTCAATTTAGAGCTACAATTTGATTTAATTAATTAATTAATTAAAAGGTTGTTGCTCTAACCATGGCCAAAACCCTGTCTGATCGTCCATGCCACAGAACATGTTACACAAGCTGCTTTCCTCCTTAACACTCTGCTCCATTTTATTACACTCCCTCGAAGAAGTATTGAACAGCTGCTGCGCCGACGCCGCAGGCCGGACTGACGTTGGGAAAAACGGTTTTCCGGGAGGAGGATGTGGGCTGTCGATTGCCGGCGGAGTTCTTGAAATGTCCAGCTTGATTTCCGAACTGTTTTCACTTCTGTTGCTGCAAGAGCCTTCCGTTTCTTTGTTCAAATTGATGGACTCCGTTGGCTCCCTTGTCTTCAGTGCCAATATCTACAATAATATAAATTATTACAACATAATTATTGTACATATGAAGTGTCACAGTTTAAAAAATGTACCTCCGCGTGAAGCTTGTGATTGTGCGCTTGAAGTGCATCGTTTTCGGCCTTGACAGCATCAAACTGTCTCTTAAGGATCTCGTAATCCTTCTCCAACTGCTTGGTCTTCCAACGGGCCCTCCGGTTTTGAAACCAGATTGCAATTTGTCGAGGTTGAAGCCCGAGGGCCCGAGCCAGCTGCATTTTCCTTTCGGGCTCGAGCTTGTTACCAAGCTCGAAATTCTTTTCGAGGGTTTTGACTTGCTCCATATTGAGCCTTCTTTTCTTCTCCCCCATCTGGAGGGATCCATCGTCGGATAACTCATCCTGATCAGCTCCATGATTATTGTTCAAATCTTGATCATGACACATGTCCATCCCTGCAGATGATGAAAACGCCATAGGCCCTCTTTTCCCTAGCAGTGAACCCACTCCTATATAATTTATAACAAACAAAAGTACTGTGATTGATATATAATTAATCAAATTCTTTTCCTAAAGTAATGAATTTAATTCCTCGATAGTTTCAAAACTTTTCAAAAGTCTACAATTGGTGTTTTTCCCTTTTCATATACATGTAGTGATAAAATTAAACAAAATAAATAAATTGCATGTACGTACCATGATAATCTTGAGGGGGCATAATTGGAGGTAAAGAAGTGGAGGAATTATGATTTTGATCATCTTGGTGAGGGATTTGTAGCATGAAGTTGGAGTGGAAGAAGGCCATTTCATTAATACTACTACTACAAGTCATATCGAAGACATTGTGTATAACTTTGATTGATCATCACAACTACTTATTATTCTCTTCTCTTCTCTCTCATTACTTGTACCAAATTATAAATGCATCCATATTTCTAGATGATCGATCGAGCTAGATATACCTCTTATCACCTTCAAAAATATGTTTCCTTTTTCTTTAATTTGGAGAGAGAGAGGGAGAAGGGAGAGAGAAAGAGAGAGTGTGATTGGTTCGATTTTCAATTTTGAGAAGTGGGGTTTTTTTTTTATATTAAGATGTTTTTGCTTTTATTACAAGTTAGATATAATGGAATTTGGAAACATGAGCAGTGAACTTCAAATGATAATTAATTAATTAATTTTAAAAGGTAATTGTATATTTTATGGTGTGAAAGTGGGTAGCATATTTTTCTACATATGGGACAGTTGTCATTGAAATTTGCACCAGTGGATCCCTTTGTTAGAGTTACCTAGAGATATTGGTATATTTGGTTTTCAAAGGAGAATTTCGTGTCTATAATAGGCGGGGAGAAAAGGAAAATAATTCGTTTTTGTTAAGTAATCTTTATTTTTTTGGGGGAGTTATCTTTAGATTAAACGAGAATTATATATTTATAGTTCTTAGGATGTTTAATGGGAAGGGGACTAATTAATTAATATAAGTTTATTTTATGATCCAAAATTTGTCAATGGGAGGTTGCTCTATACTCCCTCCATGTGAGGCTAAATGTCAAATTTTGCATACTTTTTAATGTATAATAGAGTATTAAGATAGGGAGAGATAGGAAAGAAAAATAATGGAAAAATAGAAAAAAGAAAACTTAAATAGATAATGAAGTGTAGATAATCTATTTAAGTTTTCTTTTTTCTATTTTTTTCATTATTTTTCTTTCCTATCTCTCTCTATCTTAATACTCTACTATTCATTAAAAAATATGCAAACAGTAAATGAGACACTTAATCTTAATGGAAGTAGTATATAAATATAAAACAATGACAACTTTAGATATGCATAACACATTTTCATCCATTGATCATATGCAATTCCACGTATAAATACATTGTACATTTAATTCAACTTGTCGCTGTTCATAAATAAATGACATTTTAGCATTCAATTAAATGATGTTTTAATATTCTTTTTCAATTTCTTTTAATTTTATTTTCCTTTTAACTTTAGAAAATATTTTTAATTTTTAACTTACCTTATTAATTACTTCTCTCTCATTCTTACATTAAAAAATACTTCTAAAAATGTCATGGAATGTAGTATGATGATTATTCATTAATGAAGGACAAATTAACTTGTCAATACACATATCACTTCTTAATTTTACTAAAAAATAATAATTAAAAGTCATTTATTTATGAGTATAATTGATCAAACGTACGTACGTGACCCATCTGATCAGTCCCTATATATTCATGGATAAGATTCAAATTCTTGATCACAAAATCTCATTCCTAACTTTTTTTTTTTTCATTCACAAAATCTCATTCCTAACTATGTTCAAGATAGATAGCACCATTTGTCGACGTTGCAGTTATGTATATCGATCTAGTCATGAAAAAAGACAATTTTATAGAGTATATCTTAGGCCGTCTCAATTTAATATGTCCCCTTTTAATTTAATGCAGCTACAGTATTCACAAATTAGTAAATAGAAATATTCTTACAATAGAAGATCCATAGGTAACACTCATCATTACTGCATATACATAAAAAATAAATAAATAAATTAAAAAAAGGCAAATGATACATTTGGACGGTGACCAACAAAACGTCTATAATCTTACACTAAATTTGTCACTTTGTAGTACATCGGATAAAATAAGATAAGATCCTTCGCGCGTAGGGGGTTCAACATGAGAGTTCTTTCGCTCAATATTCCAAATTATATTTGTAGAGTACCGGATGAAGAAATTGAAAAACGTGAAATTTAAGTAGTAATGCACGTAATAAATATGAAAACAAAATTTAAATCGGTAAAATGTGGAAAAATTAATTATATTTTTATTTTTAAAAAATTATTATGTGTCTAAAGAGATAAGAAGACGTGTTAATTGTCTTCACCCGGCCTATCGATCATTAAACACCCATTCTTATGAATCAATTTCACCTTAATACTTATAAGTTATAGTGCGCAAATTCAAATCTAATCCATGATTGTTTCTGCAGTGTGCAATTTTCTCCCAACGACGGTATGCTTTCTTCACCACGTTTTTCATTGTCTTCTTCAATGTTCATCTCAACTTGGTTTTTTAATTTGCGTCCTCAAATCTATTTTCATGAATAAAAGAGTGTTACAACATGTCTCAAAAGTGTGTTACTAGTTTATGTCATAACACATACTCCCTCCGTCCAATTTCATTATTCCCACTTTCATTTTTTGGTTGTCCAATTTTATTATGCCCATACCCTTTTGGAAACAATATTATTCATACTACTCTATCTCCACCCTCCTACCATCACTTATTTACCTACTTTGTCATTCACTTTATTAATAAACAATCATTTTATTTACAAATGGACCCCACAATACCCCATCATACCCTCAACTTATCTACTTTATGAATAAACTAATCAATATTCATTAAAACTCGTGCCCGGAGAAGTGGGCATAATAAAATTGGACGGAGGGAGTACTATTTTGTTCTTATAGTATCACATTTTATTCGTATAGTTTCATGAGTCAGACCCAATTGATCTGCAAGATTTTTGATATAGTAAATATTTCACATACAATAATTTACATGGTCATTAATTAAAAGTACTAATTTGATATAGTAGTAGTTGTAAAACATGCCAATCATGCATAATTAAATGAAATATGAGCGTTACAATATTGTAGCTAGCTAGTGATTGTAAGTAGAAATAGAAAGAGGAGAGGAATCCATGCATGAATGGGTCCGAAGAAGGAGGGACAGGGTTTGCTACCTAACCCACCAACAGGCATCGTGGATCTCTCTCTCCCTCTCACCACATTTTACTCTCCATCAGTATCACCAGAGATAGAGAGATATGTATTTTAAATAAACCCTACCACGCTGTGCATTTTTTGTCCTGGTGTCCCTCCAACTGTCCATTTCCATTCCACTGCATTTCCATATGCTGCCACATCCCCCCCCCCCCCCCCTCCCCTCCCCTCCCTCTCTCTCATGCCCCACCTTCATATGACTTTTCCTCCTTTCTTTTTCTTTTTTCTTTTCTAGTTCCCTCCATTTTTATTTCTTGTCTCATCATAAATTAAGTAACGCCTTTTATATAACTGGGCTTAATTGCACCTCATTAAACCATCTCTCATTTTGCAACCAAACTTTTTTTACAACCATATCTTGTCTGCTCATATGCTAGCTCCTCCTTGATTGTTTTTTTTTTCCTTATACTATCAAGAAGATGAGAGAGACAGAATTCTCTACAAGTTCAAACTTTTAGATGAGACTGAATTCTTTTTGTTACAATTTTATAGTTCGTATTGTTTGGTTAAAGTAAAAAAGTTAGAACTTTAAGTTCAATTTCAGTGATGGTTTAGTGGTTTAAGTGCAATTTCAGTAATAGTTTAGTTGGTTTATGGTAATTCTCAATTCAATTAGATATATATTTTTTTTTTTACAGAAATACCACTTGAAAGAAGCACAGGTAACACACATGTTAAAATTTGGGGAAAAAAATAATTTTGTTTAAATAGAATGATGCATGGTGATTGTGTGTGACAGATTACAAACTCCTGATAGCCTATTTTACATTGGGATTCTTTTATTGTAATTGAAATACTACAAAACTACTTTATTAATTTATTTTGGTTCTATGTTAAAATAAAGATAAGAAGCGCAGAGATAGAGTTTAGGATAGGTACAAAACCACAGGAAAAATCTGGGATAACGACATTTGAACCAACTGTAATGGGAATCAGCCTACATATATCTTTCATCTCTTGCAAGATTTGGAGAATGTTTGGACATAATTGATTTTATCATTTTCTTGATGCACGATTAATATCCAAATATTCCCACTCTAGCCTAATTTTATCATTTTCTTGATGCACGATTAATATCCACATTAATTTGAATCACTATTAATTCTTCTATGCTTTGAAATCTAATTATTTTTATGTCAGACGATAATAATAATAATAATAATCACAACTGCCTAGTGTGAGGTTAATTAAAGACATAAAATTTAAGCATGACTACTAGAATTAGGTTATATTTTTCACCAGGGTGAACAAAGTTTGTTATAGTTGCATCATCGATCATAATCAAAAAATAGTATGCAAAAATTTATTTGCAACAAATTAGAATTAGGATTCGTGAACATTAATCATTTTCAACACTTCCATTAATTTGATGCATTGGCTCAATTATATTACTTGACAATTGGTATAGAATTAAACTCTTCTTTTTTTATCCCCCGCGCTCGTTTCTCTTCCTTTCAAATCAGTTTACAATTACTATCACCTCGGTTATTCAAATCAAATTTCTTCTTGTTTCTGCTAGGTCATTTTTATTCCAGACCAGTATTCTAGATTTTTTCATTAATATTGATAAACGAATTGATTAATTAACAATTTTCATATTTTTTAGATTTTGATCTGAAAGAAAACGAATCAAATTAATCCTTGAAAATTTATGTTTCCTATTTTGAGGAATTTTCACATGAAACCTTCTCCAAGAGTATAGTTGGTATTTTGAGTTTTTCAGACTCAATTTCAATTGTATAGGTGCAACCGATTGTAATATTCAAGTATCACTCTATTTATATTCCAAAAGAAATCAATTCCATTTTAAATTAACCGTATGCACGTATATTTCACACACATATATTCTACTAGTACTATATATAATATGAGTCTAAAATTATATAATGATGTTTCATACTTTTTCAAAATGCATGCCCCATCACTTATAAATTTAAGATGATTCAAAATTTCACATATCTAATAAACTTGATAAAATTCCTATTACATATCCAATAGGGAAGAATTAATTTAGATCTACTAGCTATATCGCTTCATGTTTCAATCATGCAATTCCAATATATAAAATGTACAATGTGCTCTTATATGAAGAAGCGCGCGCTAGTTTAATTTCCCTGTTTTACAATATGGTTATTAATCAAACACAAATTTAATTTTAATTACAATTACATTACTATCATCTAAGTAGTGTAGGGCCCTTATTGGGTGATAGTGGCTAAGGAGGGACCCACTTTTACTAATATTATAATGACCAAGACAAGATAGGTTTACTGCATCACATGACTTTATTAGTTGGAAGCTCAAGGGCTCCCCATTGGAATGGGGTGGATCCATGTTCTACCTATCCCCCTCAATTTTTAAATAATTATATTAATTATATTGATCGTGATCATATTATTTGAAAAGATTATATTTTGATTAAAATAACAAGAGGTGAATCTTCTCCTCCACATGCCTAGCTTGATGAATTCAGCTTTATTTTTTTTATGTATAAACTGTAGTAGGCCATGTGGGATTCCATGCATGACGTCACTATTCTACCTCTTTCTTCTCTTGAAAGTGATTTGTCAACCACTTGATATAATATAGTAGTAGTAGTATTTTTCTAAAATTAAGTTGGAAGTTTCTTAATAATTCTTTAAAACAGCGCGCCTCTTTTCTTTTTGCTTCTCTAATTAACTTTTTCTCTGTTTTTTTATTTTTAAACTATACTTTTTTTATATATAAAATTAAAAATATAATTCTTATGTGTCATTTTATTTGTTTTTTAAGAGATGAATTTTTGTTATATCTCAATTTTGATTTTATATTGTTTTTGTAATAATATGTATTGAATAACCATGTAAGTAAATGAAAGAGTAAAAATAATATATTAATAAAAAAAATTGATATTGAATGAGTTTCTTAATTAATTTGTTTCACGACAAGCAAATTGAGATGGAGAGAGTGTATTTTAATAGAGGATTTGACATAATGTAGAGACACACGTTCATGCCATGAAAACTGATACATAATAAGGTTGACATAATATAAAATAAAATACGTTAATTATAATCATATACAGATTGAATTAACCATCATGCATATTAACACAATTCCGTCAATCTTACCTTAATTAAGTTACGATTTGGCCAGATGGGGTGGTTAAAAAAATAACTTTATAGAAAATTATGGTCTCATTTGAGAGATATGTTGAGATATATATGGTCAGGTCCGAATATCTGAAACCAGCCTAAATTGAATCGAATACGGTGTGTCTTTCGGTTAATTGATAGGCACACAATTGAGAAAAAAAAACATTTTAAACATGATTAGGTATATATTTATTTCGAGTCTAATCACTCATGATCTTGAGCTAATCTACCCTACCAAATTGGAAAAAATAGTATGCATATAAAGCTTTTTTAAAAAAGGGTAAAATAAGTCTCCCATATAGTACAGTATATAATATTAACATGCAAAAGTAAAATGATGGTTTGATTAAAAACAATTTATTTAATAAAGTGGAAATATATCCTCCAGGGCAAATGAAGAAAGCTGTGGAGGTGCATGGGGTGTGTGTATGGGGCAATTACTACCAGCTTGGCATCTGATTATCAATGTGCGTTTGTTTCTATATTTCCGACTGCCATAGCCCCTGCTCTGCCCCACTTTTTTTTGGAACTAAACCATACATATTTTATAATTATATCAATATATAATTATTTATTGAAAATTAAATTTGAGGGGCAAATATCAATATATAATATATGTCCTGGTAATTATTTTCTGGCATTGACTGTGAGTGAGCAAAGAAAACCCATCTGCATATAGGCAAAAGGTTCGATCAACTAGCATTATTTTTTTCAAGTATCGTATTTACATACCTAAATATCAATATTGTGAATACAAAGTGTCGTTATTTGAAAGGTGACATTTCGTATGCACAACAATGACATTAAAAAAGTTCATATATGAAATCGAAATTACACAAGTGTCACTTTGGAATATATGAATACTATGGTAGTTTTTATTTTATTTTTTTAAGAATATACCTGGTAGATATGTTACATCAATTTATGTAATCAACGAGCATAATGATTTAACTACGTACCATACATATATTCTGTAAAAGAAAAAAAAAACAAATTATTGAAAATCACAAACAAGAATTAATTAAAGGATTGCAATTTGTTGGATCGAAGAAAAGGGTACGGGTTGCACTTCTTATATACCAGTTACATACTTATTTTTATTTAATATTTGAACTAATATTATATAATATGTGAATTAATACTATACTGTATTTAAATTAATATTATTATATTCTATTTGAACTAATATTATACTGTATTTATTATAATTCACGGTAACATTCACTCATTTAGAAAATTAGATTAAGTGGTATTAGTTACATGTATTTATCAAAGGGTATAATTTATTTATTTGTGATGGATTCAAAATTTGAAAAGGCCATGCATATTGATATATACTCCACAAGAGTCTACAAGTGGGAAGTGAATAAAAATGGAAAGATGCTGAAATCTCAATCATGGTGTTGTTTAACGTAGTACAGTATCCAACGTGAGTTTTGGCTATATATGATGAGATGTTAATAATATTCCCTTTCAAATATCACTAAATGACAACTGCCACCTCTCCCTCTTCCTTTCATTTTCCCCGTTCTTTATTTTTTTTCTCCTCTTCCAAGTATTTTTCAAAGAATAAAATTGAGTTGCACAATGAACTTGGTATACAGGCAACCAACTTGGTATACCCCTCCGTCCCATTAATTTTTTATTCTTTATTTACTAAAAATTGATGTTCTAAATTAAATTTATTATTTCCTAATTTTAATTCACTTTAAACTACATCATTCAAAACATATCAAAATTACTGTGCTTTATTACCACTGCCCACACAGTAAAGGATAAATATAAATGTTGGAGTACATATATAGGGAGTACATCTTGGAGAATATTACTGGAGTAGAAAAGAAAAGGGCAAAGATTGAAAAGGGTGGGACTATTTACACCTCCATTTCGGTTTAGAACACTCCCCTCAGAATTTAATAATAAAATAATAGTGTAAAAAACCAAAAATACCCTTTAACTTATATTACACTACTAAATGCACCCCTATTACTAAGTGCACCCTCCTCCACCTTTAAACACTAATTCACCACCACCACCACCACCAAAAAACAAACAACAAACAACAAACAACAAACTTTCTCCCCAAACAAAAAAAATCAAAGAACTTAAAAAATTTCAATTTTTTTTTTAAAATTTCGACAAACCAGTGTCGACTATAGTGAATATGGTCGACACTGGTTTGTCGAAACGAATAATACAAAAAAAACATAAAAAGTTCGACCTTCCTAAGTCGACCATATAAACTCTCGTCGACACCTGGGTGTCGACGAGAGTTTATATGGTCGACTTAGGAAGGTCGAACTTTTAAAAAAAAAAAAAACTTAAAATTTTCGACAACATATCGTCGACCATGTAACCTCTCGTCGACGACAAATCGTCGACGAGAGGTTACATGGTCGACGATATGGTGTCGAAAATTAAAAAAAAAATTAAAAAAAAAAGGGTTGCAGAAACCCTAAAACTTCAAAATTGCCGCCGACTGAACTTTACCAGACGGCGGCGGCGATACACTTACCTGAGGTGGGGTGGCCGGCATCTTCGATTGGGTTGAACAAAAATTAATTTGCAGAAATGAGAGAGGGAGGGGAAGGGGATGCCGTCGCGACGACGGGAGAGAGGGGAAGGCCGTCGCGGCCGCGGCTGAGGGAGAAGGAGGCGGCCGCGGATGAGGGTGAGGGAGATGGAGGCGGCCGCGGCTGAGGAAGAAGGAGGCGGCCGCGACTGAGGCTGAGGGGATGGAGGCGGCCGCGACTGAGGCTGAGGGGGATGGAGGCGGCCGCGACTGAAGTTGAGGGAGAAGGAGGCGGGCGGCGACGGCGGCCGCGGCTGAGGGAGAAGGAGGTGGCCGGCGTCCGCGGCTGAGGGAGAAGGAGGTGGCCGGCGGCGAAAAGAGGCGGTGGGCGGCGGCAAGAAAAAAAGAAAGAGAAGTAGGGTTTGAGGGAGGGTGTGATAAGTAAAGTTGTATTATATAGATAAAAATGAGAAAAGGGTAATTAAGACAATTTCATGGGGGGTGCATCTATTCTGACCAATTTCTGGGGGGGTGCATCAATCGGGGGAGTGTTCTCAACGCAAATGGAGGTGTAAATAGTCGGACCCGATTGAAAAGGCACAGATTGACGAGAGAAAGCCCAAACAAGAAGGGGCCGAATCTACACGAAGGCCCACAATAAATTTGAAATTGATATCCCAATTCCCAAACGGCCACGGCTAAATGCCCCAAGTTTTAAAAAAATAAAAATTAAATATAAAAAGATTATGCTAGCCTTTTATTAATTATACAAAATATATAACACAATTAATAATAATTTATACATTAACAATTAGTAATTGAATCTCCACCGAGACACATACTTAAAAAAAAAAATCAGTTTTTCTTCCTTTCTAAAAAGGTAGTAAATTTTCTTGAAAATGTATCAAAATTTCAGAAATAAATTTCGAGAGAAGGCAAAAAATTCGAAAAAAGGGCAGCGATGCCGCGATGGGCTAGGGCCTAGGAGGCAGCGGTCATTTGGAGAAGGAAGAGAGAGAATGGAGGCTGAAAGAAGAGAAATCAGAAAAATAGAAAATTTAGGATTTATAAGGAAAGGGTAGGTTGGAAAATGAGAGGGGTGAACTCAACTACGGGTGAAGATATAATAAAAAGGGGAGCCTTTAGCCGTGGCCTTCCCAAATATCATACTATCAAGGGTTGGGGTATATACCCCTCCAGCTTTGTTTAATACACGCCCCCTCCACTTTTATTAATTAAATAATCATGTAAAATGTCTGATTTGCCCTTTTAATAAAATACAATACGATATATACACTCCCCATAAATTAAACTAATTCTTAACCTAATTTTAACCCTAACTCTTAACTCTAATTTGAGAGATATTAGCCGTTCAACCTCCAGTGGCCGTCGCCCACCTAACGCCGCCGTCCAACCTCCGGCGGTCGTCGCCCATCTAACGCCGCCGTCGCCCCAAATAAAAACTCAGAAACTAAAAACAAAACATAACATAAAAAGTTAAAAAAAAGAATCGAAAAACCAGAGTCGACCAAAACTTCTTCCGTCGACACTGATTTGTCAACCAAACACACTCCGGACGACTCTGGTTTGTCGACCAAAAACACTCCAGTCAATAAGATTTTTTCGAAATAATTTTTTTTTTTAAAAATTGAAATTTTCGACAATACTGAGTCGACCAAAAATACTTCCGTCGATAAATCAGAGTCGATGGGAGTGTGTTTGGTCGACTCAATATTGTCGAAAATAAAATAAAAAATTAAAAAAAAAAAAAGTGAGGAGCAACAGAAAAAAAAAAGAATGGAGGAGTCACCGAAAAATGCTTACCTGGGGCGGCGGAGGCTGGACAAAAAGGGAGGACGAAGCGACGCTTCTTGGGGTGGGGCGGCGCCGGCGCGATGGAGGAGGAAGAGGCGTCGGCGCCGCGCGATGCGATGGAGGAGGCGCGCGATCGAGGAGGAGGAGGAGGCGGCGGCGCCGCGCGATGGAAGAAGATGAGGCGGCGCCGCGCGATGGAAGAAGAGGAGTAGGAGGCGGCGCTGTTGCGCGAGCCGGCGAGATGGCGGAGCTGGACGAAGGCGGTAGGCGGCGGCGATATGTGGGGTGAGAAGAAGATGAATGGTGTGAGAGAATGAGTGGGGAAGAAGGAAATTAGGGTTTAAATGTGAAAATTAGGATTTTTTTTTTGGAGTGTATTTATCCTATACAATTTAAAAAAATTTAAATAGATAAGGGTATATTAGGTAATT